>CM066032.1:1092556321-1093756321 GCA_033557465.1 Ichthyophis bannanicus | reverse complement strand
TTGGTGCTTACTACTCAACCAATTTCTAATCCAATCAGTAACGTTAGGGTCCAAGCCTAGGGTTCTCAGTTTGTTTATAATTCACCTGTACAGAACGGTGTCAAAGGCTTTAGTGAAATCCAAGTACACCACATCTAGGACTCTCCCGTAGTCCAACTCCCTGGTCACCCAGTCAAAGAAATCAATCAGATTTGTCTGAGAAGAGCTTCCTCTGGTGAATCCATGCTGCCTCCAATCCTGTAAGCCATTGGACTCCAGAAACCTCACTATTTTCTGTTTCAGCAACGTTTCCAATAATTTACTCACCACAGAGGTTAGACTAACTAGCCTGTAGTTTTCAGCCACATCCTTACTTCTGGTTTTGTGTAAAGGAACCACATGTACCTTTCTCCAGTCCTCTGGCACCACTCCCGGCTCCAAAGAGGCATTGAAATGGTCAGTCAGTGGAGCTGCTAGAACGTCCCCAAGTTCCCTCAGTATTCTCAGATGTATCCCATCTCTTTGTCTACTTTTAGTTTAGCTAGTTCCTCATGAACACAGTCTTCTGAAAATCGTTCGAGATCCCTGTCCCTTCTGTTCCTATTTGTGGGTGTTTTCTGAGGTCCTGCTCCCGGCCCTTCATCTGTGAATACAAAACAGAAATATTTGTTAAGCAATTTTGCTTTATCCTCATCAGCTTCTATATATTCTTCCCCTTCACCCTTGAGTCTGATAATACCACTTTTGCCCTTCTTCCTCTTAATAACATATCTGAAAAATGTCTCATCCCCCATTTTATTGCATTGGCTATTCCTTCTTCTTTTTGTTTCTTTGCTTTCCTGACTACTTTACTAGTTTCTCTAAGTTTTTTCCAAATGTAGATGCCTGTCTTCCTCTCTCTGTGATCTCTTATATTTCATGAAGGTCTTTCCCTATTCCTTCACCTTTTCAGCTACTTCTTTTGAGAACTGTAGTGGCCTCCTTTTCCTTTTACCTTTATTTACTTTTCTAACAAAAAGGTTGGTTGCCCTTAAAATATCCCCTTTCAGTTTTGCTCACTGTTTTTCTACATCCCCCAGCTGTTCCCATCCCGCTAATGACTCCTTGAAGTATTGGCCCATCTTGGCAATGTTAGTTTTCCTAAAATCTAAGACCCTTGCTTTTGAATGGATTTTATCAGCCCTAGTCCTAATACTGACCCACACCATCTGGTGATCACTGGATTCGAGATGATCACCCACTATAACATCAGAAGAACTTTCACCATTGGTAAGCACAAAGTCCAGTATGGCCCCTTCACATGTGGGTTCTACCAGTTGCCTGAATAGTTCTCCCTGAAGAGAATTCACTTGGTGGGAAATGCTATGTAGGGGCCACTGAGCCTCTCTTGTTTTTCAGAAGGTGGGAAGTGCTGTGTTGGGGCACCAAGTCGCTCTTGTTTTTGTGGAAGTGTGAAGTGCTGCATGGGTGCTGTTGAGCCCCTCTTGTTTAGCATATTTAACAGCATGTTTCCTAGGCTCTGCACTGGTAACATATGAACATAACATAAGAAATGCCATACTGGGTTAGACCAAGGTCCATCAAGCCCAATATCCTGTTTCCAACAGTAGCTAATCTAGGTCACAAGTACCTAGCATGTGGCCAGAGCAGTACACAGGTTCCACAATGCTTATCCCAGGCAAGCATTGTATTTCCCAGGTCCTCTCTAATAATAGTTTATGCACCTTTCCTCCAGAAACTTGTCCAAACCTTTTTTAAACTCAGCTACACTAATAGCTTTTACTATGATCCTCTGGTAACGAATTCCAGAGTTTGATTACGTGGGGCCATAGGCTAACTGCAGGGAGGCAGTTACATCCCCCTGCAGTTACTGCATTTCAACATGGCAAAATGGCTGCTGGTGCAACTAAGGCTGCCCATTGAGGTGGCATTAGTGGGACCCACACTTCTTGCACTGAGACATTGTTAGTTTCTGCCATTGTTTGTTTTATCTTTATTTCTCCGGTGTTGCATTGTATGCAGATGCCTGTGTGTGAAAATTCTCTCTCTTGCCTCACTTTGGAGTAAAGTATAATTTTGGGAAAGAAACCCTGTAAACCTAAGAGTAATGGAGTACAAGCATTTTTTGTCTACTTATGTCTGTTTTTAGTTTGTATTAATATATTCTCTACTTGGTGAAGATCTCCCTCTGACTCAGGCTACATGTTCCGTTAGTATGGAGTTTCTATGTAGGAATCTGTAGTAATCTGGCTTGTTCAGTTTTATGAATAGGAATATGGATGTTCTAGGGCCCACTGCATTATTTATGCTGCTGCCCTTTTCTGGGTATGCTCCATGTTGTGTTAGTTTCAGAAATTAGTGCTGTTATGGAATAGTAGATTTGCTCTATGGTAAATAAATGAAAAAGGAAAAGGAAGCCGCTATGGTTCTCAAAAGAAGTAGCTGAAAAGGTGAAGAAAAAGAGGGAGGCCTTCATGAAA
The DNA here is from genome assembly GCA_033557465.1 of Ichthyophis bannanicus. Lineage (NCBI taxonomy): Eukaryota > Metazoa > Chordata > Amphibia > Gymnophiona > Ichthyophiidae > Ichthyophis > Ichthyophis bannanicus. The sequence continues at coordinate 1,093,753,862 of CM066032.1, read as the reverse complement.
TACACGAGATCACAGAGAGAGGAAGCAGGCATCTATATTTGGAAAAAGAGAAGATGGCAAAGTAGTCAGGAAAGCAAAGGTACAAAAAAAAGAAGAATTAGCCAATGCAGTAAAATGTTGGAATAAGACATTTTTCAGATATGTTAGTGAGAGGAGGAAGAGCAAAAGTGGTATTGTCAGACTCAAGGGTGCAGGGGAGGAATAAGCAGAAACTGAGGAGGACAAAGCAGAATTGCTTAACAAATATTTCTGTTCTGTGTTCAAAGATGAAAGGCTGGGAGCAGGACCTCAGAAAACACCCAGAAATAGGAACAGAAGGGACAGGGATCTCGAACGATTTTCAGAAGACTGTGTTCGTGAGGAACTAGCTAAACTAAAAGTAGACAAAACCAGGGTTCTGAATGGGATACATCTAAGAATACTGAGGGAACTTTGGAACATTCTAGCGGCTCCACTGCCTGACCTTTTCAATGCTTCTTTGGAGTCCAGAGTGGTGCCAGAGGACTGGAAAAAAGGCATATGTGGTGCCTTTACACAAAAGCAGATGTAAGGATGACATTGAGAACAGGTCAGTTAGTCTAACCGATGTGGTTAACAAATTATTTGAAAGGCTGCTAAAGAAGAGAATAGTGAGGTTTCTGGAGTCCAATGGATTGCAGGATCCAAGTTAGCATGGATTCACAAAAGGCAAGTCTTGTCAGACAAACCTGATAGATTTCTTTGACTAGGTGACCAGGGAGTTGGAATAAGGGCAAGCCCTAGATGTGGTATATTTAGATTTCAGTAAAGCCTTTTAGACCATTCCACACAGGTGACTTATAAAGAAACTAAGGACCCTAAGGATGGACTCTAAAGTGACTGATTGGGTTAGAAATTGGTTGGTGGGATGTGACAAAGCGTAAGGTAAATGGAGCTTACTCTACGGAGAAGGAAGTTACCAGTGGTGTGCTGCTGGGATCTCTCCTTGGTCCGATTCTTTTTAACATCTTTGTTAGTGATATTGCAGATGGACTGTCGGGTAAGGTTTGCTTGTTTGCGGATGATATCAAAATCTGCAACAGAGTAGAAACCCAGGGAGAAGTTGATAACAAGAGGAGGGATCTAACTAAGCTTGAAGAATGGTTGAGAATTTGGCAGCTGAAATGTAATGCTAAAAAAGGCAGGATTATGCATTTGGGCTGCAAAAATCTAAAGGAGCGGTACAGTGTAGGGAGTGAGGTACTTCTATCCAAAAACGAAGAGCGGGACCTGGGCGTAATTGTGTCTAACAATCCTAAAGTAGCTAAACAGGTAGAAAAGGTGACTATGAAAGCCAGAAGGATGTTTGGGTATATAGGGAGAGGAATGGCCAGCAGAAAAAAGGAGGTGATCATGCCTCTGCATAAGTCTCTGATGCAACCTCATTTGGAGTATTGTGTGCAATTCTGGAGACCATACCTTCAAAAGGATATAAGCAAGTTGGAGTCTTTGCAGAGGGTAAAAAAGAGCAGAAGCGGACCACCAAAAGTTTAAAGAATCCTTCACCAAAACCAAACCACCTTAAGACAGCAAATAAGAAAGGCCACTCCAGTCGATCGAATGCTTTCTTTGCATCCAACGATAATCCCACCAGCGGGCCCTTCACTCCTTCCGCTCCTTCCAAGACATAGCAAAACACTCTGGCACTGTCAGCTGTAGAGCGTCCCTCAGTGAAGCCACATTGATCCAGGTGGATCAAAGATGGAATTAATTTGGAGAGACGACCAGCCAAGGTGGCAGCAAATATTTTATAATCTGTGTTTAATAACGAAATTGGGCGATAATTACTGACCAGCTGAGGGTCCCTCCCAGGGTTTTCTAGAACCACAATGTTCGCAGAGGCGAACGCTCCAATCTGGGCATCTGTTTCTGAAAGAAGCCTATAGTATTGTTGAAGATATGGACCTAGCACTTTGGAAAAGGTTCTATAAAATTCAGCCAGAAGGCCATCTGGTCCGGCAGCCTTACCCATTTGCATAGAATCGATGGTCTGGAAAATTTCCATGACCGTGATCTGTCTATCCAGAACTTCAGCTGTTTCCTGATCCAGAACAGGCCTCTGTATATCGGCCAGTAATCTCTCAAAAACTTCCTCATAGAATTCTATCTCTGGGGAGTACAACTGAGCGTAAAATTGACAGAAGGTTTCTGCAATTTCAGTGTCCGTGACAATCAATTGTTGCACCTGGGAATTTCTTAAAGCAGTGATGCGAGAAGCTTCTTTGTGACCTTTTAATGAGTTAGCTAATAACCGTCCGGCCCTATTGCCTTCCAAATAATACCGCCCTTCTGCGCCTGAATATTCTGTGAAGCTTCAGTAGCTAGGATCGAGTTATATCTAAATCTAAGGCATTGTAAACGTATCAGAATGTTAGGATCAGTTTTACGACATATGATACGTTTCCCCGCTTTGATCTGCCTATCCAAAGCTTCTAATTCTGCTTTGCGTTGTTTGGACTGCCATATAGCAAAGTTGGTTATGGTGGCCCATATGTTAGCTTTGAAACCCTCGCACCATGCCCAGCCCGAAGTGTCCTGGGGCGAGTTAAACTGAAAATACTCCTCTATAGCCACTAGAATGGTTTCATGAAACTCCTGATTGCTAAGAAGAGTTCTGTCAAAATGCCAACATGTATGAGATGGGCAGCTCGTTGAGTCTAATAGGGAGAGTGAGATTGCGGCATGATCAGAAATATGAGCAGCATGAATATTGGATTCACTGATTCTGGAACATAGTCCCCTAGAGACTAGGAAAAAATCTATGCACGATACAGAGTTATGTGGGGGGAGAGAAAAAAGTGAACTCTTTATCAACAGGATGCTGCAACTGCCATATATCCACCAGGCCTAACTCTTGTATTAGTGACAAAAGAACGCTTTAGGGACCTTGTTGGTTCTCACAGGACTCCTGTCCAGCAAGGGTCTAGCTTGAGGTTGAAGTCTCCCCCCATACTAGTAGGATATCTGGATACCTCCTGCGCCAGAGCCACTGTGGAGCTAAAGAAAGTAGGGCAGTCTATATTGGGGGCATAGATATTGATTAAGGCCAGTTCAGTGGATCCTATCTTAATAACACCCATTGCCCAGTGCCCTTCAATATCAGATATGGTTTGCAGCACAGTAGGGGATAGAGATTTCCTTACTAAAATGGCAACCCCTTTTTTCTTATGATTAGCAGCAGAGAAAGTCACAAGTGAAAAGGGTTTCATATCTAATTTTAAAGACTCCTTTACATTCAAATGTGTTTCTTGCAGAAGTAGGATGTCCGCAAACTCTTTGCGCCCATACAAAAATATCTTTTTTCTCTTCATGGGATTGTTAATGCCCTTAACAGTCAGTGAGACTATCTTAAAAGAAGACATAGTGACAATATAGCACACTGTGATAAGCAATTGTTACAGAAACATACCAGATTGTAACATATGATTTTACATTGTTAATCCACATTTTTGAAGCACCCAGAATAGAAGCAGCATTAATAGCCCAAGGAAAAAAACACAGGCAGAAAAACCACTCCTTGGCCATAACCCTTATATAAGATCGCCCAAAAAACCCACACATGAGTCTAAACACCAAAAGCCACCAAAACCCTGGGGGGGCTATACCGAACTCAAAACTTAACGGGTGAGCCCCAAGGGACAAGAAGGCACAGAGGATATAACTAATTCACTTCAACTCCTCTGCCAAGTAAAGCTTCTTGTATTGATTGCTACCCACCACTAGAGTAACTTCCCCAAACGCCGAAGCTCTAGAACACTAGAACAAAACGGCCCCTCTCAATACATTGTATAATCACTAAAGACTACATGTAGATATATGAGGGCCATCTTGTCTTTCAATATCCTGAGGCCTTCTGATCTACCCAAACGCCACAAGTGATGAGAAATATAAAAGGAAGCAAGGAAAGAACAAAAGAAAAGGACAGTGTGACCAGAGCAATACCCTGGAGTTACCCGAAAGAGCCATATTGAATGTCAACTCTAAATGATTCAGATCATAACTTCACAACCTTAAATCCAGTCAAGGCACCCACATAAGAGAGATCAGAGTACTCTGCAAGCACATGTCCACCGCTGAGTGCAAGGCAAGGATTTCAGCGCATCAACACCAGTTCTTTGTCTTCCAAGAAAGTGTGCAACTCCTCTGGATCATCAAAAGTCCTAGTTTGGTTATGCAGCGTGACTCTCATGCGGGCAGGATAAAGTAGCCCGAACTGGGCCTGCAACTGCAATAATCGTGGATGCAGTGCCAAAAAACTTTTCCTCCGGTCTACCGTCGCTTTAGCAAAGTCTGGCTTGGTATTCCAATGGAGAGTGCAATCTGGCCGCTTCCATAATTTGCGTGACTTGTTGAAACCACAGAACTTTTAGTATGATTGGGTGTGGACGCTTGCCCAAGACCACAGACTGAGTAGGCACCCGATGAGCGCGCTCAATCTCAAATGGCATAGCAAACTTCACTTTTAGCACACCCGGGATCATTGACTGCAAGAAGGCCATCATATCTATACCTTCAGCTCCTTCGGGAACTCCGAGGATCCTACTGTTGCTTCTCCAAGCACGGTTGTTACCATCTTCCAAGTCTCTTTGCAATGATCGGAACAGCTTTGCCTGCTTCTCAACAGTCCTGAACTACTCCCCATGTGTTGCCACCATGTTCTCCACTTTCTTCAATCTCACTGTGATTGACTCCAAACTGTTTTTTAAGGCATTGATATCCTCTTGCATTGTGTTCAGCGAGTCTCCATTTGATTTAACCATGTCTTTAACAGCACGGATCCTGCAAGGCCTCAAGGCAATTCCAAATGACCGCCATTTTGTGATATGAGAGAGGCTCTGTTTTAGTTCGCTTTGCACTGGCGTTTTGTGTTCCATGGTAATCCAGACACGTTGGTTTGGGGCCAGACATATCAGGAGTCGACTGCTTCAAAAATAGGTAGGATCCGCTCTATTAAAAGCAGCAGAAGTCAGGATTCTTGACCTTCCTCTCCAGAGCATAGCCCTCACCTTTCCATCTTGCCCGAAGTTAGGTTCCGAACCCCCGCAGAGAATTTTATTTTCAATTTCATGATTGGATTGGTGCTCTCTTTATATTTTATACTGTACAGGGAAAGCATAGTTACTCACCTGCAACAGGTGTTCTCCAGGAACAGCAGGAGTCAGTCCTCACATATGGGTGACGTCAGCGCCAATGGAGCCTGTGTGGAGCATTTCCCCAGCTTTCAAAGAAAGCCTTTGGGACATGCTACCACAAATGTGTGGTCCCCTTCCCGCCCAAAGGTGCCATCTTGCACAATCAGATTTCATAGCTAGGACGGCAGTAAAAAACTAACACAATGTAGGGAGGCAACTCCCAGGGGAGGACGTAGCGTTGTGAAGATTGATTCCAGCTGTTCCCAGAGAACACCTGTTACAGGTGAGTGACTACACTTTCTCCAGGAACAAGCAGGAAGTCAGTCCTCACATATGGGACTCCTTAGCTCCTGGCTGCCAAGGACCGAACCAAAATAGCACCAATGGTGAGCAATCGGGAAGCTGTGAGTTGCAGAATCTGAGTACTTACTGAGAGACTCTGCAGACCCTACCATCCAATGACACTATCACTCCGGCAACCTGAACGTAGAAGGGTTGGAGAGCAGTAGTTGCCTATACCCCAAGAATATTATGGAGTATGGCCTGGCCAAAGGAACTGTCCCTGCGGGACTCACAGTCCAAGCAGTAGTGAGCTGCGAATGTATGAACTGAAGACCACATGGCGGCTTTGCAAATCTCCATCACCAGCAATGAGCAGAGGTTGCCCACCGTTGTAGCCATCACCTTCACATGATGCACTGTGATCCAGTACTCAAAGGAGAGGCCAGCTTGCTCATAGGTGAGGGCAATATAGTCTGCCACCCAAGTGGACAGAGTATGCTTAGTCACAAGGAGCCCCAGTCTACTGAGGTCGTAAGACACAAAAGGCTGGGGAGCTTTTTGGTGGGCCCAAGTCCATTGAAAGTAGAAGGACAGGGCCCGCTTGCAATCCAGTATATGCAGGAATAGTTCCTCCCTGCCAGCGTGAGGCTGTGGAAATAAGGTGGGGAGGACTGCCTCCTGGTTGAGGTGGAAAGGAGATTCCAGTTTCGGGAGCAATTTGGGGTGTGTGTTGTGGTAAGGAGCGTGCAGCACAGCCCTGGGAAACAAAGAAAAATGAAACTTTTTCTTCCATAAGGGGGAGGAGCTCACCTAAGCACATGTTCCAAAATAAAAGCAGTGGAAAAACCCACACTTGCAAAGCTAGGCTGAGGCCACACCCAGACTCCAGGGCAACTATAGGAAGTGATAGGAGACACCTGTGGGTGGGGCCAGGAGAGAGAGCACGCTTGCAAACATTTAAGCACAGGCAAACAGAGAGAGCAGGAAGCGTCAGCAAGACCGGCAGGAGAGAAGCAAGACACGGGAACAGCTTGAAAGATGGCAGTGGGGAAAGAGCCAGAATCCAGGCTAATTGCACTCCTTCCAGGAGAGAGGAAGCGAGAAGGCTAGCTGTGAGGAAGCTAGAGCAGGAGGTCTCAGCTCCATCTGAAGAGGAACAAGTCTTCAGGCTTGGAGAGCCTAGAAGGGCTAGAGACAAACACTGCAGTGATCCCCCAGGCAGCTCTGATTCAGAGGACGCTATTCCTAGGAGAGGCCCTTGCTGTAAAAGGTCTACAGTCAAGCTCAGAGGTAGGAGGGGAAAGTTTGAGGGAGTTAATGTGTGTGACTCTGACTCAGAAATAAGTATACCCGATTCTGAGGAAGAAGCTGTACCTTATGGGACGCATTGCCAGGAAGAATGCTTTTTACAGATAAGGTAAAGCAAACAAAGCCTTTAAATGTTTTACTAAAGGGAAAGAAGTCTGAGAACACTAATATAATCCCGGGGAGAAGAAGGGAAGTTCAGTGGGAAAGACTCTTCAAGCTTCTAAAGGAAGTAAAACCTGAAATCCCTGAACCTGTCCAAGCCCCACAGTCATGTAATGCAGAGGAAGACATGGAGGTGGAATTCTGTGGAGGGAACCTGACTCCACAGACTCCCAAATAGAATGTTCTTTGTGCATAATCTCTGACTGAGAAAAGCTAAGGGTTTAATAGGAAGGAAACCCAGGAAACAGTTATCCTGATTATTGTAGCTAAGAAGCTTTAGAGAGAGAAGGAAATCTCATGGTTAAAGCTACAAGAAACACTTGTGCTGAGTGAAAGTTTAAACACAGCAGTTTTAGTTTCTGTGCTGACAAGCAGAGAAGTGTTTTAAAGTTAAAACCTGAAGCAGCTAAGGGAAGATAAAAGGTTTGCTGGACTCTGCTGTTAAATACTAGTTCAATCATATTTGTTTCTGGAAGAAGAAATTCTTTTGTTAAAGAGCTGGAAGAAACTGCTCATTGATAACACTGCTGAAATACACTTTTTGTAAAGAAAGTTTATTTGGAGAAAACATCCTTTTTTGTTGTTGTGGTTGGAGCCTTCTACAAAGGTCTGTTTGCAAAGCTGAAATTTAAAACGAAAAATATAATAATAAATTTTCCTGTGTTGGCCAAAAATACCACTTGGACTGCTTTTTGCATGCAACTACACATTCAGAGGTCTTAGCCCTGAAGCTTAAAGCAACATACAAGATACAAGATGGCCCGCCGCTTTCACTAGGCAACCGTGGGGGCGCGGTCACCACAGGTGGCGTAGTTGGCAGGATTTCGTCAGTTTTTGCACACCCCTAAAGAAGTTCCATACCTCTGGAAGGAGGAGAGGACCCCCAAGGAAGACGGTGTCAACACACAACATCTGCTGAACGGAGGAAAGATCCGGAGTGGCAGTGGAGCCGGAGTCGGTGTCCAAGCTGTTGGCAAAGCGAGATCCTGCACCAGAGCCAGGTAACCCGTATGCTAGAGGGGTTAAGGCTCAGATTCTGGTGTAAGGGGAGGCTACAGTAGTGCTCACCAAGGGCGAAAAGGGGAGCATAAAAGTACTGCACTTTGTGGTTGTTTGTTTTTTGTGTTTGTTTGTGTTCACAGCATCCGTACAGCAATGGAGAGAGGTGATATCCTGGCATGGATGGCCGAACAGTTCACCAAACAGAGGGAGATGTCGGCACTAAGCCAAGAACAGGCGACTGCCATGCTCCTGGCCCAACAAAAGCCTCTACTTGATATGATGACAAGATGGATCGAAGCACAGGAGAAGGAAGCCGAAGCTGCAAGGACAGTGCCAGGTTTACAGGGTGTTTTCCAAGGGTGGGAATGGCCTAGCACTGGGACCTTTTCTTGTGGACGCCTTATAAAAGTTGACGATGTTGATGATTTCATCGAGGCATTTGAGAGAATAGCTCTCTTGGCCAAATGGCCAAAGGAACAGTGGGCATTAAGATTTGCCACTTCTCTCACAGGGGAAGCTTTGGCAGCCTACAGGGCTATGCCCGTGACACTAGTCACTAATTATGAAGAAGTAAAGCGAGCTATTAAAGATCGGCTGGGATTAAACCCCACGGTCTATCGCAGGCTCTTGCGATCCTGTAAACTAAAGTTGGGTGAAACGCCCCAAGCTCTCAATCATCGAATAAAGAGTTTGGTCTGGAAGTGGCTTACACCCGAGACTAGAAATTTAGAATCTGTCTTGGATACTGTAATCCTAGAGCAATTTACGGAGGCTGTACCTAGGGAGTTGCAAACTTTCCTAGTTCTCCAAGACTGCAAAAACACCCAGGAAGCCATTTCTCTGGCTGAACGCTTTCGGGAGGCTAACAGGTTGAGCCCTGAGAAAGATGGTGTTTTTAAGAAGGCAGATATGGAGACACTAGAAAGGAAGGCAACATTTGCAGGCTTTAGGAAAGAAAAAAATATATCTATGGATAGGATGTGTGACACACAGAAAAAATGTTTTACTTGTGGGGAATTGGGTCATTTTAAGAAAGATTGCAAGGCTGGGAAAGCTTTTGTAACCACCCGTCCCAGAGATGCAGGAGAGGGGTTCCTGTTAACAGTGGAGGTGGAAGGGATCCCCACAGAGGCTTTATTGGATTCAGGCACCGACCAATCTATGATCTCTCAGAGGCTATGGAGAAAACTTGAGGCGCAAGATAAACCCTTACCAGAATCCTCTAGAGATCATATTAAAATTTGGTGTATCCATGGGGCCGCCTCTACCTATCCCATACAGCGTGTCACGATAAAGGGATTGGGTATGGAAAGAGAAATAGCTGTAGCTGTAGTGCGCAGACTCCCACATGACATTGTTCTGGGCCGGGATTGGCCCCAGTTCAGGAGAGGTTTAGCAGAGGAGCTGCAGGGCAAAGCAGGCATGACAGCTACCCTATCCAAGAAGGAAAAATCGGAAAGGGAGAAAACTTTACCAGAGGTAGGAAAGGTTTCTGACCCCAAGATAACTAAAGATCGGGCAGGCATGATAACTACCCGTACAGGCTCTAGGCCTTCAGAAGAGGAAGTTGATCCTCAGGAGGATCCCGTACCAGGAACATCCTTTCACGAGGATTTGATAACTCCAGCTAAGGATGTCCCCAGGAAGAGAAAGGCCGAAAAGCAACGAGAAAAGCAAATCAGGGCCAAGAATAGGGCTGAGTTGATGACCGGACGGGAATTGCCCTGGGTTCCCGCAGAGTTAATGGAAAAATTCCCCTCATTTCCCAACGAACAGATAGCGGATCCTGCACTGGTGCGAGCGTTTGAATACGCACGGAAAGGATCAAAAACCCTGCCTAGATTTCTGTTGGATGATAACCTGCTCTACCGGGAGAGTTTAGACCCAAGGACAGGTAATCTAAGAAAACAGTTAGTAATACCTTCCTCCTTCAGGAGCATAGTTCTAAGATTAGCACATGATCACCCGGTGGGGGGACATAAAGGTATACAAGGCACATTGGATCAGATCTTGGCCAGATTTTATTGGCACGGGGTTTTCAGAGAGACGTCAAGATTCTGTGCATCTTGTCCGTCCTGCCAGAGGGTCACGGCGAACCACCCGCCAGAGGTGCCCCTGATCCCAATGCCAGTTATAACCAAACCAGTACACAGGCTGGCTGTTGATATAGTGGGGCCTTTGCTAAAAACACCACGGGGCTACCAATATATATTGGTCATAATTGACCAAGACACTAGGTTTCCCTGGGCAGTCCCGCTACGAAATACATCCGCACGTGTTATAGCCCTAGAATTAGTAAAATTGTTCTGTGAAGTGGGTCTCCCTCGGGATGTTTTAACGGATAGGGGGACCAACTTCATGTCCCGATACCTTGCCCAGGTATGGAATGCCTTCGGTATCCATCATGTCCAAACGGCAGCGTATCACCCACAAACCAATGGCCTGGTAGAAAGGCTTAACCAGACTTTAAAGAACATGTTGAGGAGAAGCCTTAAGGGTGATATGGGTGAATGGGATACAATGCTTCCCTTCGTGCTATATGCATGTAGGGAAAGGAAGCAGACCTCTACAGGTGCTTTTCCATACGAACTCATGTATGGACGGGCTCCGCGGGGAGTACTGGATATCTTGAGGGAACAGTGGATAGCACCCACTGAGGATGAACAAGAGATACCCAAGTTCCTGACAGATTTGAAGGGTCGCTTACAGCGATTGGCCACAGTGGCAGAAGGGAACTTGAAACGGAGTCAGGCCCGTTAAAAAACGTATTATGACCGACGTGCGAGACCACGTCTCCTGAAGGTCGGGGATAAAGTAATGATAATGGTCGCAGCTGCTAGTTCAAAATTTGAAAATAGCTGGAAAGGGCCTTACAAAGTTTTAAAACAGGTAGGTCCGGTATCATATGCATTGGAGACCGGAAGCGGAAAGCAGCAAGTGTACCATATTAATGTGTTATGCCCATGGCAGGAGCGAACAGTGAGCGCTCAATTGGTCATGAGAGAGAACAGAAACCCAAATATCCTATCTAGGATTACGAGCTGTGCGCGGTTTACAGCGCCAGCCCGTAATAGCTTAAGGGGGGGGGGATATGTGGTAAGGAGGGTGCAGCACAGCCCTGGGAAACAAAGAAAAATGAAACTTTTTCTTCCATAAGGGGGAGGAGCTCACCTAAGCACATGTTCCAAAATAAAAGCAGTGGAAAAACCCACACTTGCAAAGCTAGGCTGAGGCCACACCCAGACTCCAGGGCAACTATAGGAAGTGATAGGAGACACCTGTGGGTGGGGCCAGGAGAGAGAGCATGCTTGCAAACATTTAAGCACAGGCAAACAGAGAGAGCAGGAAGCGTCAGCAAGACCGGCAGGAGAGAAGCAAGACACGGGAACAGCTTGAAAGACGGCAGTGGGGAAAGAGCCAGAATCCAGGCTAATTGCACTCCTTCCAGGAGAGAGGAAGTGAGAAGACTAGCTGTGAGGAAGCTGGAGCAGGAGGTCTCAGCTCCATCTGAAGAGGAACAAGTCTTCAGGCTTGGAGAGCCTAGAAGGGCTAGAGACAAACACTGCAGTGATCCCCCAGGCAGCTCTGATTCAGAGGACGCTACTCCTAGGAGATGCCCTTGCTGTAAAAGGTCTACAGTCAAGCTCAGAGGTAGGAGGGGAAAGTTTGAGGGAGTTAATGTGTGTGACTCTGACTCAGAAATAAGTATACCCGATTCTGAGGAAGAAGCTGTACCTTATGGGACGCATGTCAGGAAGAATGCTTTTACAGATAAGGTAAAGCAAACAAAGCCTTTAAATGTTTTACTAAAAGGAAAGAAGTCTGAGAACACTAATATAATCCCGGGGAGAAGAAGGGAAGTTCAGTGGGAAAGATTCTTCAAGCTTCTAAAGGAAGTAAAACCTGAAATTCCTGAACCTGTCCAAGCCCCACAGTCATGTAATGCAGAGGAAGACATGGAGGTGGAATTCTGTGGAGGGGAACCTGACTCCACAGACTCCCAAATGGAATGTTCTTTGTGCATAATTTATGACTGAGAAAAGCTAAGGGTTTAATAGGAAGGAAACCCAGGAAACAGTTATCCTGATTATTGTAGCTAAGAAGCTTTAGAGAGAGAAGGAAATCTCATGGTTAAAGCTACAAGAACACTTGTGCTGAGTGAAAGTTTAAACACAGCAGTTTTAGTTTCTGTGCTGACAAGCAGAGAAGTGTTTTAAAGTTAAAACCTGAAGCAGCTAAGGGAAGCTAAAAGGTTTGCTGGACTCTGCTGTTAAATACTAGTTCAATTATGTTTGTTTCTGGAAGAAGAAATTCTTTTGTTAAAGAGCTGGAAGAAACTGCTCATTGATAACACTGCTGAAATACACTTATTGTAAAGAAAGTTTATTTGGAGAAAACATCCTTTTTCTGTTGTTGTGGTTGGAGCCTTCTACAAAGGTCTGTTTGCAAAGCTGAAATTTAAAACGAAAAATATAATAAATTTTCCTGTGTTGGCCAAAAATACCACTTGGACTGCTTTTTGCATGCAACTACACATTCAGAGGTCTTAGCCCTGAAGCTTAAAGCAACATACAAGATACAAGATGGCCCGCCGCTTTCACTAGGCAACCGCCTAGTGGGGGCGCGGTCACCACAGTGTGGAGCACCATCCTGTTCTTATAAAACCTCGTATATGGTGGATCCGCCACCAGGGCATAAGATATGCCATACTGGGTCAGACCAAGGTCCATCAACCCCAGTATTCTATTTTCAACAGTGGCCAATCTAGGTCATATGTACCTAGCAGTTTCCCAAGGGACACAGGTTCCACAATGCTTGTATTGGTACAAGCATTGATATCCTGGGTCCCTTCTTAATAATGGTTTATAAGAACATAAGATATGCCATACTGGGTCAGACCAAGGTCCATCAAGCCCAGTATTCTGTAGAGTATTCTGTAGGGCCTAGAGTTCACTCACCCTTCAGGCAGACATGAGGGCCACCAGGAACGCCACTTTCCAAGAGAAGTGGCAAGTGGCTAGGGGCTCGAATGGTGGTTTAGTGAGCAGGGAGAGCACCACAATGAGTTCCCATTCCGCTGCTGGAGGGTGGGCTTGGATAACAAGAGGCCCCGGAGCAACCTAGAGACCAGGGGTTGGCTCGATAGAGTGCTGGTGTGTGGCTATGGCATTCAGATTGTGATGATGCAGAGGGCTTAAACAGCAGAAAAAGGGGTTTAAAACAACAGCTTTCCTCAAATGCACACAATAATGCAGGCAGGGAAGGGGTTAAAGCACAAGCCCAGAGAAACTCTCTGCACAGAAAGGCAGTAAGAGAGCCACACCCCAGCTCCATGACAACCCGGGGAGCTGATGTAAGAGGCAAGGGGGCAGAGTCAAACCGGATTGGGCAGCCCCATGCTCTTAACCAGGAAGTAACAGAGAGTAGGAGAGTTCGTGTGAGAGCAGGAGGAGTTCCTGAGAGAACAGGAAGTGTTCGTGTGGGAGAGTCAGGACGTGACTCTGACCTGGATTCAGAGAGAAGCAAAGGAAGGAGCAACCACTGCCAGGATAGCACACGGTGCTTGGGGAGTTGCCAGCCAGACTTCTTAGAGACACGGAGGTCTCTGGGAAAGCAGTTGAGAAAGCTTCCTCTGAGGGAGAGAGGTCACCACGAACCAGACAGCAAGGAGAAGCAGGTTAGAAGCTACTTTCATTCTCGTGGGGAGAGGCTGGAACCCTTACCCAGAAGAAATAGCAGTTCTTCCCTAGAAGCTGTGAATAAAGGTGGGAGATTGAGCAAGAGTAAAGTTCTGTATGATAAGCTGCATAAACGTTCCAAGTGCAGGCAGCCTGTTACTAGCAGAAGCTCTGAGAGCAGCCCAGCTGTTCTTATCCCATCAGCTGATTATGTGCTACGGAGACGAAAGTTAGAGCTAGACCCTGCTGAGCCAGAGATAGTGAAGCAGTACAAAGACAGAGACTTGCCTTTTTACCAACCTGTAAAAGCCAGACACACTAGAAGAAGGTTAAGCCAGTTGGATTCCTTTAACACTGTCTTAAAGGAGGCTGGTGATTCTAGTTGCTCTCAGATACCACGAAGGGAAAGGAATTATAAGTGGAAACAGCTTAGACACCAATTGGAACAATGGAAGCCTGTTGATCTGCAGTACCCTGATGTGAATCAGAATATATCTGACTCTGAAGTTGAATCAATGCAGTTGGGATCAACTATATCAGATAGCAGCTATTCTGAGATGGAGGCAGACTGTGCTTACTGTTGTCAAGAGTGAAGCTGTTATATTAATGCTTGTGATAAGTGCTGAGAAGTTATTTCATGCTATTGAGTTTGCACGGAGAGAAGCAGCGTTCTGCTTGAGTGAAACTCAACGTCATTAAGCAGCTGGGAATTGTGAATGCTATGCAAATGATTAGCTGCAACTAAAGCTGTTCAGAAATGAAGAGAAGTTTGGATTAACCTTGTATATAAACTGACAAACCCTAAGAAGGATCAGGTTGGACTTTGTTACATTCTGGACTTTATTTGGCATAAGAAAGTAACCACTTTTTGCTTCTGGTTAGGGGATGGTAGATAACAAAATCCTGTGCAACAATAAAGTTTTGTTACCACTTTAAACCTTGGCTGTCTTTGTTTGGCCCACAACTACACGGAAACCCCAAACATCAGCACTTACAAGGATAATCCGTCATGTTTCCCCCTCTTCCAGGCAACCGCCTGTACACAGAGAAAGGGGGCATGACAAGATGCACCCGTACAGAGTTAATATTTCAGTCTGGCATGTGACAGGTGTAGCAAGTACTGAAGAACCAATTGCACTTGATAGGAGAAGGGATTCTCCTGCTTCTCTGCACACCAGACGGAGAACCTTCTCCACTTAAAGGTGTAAGCCTGTGTGGTGGAGGGTTTTCGGAAGGCCAGTAGGCCCTCCTCGACTTCCCCTGGAAAATTGAAAGAGGCAAGTGCTACCCTTTCAGCAGTCACGCCATCAGCGTTAGCGACCCGAGGTTGGGGTTCAGAAGGGAGCCCCCTCTTCCTAGGACAGGAGGTCTGGGACCCGGCCCAGTGGGACTGGGAGTACCACCAACAGGAAAAACAATAGAGGGAACCAGGGTTGCCTGGGCCACCTAGGTGCAATCAATATTACTAACGCCCCCTCACTCTGGACCTTGAAGAGGGTCTTGGCGACCAGGGGGGGGGTTCAGTGGGCCCTCTGACTACAAGATTAGGAAGGCATCTACTGCCACTCTCCCCAGGTGCAGCTGGCGTGAGCAGAAGCACGGTAGTTGCACGTTGTCCATGGAGGCAAAAAGGTCTACCATGGGCCTGTCTCAGCGATGGAAAATTTGCTTCGTTACCCTGGGGTTCAAATGCCACTCGTGTGGGCGAAGGATTCTGCTCAGCCTGTCCTGGCCTGGCAGGTATACCACTCGCAGGAGCATGCTGTTTCGCACTGCGAAAAAGAGGAGGGCCACCGCCTCCTGGCAGAGGGAGTACGAGCCCATGCCCCCCTGCTTGTTGATGTAAAACATGGCCATCTGGTTGTCTGTCTGGATCGTATGGATTGATGCTGCGGGTGATGGCGGAATGCTTACAGGGCCAGGAAGACTGCCTTGAGTTCTAGGAGATTGATCTTCAAGAGTGACTCCTCCTGGGACCAGCTGCCTTGCGTGCGGCTGTCTCCACAATGTACCCCTCAACCCCAGAGGGAGGCTTCCATTGTCAGGGTCCTATGTGGTGCAGGTGCCTGGAATGGCATTCCTGCCTGGAGGTGGTGCAAGTTTTGGTAGGTGAGGCAGAAGAGGGACTTCTCCAATTGGCAGATGACTGACTCTGTCCCATAGTCTGCCTGTGGCTTGAATCCACTGTGAGCATCGGGACCATTGAGCTGTCCGCATGTGTAGGCAGGCTAATGGGGTAATGTGGACTGTTGAGGCCATGTAGCCCAGCAGTCAGAGGAGGAGGCGAGCCAGCACTGGCTGGCGGCGTTGAACCTCTCCTTTGAACAGTCCCTGATCCTGGAGGTCAGAGCTTGGAACTGATGGAGAGGTTCCCCAGCCAGTCCCATTGAGAACCTGGACACCTCCTGGGTCAGCACCTTCAAATACATGCCTATGTATAGCTCATAGGTCTGGATTCGACACCCCAGCATCGAGCCCTGGTAGCAGTTGCACTCAAGGGCGTCGAGGGCTCTAGCATCCCTGCCAGGGGGGACAGAAGAGTAAGTCTTCTGGATTTTGAGTTTTTACATGGTTGACTTGACAACCATGGAGTTATGTGGGAGTTGGGCCTTGTGGAACCATGGCCCCTTCCTGACGCTGTATATGGTGTCGAGGCATCAGCTGACCACCGGCACCGATGCCGGGGGTCTCCCACATTTGTAACAGTAGCCGCTTGAGCATCGGCTGGACCGGTACCTTGAGAGTTTCCTTAGATGGAGACTCAAATTGGAGTATCTCCAGTTCTTGGGTGTGCAGGTCCTCCTCCAACTTGGTGTACACTGAGGGGGCTCTGGCCATATCCCTGACAGTCATGGAAGGCAACGTCCTCTGGAAGAGAATGGCGCTGGGCACCAGGGGAGATGGGTCCGAGAGGATGTCTTGGTGCCGCTTGGTTTCTGGGGAGGTCTCGTTGTCTGTCTCCCACTCAGAGTCGAGAAGGAATGACGAGTCCAAGGCCCTGAGGCTCCTTGGCTCGGGGCCCATGCCAAAAGGTTAAGGCCCTCCAAAGGACCTGGGGTCTGAGTCTCGGAAATTGACCAGGGAGGACCAGATGCCTGAGAAACGGGAACGGGACCAGGACATCAACATTTACCGGAGGTTGGTGACTTTCAGAGCTTGGCTTGATGACTGGGGACTCCACTGCATTCCATGGATCTCCCCCACAGTCAGGGGGCTGGTTGTCGGGGCAGATGATGCAGACGAACCTGCCATCATTGCCTGCTGCATGGCCAGGATAGTAGTGATGTTCTGCTCCATGGCTGCCATTCTGGATTCTAAGCCAGAAGGCTCTACAGTTTTTGGTGCAGGCACAGAGGATCTCGGGCCCAGTGCCGGCCACTCTCCTAAGTACATCCTCCACAAGGACTATGGCCTCTAGGACCTTCGTATGGTCTTTGCTGGCTGAGGCATCCTTCTTGAGAACCTTGGTGGGACGTTTCTTGGAGTCGCTCAAGTCCCTCCGGGCAGTCTTAACACGTTTCTCTGGTAGAACCTCAACAGACTTTGAGGATTTTTTCTGTTTGGGGTCAGAGGTCTTCTCGGAGGAGCTGCCACTGTGGGACTCCAAGGACGCTCATCCCTCCTGGGAAGTGCTGGGCTTGGAGCTTGGCATCGGGGAGGCTGGTGCCGAGTCGGACCTCGGGAACATTTTTTCCTGCAACTCCGAAATCTCTTTTCTTTTTTATTGGTTTTAGGCGTCATGGCCTGGCACAGGTTGCAGGAGGTGCTATCATGGTCCGGCCCCAGGCAGCATAGGCAGCAGTCACAGGTGTCTGTGATGGACATATTTTGACTGTAGCGGTCACATTTTTTGAACACGCTGTGGGACCTGGTGTGAAACACCCAACTAGGGTCGACGAACATCGGTCAAGGCAAGCCTCAATCAAAAAAGGGGAAAATACCAGAGAACAGCACCAGGCCCGGCGCCGGCTCGAGGAACCGGTACGCAAACCGGGAACAGCTAATTTTAAGGAATACAGCAAACATTTTTTCCAGGGAAACTGGATAGACGTCCGTTGGGCTCCGCGGAAAAAAGGAGACTGAGCAAGATGGCACCTTTGGGCAGGAAGGGGACCACACATGCGTGGCAGCATGTTCCAAAAGCTTTTTTTGAAAGCTGGGTAATTGCTCCGCGTGGGCTCCGTCAGCGCCAGTGTCACCCATACAGGGTGGCCCAAAAAAAGTGAGAACATCTCGTAAATTAAAAGCTTAAATAGTTTACTTATTTACCTTTTTTAGCTATACATTTAGGAGTGGAGGAGTGGCCTAGTGGTTGGGGCAAGGTACTTCAGGCCAGAAGGTCAGGGGTTCAAATCCCAACAGAGGACAGCATCCTTGGGCCAGACGGACTGGGGTTTCTAGTCCCACAGGTGGTCTTGGGCAAGCCACTTCACCCTCCATAGCCCATGTTCCCTGTATAATAGTTATCTCCAAGTTATAATGCCCTCTTCAATGTAATTTCAGTTTGTTCAATGTAAACCACACTGATGCAGAATAGCACGGTATATGTTGTTGTTAAGTGCCGTCGAGTCGGAGTCAACTCATGGCGACCCTCTGGATAGCTATCCTAAATTGTGTTCGGTCTTCAGTCAGGCGGCTCATTGTTGACAGACTGGTACCCGTAGCTGCTGTTATTGTATCGATCCATCTCATTGCTGGCCTTCCTCTTTTGCGTTGACCTTCTATCTTGCCAAGCATAATGTCTTTCTCTAATGATCTCTCTCTTCGCATGATGTGTCCAAAGTATGAAAGTCGAAGTCTTGTCATCTGAGCTTCTAAAGAAAGCTTAGGTTTGATCTCCTCTAGTACCGACTGGTTTGTTCTTCGGGCAGTCCATGGAATACACAGTATTCGCCGCCAGCACCATAATTCAAAGGCATCAATTTTCTTCCTGTCTATCTTTTTCACTGTCCAGCTTTCACATCCATATGATGTTATTGAAAATACCATGGCTTGAACAAGTCAAATCTTTGTATGGAGAGAGACATCTCTGCTCTTGAGAATCTTATCTAGGTCTTTCATAGCCATTCTGCCAAGAGCAATGCGTCGTCTGATTTCTTGACTGCTTGTTGCTTCTTTATTGATAGTTGATCCAAGTAGGTTAAAGTTGTTCACAAATTCAATTTCTTCTCCTTCAACGATGAAGCTGTTGATTATGCCAGTTGTCATGATCTTTGTCTTCTTTACATTGAGGTGCAGGCCCATTTTGAGACTATGTTCTTTGATTGTGAGAAGCAAATGTTTCAGATCATCTTCACTTTCAGCCAGTAATGTGGTATCATCAGCATAGCGAAGGTTGTTGATGACTCTTCCACCAATCTTCACACCTCTGTTGTCTTCATACAATCCTGCTTCTCTGATTTGTTCTGCATATAAATTAAACAGGTAGGGGGAAAGTATGCAGCCTTGTCTTACACCTTTGCTTATTTTAAACCATTCTGTTTCTTCTTGTTCCGTTCGAACTGTTGCTTCTTGATCAATGTACAGATTGCGCAAGAGAACGATCAGGTGTTCTGGTATACCCATGCTTCTTAATGTGGCCCAGAGTTTCTCATGGTTTACACAGTCAAAAGCCTTGCTATAGTCGATAAAGCACAAATAGATATCCTTTTGGTATTCTTTAGTCTTTTCAAGGATCCATCTCACATCCGCAATGATGTCTCTCGTTCCTCGCCCTTTCCTGAATCCTGCTTGCACTTCAGGTAGTTCTTGTTCCAGGTATGGTTGTAGTCTCTTTTGAATAATCTTCAGTAGAATCTTGCTGGCATGTGGGATCAGAGCGATTGTGCGATAATTTCCACAGTCAGTTGGATCACCTTTCTTTTGTATTGGTATAAACACAGATCTTTTCCAGTCAGTTGGCCATGATGTTGTCTTCCATATTTCTTGGCAGAGTCTTGTGAGTACGGTAACAGCTGCATCAGATTGCTGCAATACTTCTATGGGAATGCTATCAATGCCTGGTGCTTTGTTCTTTGATAAGGCTTTCAATGCTGCTTCAACTTCTTCTTTCATCACCAATGGTTCCCGATCATAAGGTACAGGTTGAAACGGCTGTTGGTCCACTTGATCTTTATCATATAAAAACTCTGTATATTCCTTCCACCTTTTCTTGATCTTCTCAGCATCATTCAACATAGAACCTTGAGCATCTTGTAACATTCCAATTCGAGGCTGGAACTTTTTCTTTAAGTCTCATAGCTTTAGGAAAGCCGATCTTGTTCTTCCTCTAATAGTTTCTGCTTCTATTTCCTTGCAAGTGTCATTGTAATACTTTTCCTTGTCCTGTCTTGCTGCACGTTGGAAATCTCTGTTGAGTTCTGTGATTGTCTTTCTTTCTCCTCTGGCTTTAGCTTCTCTGCGTTTCTGGGCAATTTTCAGAGTTTCTTCCGTCATCCATTTTGGCAGTTTTTGCTTTTTCACCTTTTGTAGAGACTTCTCGCTTTCTTCCAACACAACCTTCTTGATGTCATTCCATAACTCTTCCGGAGCTCTGTCATTTGTATCTAAAGCAGCAAATCGATTTTGCAGGCAGTCTTTAAATTCCAGTGGTATATTCTCAAGGTCATATTTTGCTGCATTCATGAGTGGTTTGCTCTTTTTCAACTTTAGCTTGAGTTTGCATACTAGTAGTTGATGATCTGTACCACAGTCAGCTCCAGGTTTTGTCTTTGTTGATGTTACAGAGCTTTTCCATCGTTGACTTCCACATATGTAGTCAATTTGATTTTTATATAATCCATTCGGTGAAGTCCATGTGTACAGTCGCCGTTTGTGTTGCTGGAAGAAGGTGTTTGAGATGAATAGATCATTGGTCTTGCAGAATTCTATCAGTCTTTCTACAGCTTCATTTCTGTTGCCAAGTCCATATTTTCCAACTACTTTGCCTTCTTCTTTGTTGCCGTTTGCGTTCCAGTCACCCATGACTATCAGGATATCCTGTTTGCATGTTCTGTCAATTTCAGCTTGTAATTGTTCATAGAACTCTTCATTTTCATTCTCTTCTGCAGCTGTTGTTGGGGCATATACTTGAATTATAGTTGTGTTGATAGGCAATCCTCGTAGACGAATAGAGATGAAGCGTTCACTGACTGCATTGTATTTCATTACAGTTCTTGCAAGTTTCTTCTTTATTATAAATGCAACACCATTTCTTCTTTGTCTTTCATTTCCAGCATAGTAGACCATGTGATCATCTGATGCAAAGTGCCCCATGCCAGTCCATTTCAGTTTGCTGACACCCAACAGATCAAGTTGTACACGTTCCATTTCATTCTTGACCACCTCCAACTTCCCTTGGTTCATGCTTCGTACGTTCCATGTTCCAATGTGTAAGACATCTTTACAGCTTCTGACTCTCATTTCATGCGCAGCTACATCAGCAGTCAGACTTCCCGAGGGCTTTGATCCAACCACATCATAAATGCTGGCTTTACTCTGAAAAGTCTTCAGCTCTTCCCCAGTAGCTAGTTGAGTGCCTTCTGACCTGGGGGTCTCATCTTCCAGCACCATAGCACAATTTGTTTTGTTGTAACTATCCATTGGGTTTTCATGGCAAGATACAGAAGTAGATTGCCGGGCCTTTCTTCCGCGCAGTTTAAGTTTGGTGTTGTTGCCGTTGTCACAAAAATGTGATCCTCCGCCGTCAACACTGTCCCATTCTGCTGCTGCCCAGATGGGTGGTTTGTCTTGGTCTGCCACCTCAGCTGAGACCTCTCGATCTTGGGAGACCCTGCCAGTAGTTAAACTACCGATAGTTTAGCTCTCAGCATCACTGATGCATGCAAGCCCTCACAGCACGACAAGCTGCAAACCAAGTGAGAGAGCACGGTATATAAGAGAATGTAAATAAATATATAACTTCTTTATTTCAACAATTTCCGGTCGCCATCTTTTTATTTTTTTTAATTTGTCAATCATTTACATCTGCCTTTTGAATTTTTAAATAACTTATGTGCTACAAGATGTTCTCACATTTTTGGGCCACCCTGTATGTGAGGATTGATTTCTTGTTTATTCCTGGAGAAATGCATCTCTTTCTATTTCTCTGGTGTTGCATTGTACGCAGAAAGCATAGTTACTCATCTGTAACAGGTGATCTCCGGGAACAGCAGGAATTTAGTCTTCACATATGGGTATCGTTGGTATCGATGGAGCCTGCGCGGGAATGCTCCCCAGCATCCAATTAGAAAGCTTTTGGGAGCATCCCACAGCACCTGCATGCTGCCTTCCCACCTTTCCCAACTGCCTCTCTCCAGTTGAGTTTTAAAGCTGAGACAAAGAGAGAGAGAGGGGGAAAGAAAAGAAAAGAGAGATATAACTCCTAGGGGAGGTGGGTGGGTTGTGAAGACTAAATTCCTGCTGTTCCCAGAGATCACCTGTTACAGGTGAGTAACTATGCTATCTCCAGGAACAAGCAGGAATGTTGTCTTCACATATGGGGACTCCCTAGCTACAGATGCCAGGGAGAGACCCCAGAAGTTGTGTGCTCCTGAGAAAGGGCTCCACTTCCCCCCATGGATCTCTGGCATCCTACCGGGAATGGTGGGTAGGAGTTGATTAAGTATGGAACAGGTGTTGTAGAACAGCCTGACCAAACAAGGCATCCCGACGGGAGTCCTTGTCCAAGCAGTAGTGGGCTGTGAAGGTAGGAACCGAGGCCCAAGTAGCTGCTCGCCAGATGTCGTCAATAGACACGGAGTGAAGATAAGCCATTGAGGCTGCCATGGCTCTCATATTGTGAGCTGTGACATGGCCTTCAAGAGAAAGCTTCTTACTCTGAAAGGTAAAGGAAATACATTGTGCAATCCAATTGGACAATGTTCTCTTGGAGACTGGAAGTCCCAAATGAGAAGGATCAAAAGCAACAAAGAGTTGAGAGGACTTTCTATGTTGCTGTGTTCTTTGTAAGTAAAAGGCAAGTGCTCTTTTACAGTCCAAAGTATGAAGATTCCTTTCTGCATTTGAAGCATGAGGCCTTGCAAAAAACACAGGCAGATAAACTGCTTGGTTCAAATGAAAAGGTGAGACCGTCTTTGGCATAAAGTGTGGATGAGTCCTAAGAACTACCTTATCATGATGGAACCTCATATAAGGAGGATCAGCAACCAATGCTTGCAATTCACTGATGCGACGTGCTGATGTGATTGCAATGAGAAAGATAACTTTCCAGGAAAGGAATTTCAAGGAGGTAGTAGCTAAAGGTTCAAAAGGCGGCTTCATGAGCTGGCCAAGAACCAGATTCAGGTCCCATGCCACTGGTGGTGGCCTAATGGGAGGCTTAGTTAGAAGAAGGCCCCTCATAAATCTCACTATGAGAGGATGAGAAGAAATAGACTGCCATTTAAAGGCTTTAAAGAAGCTGAAATAGCACTTAAATGGACTCTTACTGAATTAGTTTTAAGTCCTGCATTAGATAAATGGAGGAGATACTCCAGTAATGATTCCAGAGGTATCGCAAGGGGGTCAAGACCAATGTTCCCTCTAATTTTCTGTAGGCTGTATGCGCATAAAATATCAGCTGTGCAGCTTTTGAAGGAAGGTTAAATTTGTGTGCGCCACATAACGACACTCGGAGTTAAATACTTTAAAATTTGACTACACATCAGAATACAGTATGTACACCACATTGATTGCACTAGAAAATATTGCAGAACATGTGAAAACCGTAAATACGCAACAACTTTTAAATTTTAAGACATCTGTGTTGTTTTCTATCAGAATCAGAACCGTAATTTTTGTGCGCTCTATTGTAAAGTATGTGCGCTCGCTCGGCGAGATGTGTGCGCGCGCACACGCGCACAGCTTAGAGGGAACAGTGGTCAAGACCCTTCTGCGAACACCATATGGAAAACCTTTTCCACTTGAAAGCATAAGAGAGTTTTGTGGAAGGTTTCCTGGAAGCCCAAAGGAAATCCCTTACTTGTTGAGAAAGGTTAAGACCATGTAGGTCTAGGCTCTCAGCAACCAGGCTCTGAGATGCAGAGCGTGGGGATTGGGATGCCACAACATCCCGTCCTCCTGAGAAAGGAGATCTGGAGCATATCCGAGATCCAGAGATGGAGCTTGAGAGAGATGTAGGAGCAGAGGGTACCACACTTGCCGTGGCCAATGTGGAGCTATGAGAATCATATGGCCTCTGTTTCTCTGAAGCTTGAATAGTGTTTTGGGAATTAGGGGAATGGGTGGAAAGGCATACAGGAAGTCCTGCCCCCAATGGAGGAGGAAAGCATCCTTGGCCTGAGAACCCTGAGCCGGAATTCTGGAACAGAACTGGGGAAGTTTGGCATTCAGTGGACTTGCAAAGAGGTCTATGTCTGGGGTTCCCCAAACTTGAAAAATCCTTGCTACCTGGTCTGCATGGAGCGACCATTCATGTGGGAGCAGAACTCGACTGAGTCTGTTCGCCCAAGAGTTTTGAATACCCGGCAGATACACCGCAAGGAGATGAATCTGATGCTCTCTGGCAAGGGCCCAAAGTCGCAAAGCTTCGTTGCAAAGCGACAGAGAGCCTGTTCCTCCCTGCTTATCCAGATAGAACATAGCTATTTGATTGTCTGTCTGAATTAGGACTGTCTTGTAGCTTAGCTGGGTATGGAACACTCGAAGAGCAAAGAAGATTGCTCTGAGTTCTAGGAGATTGATATGTAAGTGGGTCTCCTGTGGAGTACAGGTGCCTTGGGTAGAGAGATCTTGCAGGTGAGCTCCACAACCCAGAGATGAGGCATCTGTTGTTAGAGTGACCTGGGGTAGGGGCTGCTGGAAAGGGCACCCTACCAACAGGTTTTGGGTTGACTGCCACCATTGGAGAAACAAAATAAGGTGACTTGTGTTTGCTATTTTGTCTGATAGGCAGCCTGATGCCTGAGTCCACTGAGTGGATAGAGTCCATTGGGCTGCTCTCATATGGAGGCGAGCATAGGGGACCACATGCACTGTAGATGCCATGTGGCCTAGTAATTGTAACATTTCCCGAGCAGTGAGATGAATTTTCAACACTGCCTGGGAGGCTAACTACACAATGCGAAGGCAGCGGGGCTGTGGAAGATAGGCCCTTGCCTTCCTGGTATCCAGCAAAGCTCCTATGAACTCTAGAGACTGAGTGGGAGTTAGGCTGGATTTTGGGATGTTTATGACCAGACCCAAATACTGAAGGATACGCATTGTGCAAGATAGAGAAATCCTGGCCTTTGACTCTGATGGGGCTCGAATGAGCCAGTTGTCTAAGTAGGGGAAGACGAATATTCCTAGAGTGCGGAGAAATGCTGCTACCACAACCATGCATTTCGTAAACACCCTTGGTGCTGAGGCCAGGCCAAAAGGAAGCACCCTGTATTGGTAGTGCTTTCCCTGAAAAAGGAACCAAAGGAATCTTCTGTGAGTTGGATGGATGAGAACATGAGTGTACGCATCCTTGAGATCTAGAGAACAAAGTCAATCCTGACTCTGAAGGTATGGCAGCAGAGTTCCGAGAGAAATCATCTTGAATTTTATTTTATTTATTTATTTATTTATTTACATTCTCTTATATACCGCGCTTTCTCTTTGAACAGGAATTTATTCAGTTCTCTGAGGTCTAGAATAGGTCTGTGTCCCCCTGTTTTCTTTGGAATAAGGAAATAAGGGGAGTAAAACCCTGTACCCTGTTGAGGAATGGGTACCTCTTCTATTGCCCCTTGGGCAAGAAGCATGGTGACCTTTTGATCTAACAGGTTGTTGAGAGAGGTCTGAGAATTGAACTGTCTTACCATTGAGGGAGGGGGCATGCAAAGAAAGTGAAGCTTGTTCACCTCTTTTATAATGGAGAGAGTCCAATCTTCTGTTATCTGCCCCTATCTGGAGGCAAAGTGACACAACCTTCCTGGATTGGTGGAAGGCTCTGGTCCGTTGAGGGCCAGGAAGGCTACGTTCTCTAGATGGAAGTCAAAGGCCTTGTGGAGGCTGAGACTGCTGAGACGGTTGAGGCTTAGCAGGCTTTGCTTTCCTTTGTTTAGGTGGTTGTTGACCCTTTCAGGCAGGCTGATCTGCAGAATGTCCCTGCTGTGTATAAGAGGGATAAAACCTCTTCTTTTTGGAGAAGAATAGTTTCTTGAAGGATTTCTTTCTTGCAGGATCAGCTGTGGCTTTGGATAATCTATCCAAAGTGGAGTTGTCAGCATCCAGCTCATTGGCTTTCTCTTGCCAATTTTTGCCGAAAAGATTCTCACCTGTACAAGGGATATTGCCCAGTTTGTCCTGCACCCAGAGCTCCAAATCAGATGCCTGGAGCCAGGCAATTCTACGTGCACCTATGGCAATAGCAGAGGTTCTGCTTATGCACTCAAAACAGTCAAAAGCTGCATGACTGACAAACTTAGAAACATCTTGGGCATGTTTAACCAGTGTGAGAAAATCCTGCCTCTTATCCTCAGGAAGGAGAGGGCTCAAAATCTCCAAATCTCCTGTGACTTCCTTAAGGAACATTCCCCTATACAAAATATAGGAACTGATCCTGGCAGAAAGCATGGAAGCCTGGAAAGTACGACGTCCAAAGGCATCCAAAGTTTTACATGCACGTCCTGGATTAGAGGCGTGCCTCTTTGCACTTCTGATCCTTCTCATAGCTGATTCCACTACAATGGAGTGGTGAGGGAGCTGAGTCTTCTGGAAACCAGGACACGGAGGCACTCGATACATGGAATCCAGTCTACAAGAGTGAGGAGAGGTGGTAAGAGGTGTTTCCCACATTCTTAACATGAGATCATGTAAGATCTCATGGATAGGCAAAGTAGCTGCCTCTTTAGGAGCTTTGGGATATTGTAGAATCTCCAATTCCTTTGCCCTGGGCTCTGTTTCAGAAGCCACAGTAATGGAAAGACCTCGAGCCACCTCCCTGATAAAATCCTGAAAGGAGATATCCTCTGGAGGAGACATCCTATGTTTAGGAGAGGAAGGCTCCTTTGGGAGAAGTACTCCGGTACCGACCAAGCTGTCAGAATCCTCAGACTCCTCTGAGGATTCGAAGTACCTTCTATCCGGGTGCTCTTGTAGAGCACGATACCCGTACCGACCGAAGTCGGTGTCGGGGGGAATCGGTACCGGTGTATCGATACTGGAAGGCATAGCATGACTGGGTGCCGGCAATGCAGACACTGATGTCGATGCCGATGCTGTTGGTACCGGTACCGATACCGGTGCCGGAGTCGGTGCCGGTACCGGTTGAACTGTCTGATGCGGTTCCGAGGGTGCCGATGCCGCAAGGAGAGCCGCCAGACTGCATTCAATAGCCAGGAACCTCTGGTCTATTGATGCTGCCAATGCCTGGGTATTGGTACCGGAGAAAGCAGCCGGTACCCCAGAGCATGGCACCAGTAGTTCTGCCGAGGTTGAGGCCTCGAGAACATCCTGGAGCCCCGATAATGCTTTGGAAGCCAAAGCCTCCTGCCGGGGCAATTTTGCCGGTGCAAGACCCTCAAGGGCAACGCCAGAGGCATCTCAATGCTTGGAAGGAGATCTACCCTTTGAGGACCGGCCAGACTTATGTTTAGTTACCTGAGATCCATGGGAGGAAGACGAAGCCCTGGAAGACGTCGATGTCACAGAGGCTGCATTGGAGGGAAAAAGGGTGCTGAGCTTAGCAGCTCGGTTTTGACGACCCCTCTTCAACATCATCCCACAGGCCATACACTCCGAGATGGAGTGCTCAGGACCTAAACATTTAAGGCACCACTCGTGGGTGTCGGTGACGGAGATGGTACCGCCACACTTGGTACACTTTTTGAAACCCGAAGCGGATTTTTCCATAGTAAAGGAAACTTTTTGGGCCTAGTGCCCAAAATGGCGCATGCACCTGAAGAAGAAAAAAGTTGGAAAAGAAAGAAAGAACTGGCGGTACCGGTATGGTGTCGAAGGAAGGCAGACGCGACCACAAAAAAGAAGAAGAATAGGAAAAATTTTCTGCGGTGACAGGAACGACCACCTGCTGGCTCCGCGGAAAACTAAGAACTGGAGAGAGGCAGTTGGGAAAGGCGGGAAGGCAGCACACAGGCGCTGTGGGATGCTCCCAAAAGCTTTCTAATTGGACGCTAGGGAGCGTTCCCGCGCAGGCTCCATCGGTACCGATGATACCCATATGTGAAGACTACATTCCTGCTTGTTCCTGGGGATTCTGAATTCCTGGGGCTGCAATTTAACTTTTATCTACATATGTTTATTTTTAGATTATGGTCACTTATTCTATACTTGGTGAGGGTCTGTGTTCTGAATGTGTGACCAAGGCCACGTGTTTTATTAACATGGTAGTTTGTATGTATGGATCTGTACTGTAGTAATCTTAATTGTTCAGCTTTTCAAATAGGTGTTGGATTTTCCAGGTCCCGCTGCAGTATTTACAGTTATGCTTTTTTGGGTGGGCTCCTTATGTGAATTTTGGAAGTTGGTGCTAGTATGGTATGGTAGATTACCTCTATAAATCCCTAGTGACTTTTTTGTAGGGTTTTGTGTTAGTTCACAATATGCCTGGTACTGGAGAATGTTTGTTGTTAGTGAGATGATGAGAAGCAGACTTTTTTTTTTTTTTTTAATATTGAGTTCTGTGGGTGAATGTTCTAGTTCTGCTCTGCAACCAATGTTGAGGGAGGGGCTTCTGTGAATGCAAAATACATGTTCAAAAAGAAAAAGCAAGTTTATAACAAAATAAAAATGAGTTATAATTTGGCATTATAAATAGTGCTGTGGTTCTTGTTCTTTCTTTTAGTTCCTTGGTGTGCGAACATTGTGCATTTCCTCTACATTATCTAATTGGCTTTTTGATTTGGTTCAGTCCCTGACTGGAGTTTTGAGAAAGCCCCCCCCCTTCCCTGCTCCGAGGGGGGGGGGGTGTGGGCGCCATCACATCCCTCACCTCAGGCAGCAGATTGCCTTAAGCTGCCCCTGACTCTAACAATGAAAGCACGTTTTGCTCTTCCTCCAGGAAGCATTGCAGCCATAAAACAAGGACTTTTTTGTACCTTTATTCGTTGTCAGAAGCAGATATAGGCATGGATGCTTCAACAACCAGGGCCAGACATGCTCATGCCATTCTGAAACACACCGCGCATGTTTTGGAGCTTGGAGTCATCAGTGTGAGAAAGAGCTCTGGATTAGAGGACGTGGGCAGCGTCACTAAAATATGGGGAAGGATCTCCTGAAGAAAGTCTGTTTTTGAAACGCCGTTATGGCGCCTGTTTAGAGCGTTGGGATCCGTTTCACCATGAGCAACACAGGGGGTGATGCTTTTTAAGTTAAGTGATTAAGCGATATAAATTTAAAGCACAAAAGTTAAAGTTGAAAATGCACTGGGGTCATTGATGTTAATCACAGCACTAAACTGTTGGACTTTTGTCCTGAGAAGAGTGCCGCGTGAGTCTGAGACCCGTTATCAGTGAAGTGAAAGTATCAAGTGGATAAGTCTAAATTACTTTAGAGTTGTAATTGAACGTAATTTCACCAGTAGTACTTCAGGAACACGTTCAGAAAAAAGAGACCAATTTGGTTGTGATTAATAATTAAGGTGACATTTTATTTACTAGTTAAAGTCCTTTCCTTGAGTCCTCATAGACCAGTCCAGACAAATGGGTTGTGTTCCCCTACCAGCAGGCTGATGGAAACAAAGAACTAATGAAAAGCCCAGGTTTCAATGACATCACTCCTATGCCTCTTTTCGCCCCAGCCACCAGAGGTCTCTTCAGTATTCGTCCCAAAGCATATGGGAGAAACATTGCAAGCCGCAAACAACCTCAGTCGTGGGCAACAATGAGTAATCAACAGTAAAGAATTATGTATAGAAAAGCATAAACGGAAAACTTTTAGAAGATGAACCTGCAGAGCTACAGTAAGTGGAAAAAAATGAACCCAAAGGTACCTCAGTAAAAAAGCAGAGCAAATACAGTTTCAGGGGAGGGCTCTGGACTGGTTTAGCAGGACTCAAGGGAAGGACATTAATTGATAAGTAAAATATCATCTTCCATATTGTCCTGCTAGACCAGTCTAGACAAGTGGGATGTACCAAAGCTGCAACACTACTGGGCAGGAAGACGACACAGCAGCTCACAAAACCCTTGAGCCAAGGCTGTGTCTGCCTACGCATGGACAGTCAAACTGTAATACTTGACAAAAGTGGAAGTAATGCCTTTGTTGCACCTTGACAAAGTCTGCAGGGGCTACCAAGCTCTGCTCAACCCAAAAGGACACTTGTGCTAGGGTAGAATGGGCACGCAAACACTCCAGAACCAGCCAGTTCTTCAACAGATACACAGAGGCATGGTCTCCTTACAATAGTGCCCCAAAGTTGACTTGGCCACCCTTTCATCCTTGAGTGGGCCAGCAAATAGCACAAAAAGATGGTCAGACTTACAAAAGGAATTCATAATCTCCAGGTACTGGAGGAGCACCCTCCAGACATCCACCAGGCAAAGATCCTTATCCTTCCCCCGACATTGCTCCTCCAGGAAGGAGGGCAGGCACACCACCTGGTTCACGTGAAAGGGAGAAAACACCTGAGACATGAAGGAAAGCACAAGCTGAATGAAAACGGCCTCCTTTGAAAAGGACAGATAAGTATCTCGGCAAGACAGAGCCTGCAGCTCAGAAGTCCGCCTTGCGGAATAAATCGTAACCAAAAGACTGTCTTGGGCATCAAAGCCTTTAAGATAGCATACTCCAGTGCCTCAAAGGGAACTGCTATCAGAGCCCAGAGCACCAGACACGGATCCCAGAAAGGGATCACAGACTGGAGGGGAGGATGCTGATGCTGAACACCCTGGAGAACATGCGAGATAACTGGATGCAAGGCCAGAGACTTGCCTGCCACTGGACCCTGGAAACAGGCAAGAGCTGTCACCTGAATTTGAACAGAGCTAAGGGAAAGGCCCTTCTCTAGGCCATCCTGTAGAAAGGCCAACAGGGAGGACACTATGGCTGCCTCAGGAGTCAACTGCCATGCACCGCACCAGCGCTCAAGAGGCACAATATCCTTACATATGCTAGCTTGGTAGACCTCCTCCAGACACCGAGCAGAGTAGAGACTATTGCTGGAGAGTAGCCCTTTATACTCTAGCTGTTTCCTTTCAAGAGCCATGCTGTAAGCGAGAAGGGGGCCGGATCCTCCCGGACGATAGGTCCCTGCCGCAACAGGCCATAAGACGGAGCCAACCAGAGGAGGTGTCTGCAGGAGCCGCAACAGATCTCCGAAACACGGTCTCCTCAGCCAATCCAGCGCCACCAGACCAATCCTGCCCAGGTGGCATTCTATTCTATACACCAAATCACATGCCCCACCAGGAGTTATGGTGGAAACATTTATAGCAGTCAATGATTTGGCCAAGGCTAAGTCAGGGCGTCAGTGCCCTCAGACCCTATCTCTGTGTGGCGATTGGAGAAGCGGCAAATTTAGCATTGGAGCAGGTTGCCATCAGATCCATTCCGGGGCAACCTCAGCAGTGCAGAATCAACTGAAAAGCCTCCTGACTGAACTTCTATTCAACAGGATCCAGAAAGCGCTCCTCTCTCCCTTCCCCTCCTTTCCCTTCCCCTTTCACATTGTCTATCCCAACAATGTGCTGGGCCAACAAGTCTAGGAGGTTCTTCTCCATCCAGGCAAATAGAAGAGCCATCTCCAGAGCTACCCCAGCACTCCTTGTGCTGCCTTGCCAATTGACATAAGCCACTACAAAGGTGTTGTCTGAAAATACTCGAACCACCTGGCCTACAATGAGAGGCTGGAAACATAGAAGAACTAACCTGATGGCTCTCATCTCGAGGTGGTTGATGGGCCACACCACTTGCCTGCGTTTCTAAAGGCCCTGGGCCGGATAGTGTTGACAATGTGCTCCCCAGCTTGAGAGACTGGCTTCTGTCATCAGCAGGATCCAGGAGAAATTGTCCAGCAGTATGCTCTTCCTCAGATGGCTGACCTTTACCATCGATGGGAGCGGAAGCCAGTGCTCGAATTCCTGAGAATTTGGGAAGCGCTGAGTCAACATGGATCACTGGAGCAGTTGCATGTGAGCGCAACCAGAAAGCACTATACCACATATAGCAAGTAAGCAAGCAAACAAACAAGGCAACCAAGTCTGTGCGTGGTAGATAAGAGAAACTATATTCAAAGCAGTTAACACCAGGGTATTCTAAATCACTTCTGCAGGGGAACCAAACTGTCCCATTCCCCCTTCTTTCCCTTCCCCCTCCTCTTCCCTTACCTCTCCTTTCCTCTCTCCCCTTCCTCCCTCCCCAGTCTCCCTCTCCATCCTCCTTCCTTTCCCCTTCCCCTTCCGCCTCCCTCTCTCGCTCTCCTCCCCTCCCCCTTCCTTCCCCCTACAACCTCCCCTCTTCTCCTTCCTTCTTCCACCTGCCCCCTTCTCCCCTTCCCTTCCCCTTCCTTTCCTCTCCCCCTCCCTCCTTCCCCCTTTCTCTTTCTCTCTCCCCTTCCCCTCCCCTCCCCCTTTCTCACTTCCCTCCTTCCCTTCCCCACTTCCTCCTCTCTCTCATCCCCTCCCCATTCCCCACCCCTCCATCCTTCTCCCTCCCACTTCTGCCCCCTTCCCCTCTCTTTCCTCCCCCTTTTCCCTCCCCCTCCCCATTTCCTTCCTCTCCTCCTCCTTTCCTTTCACCCTTTTCTATCCCTTTTCCCTACCTTTCCTCCTTCCCCTTTCCCTACCCCCTCTTACCATCTGCCTCCAATCCACTGTACCCTCTTTCCCTCCCTATCCTCCATGTTTCCCCCTCTGCCCGTCCTTTCCCCTTCCTCCCCCTTCCCTCTCTCTTCCCCTCCCCTCCACCCTCTCCCTTCCTCCTCCGCTCCATTTTCCCCTTCCCCTTCCTCCCCTTTCCCTTGTCTCTCTTTCCTTCCCCTTGCCTCCCCCCTTTTCTTTCCCCTATGTTTCCCCCTTATTTCCCCCTTCCCACTACTTTTCTCTCTCACCGCACTCCTTCCCCCTCTCTCCCTTCCCATCCCCTCCCCTCCTTTTACTTCCCCTTTTTCCCCCTTCCCCCTCTCTCTCCCCGCCTCCCTCTTCCCTCCCTTCCCCCCTCACTTTCCCCTCTCTCTTTCCTCTACCTCTTCCCTCCCCCTCCCCATTTCCTTCCTATCCTCTCCCCTTCCTTTCCCTTCCCCTACTTTTTCACCCCAACTTCTACCTCCCCTTCCTCTTCCCCCTCATTTCCTCTCTCCCTTTGCTCCTTCCCCCTCCCCCTCCTCTATCCTCCTTCCTGCCCCTCCCTCCCCCAACCTTTCCACTTCCCTCTTTCCCTTCCCCTTCCCCACCCATCTCTCCTTCCCCCTTCCTTCAACCCCACCCTCCCACCTTCTCTCTTCCCTTCCCTCCTCCTCCCCTGCCTTTATCTCCCCCTCTTCTTCCCCCTTTCCTCCCTCCCTCCCCTTCCTCTTTTCTTCCCCTCCCCTCCTCTCTCCCCCTCCTTCCTTCCCCCTCTCTCCCTTCCCTTCCCTTCCCCCTCCTTTCCCCTTTCCTCTTCCCCACTCTCTCCCCTCCTCTTCCTCCCCCTTCTCCCTCACCTCCCTTTTCCCCTTCCCCCTCCCTTCCCTCCTCTCCTCCACCTCTCTCTTCCCCCTCCTCCTTCCTCCTCCTCTCCTTTCACTTCTCTTCCTTTCCCTTTCTCCTACCTTTCCCTCCTTTCCCCCTTCCCCCTCCTTTCCTCTCTCACCTCCCTCCTTCCTTCACCCCTCTCACCTCCCTGTCCTCCTTCTTTTCCCCTCCTTTCCCCTTACTATTCCTCCCCCTTCCCCCTTCTCTCTCTCTCTCTCCAACCCTACCCCTTCCTCCACCTCCACCCTCCCTTTTCTCCCTCCTCCCTTTTCCCTTTTCTCCTCCCCACCCTTTTCACCCTTCCTCCTTTTTCCTCCCCCACTCCAATTCCTCTTCCCCCTACCCCTTTCCTTTCCCTTCCCCTAATTTTCCCCCTTCCTTCCCCTCCCTCTTACTCCCTCCACTCTTCCCCTGTTTTCCCTTCCTTCCCCTCCCCCTCTCCTTTCCCCTTTCCCCCTTTTTTCTCCCCTCCTCCCTAGCTTGCCCCTGCCCCTTTCCCCTCCTCCCTCCCTTTTAACCCACCCCTCCCCTCCCTCCCTTCCTCTCCCTTTCTCCCTTTCCCCTCCTCCCTCCTTGCCCTCTCCTCCTCCTTTCCCTCTCTCTTCTACCCCTCTCTCTTTCCTGCCCCCTTTTCCCTCTCCTTCTCACCATTTCCTTCCTCCCCTCCCCCTTTCCCCTACCTTTCCCACTTCCACCTTCCTTTGCGCTCCCCCTCATCTGCCCGTCCCCTCCCTTTCCTCTCTCCCTTCCCTCCTTCCCCTTCGCCATCCTCCGTCCTTTTCGCTCCCCCTCTCCCCCATTTCCTTCTTCCCCCTCCCCCTTTCCTTTCCCCTCCCCCTACTTTTTACCCCATCAACCTTCCTTCCCTCCTCTTCCCTTCTCCCTCCTTTCATCACTCCCCTCCCTCCTTCCCCATCTGCCTTCATTCCCCCTTCCCCCTCCCTCTCCCTTCCCCATCCTACTTTTCTACTTCCTTCCCCTTCCTCCTCCTTTACCCTTCCCCTTCCTCCCCTCTCTCCTCCCCACCCCTTCTCCCTCCCTTTCCTTTTTCCACCTTCTCTCCCTTTTCTCCCCTTCCCCCTCTATCCCTCCCCTTCCTTCCCCCCTCTACCTCCTCTCCCCCTACTTTTTCCTTTCCTTCCCCTTCTTCCCCCTTCCAACCGTCTCTCTCTCTCCTCTCCTCTCTCCTCCCCCTTCCTCCCCCTCCCCTTCCTTTTCCCCTTCCCCTCCTCCCCCTCTTTTCCCCCTTTCCCTCTCTCTCTCTTCTTCTCTCCCCTTCTTCCCCATTTCCTTCCCTCCCCCTTTCCTTTCCCTTCCCTATCCTTTTCCTCTTCCCTCTTTCTCCCTCCTTTCCTCTCTCCCCTCTCTTCCTCCCATTCTCTCCCTCCCCATCCTTCCTTCCACCCCAATCTCCCTCACTGTCCTCCTTCGTTCTTCCCTCCCCATTCCTTTCCCCTTCCCCCTCTCTCCGCCCATCCCCTCCCCTTCTGCCTTCTTCCCCTTTTCCCCCTGATTCCTTTCTCCCCCTCCCCCTTTCCTTTCCCTACCATTTTCCCCCTTCCTTCCCCTTTCCCCAACGTTTTCCCTTCCTCCTCCTTTCCTCTCTCCTCTCTCCCCTCCCTCCTTCCCCCCTCTCCCTCCCCACTTTCCCTCTCCTCCTTCCTGCCCCTCCCTGCCGCCCCCTCCTTTCCCTCCCCTTCCCCCTCTCCTCCCCTTCCTTCCCCTTCCTTCACCATCTACCCCTTCCCCTTCTCCTCTCCCCTCTCTTTCCACCCCTCCCCATTTCCTTCCTCCCCTCCACCTTTCTTTTCCCCTTTCCCTACCCCTACCTTTTTCCCTTCCCACCTCTTCCTTTACCCTTCCTTTCCTCCCTCCCTCTCAGCCGATTGCTCATCACTTCCTGTTATAACATGTAATGCCAAATCTATAAATAATGGGAAAAATCCCTGTTAGAAAGGTTGTACTTATCCTTTAACTCTTCAAAATCTACTCCTCCTCCTTCCTGGGAAAAACATTGGCCTACACAAAACAACTCGATGAGGGTAATTTTATAAAATTATGCCCAATCAATGCACATTTTTGAGCTTGCATCTATTTTATAAAGCATGTGTGTGTACTTTTCTTTATAAACTAGGGGCATAAGTGGTGGGATATGTAGAACAAATTGAGTTGCAAGTAGTTATACCAACCGCTGGTGTAAATGCCTGCACCTAGATTTTTAAGGCATGTGCATAAGTTAGGGTATTTTATAACTTAGGTGTGTAGATTTGTGCTCTGTCCAAACTCTGCCCCTGTGCATGCCCCCAGTGAAAGTACGTATATCTTTTTATTTTATTATTATATTAGAATTTTTCAACTGATAATACAATCCAAAACAACATAAGCAAACATACTCGATATATATAAGAAAACCATAAAAGAAATTTAAGTAAAAAGAAATCATCACATGCTTGAGAATTCCAGCCCACTTTATGGGGAAAAAACCCCAAAAGAAGAAAATAAGACAGAAGAAAATAAAAAGAAGATATTTACCCTCCCACTAGAAGAGGCGACCCAACTCTAGATGTCCCTCAAGCCAACCCAACATCACAATTAATATTATAAATTTCTCCAAATGCATAGGGATCAGTAAAATAACTAACCGCCTGAAAAATGGTAAGACAGTTAAAGGGAAACTTGAGAAAGAAAGTTCCCCTGGCAGCCAAAATTTTAGTACAGTGAGACAGAAAGGATTTCCTCCTAATCTAAGTGACACGTGATGCATCAAGAAATAAGGAAACTCTCTGCCCAGAAAAAAACGTATCTTTCTTTTTAAAGAAACTTAAGGTATTTTTATCTAACTCATTAGCAAAAGGAAACTAAGGTGGCCCGAGAGGCTATCTCGTCCTTAGAGTCTTCCAAAAACTGAGTTAAATTAACAAAAGAAGTAGGAACTAACTCATCCACTCCCCCTCCACTGGATTGACTTTCCTAACTCTCTGAGTTATACAGTACACAGTATAAATTTGAAATGAAGATATCTTCAGATTTTGGAAAAGCAAGAACTTGCAACAAATATTTCCTCAATAAAATTTCAGGGGAAAGCAACCTAGATATTGGAAAATTAAGAAAACGCAAATTTTTACTCATACTCATTCTCCAAAGCCTTGATCTTACTATGCAATAATAAATTATCTGTTACTGAAGAAGCCATTAATCAAGGAACCCCAAAAGAAGCTCAGATGACTACTACTAATGAATTAATACAAAGAAAGTCACTGAATAAGTCCATTGAGTTCTTCAAATAAAGTAAATCTAAATACGTTGTTTATGTCGGGGTCCCCCGGCAAGAGCGGGAAGGAAGAAAGCCTTTCCCCTCCACTCCGGGGAAACCCTTTTTAGTGAAACAGTGTGCAAACCTCAAGCACTGTCAAATAGTGAATTAACACTTATCTCAGAAATAAGCGATATCCATCTCCCATGGAACACTAGAGTTGTTGTACACGACATGCATGTTTCGAGCCCAGCAAGAGCCCTGTATCAAGTGAAACAGTGTTGAAAATTATCGCTATTTGACAGTGCTTGAGGTTTGCACACTGTTTCACTAAAAAGGGTTTCCCCGGAGTGGAGGGGAAAGGCTTTCTTCCTTCCCGCTCTTGCCGGGGGACCCCGACATAAACAATGTATTTAGATTTACTTTATTTGAAGAACTCAATGGACTTATTCAGTGACTTTCTTTGTATTAATTAACTGAAGAAGCCATGGCAGACTGCAAAGACTGAACCAAAGGCTCAGTCTTGGCAATGTGCCTTGATATATTATCAATTTTCGTATCTAACTGAAAATTTCAGAAAAGTATCCTGAGAGAATATACACAGCTTGGGAATAGTGTCCTTCATCATGCTTTCTGTTCTAGCCACCACTTTCCAAATATCAGTTAAGGAAATGTCATCAGGAGGCACAACGGTGGAAGGGGAAGAAGCAATACAATCAAGCACATCGGCAGCCTTAGGGGAAACTACAGGAACAGATGATAAACTATGCAATAACTCCAAGGAATCTTCAGAAATCTCCATACTAACTGAAGTTTGAGGAGGCAGGAGACAATGCTCAGGAGAGCTAAGAGAAGCTCTATCTAGAGACACATCAAGCATTGCAGTACATTGCACAGAAGCTGAAACCGGGAGCTTATTCATCGAACCAGTAGTCTTCGGAGAAGAGGTCATCTTTTTCCCTTACATTTTCCTTTCATCATACAAAAAAGAAACAAGGGAGCATGGCCAAATAATCCACTTCCCGGTCCTCCTCAGGGCTCCAAAGGGGCCTAAACTGTCCCTTAGGTCACATACCTTCAGGCACATCCACGGCCGCGTGCTGCAGGGCTCCTGAGCTTTTAAAGAGGCCCAGTAGCTCATACAGGTGGTATTGGGTGACACTGCCGCTGCCACAGTCGGGTGGCTACACAGTTGCCTAAATCTCTGTCCAATCCACCTCACATTTGTCTCTTTTCCCAGTGAGAATCAGAATTCCTGAGCTTTTAAAGAGCCCCAGCGGTCTTACAGGTGGTATCGGGTGATGCCACCGCTGCTGCAGACAGGTCCCTGGATGGCTCCACAGATGTCTGAGTCTTTGCCCGATTTGCCTCACATTCGGCTCTCTTTCCTGAAAGTACATATATCAATTTATCTCATAACATAGCATAACGCAAAGAGGGTAATTTTATAAGGGTTGTTTAGCTCAATGTGCATTGTCACATGCATATTTGCCACCTAATCTATAAAGTAAAGGACATGCATACTTCACTTTATAGAATAGGAGCATAAATACTGAGATATGCACACTAAATCTGGATGCGACCCCTTACTCCAATCCTAGACTTTGTGTAAATGCCCATGACTAAATTTGTCACGAAAGTGCACAAGTCACAGTACTCTATAACTTACGAATATAAATTTGCACTCCGCCTATGCTCTGCCTTGTGCTCGCTCACTCTCACCCTGATGCACGTAATAATAGAATAGCAACTGCCTACCCTCTGCAAGTAGATCACTAAATACAGTGGTTTGTGAGAGTACACTCGCACGGAACTCTTGCAGCACAATACAGAATTACCTTCAAGATGTCTCCCATCTAGATAATGCAGGAAAGCAGACAGTCTCCCAGTAGCGCATGGTTTGAAATGATGTATCTTTGAAGGGTACTAGCAAAACAGGGAAGTTAGGAATCCCGATAGAGAAATTCCAATAAACATAACCCAGGTGCCTTTAAATGAATTCAGAGTTGAAAGATTCCAAATTACCCCGCCATCTGATAGCCAGACTGTTAATATAAGCAAAAAACAAACTTTGAAATGCCAAATGCACTTTCTAGAAGTCTAAAAAACTAAGATAGGAGAGTTAGAATATTTTGCACTGAATGAAAGGTTAGATATAACTGGCATCTCAGAGACCTGGTAGGAGGATAGCCAATGGGACACTGATACCAGGCTACAAACTATATCACAATGATAGGATAGACCATACTGGTGGAAGGGCGGCTCTATATGTTAAAGAGGGCATTGAGCCATACATGATAAAGTTTTTACAGGAAACAAAATACACTGTAAAATCTTTATGAACAGAAATTCCATGTAAAAAGGGAAGGGAATAGCAGTGGGGGTGTACTAACATCCATCTGCCATGATGAAATGCTAACAGAAATAAGGACAACTTGCACAGTTTGCAACACAGTAATAATGTAAGATTCCAATTATCCCAGTATTTATTGGGTCTATGTCACATCAGGACATGCTAGTGAA
Organism: Ichthyophis bannanicus; assembly: GCA_033557465.1. Taxonomy (NCBI): domain Eukaryota; kingdom Metazoa; phylum Chordata; class Amphibia; order Gymnophiona; family Ichthyophiidae; genus Ichthyophis; species Ichthyophis bannanicus. The sequence goes on along the minus strand of CM066032.1, from coordinate 1,093,714,906 downwards.
ATAAAGTTTCTAGATGAAATAAACAACTGTTTCTAGATGGAATAAACAACTGCTTCATGGAGCAGCTAGTTCAGGAACTGACAAGAGTGGAAGCTATTTCAAATCTAGTCTTTAGTGTAACGCAGGATCTAATGCATGAAGTAACTGTTTTGGAGCCTCTTGGCAATAACAATCATAACATGGTCACATTTGATTTAATAAATGGAGGGAGAATAGTAAGGAAATTCAATGTGCTAGCATTTAAATTTAAAAAAGGAGACCATGTTAACATGATGAAAATGGTTAAGAAAAAACAAAGGAGCAACTGTTAAGATTAAGAGTTTTCATCAGGCCTGAGCATTATCTAAAAATATTATCTTGGAAGCCTAGAGCAGATGTATTCCATGCTTTAAAAAGGTGGAAGGAAAGCCAAACGACAGCCCACATGGCTTAAAGGTGAGGTCACGGAGGCTGTTATAGCTAAGAGAGAAATCTTTCAGAAAATGGAAAAAAGAGCCAAATGACAAAAACAAGAAAAAGAATAAGTACTGGCAAGTTAAATGCAAGGCATTGATAAGCAAAAGCGCATAATAAAAACTTGTTCAAGTATATCTGCAGCAAAACACCTGTGAGAGAGTCGGTTGGACCATTAGATATTAGAGGAGTAAAAGGGTCATTAAGAGAGGACAATGGTAAAGTGGAGAGAATGAAGAAATTCTTTGTTTCAGTCTTTACTGCCAGAAATGATATTTAATGTGAAGTATCAGAGGAACTGGAAAAAATCTCAACAAATCGGGAAGATGTAATACGGCTATTCAATAAACTAAAGAGTAGCAAATCACCTGAACCGGATGGCATACATCCTAGGGTGCTGAAAGAACTGAAATATGAGACTGCAGGCCTACTTTTAGTAATCTATGAACTATCATTTAAATCATCTGTAATACCTGAAGATTGGAAAGTGGCCATTGTAACGACAATTTTTAAAAAAGGCTCCAGGGGTGATCTGGGATACTACAACTGGTTAGCCTGATGATTATAAAGAACAAAATACTGAGCATGCAAACAGTCAGAGTTTAAAACCCAGCCCAGATCCCTGCTAGCTCCTTCTCCTCTGGCTCTGGGTTCCCCTTCCTTTCTGCATGGGTGTTCCTGACTCTGGTATGCTCTTAGAGCTGGGGATTCTGTGGTTTTCCCCCTCCCTGGAGACTGAGGCAGACCATCCCTGCCAATATATATATATATATATATATATATATATAAAATAGATAGATCAATAGATAGATAAAGATATAAATTAAAGGTAATATATGTGTGTGTGTGTGTGTGTGTGCTTGACATAGTTTCTGACTGTATAGGTCCTTTTTATTATTTTACATTTCTTTAGTTGTTTTTTACTCTTGATTATAAATTAAAGTAAATTGTAAAAGATAAAAAGAAATGGAAGAGGTTCTATAGAAGTTGGATATGGTTGGGGGGGAGGGGGGTTGAAACTGCATAGATCAAGGCAATAGTGGGTGGGGTTAGGTCTAAGAAGGGAAATTATGCATGGAAATTTAGTTTTGAAAATAAACTGGCAGTTCCGCAGGCTTCAGGACCAGATTCAGACATGTCCTCCCATGTCTACATTTTGAAATAACATTTATTTGCAGCAAAACAGGAAGAACAGCCAAAAGATAAGATCAACAGAAAAAAAGAACTGAACCCAGAACGAGGCGAACCACGGATTATATTATTGCTTCATATTCAACATGCTAAAGGTAGATCTTGGTTTTGGTTCTCTCAATGCAACTTATTCCAGAAGCAAAGCCAGCTTGCAGTGGTCAAACTCAAATAGTGGCATGTACACACCTCTGAGGTAGCACATACCGTGACTCTGTAAATGAATACAGAGGGGCAATATATTAATAGATATTAAGACATTTACAAAACCTCCAACGGCCATCACCTTTACTGTTTTTCTCAACGAATAATCTAGTGAACAGAACTTGGCTTTACCTTCTGAGCTGGCCTCCATGTCATTTAATTTCAGGACCTATTTCCTGACTAATTGACTAGGGACAGAGTGTATACCCATGGGGAGAGACGGTGCCCTCTGTGTCTGAACTTGGACTGGATTACACATTACATTTTGATAAAAAATTAAGGGATAAGATTCAAAGGCACTTATCCAGAATAGTGCCAGTGAATATTCCCTCTGATCACCTATGCACTATTCATATAGTGACAGGACAGTCCGTCGGCAGAGATGATTTATCTAGCTAGCAGCAATTTTCAGCACTGCTATCTGGACAGCAATCTGCAAAAAAAAAAGCTCTACTAAGTATTATGCTATCTGGATAGGAATGTCAGTGGGATTTGAACACTAGAGCCAGAAAGATCAGGGTTCATATCCCACTGACACTCCTTGTGGCCTTGAACAAGTGATTTAACCCTCCATTGCCTCAGGTACAAAAATAAATTGTAAGCCCTCTGGGGACAGGGAAATAACTACTGAACCTCATTGTAACTCGCCTTGAACTTCTACTGGAAAAGGCGTGAGCTAAATATAAAAATAAAATAAAACAAAATCACCACTAACCAGATAGTGACCACCTTCGCCACTGAATCATGATATTCAGCACTGTGTGGTATTCAGATTTAGGCCTTGAATATCTTAATTAAGGTTAATTGTGGCGGCAGGGTTTTAAAAGAAATGCTGACCGCCCTGGTTGGATATCGACCTCTTAAATTGAAATGTTAGGAATATGAGGGAAGAAATTACAATTGAAGATTTTATAGATATGGTTTATTCTTAAACCATCAGGGTCCATTACGATATTATTATTTAAAAAGCAAAATTAAACTTAAAAGGGTTGTTGACGTAGTTTAATTTCAAAACCAGAACTGTGCTTTCTTTATTTGTATTTTAGCTCACGCCTTTCCAATGGTAATTCAAGGCAAGTTACATTCAGGTATGGAGGTATTTCTCTGTCCTTGGAGGGCTTACAAACTAAGTTTGCACCTGACGCAATGGAGGGTTAAGTGGCTTTCCCAAGTTCACAAGGAGTGCCAGTGGGAACTGAATCCAAATTGCTTGGGTACTAGGCTGTTGTGCTAACTACTAGGCTGCTCTTTCACTGTAGTGAGCCAGTCATAAATGATGTCTGAGGAAAAGTCTGTGTTCTGAGCACGAATTGTGTGCCAGAGGGGTCTCTTCTTATTCTGCAGCTAAGATTTAGCATACGGTGTCTACAATGAGGTTAGTCTTTACACAACTGTAAAATAAAATGTTGTGAGGAATGAAATGCCTCCATCTTCCAGCTATGACCAATGCCATGAATACTGTGTGGTTTCTATTGGTCTGCCACATCTCTGCCAAGACTGAATGCTGGGGATTATCCTGATATCTTCACTGAAAGCAACTGAGTCACCATGGGATTTGTGTCGCTAACCTCCTCAGACTTTGATTAGCCCTGAGGAAGCACAATAGAAACATATAAACATGACGGTAGAAAAAGACCACATGGTCTATCTAATCTTCCCTTCCATATCAACTACTAAAATAGTCCCCTTTTTTCCTTTAGAGATCCTCTGTGTTTGTCCCATGCTTTTTTAAACTCAGATACTGTCCTCATCTCTACCACCTCCACTGGGAGACTACTCAAAGCATCTATAACCCTTTCCGTAAAGAAATATTTCTGCATATTAATCCTGAGTCTATGTTCTTTTACCCTCATCCTATGTCCCCTCATAGAAGAGCTTAATTTCAAACGAAAAAGGTTCTCTTCCTGTGCATTTATGCTCACGAGGTATTTAAATGTCTCTATCATACCTCCTCTATTCAGCGTTTTCTCTAAAGTATACATATTAAGATCCTTAAGTCTATCCTCATATGCTTTATAACAAAGACCACTAACCATTTTAGTAGCCACCCTCTGCACCGACTCCAACCTGTTTATATCCTTTTGAAGGCACTTCATATTTGACATGTTCTCTTTGGCAAAGAGTTCCTAACCCACAGGAATAGCTCAAGGAAATCTATCTAAGGCGAAGTATGAGATAACACCTCCCACTAAGGCACCCAAAAAGAAGGGTCCCCTTAGAGCTTTGGACAGGGATAAGATGGGGGGGGGGGGACGGTTCCCCCTTAAGAACACCGATCAACAAGTTGCCCCAAGAAAGAAGAATGAAACTTGTATCCCCAGGCTATATAATAGAAAAAAAAGAAAAATCTGCAATTCCTGGTTATACTCAGCAACTACTGTAGCAGTTAAATTGTGTAGCCTAGGATTCTAATATAAAAAATTCTGACTCCTGACCTTCCATACTGGACCATTATGGTGTTAAATGTAAGCAAATATTCAGCATCCACAAAAGAACCCTCCTCACCAACAATGAGTGCACAGCAGAACTAGAGCATTTCCCCACAGAACTCACCATACAAAAAGAAAATTCTGATTCTGGTGTCATTTCAGTAAAAGCAACATAAATTCTCAGCAGTACTGAGCATCTAGTGAAATAATACAAAACTTTATAAAAGTTACTCAGGACCTACAGAACAAATCACAACTTCCAGAACTCACACAAGGAGCTTACCTAGGCAAAGGCAACAATAAATATTCCAGTGGGTCCTAGAACATTAATAAACCTACTGGGAAAACCCAACAAGCGTATCCACTACAGATCATAATATAGAAACAAGGCTGATGTTAGAGATGCAGGTGCCAAAGGCAGAAATTTGAGAGCAGGTGCCAAAATTAATTGGGAGGCTATGTCCTCTTCAGTTTTTGGGCATGGGTGGGGCCCCCTGTGGCAAGGTGACATAGGCCAATTTACCTGGCTGTACCCCTTAACACCAACCCATGCTAAAAAAAAGAATTGTCCTCTCTCACTCACACAGAACACAGATAGACCCTCATCAAGTACAGAATGAATTCAACCCATGGCAATCAGTGTTTTTTTAAATGCCAACTGTTGTTGGCAAAATGAAACAGGATATTCAGTCAAAATGCCCAGATAGCACCTTCTTCTGCAAATCTAGTTTTCAACAGTGATGCTTCTGGTTATCCAGATAGCGGTGATACTGAGCCACTAACTGTACAGTGCTAGTGAATATTGGCTCAACTGGGTTTTTCTGGTTACTAGGTCCTGTGAACCGGATAAACCCTTCTAAATATCAGGTCCAAAATTCTTTTCTCTCTTTGTTGTCTACTGATTTTATTTTCTAATCATGTTGGTCCCATTTTCTGGTTTCTGCTTTCCTCTGTATCTTCTCTCTACTCTATTTTCAGGGTCTCCTGTCCATTTGCCATTTCTTTTCTCTCCTCTTGTTTTCTTCACTTCCTCTTCCACATTCATCTCTGACATTGATCTTTCATTTTCAGCTTTCTTTGGTTTATTTTTCTGTCTTTCTATATGCTTAGATTTCACCCTTCCCTCCTCACCATCCAGGTCTTCAAGCTCACCTTACTACATCTGTCTGCAGCTTTCCATCTCTTTCCCTTGTCTTTCACTAAGTCTCCTCTCTCTTCCCCTGTATTCTGCATCTCATCTTCGTGTGCCCAGCATCTCTCTTCTTAATAGTGCTTCCCCCTCATGCCCAGCATCTCCATTCTCTCTAGCTCTCTCCCTGTGTCTAGCATCTCCCCTATCTTTAGCTCTTCTCCCCATACCCATCTCTCCTCTCTTAAGCTCTACCCCCCATATCTATCTCTCTTCTCTCAAGCTTTCCCTACCCTGCATCCAGCATCTCCCATCTCTCTAGATGCCCCTCCCATGCCCAACATCTCCCCTCTCTCTACCTCCCCATGCCCATTATCTCCATTTTCTCAAGCTCTGCCTCATGCCCATTATCTCCCTTCTCTCTAAATCTCCCCCTCCATATTCATCTCTCTAGCTCTCCCTACCCTGTCCAGCATCTCCCCTCTGTAGCTCTTCCCCACCCATGCCCAAAATCACCCCTTTCTCCATGGCTTCCTTCCCCCCTCCATACCAATATGTACCCTCCCTCTATTTATCTCTCTTCCATGTTCAGCAACTATATTCCAACTACTAATAGTAGTGCAGGAATATTATGGTTTCGGTTGGGAAGAGGCACATCTGCAAGGAATCCTGAAGAACTTGCCTGGCCTTTGTATAAAGACTGCACAAAATGCATGGGGAGATATTAAGCCACTGGTGAACATTTATTTATTTATTTAGTTGCATTTCTTATATACCGCACTATTTGCGATCAGCGCGGTTTACATAGAACAAACAGTATCTGACAATATACAAAAGTCAGGTCATTACATTGAACAGGAACAAGTAACTTGGACAACAGGGTAAACTATATACATCTGCGATACGTTGAGTATCTGCGATACGTTGAGTAAGGTAAATTTTATACATGTACAAATGAAATTATTAGGTATTGGTTATAATTGGGGGTGCCCTAATAATGATGGCTAGGGTTCAGGGGAGTCAGTGAGGTATTTAATAAAGAGAAAGTGTTTCAAGGCCTTCCTGAACTGGCTCAAGTTGGGGATTGTCCTGATGTATGGTGGTAGGGAGTTCCAGAGACTTGGGGCGCATAGTCTGAAGGCTCTATTCGATGTTGCTTTGGTGCATTTTGTCATGTCTCTCTTTATAACTAGGATGTTGGCTGCTGAGGATCTCCTTAGCCTGTTAGGTGTGGGTGGATGGATGATGTCACTTAGTGAAGAGGAGGAGAGCCCCTTGGTGGCCTTGAAAGTCATCACTAAGATCTTGTAACTGATCCTGGCTTGAATGGGGAGCCAGTGAAGCTGCTTTAGGAGGGGTGTGATATGCTCTCTTCTCGGAGCTCCAAACAGAATCCGCGCAGCGCTATTCATGGCATGTTGTAGGGGGTTCAAGGTGACCTGAGGGAGTCCTTGTAGGATGGCGTTTGCATAATCAAAGTGTGGAATAGTGAGGGCCTGATAGATGGTGCGGAAGTCGCTTGGTTCAAGTAATGGGCGTAGGTGTCTAAGGGATCTGATCTTGAAGTAGATCGCTCTGACGGTGTTGGCTATGTGTTGCTTCATGTTGAGATTCTGATCCAGTGTGACTCCGAGATAGCGTATAGCTGATTTTACTTGCAACTCGGCGTTGTTCATTTTCAAGTGGCTGGGTGGTGTGAACTCTGGATTTCTGGAGATGAACAAGACCTCTGTTTTCTTGTGTTGGATGCGCAGATTTTGAGATAGGAGCCATTCGGATATTGTCTTGAAGCACTTAGTCAGAGGGGTAAGGTCTGGGCAGTCCAGGGATATTGGTAGGTAAAGTAGGACATCGTCGGCGTATATCATGCAACTCACATTGAATGATCTGATGATGTTACAGATGGGTTGTATATAGATGTTAAACATAAGTGATGATAGGGAGGATCCTTGAGGAACTCCTTGACTTTGTAGGAATGGTTCAGATGTGGACCCGTTTGCTCGAACGTATTGCCATCTTCCAGACAGGTAGGATCTGCACCACTCAAGAGCTGTTCCACTGATGCCTTTTTCTCTCAGCCTACAAAGGAGAATTTCATGGCAGACCGAGTCAAAGGCTGCCACAATATCTAAGAAGATGAGTGCGAAACCTTGATGTATGTTGTCGATGCCTGAAATTATGGTGTTGAAGAGTGTTGTGAGAAGAGTTTCCACTCCGTGTGATTCTCTGAAACCATGTTGTGATGAATCTAGGGGGGCGTTGGTATCGATATGATCTTGTAACTGTTTGTAGACTATCTTTTCAATAATTTTGGCAAGCATCGGAATGCTGGAAATGGGCCTGTATGACTCCACCTTTTGTGGGTCTAATTTGGAGTTCTTCAATAGAGGTCTAACGGAGGTTTGTTTGAGAGTAGAGGGGAAAGACCCAGTGTTAAAGGATAGGCCTATCATATTAGCTAAGATCGGGGCGAGGTCACATCGCAAATCCCTTATCCATATGTTATGAAAAATTATATAGCTAGCATTAGGCCAAGTATCTGTATGAATGGTCAGAAATATCCATATAATTAAAGAGAAGAAGAAGGGCAGAGGTAGGGCAGGCTGAGAAATTATCCAGATAACATCATATAGTAGGCTTAACCTAAATGTATTATGGTAGCACAGTGACTGTATAATACAGCTGCATCTGCCGTGATGAATATACATATTAATTTAAGTGCTGGTATTGGCAGTGAAATTGATATGGCTGGGTCCACCGCTGCTAGAGTGATACTGGAAGTATATTAAAATCTAGTGCTACCTTTTGTTACGCCATTTACACTGGCACCCATTGAAAGACTGACCCAAATTTAAATACTCCTTCCCTTGTAATTTGAGTCTTAAGAGGAAATGGGCTCTTTTTCTTGACTGGAAACATGCACTTAGCAAGATCTAGTCAGAAGGCGTATTAGATCTCTCAACTGTGAAAGTGAGTCATGGGACACATTTTAGAGCATAGGATTTTTTGGTGGTTTGCCTACTCCAATAGAATAATCTTCCTTTACAGCTCTGCCTTGAATCCAATTATTAGGTTTTCCCTAAGCAAGTCAAAATTTGCATTTTTCACAAGAATAAATAAATATGTTCTTGAATCTGGGTCAATGGGTAATTATTATGATACTGCACTGTGGGGTTTGGGTATTGCCTGAAAATTGGGTGTTACTACTGGCTATTTTGATGGGTTGCATTGCTTTTTTTGTTATTGGTTTATGTCTGTCCTATGCATTGTTTAGGTAAATTGAATAATTGTATTTTGTTTTATCATTTAACTTTTTTATGTTTTATGTGAAGGCAAATTTTACATAGTACATGGAAATCCGAATTAAAATGCTGAGATTGGGATATACACAAATCCGGTGATACTTTAGAAAAGGCTCTGTCAAACATGGAGCCTTTTCTAAAGTACATATAAGGATGTGCTGGCATGCACATGTACTTTCCAAAATGTAGAGCCAATTTTATAAATCTACATGTGGGAAAAATAAACAGTCAAGGTGGCAACTTACACATGTAACTTACAAATATAGGATGGTATTTTGCAAGCCTATACATTTAAATGCTATCAATTAACTACAAAGGCCATTAACTTTAATTCACTTCAGTTTGGAGGGGAAAATAAACAATGGGAGATTAAGGCAATAACCCCCTTAATCCCTCCTGCAAAGGAGTGACCGAAACAAACACATTTTAAGATCTTATATGTGCTAGGGAACAGCTGTGCATCCCGACATGAATAATTTTGGTTACACATGCATTTCCTACTGCATATGAAATGAGAATACAGTTTTTGACCCACCCAGGCCATGTCCTAATCACAACCCCAGACATACCCCCTTAAAATTTCCACATATTACGGGCATCCATATGTACATTTAGCCTTTTATCAAATCATCATTTCCATGTGTAAAATGCTGTATTTTCTATGTTGAAATTGTATTTAAGACTTTTACAGTAACCCCCATAATATATTATGCTTTGTAGATTATTTCATTTTTTGTAATTGAAGTTGTCCATGGACAAGCAGAACAGGTTGATGATGTTACTGATGTAGCTGGGGAAGTTCCTAGCAGGCTCCTTTTCCAGAGCTTTTAGAAAGTTCTTTGCACATTCACGCCTGTTCCCACCTGCTGCCATCATGCCTGAGAAGCCCAGTCTTCGTTTTTCCATGTAGTCTAATGGACCTGTTTCTCAGAGTGCCGTGGTTTTCCATCATTCCCTGTAGTACGCTTATATGTTTTTGTACATTTCTTTTATTTTTTTTTTAACTCTAGCTTGCCACTGCTATTCCCCGTTTCTCCCTCTTAGTGATCCCTTGAGCTGTTTTTCAATGTTTTTAAGTTTCCTTTCTTTTTCCTCCGGCATCATATAGGTCTCATTTAGGTTTTATTTTATTTATTTTTATTATTAAATTTTTTATTTACAATTAAATCAAGAAAGTTCACAAAACATTCTTGATGAAAAAGAACAGATACAATTAGAAACAACCATATTTCAATAATTACAAAGTAACCCATTTGGAAACAATATTATCTACTCACCCTAGCCCACAATATAAGAGGGGAGAGTTACAAATTAAATTATCAAACAGATGTGAAGAAAATAAATGCAGCTGACTAACTCCAGTACTTATTAAGAGAGCTCAGGTGAGGCACCAATTGAGGACTCCAGACGCCTAGCATTAATAAAAGCTGTTAGTTGAGAGGGTACATAAAAAAATATAAGAAACAGCATTATATTTCACTAAACATTTACATGGATGTTTAAGAAAAAAAGCCCCCCCCCCCAACTGTAGGATACCAGGGCATAACAGGAGAAATTCCCTGTGACACCTCTGTGTTTCCCTGGTTAGATCCGGGTACACACGAACCATTAAGCCTCTGAACAACAAATTTCTTTTCCTAAAGAAGAGCTTAAGGAGCCACTCTCTATCAGAGAGTAGTGCAAAAGTAACCAACAGCATAGACGGAACCGGAATCTTACTTTCAGAGTTTTCCAAGAGATCCGTAACATTCAAAACATTTCCTTGGTCCTGGTCTCCCCCTAAATTAACCACACCAGCTGTTAATTTGGCTTTAGGCAAATAATAAATCCTCACCAAAGGCGATGAGGATTTATTATTTGCCTAAATTCAGGGCCGACCCCCAACACATCCACCAAATATTGTCTAAACATTTCTCTAGGAGATACAGTCATAAGCCTAGGGAAATAAATTAATCTAAGATTATTATTTCTAGAGAGATTGTCCAGATGTTCCAACTTAGCTTGTATAGAGGAAAAATTCTTCCTAAACACATCTGATTGTTCTTTCAAAGCAGTAACTTTTTTCCGAGACTCCGTCACTTCAGATTGTGCTGCCAGTACCTTCTGTTCCAATTCCTCCACAATGACCACAGAGTTGTTCAATTTCTGCTCCAGCGATGTAATCTAAGAATATAAGAACATAAAATATGCCATACTGGGTCAGACCAAGGTCCATCAAGCCCCGTTTCCTGTTTCCAACAGTGGCCAATCTAGGTCATATGTACCTAGCAGTTTCCCAAAAATATACAGGTTCCGCAATGCTTGTACTGGGTCAAGCATTGATATCCTGGGTCCCTTCTTAATAATGGTTTATGGACCTTTCCTCCAGGAACTTGTCCAAACCTTTTTTAAACCCAGCTACACTAACAGCCTTTACTACATCCTCCGGTAACAAATTCCAGAGTTTGATTACACGTTGAGTGAATAAATATTTTCTTTTATTAGTCTTAAATAGTTTACCCTGTAGCTTCATTGCATATCCCCTAGTCTTTCTATATTCTGATAACATAAACAATCAATCTATGTTTACCCGTTCCACTCCATTCATTAATTTATAGACTTCTATCATATTTCCCCTCAGCCATCTCTTTTCCAGGTTAAAGAGCCCTAACCTTTTTAGCCTTCCTTCATAGGAGTATCCTTCCATCCCCTTTACCATTTAGGTGGCTCTTCTCTGAACCTTTTCTAATAACGCTATATCCTTTTTAAGATAAGACGACCAGAATTGCACACAATATTCAAGGTGCGGTCTCATCATGGAACGATATAGAGGCATTATAATATCTTTTGTTTTATTTTTCATTCCTTTCCTTATGATACCTAGCATTCTATTTGCTCTCTTGGCTGCCGCTGCACACTGGGCCGAGGGTTTTAACATGCTATCCACAATGACGCCTAAATCTTTTTCCTGAGTGGTGGTTCCTAATGTGGAACCTTGCATCGTGTAACCATAGTTTGGGTTGTTCTTCCCTAGGTGCATAACTTTGCACTTGTCTACATTAAATTTCATCTGCCATTTTGATGCCCAGTCTTCCAATTTATCAAGATCCTCTTGCAATTTTCCACAATCCTCTTGGGTTTTAACAACTTTAAATAGTTTTGTGTCATCTGCAAATTTGATAACCTCACTCGTTATTCCACTTTCCAGGTCATTTATGAATATGTCAAAAAGCAGCAGACCCAGCACAGATCCCTGGGGTACACCACTATTCACTTTTCTCCATTGGGAAAATTGGCCATTTAGCCCAACCCTCTGCTTTCTATCTTTTAACCAGTTCTTGATCCACAGTAGTACACTGCCTCCTATCCCATGACTCTAGTTTTGCCAAAAGTCTCTGATGAGGGACCTTGTCAAAGGCTTTCTGAAAGTCCAGATCACTATAATAACCGACACACCTTTGTCCACCTGTTTATTCACACTTTCAAAAAAACATAATAGATTAGTAAGACAAGATTTTCCTTGTCTAAAGCCATGTTGGCTGTCTCCCATTAGGCCATGACTATCTACATGCTGAGTAATTTTATTCTTTATGATGGTTTCTACCATTTTTCCCGGTACTGACGTGAGGCTCACCGGTCTGTAGTTTCCCGGATCACCCCTGGAACCCTTTTTAAAAATTGGCGTTACATTGGCGATCCTCCAATCTTCAGGTATTACAGATGATTTTAATGAAAATTCACAGATTACTAATAGCAGGTCTACAATCTCATATTTCAGTTCTTTCAACACCCTTGGATGTATACCATCCGGCCCAGGTGATTTGCTACTGTTCAGTTTATCTAATAGTTGTAATACATCTTCCCGATGTATCGATATTTCCTTCAATTCTTCCGCACCTTTAAATACCACTTCAGTCATGGGTAACATCCCTACATCTTCCTCAGTAAAGACTGAAGCAAAGAATTCATTCAGTCTCTCCGCTATTGCCTTGTCGCCTCTTAGTGCCCCTTTAACTCCTCTATCATCTAATGGACCAACTGACTCTCTCACAGGTTTTTTGCTACGAATGTACTTGAAAAAAATCTTTATTTCACGTTTTTGCTTCCGCAGCTAGCTTCTTCTCAAATTCTCCCTTTGCCTGCTTTATCAATGCCTTGCATTTGACTTGCCAGTGCTTGTGCTGTTTCCAGGTTTCGTCATTTGGCTCTTTTTTCCATTTCCTGAAAGATGCTTTTTTGGCAACAACAGCCTCTCTGACCTCCCCTTTAAACCATGCTTGCAGTTTTTTGGACTTCCTTCCACTTTTCTTAAAGCGTGGAATACAGCTGGTCTGGGCTTCCAAGATAGTATTTTTTAACAACACCCAAGGAAATAATTGCTTGCCAGATAGCCTCTAGAGTAAAATTCTCCAGACACTGTAGAGAGAACGCCATACCCAGACCAGACACCGATGAAACAGCTTCTATTCCTGCTACTGGCGTTTGACCTCAATGTACCGCAGAAAACTCCTGCCCTGCGATCACTTCCTCAAATGGCGCTGATGTTGTAAAATAGTCGTGCTGCCATTGGACTGCACTCTCCTGGTTCTGCAGTCCCTCTGTTCCTGGCCCGCTCGAACCACCAGCTTCCCGCAGTTTTGGAGGGGAGCCTAGCTCCAGGAACCCTTCAGGCAGGGGCTGACCTCAGAACACCTTCAGCACCAGGCTCAATGGGGAGAAAGATGCAGCCGAAGCAGACGCAGAGTCACCCGACTCCGGAACTACTGCAGCTCGGAGTTCTTCCCCAGTATCCACCGGAGTCTGGTTAACACGTACAACAAAAGCATCTAAAGGACCAGTAGAAACCGGCGTAGAGGTATGGGGGGGGGGCTGAGAGGGCAATGACCCACCCTTCCCTTTACATTTCCTACCTATATGGGAGCAAGAATTAACACGTTCACTCCAAAATGTCAGCTGCCGCCATCTTATTTAGGACACTCCCCGAACAAGTCCATGTTATTTTATTTTTTTAATGTATTTTTTAAAATTTTTATGTACCATCTTTAGAAAACAAGATTACTCAAAATGGTTTACAATATAAATAGTCATGGGAGAAAAGATCAGAAATGATATATGTATACATACTGTCCCCAGGCGCCCCTACTGGCGTAGGAAATAAGGGCGTCCGGTGACATTTAATTTATATTAAGGAGTGGTTGAGCTGAAGGACCAAGAGGATTCTGGTCCTTGTAGTGCAGAACTCCTTATAAAGAACAATCTACGCCAAAGTGTAGGGTAATAAGGCTTTATTTCCCCGGTCAACGCTTAGGTTCAATAAGACACAAAAGAAAATGAAGGTAATTCTTTCTTCTAACAAAAAGGTTCCACCGTTATATAAACAGTTAAGGGTTGTAGGCTTCACAATTAACTGTTTATCTGGGTTAAGGCTTCTTTCATATCAATGGAAATTAACATCAGGAAACAAATGGTTATCAACTTCACCATATGCAAAGTTCTCCTTTATCTATACATCTAGCAAGGCAATCAAGCTAGTTCTTGAACAGAAGTTACATTCCATGGGTTCACTCTGAGGAATGGGAACACTGGTTTCACAATCAAAGTCCATTGATTCTGGGTCACTTCCTTCTTCAATGCTATGACTGTCTTCAGTATCTGCTAACTCCTCACAGGGGTTCTTCTGTTTCTCATACAACTTCCTTAGCACACTGTTGGGAAGTACTTTTAAAAGGTTAGCTCTACTTCTTCTAACTTTCTGAGGCTTATCTATTTGCATAAGGTTTTCATCACTTAAACTTTCCCTTATAATGAAAGGCTTTTCATACCTTGGCTTCTGTAGGCTGCCACAGCCAGGATTCAGCTTGTGACGTAGCTTCTCAGGCTGACAAGCTGTTCTGTGCACTGCTCTACAATCAGGGTTACCAGGAAAACCTGACGTGGATTTCCACTCTCTATGTTTCTTGGCAAAAGTATCACTGTAGAAGGAATCTCCTTTCCTTGTTCCTTTCTGGTTTAGCATAGGAGACTTACTTGGGCTAGGAGAGTTGTTTTCATCAGGCAAGCTGCCTCTTTGGTATGCTTGGCTTTGGACTCCGTTCCAATACTTTTGGCCTCTCTGGACTTTATCCCTTTGAGTATACCTCTTTTGGACTCTGTCTCCTTGAGTTGGCTGCACATGGAAGCTTTTCTGTTCCAGGCTTCTCTCACTGCTCTGGCTCTTGCCTCTGCCTTCCTCTCCTCTCTTGCCTTCGTCTCTGCCTTCCTCTCTTCCGCTCCTGCTCCTCTCACTGATCATCTGTTTTCCTTTATAAAGGGATTTCTGGTTTGCCCGTTCTGAGTTTGAGGACAGGTGAAACTGCTTGTTACTAATGTGATCAGTGCTAGAGCACGTTGCTTCAGGTACTGTGTAATTGTTCATGCGCCCTCTGGCTGAGCTGCGCTGGAACTGCGCTCTCTGCCTTTTCTGAGTTCCATGAAAATCAGGAGGTTTTTTCAACACTGTTTCTTCTCTAGCTCCAACCTCATGACAATACCTATCAAGCAGCCAAGAAAAAAAGGCATCCAATCCTATCATAGCAGCTAACAGTGCTATAGTACATATAACTATCCTCTTGATAACAGTGTTAACAATCCATAGCAGTAGTGCACTCATCCTTGTCAGACACCATTTTGATGGGGGTGGGGGCCTCCTGTTTGACATTGCACTCCAGAATTCAGAGTGAAAAGTACTTCTCTTTTAGCAGATTTAAATTGCTCCCACCTTAGGAAGCCAATTACTCACACCTTGCTTCAAATTTGCCAATATGGGATCAAACTATATAGAAATGATGGGGAGAGCTGTTCTCTCAAGTAGTTATTTTCCAGGTTTGCTCATTGGTGCCCCCCTAAGACAGCCAACTTTTCTTTATAAAATGTACTGTTAGTCTCCATAAACACACCTATTTTCACCCATTCCAACTTGCCCAACATGCAGAGTACCCATATCACCCCTATCCTGAAGGAGCTCCTCTGGTTACCATTACTAAACAGGATAAAATATAAAAACCTCACGACAACATCATGGGCTATCTCACTTCCTCCAATCTATTTTAAGGAAACTCTCTAATATTCGGCAAAGAAGAAGCACTGCTGATAACCTCCTCACCCTCCTCCCAGAATTCGCAAAATTTGGCCACTCAGCTTCGGGATGTGCATTGTCCTTGTTTACTCCTGGTCTGTAGAACACCTACCTGTACAGATTAGAACTACCACAGACCTCATGGACTTCAGAAAACTATTAAAAACACTCCTGTTCAAAGAACATTTCAAAAGAGTCACCTAAGTATCTACACCCCCATCATGAACAGCGAGCTCTGCTCCATGCACCTATTGCTCACTCAAGACCTAGTTTACCTCATTGGCATCTTCCCACCCTACATAAGAACATAAGATATGCCATACTGGGTCAGACCAAGGTCCATCAAGCCCAGTATTCTGTTTCCAACAGTGGCCAATCTAGGTCATATGTACCTAGCAGTTTCCCCAAGAGACACAAGTTCCACAATGCTTGTACTGGGTCAAGCATTGATATCTTCGGTCACTTCTTAATAATGGTTTATGGACCTTTCCTCCAGGAACTTGTCCAAACCTTTTTTAAACCCAAGCTACACTAACAGCCTTTACTACATCCTCCGGTAACAAATTCCAGAGTTTGATTACACGTTGAGTGAAAAAATATTTTCTTTTATTAGTCTTAAATAGTTTACCCTGTAGCTTCATTGCATGTCCCCTAGACTTTCTATATTCTGATAAGGTAAATAATCGGTCTACGTTTACCCGTTCCACTCCGTTCATTAATTTATAGACTTCTATCATATCTCCCCTCAGCCGTCTCTTTTCCAGGTTAAAGAGCCCTAACCTTTTTAGCCTTTCTTCATAGGAGTATCCTTCCATCCCCTTTACCATTTTGGTGGCTCTTCTCTGTACCTTTTCTAAAATCGCTATATCCTTTTTAAGATACGGCGACCAGAATTGCACACAATATTCAAGGTGCGGTCTCACCATGGAACGATATAGAGGCATTATAATATCTTTTGTTTTATTTTCCATTCCTTTCCTTATCATACCTAGCATTCTATTTGCTCTCTTGGCCGCCGCTGCACACAGGGCCGAGGGTTTTAGCATGGTATCCACAATGACGCCTAAATCTTTTTCCTGGGTGGTGGTTCCTAATGTGGAACCTTGCATCGTGTAACCATAGTTTGGGTTGTTCTTCCCTAGGTGCATAACCTTGCACTTGTCCACATTAAATTTCATCTGCCATTTTGATGCCCAGTCTTCCAATTTATCAAGATCCTCTTGCAATTTTTCACAATCCTCTTGGGTTTTAACAACTTTAAATAGTTTTGTGTCATCTGCAAATTTGATAACCTCACTCGTTATTCCACTTTCCAGGTCATTTATGAATATGTCAAAAAGCAGC
The DNA here is from genome assembly GCA_033557465.1 of Ichthyophis bannanicus. Taxonomy (NCBI): domain Eukaryota; kingdom Metazoa; phylum Chordata; class Amphibia; order Gymnophiona; family Ichthyophiidae; genus Ichthyophis; species Ichthyophis bannanicus. The sequence continues at coordinate 1,093,697,764 of CM066032.1, read as the reverse complement.
GGACCCAGCACAGATCCCTAGGGTACACCACTATTCACCTTTCTCCATTGGGAAAATTGGCCATTTAGCCCTACCCTCTGCTTTCTATCTTTTAACCAGTTCTTGATCCACAGTAGTACACTGCCTCCTATCCCATGACTCTTTAGTTTTGCCAAAAGTCTCTGATGAGGGACCTTGTCAAAGGCTTTCTGAAAGTCCAGATACACAATATCAAATAACTCACCTTTGTCCACCTGTTTATTCACTCCTTCAAAAAAACATAACAGATTAGTAAGACAAGATCTTCCTTGTCTAAAGCCATGTTGGCTGTCTCCCATTAGGTTGTGACTATCTACATGCTGAGTAATTTTATTCTTTATGATGGTTTCTACCATTTTTCCCGGTACTGACGTCAGGCTCACCGGTCTGTAGTTTCCCGGATCACCCCTGGAACCCTTTTTAAAAATTGGCGTTACATTGGCGATCCTCCAATCTTCAGGTATTACAGATGATTTTAATGAAAATTCACAGATTACTAATAGCAGGTCTACAATCTCATATTTCAGTTCTTTCAACACCCTTGGATGTATACCATCTGGCCCAGGTGATTTGCTACTCTTCAGTTTATCTAATAGTTGTAATACATCTTCCCGATGTATCGATATTTCCTTCAATTCTTCCGCACCTTTAAATACCACTTCAGTCATGGGTAACATCCCTACATCTTCCTCAGTAAAGACCAAAGCAAAGAATTCATTCAGTCTCTCCACTATCGTCTTGTCGCCTCTTAGTGCTCCTTTAACCGCTTTATCATCTAATGGACCAACTGACTCTCTCACAGGTTTTTTGCTACGAATATACTTGAAAAGGTCTTTATTTTGCGTTTTTGCTTCCGCAGCAAGCTTCTTCTCAAATTCTCTCTTTGCCTGCCTTATCAATGCCTTGCATTTGACTTGCCAGTGCTTGTGCTGTTTCCAGGTTTCGTCGTTTGGCTCTTTTTTCCATTTCCTGAAAGACGCTTTTTTGGCAACAACAGCCTCTCTGACCTCACCTTTAAACCATACTGGCAGTTTTTTGGACTTCCTTCCACTTTTCTTAAAGCATGGAATACAGCTGGTCTGGGCTTCCAAGATAGTATTTTTCAACAACACCCAAGCTTGATGTACGTCTTTAACCTTTGCAACTGCTCCTTTTAGTTTTTTCTTAACTGTTTTCCTCATTTTATCAGTCTCCCTTTCGAAAGTTAAAAGGTAGTACTGTGGATTTCCTTACTATCCCTCCTCCACTAATTAAATCAAAGGCAATCCTGCTATGATCACTATTGCCAAGTGGCCCCAACACCCTTATCTCTTGCACTAGATCTGGTGTTCCACTAAGGACTAGGTCTAATATGGCTTCCCCTCTGGTCGGTTCATGAACCAGCTGCTCCAAGAAGCAGTCATTTATTCCATCTAGGAACTTTATCTCCCTAGCATGTCCTGACGTGACACTGACCCAGTCGATACCGGGGTAATTGAAATCACCCATTATTATTATTGCACTGTAACGTTTGTTAGCTTCCTTGATTTTTTTGAGCATTTCATCATCCATTTGGTCATTTTGGCCAGGTGCTCGATAGTACACCCCCACTGCCATCGCCTTCCCCCTTTTATATGGAATTTCAATCCATATAGATTCTACAGCAGATTTTGTTTCCTGCAAAACTTTAATCCTTTCTGAGTCAATGCCCTCTCTAACATAGAGCGCAACCCCTCCACCAATTTGATCAGCTCTATCATTACGATATAGTTTGTACCCAGGTATCACAGTGTCCCACTGGTTGTCCTCCTTCCACCATGTCTCTGATATTCCAATCATATCTAACCTTTCATTTAGTGCTATATATTCTAACTCTCCCATCTTATTCTTTAGACTTCTAGCATTTGCATACAAGCATTTTAGAGAATGTATTTTATTCATGTTAATTTGGCTATTGTTAGACATGGGTAAATTGGGATTTTTAAGCTCTGTCTGCTCCATACTTGAGGGCATTTGGGCTACTTTACTCTTTTGTGGAACCTTTCTGCTTTTGGTAGTATCCTTCAAGGATACATTCTTCCGAACCATCCGCTCTTGGGCGACTGTCGGCTTTCCCCTAATATCTAGTTTAAAAGCTGCTCTATCTCCTTTTTAAAGGTTAATGCCAGCAGCCTGGTTCCATCCCGGTTAAGGTGAAGCCCATCCCTTCGGAAGAGCCCCTCCTTTCCCCAGAATGTTCCCCAGTTCCTAACAAATCCAAAACCCTTCGCCCTGCCCTTCCTTATTGTACTTAAGTTATAATGTTTTGTTGACCTCCGCCCTTGTTAACCTGTTCTCTGTAATGTTGAGTGGTATGTAAACAGCCTTGATCGTTGGAAATGCGGTCTATAAGTCTATCGAATAAATAAATAAATTTAAGGCACAATCATTTACACCAGCACTAGAGCTTGTGTAAATAACTGCATCTACATTTTACAAGCATGCATGCAAATTATAGCATTTTACAATCTATGTACATACTTGCGTGCTCTGCCTATGCGCTGCCGAAACTCTGCCTCTGTGCATACCCACAGTGAAAGTGCACACATGAAATTAAAGTGCATACTTTCAGGGCCAGCACAACACAGTAAGCATGACAAGCACAGCAAATGGGCGCCAATATTTGGAGGCTCCAAAAGCTGTTGCAAATACCACTCTACTTTCTCTGCACAGTGGAAAGTAGGTGCTGATTTATAACTTTTAGTGGGCTGCCTAAATCTGTAGTTCTGTCCCTGCATACTTTTAGAATGGCTTATGAGAAACAGGAAATGCTTCTTCTTGCCATTAGAAACTCCACAACCCAGCAGATTAAAAGTTAGGAGAGCCATGGGAACAGAGAAATTTCCCGCGGCTGCTTTCTTTTTTGAAGCGGTGGGTGGTGAGGGGCTAGCAACGGCACCCCCCCCCCCCCACCACCACCACCGCGCTTACCGCCGGCCCTGACTGGGAGACTATTCCACGCATCTATCATTCTTTCCGTAACGAAATATTTCCACATATTACTCCTGAGTCTATCCCCTTTCACCATCATCCTATGTCCCCTCATAGCAAAGCTTGCTTTCAATTGAAAGAGGCTCTCCCCCTGTGCATTTATGCCACGGAGGTATTTAAACATCTCAATCATATCATCTCTCTCCCGCTTCCCTCTAAAATATACATATTAAGGTCCTTAAGTCTGTCCTCAAATGCTGTATAATGAAGACCATTAACCATTTTAGTAGCCACCCTCTGTACTGATTCCAGCCTGTTTATATCCTTTGAAGGTGCGGTCTCCAGAATTGCACACAATACTCCAAATGAGGTCACACCAAAGACTTATACAGAGGCACTATCACCTCCTTTCTTCTGCTGCCCATTCCTCTCCCTATGGGTCTCTTTCAGTCTATAGTCCTTGCTGTACACCCTGTTATGGAAGTGTAAATGACACAAGGAAGGAAAAAAGCCAATACTGAATTATGATATATTTTAGTTTATTTATATGAAATGAGACCAACATCTAAACACTACTGATTGCATAAGCAGTCTCTCAAAATAGCTTTCACACAGAGGTGACCACTACAAATCAGCTTTGCCTTCAAGTACATCATCCACTTATTTTTTTATTTATTTAACAGTATTTATAGTATATACCACCTTTTCCTTAATCAAGGTGGTTTACGTTAAACTCAATTTTTACCTTGTAAAGCAAGGTTGTTTGCATTATTGAACTCAATCATTTACATTGTAACAAGGTGTTTTAAAAAAAACTCTACAACTTGGAGACATCATAGTGTCATAACAGTATGTTTCCCTAACTTATTTACATAAGTAAACTATCTACAATTTGTAGTCATGTATGAGCGTGGACACTGTTCACTAGTCATTGTCCAGGTCTGGTGTGACATTGCAAAATAAACCAGTTCCTTGAAACAAAATGAATTCATGCTTGGATAACAAAAGCTGTTACTACTCGGGTATAGTGAAAACATCATTTCAAAGGGAGTTAAAAACTTAGCCGGCCCCTGAGTTGATCCTTGCTGATTCTACCATTGTCCAACCCCAGAAACAAAGATACAGGTCCAGTTAATTTATTCATTTAGAGCCCAATTCTATAACATGCACATCAAGCCTGCAGACACGTCTACATTGAAAACAGGCCCTATTTGATCCTAATTCCGCATCCAAGGGTCTAGATGTGCCTGTGAGTCTGGAACCAGGGAGATAGATGTGTCCAGTGCGGCCAGGAAAAAGTGCTATGCAGCCGACCCGTGCACACAGCTTGCGCATGGGTGCAGGCACGGGCCAAGCGAAATAATGGAGAAACACATTCACATAATATAATGGGACACAGGTAAACATTTTGGACACCGTATTTTGAAAAGTTGCCCCTTTTGAATACTGCCTGTTGGGGGGGGGGGGCAGAGAGAGGAGAGGGAGGGTTATGAAAGAACATTTGGGAAAGGTATATATTGATTTAAAAAAAACATTTAAAGTTTGAACCAGAATGCTTATTTAGCTGTGGTTTAAAGCATCATATAATTTATAGTTTAAATGTTAAGGAGTTATAAACACATTCATCCTTTCACAGTGCCTGCCGCCTTGATAACAGGATTCTGGAATAAATTAGAGTTACTGTGGTAAGATCTGATGGCTTATGCAAGTTCACATAGTATTAATAAAATAATTGCTTTAGTTTCCCAGTCGAGCTAGTCAGGGGTGTCTAGGTACAAAGTTCTGGAGCTGCTGATTGGGTCGTGGCTTCACAAGCTGTGCTGAGCAGAAGTTTCAGTTTAATCAAAAGCTGCTGTCATCTCCAGCAGCCCCAAACCACAGCTGAGGCCTACAGGAAACAGGGCACCTCTTGGGAACATTTTACTGCTGCTGTGTACAAACATGAGATTATTTGCCTGGGTTAATTGCCAAGACTACTACCTGACTACTTGCAGAGGGAAGAGAGAGGGAAAAAAAGAGAAAAAAGAGAAGGGAAATAATGAGAGGGAGGTGATGAAGTGAGTGAGAGAGCTAGGGACAGAGGCAGAGAGTCACTGAGAAATACAAGTGAAATTGTTGATTATTGAAAATGGAAGACAATGATGAAAACAAGGAGGCTGGAGGTTCTTTTTTAATTGAACATTTGCTCTGATCATGAAAACCGTAATTTTGCCCTAGGTACATCTTTCTGGGTGGCAAATAGATGATATAGGATGAAATGGAAGCAGTGTGTGGTTAGGAAGAGGTGACGGTACGACTAATGCAACATTTCTACTAACTATAGGGTCAACGTACAAATGCCATGGTCAGCGGTTTTTATTAAATGCTGGCTATGGCTTTTAAACTATATTACATATATTCAATGCCTTTATCCGGACAGCAAGTGACACAGAATATATGTGGGCAGCAGTGTTCGCTGCTGGCTCTACAAATATCAGCAATATTCAGCCACTATCCGTATAGCTATGTGGTTTAAGTTAGGACAGTCTTTTTATTGTTTTAAATTCATCTTCACAGCTATATGCGTAGTGATTGAATATTGCTGACTATCCGCAGAGCTGGTGCTGTGTGAAGCGAGGGCATTCCGCCTATCTGGATAGTGCAAGAGTAGTCCGTAAGAATTTTCAGTGGCAGTATCTGGACAGGGCCACAGAAAATTCATGGATAGCACTTCTTGTATAGAGATTGCCACTATGGGGGTCATTTATAAGTCTGGGACATGCACATAAACATCAAAATCATGGAGACATATCTGGTGCGCAACCAGTAGTACACAGACATTGTCACCCAGTAGGCAGGGGGCATGGCGGAGGCATGTCTGGGGAGGTGAAATGAACTTAGATGCCCCCGCTTGATTTCAGAAAAGTTGAGACCGTCTGCAACCCCATCTGAGTTTAAACCTGCTGCAGACAGGAATAGGCATCAGGAAAGTGCTTATTTCGGCCATAAAACATTCAGAGTATAGAGAAGATGGGATGCTGAATGACTCACCTAAGATGACAAGGACAGAGCTGGGATTTGAACCATGGCTGCCTGGTCATAACCCACTAGGCTAACCATTAGGCTATTATCTTTATCTTTATTATATCGCTTGACTGACCACCCAAGCCAAGGCATCAGGGTGATTTACAATAGTAAAATTAGATGTCCTCATTCTGAAATGCTATTCTGGGGATATCTATGTAGACATCCCCATGGACGTCCATATTGGGCACACCGCGTTTGTGAAATTGTGCCTGAACTTGCATGTGCCTGCTTTATTTTTTCAAATGTTCTGGCTTGGACATCCTTTCTAAAATGTGCCTTCACGTGGATAAGTGTTTTTTAATATCGGACCATATATACATAATAGTGGTAGGACAGGTTGGCTCTGTCTGGAGCCAGAGGGCAGAATATGCATGCACGTATTAGCACCCATGGGTACTCTACCCCAATCATTCTGTCCTCTTAGCAGAAAATAGATTCCCCACAGAACCAGTTATGGCTGGAGTGTGCGAACGCATTGGTGTACATTCCAGATGTTGATAGTGATTGACCCCATGGGCCCTGAAGCAGAAAGTTGTCTTCCTGAGCCTGGCTGAAACAAAAGGGATTACAGTGACCCATGTGGGCCTGTGCTGGTCCATGCGGAGTGCATGATGAAGGCGGCAGCTGACCAGGTGGAAATGTTAGAGGCTGGTGGGCTAAGAGATGGATGTTGGAAGAAAGAAGGTGCTGGGGCAGAGGGGAGGGGGAGAAATAAAAAAGTGACTGGCAAGGACCAGGTGATACAAAAGAGTGACTAGTAGGTACTGAAAAGGGGAGAAAGATTGACTGGCAGGGACAAGAAAGAGGGGAGAGAAAGAAGAATTAGTTGGAAAAAAAGGTCAAGAGAGAAAGAGAGAGGGAATAACCGATAGGACAAGAGGAGGTAGAGAGAAAAAGTGATTGGTAAGGACAAGGAAAGGGGAGGGGGGAAGGAAGAGTGAATGATAAAGATAGTGGGGGGAATGGAGGGAGAGGAACTGCTGAATTTGTGTTTCTTGTGGGGCTAGCTAAGGGCAAATGTTCCTTTCAGAGGTGATGAGGTCAGGCCAGTGACCAAAATAAGTTCGCTGCCATTATCAGAAAAGCTGAAGAGCCTTCAATGAGTGATGATCATCGACAGCTCTCTTGAATCCTCATGAAGCTGCAGCTGAAAGAATGCATGGTTCAAATTCAATTTAGAAAATGACTCTTCATTAGAAAAGAAAACAAGCCCTTTCTCTTAGGCACTGGTAGGACTCTAGTAGTGCTACTCTGTTCACTGTGACTCTGTAATCACAAGAAATCCGCAGTGACCTATTTTACTCTTCATACCTGGAACAATGGGGGATCCCACTATGAAAACTTTGTCTTTTTAAGATGCCCTCCCTTTCTACATGGCATAGCTCATTAAGGTGTTAGGGGTAAGCACAGTCAATCAAAAAGTTTGGTCCGTGTTTATTTAAAATGATTTTTTTTTTGCTGATTTTTTGTTTGTTTCACTTATGCATCTCTTAGGCGCACATGGAATGTGCGCAAGAACTATTTAAAATATGCAATTGACTGTAAGTTTTTTAATTTGTAGGTATAAGTGCATACAAGTGATTTCTGTGCACGTTAAGGGATCAATACTCAAAGACACTGAACCTAATATTCAGCGGCACTGGTTTCAGCACTATCCAGATACTGCCAGGGCACTCCATGGGTGGAGCTAGGATACAGTCAATACGTATCCCTCTGAATAGTGGCAATTTATTTGGATAGCTGTGGTAGCAGATTTGCTCTCTAGATTGCAGCTGAATATGACTGCTATCTGGATACTCCTGGTGTAGGCAGCTATATCTGGACAATCAGCAGCAACCACTTTTCTGGATATTACCGCTGTGGCCAGCTTTAAAAAAAGAAAACGCTGACCACTGTGGGCTGAATACTGACCCCTAAATTTTTAGGCACCCAAGAAAACCTAATACATACTCATGAATGTGCACCTCTGTAGGATTCCATACAAATTAGGAAGAATCAAGTTTAAACGTCTAGGTCTATTTCAGTCAGATACCACTACTTTTTGAGTATCCAATTCCAGAGCAAATACTGATGCAAAATGTCAAGGAACCCTTGGTTTGGGAAATGCAAAAAAGATATTTTCTTCTTGGTCCTCTCGCCGCTATCACTCAGGCACAAAGTGCAGGGTATCTTGTGTTTGGAAAATCAGCTGTGGTTGTGCGGGCTTAAAAGTACATGTGTACGTTAGCTGTTAGGTGTCCGATTGAAAATGTGGCTAGTGATTGCTGAATAAACCTAAAATCTTTATTTCACGCTTTATTCTGCCTTTTCACAGCCCTTCAGTGAATTTAGCAGAATAGCCAAGAACAGATCAGGGCTTTCTATACAGCAGGAACATTAATTTTCTATGCAACATAGTCAAATGTTCAGCAACCTATTTAATAACTTCCCTTTCAAATCTCCAAGCAAAGAGCTGACTCTGCAAGACCGAGCTTGCTTACCTATCTCTAGGATAAGTAGGCAAGGTGCTGACAAAAGTTATCAGTAGAATGAAAAAGGAGAAACCAATAAAAAGTATGAAGGTGACTACAGGAGTACTACAGTGCCATTTATTTCCAAATCAAAGTGTAACTACAATATTAACAGTGGAAACAGTCTACTATTTGGCCTAGTTTAAAAAAGAAGACTGAGGCTCCTTTAGAAGCAGAGAATTATCGTCCAATTTCAACTTTATCATTTTTGGCAAAATTGATAGACTTTGGTGTGTTACGGCAAAGGATTGATTTTTTGGATAGAGCTCATGTTTTGGATGACTTCCATTTTGGATTCTATGCAGGAAGAGGTATAGAGACATTATCGATGTCCACCTATGATGAATGATTGGTGGAACGTGGTTGTGGGAGAGTGGTGGTGATGTTTTCAGATATTGCTGCTGCCTTTGATTCTGTTTCTCATAGTGCTGTTGCAGCTGTTGTTGCAGATTGGCATCGCCCCATTATCTTAGCACTTACCCAATCATATTTAGCGGACCAGTGGCAGAGTGGTGTAGACAAGATAGCTCCCACTGTTTTAGGACATTATATGGCCTGCCTCAAAGTTTACTGCTATCAGTAGTTTTGTTTAATATTTACTTGTTAGTGTATGTCAGTGTCTGTGGACATCAGAGTTTTCTTATAGATTGTATACTGATGATATTATGCTGTTCCTCCCTTGAGCGGGTGATGTTTCTGTAGGTGTGAAAATGTTGATGGATGCTGTTTTGGGTGTTAAACAGCTTTTAGCCTTCTATGCATTGGAACTTAATATTGAAAAGATGCAAGTTATGATTCTCTCATGTCATTTTGGGGGAACTTTGCCTTCTTAGGTAGTTATTGACCACTGTGTGATACCTGTCTGTTCTGAGGTATGTTATCTAGGGGTTGTGCTGGATTTAGCGGTAAACTTCAGACAACATATTCATGATGTGTCAAGAAGGGCATTGTTTAAGTTGCATTTGTTGCAAAAACTGAAGCCACTTTTAGGTTCAGATGATTTGCGGACAGTTTTGCAGAGTTTGATATTAAGCCCCATGGACTATTGCAGCTCTATATGAATTGTCGGCCTCAGTTAGGTCACTACAGCCAATTCAAAATTCAGCTGCACGTTTTTTGCTGAATGTTCCGGTGTGTCATCATATTATTCCCTCTTTGGTGCATCTTAATTGTCTTCCAGTGTGGTGATGTGTCAAATTTAAAATATTATTATTGGTTTTTAGGATGCTACGTTTGGGAGTGGTTTTGCTGGTGCATTTCTCTGTGCACTTTGGGATGGCCGCACATACAGTAGTTTGCGTTCTCAGGAGCAGGCAATGTTGTTGATCCGAGCCACAGGTGGGTTCCAGAGTGTTAGGATTACTGAAAGGATTTTTTTGTTAGCTGATTCTATTTAAAAAAAACAAAACAAAACAAAATAAAAAAAAACCTATCTCTGTCGGTGCATGTGGCGACTAATTTGCTAGATTTCAGGAAGAAATTAAAGGGGCTTGTTTTTACGCACGCAAATTCTTGAATGTCTTCCAGATGTTCTTATATTTTGTATTATTTTATGTATGCTCATTGATATGTTAGTTTTTATTATATTTCTAATGTGTTACGTTACTGTAATCTCCTCAGAATTTACAGGATGGCAGAGTATAAATTTGTATAAATAAAATAAATATGAGGATCATGAGAGGAAAGTCTGCAGAGAGAGAGTAAAGCTATAGCAAAAAATAGCATCAGATCCTTGATATAACCTGGGCAAAATTAAGACTAGAATAAAAAGGGGGAAATGTTCCAGAGCTTTAGATTTGAATGTTCCTGCTCTGTCATCAGTGGGGAACAATGTCAAAGAGCACAGAGCCTTGGCTTGAGAGTATTCTGGGAATCTGAGAGTTCTATCCAGACACTAAGTTTAGGCTGCTCAACAGTCATACCACCTTATTATGATGTAAAGTCAAATCTAAATGTTATCAATACAATGTAAAATATTACTCCATGGGGCTTTGAGAGCTAAGGTTATCACTTCATATGTTTAAGTGTGCAAATAGATGCCAATGTAGCTAGTGTTTGTTGCCATTTGCTATTAAAACTCTAAGTGATCGGAGTGTTTTTTGGGAAAGGTAAAACATTTTTGTTTTCTCAGGCTTTTAATATGGTATAATAAATTTTCCTTTAGCCTGGTATTCAAAAAAGCCGAGATTCAAATATCAGTGACAGCCAGACGGGCCAAGTCAAAGAGGGGTCACAAGGGACGAGTAGCAATGGGGGGGGGGCCATTACGGGGGAATGGGATGGGGTGCTGGTCTCTGAGACACGGCCAGCTGAATACACTTGCCTCACCAGGGCGCTCAATAGCCATGTGTCTTGAAGGACTAGAACAGGGGACTGTTACTTCTGGAGAGAGATCTGCAATTGTGAGTATATACTTCTGGGAATGATCTGAAGGGAATTCTTTCTATTAAAGCTATTTAATCTGTGAACCCACTATTTTTTGTTAAATCAGTCAGGGCCTAGTAGCAGCAGTTTAAGTTTAAATTTAAAACACAGAAGAGAACTTTCTGGTTACATTTCATACCCAGCAGAGAGCTTGTGGTTTTAATTTAATAGTCACTCAGGGCCTAGTATCAGCAAAGTACTTTTAGTTTAAATTTAAAACACAGAAGAGAACTTTCTGGTTAAATTTGGAACCCAGCAGAGAGCTGTAGTTTAAATTTAATAGTCACTCAGGGCCTAGTATCAGCAAAGTACTTTTAGTTTAAATTTAAAACACAGAAGAGAGTTTTCTGGTTAAATTTAGAACCCAACAGAGAGCTTGTAGTTTAAATTTCATAAGTTAGAGCCTAGCAGCAGCAAAGAGCTATAATTTAAATCAAATAATAATATAGCTTACCTCAGCAGCACAGGACAGGGTACTGTGTAGCAGCCCACTTTTAATAAGTGTTATTTCCCTCCCTCCCTCCCCACACCCACCCACCCCTGGGATAATCGTAGCTTTATAGGTACTTACACATCTTAAAAGACAGGAGGTGCTCTCAGGTGAAGCTCGTAATCCAAATCAGTCATACACTAAGGACCTGAGATTAATTAAGCTTCAGGTGAAAAAGGTATATTAAATGTATTAGGTACAGTTTTATTGGTATCAATATCCATAGCAACCCTTAGTAAGTAAAGAACTTAAAGATCTAAACAAAATCTTAAAACTAAGATGCAGACAGCAGTCCAGCAGCGAGATGGGGGCTTTCCAGTCTTTTGCATTGTCACATGTATGATTTTCTCCCAGTTGGTGAGAGGTCTTACGTGTGCACTAGGTGCAAGGAGCTCTTTGCTCTCAGGGAATGAGTCCGTTCTCTAGAGGCTAGAGTATCAGACTTGGAAAACATAAGAAAGACAGAGAGGTACATAGACGAGACCTACAGGGATATAGTCCTGAAGTCCCACCTCCAGTCTGGCAGCATCCCTGTTGCCATGGAGGAGAAGAGGTCACGTGACAGGAGAACATCACCCTGGTGTGGCAGGAAGTGATCCTGTAACTAGGACCTGTCCTCCAGGTGATGTAAAACCCTCTCGCACCGAGGAAGTTTCTCCAGGGCCATATGCCCATGAGGGAAGGGTTAGGACAGCCGTTATAGTTGGTGATTCGATCATTAGGCATGTAGATAGCTGGGTGGCTGGTGGACGTGAGGATCGCCTGGTAACATGCCTGCCTGGTGCGAAGGTAGCAGACCTCACGCGCCACCTAGATAAGGTCTTAGGTAGTGCTTGGGAGGAGTCTGCTGTCTTGGTACATGTCGGTACCAATGACATAGGAAAATGTGGTAGGGAGGTTCTGGAGGCTAAATTTAGGCTTTTAGGTAGGAAGTTGAAATCCAGAACTTCCAGGGTAGCGTTCTCCAAAATGCTTCCCGTTCCACGTGCAGGACCCAAAAGGAAGGCAGAGCTCCGGAGTCTCAATGTGTGGATGAGACAATGGTGCAGAGATGAGGGGTTTAGATTTGTTAGGAACTGGGGTACATTCTGGGGAAAGGAGAGGCTCTTCCAAAGGGATGGGCTTCATCTTAACCAGGATGGAACCAGGCTGCTGGCATTAACCTTTAAAAAGGAGACAGAGCAGCTTTTAAACTAGATAATAGGGGAGAGCGGATGGTTCGGAAGAATGTATCCTTGAAGGATACTACCAAAAGCAGAGAGGTTCCAAAAATGAGTAAAGTAGCCCAAATGCCCTTGAGTATGGAGCAGACAGAGCTTAAAGATCCCAAATTACCCATGTCTACCAATAGCCAAATTAATATGAATAAAATACAGTCTCTAAAATGCTTGTATGCAAATGCTAGAAGTCTAAAAAAATAAGATGGGCGAGTTAGAATATATAGCACTAAATGAGAGGTTAGATATAATTGGAATCTCAGAGACATGGTGGAAGGAGGACAACCAGTGGGACACTGTGATACCTGGGTACAAACTATATCGTAATGACAGAGCTGAACAAATTGGTGGAGGGGTTGCGCTCTGTTAGAGAGGGCATTGAGTCAGAAAGGATTAAAGTTTTGCAGGAAACAAAATTTGATGTACAATCTCTATGGATTGAAATTCCATGTAAAAAGGGGAAGGCGATGGCAGTGGGGGTGTACTATCGACCGCCTAGCCAGAATGAACAAATGGATGATGAAATGCTCAAAGAAATCAAGGAAGCTAACAAAAGTTACAGCTCGGTAATAATAATGGGTGATTTCAATTACCCCGGTATCGACTGGGTCAGTGTCACGGCAGGACATGCTAGGGAGATAAAGTTCCTAGATGACATAAATGACTGCTTCTTGTAGCAGATGGTTCAGGCACCGACCAGAGGGGAAGCCATATTAGACTTAGTCCTTAGTGGAACACCAGATCTAGTGCAAGAGATAAGGGTGTTGGGGCCACTTGGCAATAGTGATCATAGCATGATCACCTTTCATTTAATTAGTGGAGGAGGGATAGTAAGGAAATCCACAGTACTACCTTTTAACTTTCAAAAGGCAGACTATGATAAAATGAGGAAAATAGTTAAGAAAAATCTAAAAGGAGCAGTTGCAAAGATTAAAGACTTACATCAAGCTTGGGTGTTGTTGAAAAATACTATCTTGGAAGCCCAGACCAGCTGTATTCCATGCTTTAAGAAAAGTGGAAGGAAGTCCAAAAAACTGCCAGTATGGTTTAAAGGTGAGGTCCGAGAGGCTGTTGTTGCCAAAAAAGCATCTTTCAGGAAATGTTAAAAAGAGCCAAACGACGAAACCTGGAAACAGCACAAGCACTGGCAGGTCAAATGCAAGGCATTGATAAAGAAGGCAAAGGGAGAATTTGAGAAGAAGCTTGCTGCGGAAGCAAAAACGTGAAATAACGATTTTTTTCAAGTACATTCGTAGCAAAAAGCCTGTGAGAGAGTCGGTTGGAGCATTAGATGATAGAGGAGTTAAAGGGGCACTAAGAGGCGACAAGGCGATAGTGGAGAGACTGAATGAATTCTTTGCTTCGGTCTTTACTGAGGAAGATGTAGGGATGTTACCCATGACTGAAGTGGTATTTAAAGGTGGGGAAGAATTGAAGGAAATATCGATACATCGGGAAGATGTATTATAACTATTAGATAAATTGAAGAGTAGCAAATCACCTGGGCCGGATGGTATACATCCAAGGGTGTTGAAAGAACTGAAATATGAGATTGCAGACCTGCTATTAGTAATCTGTGAACTATCATTAAAATCATCTCTAATACCTGAAGATTGGAGGATGGCCAATGTAACACCAATTTTTAAAAAGGGTTCCAGGGGTGATCCGGGAAACTACAGACCGGTGAGCCTCACGTCAGTACCGGGAAAAATGGTAGAAACCATCATAAAGAATAAAATTACTCAGCATGTAGATAGTCATGGCCTAATGGGAGACAGCCAACATGGCTTTAGACAAGGAAGATCTTGTCTTACTAATCTGTTATGTTTTTTTTGAAAGTGTGAATAAACAGGTGGACAAAGGTGAGTCGGTTGATATAGTGTATCTGGACTTTCAGAAAGCCTTTGACAAGGTCCCTCATCAGAGACTTTTGGCAAAACTAAAGAGTCATGGGATAGGAGGCAGTGTACTACTGTGGATCAGGAACTGGTTAAAAGATAGAAAGCAGAGAGTTGGGCTAAATGGCCAATTTTCCCCATGGAGAAAGGTGAATAGTGGTGTACCCCAGGGATCTGTGCTGCGTCCGCTGCTTTTTGACATATTCATAAATGACCTGGAAAGTGGAATAACGAGTGAGGTTATCAAATTTGTAGATGACACAAAACTATTTAAAGTTGTTAAAACCCAAGAGGATTGTGGAAAATTGCAAGAGGATCTTGATAAATTGGAAGACTGGGCATCAAAATGGCAGATGAAATTTAATGTGGACAAGTGCAAAGTTATGCACCTAGGGAAGAACAACCCAAACTATGGTTACACAATGCAAGGTTCCACATTAGGAACCACCACCCAGGAAAAAGATTTAGGCGTCATTGTGGATAACATGTTAAAACCCTCGGTCCAGTGTGCAGCGGCAGCCAAGAGAGCAAATAGAATGCTAGGTATCATAAGGAAAGGAATGGAAAATAAAACAAAAGATATTATAATTCCTCTATACCGTTCGATGGTGAGACCGCACCTTGAATATTTTGTGCAGTTCTGGTCGCCGTATCTTAAAAAGGATATTGCGTTATTAGAAAAGGTTCAGAGAAGAGCCACAAAAATGGTAAAGGGGATGGAAGGATACTCCTATGAAGAAAGGCTAAAAAGGTTAGGGTTCTTTAACCTGGAAAAAAGACGGCTGAGGGGAGATATGATAGAAGTCTATAAATTAATGAACAGAGTGGAACGGGTAAACGTAGATCGATTGTTTACGTTATCAGAATATAGAAAGACTAGGGGACATGCAATGAAGCTACAGGGTAAACTATTTAAGACTAATAAAAGAAAATACTTTTTCACTCAACGTGTAAACAAACTCTGGAATTTGTTACCTGAGGATGTAATAAAGGCTGTTAGTGTAGCTGGGTTTAAAAAAGGTTTGGACAAGTTCCTGGAGGGAAGGTCCATAAACCATTATTAAGAAGGGACCCAGGATATCAATGCTTGACCCAGTACAAGCACTGCAGAACCTGTGTCTTTTGGGGAAACTGCTAGGTACGTATGACCTAGATTGGCCACTGTTGGAAACAGGATACTGGGCTTGATGGACCTTGGTCTGACCCAGTATGGCATATCTTATGTTCATTTGCTCCTGTCCCAGAAGAAGAAGATTTTGAAAGGGGGAGTACATCGATATATTCACATTGCTGATCAGGCGTAATGATGTGTACTGCGACTGCACAGGCTGCCGGGGAAGATGTAAGCTGGCCAGCAAGTGTCCCGTGCACAACAGTGAAATGGTGCGCTGCCTTCCATATACAAGCCAGTGTGATAGGCGAGAAATGGCCAGAACAGTGCAAGGCCTTACTTCAATATCAAGACTGCATTTGTGAGGCATACAGAATTTACAGCAGCACAGCATGGTTGGAGTATGACAAGCAATTTCGCAGGAACATGATGGATAGCAAGGGCTCAGCTGGGGCATGAAGGATACTGACCTTTGGATACAGCTGATGACCCAGGGCCAGAAAGGGGGCAGGTCGAGTAATTTGTTGATGCCACAATGGCCAGTCAGGAGCACTGCGCCCCAACAGCCCTTTTTGGAGAAGGGCAGGGGCGGCGGATGGGATGTTACCAGGCTCCCAGCCCCAGCCAGCAGGAAGGGGGTTTGCTGGTTGTTTAATGGGGGCACATGTAGATTCAGTAGCAGTTGCAAGTACAGGCATGCATGCACTATATGCGGGGAGGGGCACCCCAGTCCCAATGCATCAAACGGATGGGGTCTGAAGCCCACTGAGGGTGTTGAGCCAGGAGCTTCAGGTCTGACACCCTCGCCAGTGAACATGGGGGCGCTGTGACAGAACTTGGAGGGTCAAGGGTTTACTTAGGATTTTGTGATTCCTTACAATGGTCCCCCGGGCCCACAGGTTGCAGGCAACCTGAAATCAGCCTCAGAGAATGAGGCAAGGGTACAACAAAAGACTGACAAGGAACGAGCCCTCGGGAGGGTAGCAGGCCTGTTCTGGAACTGTCCCATGCCAACTTAATAGTTTCACCATTAGGTTTGATTCCCAAGAAGGAGCAGGGGGAGTTCTGGCTTATCCATCATTTTTCATACCCAGATGGGAGCTCGGTCAATGACTATTTGGACCTGACTGCCTACAAGGTGAAATAGGCATCTCTGGACCAAGCCTTATGTCTACTGTAGGGGCATGGCAGAGGGACATGGCTGGCAAAGGCAGATGTGGAGCCAGCCTTTAGGCTGCTACCAATTCACCAGTCTGGTTTCCATTTACTGGGTTTCCATTTCTGGGGATATTACTACTTCGGCAAATGCCTCCCGATGGGATGCTCAGTGTCATGTGCATTCTTTGAAGAATTTAGTTTGGCCATCCAATGGATCGCTGAAAAAGATATGGGTAAGGGTAATATACACTACATGGACAATTTCCTGCTGTTGGCCAGCACCGAGACAGCCTGCGACAGGAACTTGGAGGCATTCCAGTGGAAAGCTGAGGAACTGGAGCAAGACAGAGGGCCCGGCACAATGCCTGGCTTTCTTGGGTATCGAGATCAACATGGTGGCAATGGTGATGTGGCTACTGGCTAGGAAGCTGGCAGCTCTGGAGAAGACAGACTGGTCGGTCATTTCCACCAGAAAGGTTACCTTGAAGCAGATGCAGTCCCTGATGGGGCTCTTGAACTTCATGTGCAGGGTCATGCCGATGGGCAGGGACTTCATACGGTGTTTGGAGGATGCTACCAAGGGCATCCACAAGTCCCACCATTTAATTATGGTAGGATCGGCCATCCGACGGGACGTGGCATTACGGCAGGATTTTCTCACCAGATATAATGATAGGAACATATGGAGGGAAGCTCCCCCCCATCAGCAATGGGAATATAGAGATTTTTACAGACGCGTCAGGCAACATGGGTTTTGGAATTTATTTTCAGGGGAGTTGATGTCCGAAGAAGTGGCCTGAGGAATGGCGCAGGCAGGAAATAACAAGAGACATCACATTTCTAGAGATGATCCCGATCGTAGTAGCATTGTGTCTCTGGGGTCCCCAGCTGGCTAACCGGAGAATCGTATTCTGGTCCAACAAGTCCGCAGTAATGTATGGTTTTGTCGCACCGGTGGGGTATATATGTGCATTTTTTAATTTACCCCTAATATGGCTTCATTTGTAAAAATTGTCTTGAAGGAATGATACCGTTAGTTTAATGAAATCTAGGTTTGACATGTCATTTACTAATTTATGTTGTTTCCATTTAAGACATAACCTTAGGTATAGTATCAGTGCGGGACACTGCAGTGTATGGCCGGTTTATTCACTCATCCATTGACAACACATTTTTTCACAACTTTGTATCTGTTTTTTAAAATGTATTCTATGTGCAGCTGATTATGGTCTGCAGGGGTTCATTTTTATGTTTGTATTGATGACAGCACGCGATCTGTTAAGCTTTGTTTTATTTGCCCGTAAGCAATGCTCTGTTCTTTTTAAACATGCACACGTATCGGTTCCATCTTTGGCTGTCCGCAGTTTTAAATATCCTTGCATTTTAAGTTAGTGTTGTCCCCCTTTTTTTGTCATTTTAGTTTAGTGGTGTGCCTGAGATTAGCAGTTGGTTACTATTGATGAGTCTTCTATAGACATATTTTTTACATAGACAGTGCCCTAGGTGTGGCATCTGTTTATTTATTACCCCATTTGTATTTTTATTACTTTTTTCGATTTCACATTTGGTTTTTTATTCTCATTTTGTATTGTCTCTTCTTTCTTCATTGTTAGTACGATCGCTAGTTGATTTTATTGGTAATCTCCTGCTTCAAAACAGAGTATGTGGACATTTTTTCGGGTATTGTGTTTTATATATTCCTCTGCGCTCAGCTTGCACACGGAATCATTTTGGGAACATGTTCACACATATTGGCCTCTTCTTTGCCGAATTTTTATGGTCTTGTTTAGTTTTCTACTCATTCATTTATTTATTTATTTCATATAGAATTTATTCTACATCGCATGTGTGAGGCAGGTGTTCTCCACGGTCCCGCCAATCAAAGTGTGTTTCCTTTTGGCTGTTTACGGTGGTAGGTTTTTATATGATTTTTTATATGATATTTTATGTGTTTTTTATTCTTTATATGTTTCATTCTGCTTTATAATTCATGTTTTATATTCATATTTTTATATTTTATAGTATTTTCAGATGATTACTTGGATTAATTTATATGGTTCCCATGATTCATTTCCTATCTCCTCTTAT
The DNA here is from genome assembly GCA_033557465.1 of Ichthyophis bannanicus. Taxonomy (NCBI): domain Eukaryota; kingdom Metazoa; phylum Chordata; class Amphibia; order Gymnophiona; family Ichthyophiidae; genus Ichthyophis; species Ichthyophis bannanicus. Next base: position 1,093,678,835 of record CM066032.1, on the reverse strand, counting down.
TTTGCAATACGTTGCAGCAGGTTGTATTTTTTATATAATGAACTGTGTATTCTTACACATCCTCCTAGTTCTCCTCCTCTCTCGTTTTTAATTGTTGTTCCTTTACACTTAGTACAATCATTGTGCTTTATAGTATATGATATAATTTTTATATTACCTTTTCTTAGTATTTATGGTTATTTATTTATTATTTATTGCAACATGTTTGTTTTTATCACTGGTTTATCACATTTTAACTATTTATGTATTTATTGTTTTAATTATTATGATGAAATGTAATGTATTAACTTGTTAGTGTTTATTGCATATGTTTTGTTTGTTGTGGTTTTATTTAATATTTATATGAATGTCTTTTAGTGAGCCCTCAACCCCTGAAGAAGTGGTGTACGAAACACGGCCTGTGTCGGGTTGGCACACCTGATCCTGGAACAATAAAGGCAATTTTAGAACCCTCCTGCCACGTTCTCTGACTGGTTTCTAGTGTCCACCAAGGACATTGATCTGATCATCAAGATCAAGAGGGACTTGGCATGGATACGCTCTGAGCTGAGAGCGGGGGTCATCTGGTCCCAGGTACTTCCCCGGCAGAACTGTATCGGGGCTGGATGTATTCAGTGCTGCCTTGGGGAAAGCAGTTGGCTCAGTTCTCATGATGGGGGAGTTGGGCCACAGCCCTCCTAGTGGTGGGACCTCACCGACAAAAAGGGGAGTACCACAATATGGGGGGAGGCCTAGGTACCGGATGGGGGTACCTGGGCCCAGTAATGGGAGGTAAAGCATCAAGGACTGGGGTGCCTTGTTTTGGTGCCAATAAGAGTGTCAAGTAACCCCAGGCACCGGCACAGAGCGTCAGGCAACAGGGAAGGCTTATGCCCAAGCCATGATGAAGGTCTGGGAGGAAGCAGGCAGCATCATTACGGTACTCCCCCAGGGGTGGGGTGCCCTGGGTTGTAAACGTTTGGTTGGTGGTTACCATTTAACTTATTGATGTTTGGGCACTATTGTTTAAGCTGTGGCCTGTTATCTCCACAAATAAAAGTTGGTTGCACTGAAAAACATGGTGATATGTGTTTGTTAAGGAAAAGGGGGAAAGAGGGGCGGGGGGAGCCCAGAGGATGTACAACATGCCCCAGGTTATGCCAGGCTAGCCCACGCCAATGAGATGACCCATAACTGGGCTGCTGGTGAGGGAGGGCTCGGCCTGGAGGGCGTAGGGAAGCAAGGGGTTATAAGTGGGGGCGGAAAGTGTGACACCCTCTTGGGCCAGAAGCAGGCCCCGCCATCCATTCCCCAGGAAGTTGGGTGCAGGTTGGGATGGGGAGTTTACGTCACAGCTGGGAAGGAGCTCACCAACAAGAAGGGAGGGAGTACCACAGTATGGGGGGAGGACCGGGTACCAGATGGGGGTACCTGGGCCCGGTAATGGGAGGTCAGGCACCAAGGCCCGCGGTACCTGGGCTCAGTTCCAATAAGAGCATTAAGTAACCCCAGGTGCCAGCAGAGAGCAGCCAGGAACAGGGAAGGCTTACGCCCAGGCCACAGTGCGGGTCTGGGTGGAAGCGGGAAGCATCATTACAGTTTTCCCCTAGTGGTGGAGTGCCCTGGATTGTAAAGGTTTGGTTGGTAGTTACTATTTAACTTGTTGATGTTTAGGCACAGTTGTTTAAGCTGTGGCCTGTTATCTCCACAAATAAAGGTTGGTTGCACTGGAAAATATGGTGGTATGTGTTTATTAAGGAAAAGAGGGGAAGATGGGTTGGGGGGAGCCCAGAGGATGTACAGCATGCCCTGGGTTATGCTCAGCATAGTACTTGCATCGTGCCAAAGAGAGCTTCCTTCTGAAGTTTGTAACATGTATGGGTAGTTAGTCAAGATTTGCTTGGAAATCATCAAGCCTGTGGCTTCCAATACGATGGAAAATATTTCTCTATCTTTCTGACACATTTTCTTGGTTTCTGGCTGCATTTCTTGGTATTTCAAGATCTTCTGCCTCGCCTTGCGATTCAGAGAATAATCACTTGGAACAGACACCTCCATTATTAATGCCATTCTGGTGTTTTTCTCCTTCACTGCTATGTTGGGTTTCCTTGCATCCAATGTCTTATCTGTTGGAATAGGAATGTCCCAGGTGATCATAACCTCTTCATACTCTGTAATTCTTCTTTTCAGGCACAGTGATGTAGTGTTTACAGAGTTTCCAATGTATGAGCGAGCTACTTTGTTGTGCCTTTCTGTATAGAAATTTTCTACTATCAGAATTTCACAGCCAGCTATGAGGTGAATCACTGCTTCCATAAGTCGATTTCTTACAGAATTGACATATGTCTGTTCTGTCAGTTTTTTAATTCTTGCTGTAAACCATCTCATCCGGAATCCATTGTCCTGGGCTGCAATGATCAATATCTCATCCTTCGGTTTCAATTCACCTCTCCTTAAGCATTCATGTGTCTGTTCTGTGAGATGTGCCCAATGGTGTGCAATGGTTGACTCAACTGGCCAGGGACATATGGATGGTCTACCAAACCCTCCTTGCTGGAGACTACTGTGGCCTGCGCCATCCTTGTGGATACAGGACTCCTCATTCACCAGTACCAGCCTGCAAAGCATAAGGGTCTCTGCATTTGTGAAGTTGGGCTGCCATGTGGCTGCCATCATGCTCTCCTGTGCTCTTCTACATGGACCAGGAAGCACACATGCACAATCCATGTGTGTGTGTGAGTTGCCAGGGGGTACGTGGTACACATGCAGGCACATATGAATCTTTCAGGCACATGCATGCTGCTGGCAGTGACTGTACATGTGTGGATACTAGAGAAAAAAATTTCAAATTTACAAGTGCATCTTTATTTTGGTATGCAGAAGCATGTCACCATGGCCATTTCTTTCTATGGAGACTATGCACATGTGCAGCAGCCAGCTTTCCATCATACACATTTTCTTTTTAAAACATGTATATTCGGAGGGTGGAGATATGCTGACTTTAGAAGGCCAGTGCACATGCACAGCATCTTTTCTAAGATCGCCATTGCTTTTCATATATTTTACTTTGCACATTCCCACAATCATCTAAATAGCCTTTCTAAAATGTGCCGTCATAAATTGTATTTTATTTATTTATTTAACAATTTTTTTATACCGCATTATCTTAGTAATCAAGGAGGTTTAGATTGTAACTTCAATTTTTACAGAGAACTTGCAAGAAATACAGATAACAATTTAAACCATTACTGGATAACTTTCTTAGCATGTAAAGGGGGTGGGGGAACTAGGAGTGCTAAAACATAACTTATGTGCAAGGTAATATATAGCAATTGGTCATGTGGAGTGGGCACGAGATCAGAGTAATACTGTGGAGTTAGGGGTGTTCATTGAAGTGCTCGATGAAGAGGAGGGTCTTGAGCTGTTTCTGAAAGTCCTTTAAATCTGAGGTTGTTCTTAGTTTTTCCGGGAGAGAGTTCCAGATAGAGGGGGTGGCAAGTGAGAGGGCCCTCTTTGCAGTGGACCTTTTGGCCTTTGCGAACAGGTTAGGTGTAAGTATGGTGTTAATGTTACTGCTTCTCTCAGGCCTGTTTTTGGGTTTGGTACATATAAGGTCCTGCAAGATTCTGGCTGTTATGTTGTATTTGATTTTGAAGATGGTAAGGGCTGATTATTCTTAGCTCGTGAAGTAATTGGCAACAAGTGGAGTTGGTACAGGAGGGGAGTTATACGATCACGTTGAGATGATCCAATGATGGTTCGGACGGCAGTGCTTTGGACTAATTGCAGGGGTCGGATAGTTTGTTTGGTCAAACCTTGGAGGAGGGCATTACAGTAGTCCAGTGCTGGTGTTATGATGGACTGACATACTGTGCAGAAATGTTCTTGACTAAGAAGAGGCTTTAATCTTCTTATCGTTGCAAGTTTGTGGAAGGCAGATTTAGAGGTCTTGTTGATGTGAGCTTCTAGGTTGAGATGCTTGTCAATGATGACACCAAAATAGCAGAGTTCATCCTTTATTGTAATTTGGAAATTGGCAATTTTGATTGAGGCGGGGGGGGGGGATGAACTCCATGTTCCTTGTGATTGTGATTGCCTCGGTCTTCTTGAAGTTGATGTTGAGGTTATTGTTGGTAAGCCAGATTATCATTTCATGGAGGCATGTTGACATTGTGGTAAAGTCTGGAGTGTCTGGGGTGTAGGCCATAATATCATCTGCATATATGGCATATTGTATATTATGTTTCTTGAATATATTGCAAACTTGTTGTACATAAATATTATAGAGAAGGGCAGACAGCAAGGACCTTGAGGAACTCCTTGGTCTGTATGGAAAGGAGCCGAGGTGAGGGGACCAGATTTGGCTCTCTGTTGTCTGTCTCCGAGATACGACTGGAACCACTTGAGGGTGGTGTTTTGGAGCTCAATCGTAGCTAGTCACTTCAGTAGGATGTTATGGGAAACTGTGTCAAAGGCAGATGAGATGTCTATAAAAATAAGGAGAAATCCTCTTCTTATGTTGTCAATTCCTTTGAGCAGATTATCAAAAAGATGGATGAGTAGTGTCTCTATGCTGTGATCTGGGTGGAATCCATGTTGGTGGGGATCCAGAGGGGCATGTAGGTCAATATGGTCCTGCAAGTGTCTCTGAACAATCTTTTCAATAACTTTGGAGAGGAATGGGAGGCTGGATATTGGGCGGTAATTTGATGGGTCGATGCTGTGGGGTGAAGTATTCTTTGGCACAGGGCTGATGGTGGCTTGCTTGAGTGCCAGGGGCATGTATCCCTGGGTAAGTGAGGTGCTTATTATCTTTTGGATGTATTTGATTAGGTCTTCCTTGGCAGATTTGATCCACGTAACCGGGCAGGGATCAGATGGTGCTGTGTTCAGATTTATGATATGGGTGATTTGTTCAGTCGATGGGATATAATTTTTTAGGTGATTGAATACATTGCATTGATCTGATTTTTCTGGTATCCGCAACTCCTTTCTTCCCTTTCTGGTTTGTGGTACTTTGAAATAAAATCAAGAATCAAATATGGGAAATTCATCACAGCAGAAAAGCATCACAGCTAACCACAAAAGAAAGAAGTAAAATAAAAAGGGCAGGAAACCAGTCAAATCACAAGAGGATGCCTCTATGTCTTGGTTAAAGCATATATACCATTTTATTTTATTTGATATGACTTCCTGAATTATGTGCTTGTGTGGGCAGCTCAGGAACGAGTTCAGCATGCTCTCAGTGAAATCCAAACTGGATGTATTGCACATCTTCGGAGCATAATCCCTAATCAATGGTCTAGGGTTTGAAAAAAAAATGTTGTTAATATAGGTAGGCCAATGTAGGACATTTTTATAGCTGGTGTCCTTGACAGAAACTGATTTGTGCTGAACTGGTGAAAAGTGGGAGTTCAGTGTTAGCCGTGTTCAGTATTTTCTGAACAACTGATTTATTTCACCTTATTAATTAACTTTGCTGTAGTTTCTCTTGTCAGGCTTATGCTGCAGGGGACAATGACGAGAGGAAACCTGATTTTAGCAGATCCAGCTTAAGTGATTCTGTTATGCTAAGGATCTAATACATCAGGACATATGGCAGTTCCTTCTAAAATGTTAATTCCCCTGATCCCATTTGTATAAAATACAGTCAATGAAACACAGCTTCACCTCTGAGTTAGTTAATGGAGGTGTGTAAAGCATGTTTGATTCACTTTTAACCAAAAGCATCTTTCTATTGGTATGCATACTTGGAAGAGGAGGGGTGGACCCTCCCGGAATGCTGGAAACACAAGGGACAGAGTCACTCCAGCCAATAAATGGTAATTGGATACTGTTCAAAGATAAGGAATCACATACTTAAAGGAACATGACTTTCAGCTCTGCTTTGCTTTGCATACTACATCCAATCCTCCTGAGACAGGGAAAGATCCTGTCAGAGATAAAAAAGAAATCTAAGAATGAATATTTTGCCCCCGACTGTTGGAAATGCATTTTCTGAATATTACTTCTTTCTGTTGTTATCTTCTTTATGTTCATAGGATTGTCAAAAAAATAGTTTTCATCCATGTATATAGGCCTTAGATTGTGCAAAGTGATTCAATAGAGAAGAAAGAAGAACAATCTAAATTAGAAATAGATGATACAAGGTTCCAAAAAAAACAGCTTATTTCCTTTTCTTGGCCTTGGAGTACTGGAGTAATTTATTACTATTATCAGTTAAGATAAAAAGTGGAGTCCCCCAGGGATCTGTGCTGGATCCGCTGCTTTTTAACATATTCATAAATGACCTGGAAATGGTAATAAGGAGTGAAGTTATCAAATTTGCAGATGACATAAAACTATTTAAAGTTGTTAAAACCCATGAGGATTGTGGAAAATTGCAAGAGGATCTCGATAAACTGGAAGACTGGGCATCCAAATGGCAGATGAAATTTAATGTGGACAAGTGCAAAGTTATGCACGTAGAAAAGAAAAACCCAAACTATGGTTACACGATGCAAGGTTCCACATTAGGAACCATCACCCAGGAAAAAGATTTAGGCATCATCGTGGATAACATGTTAAAATCCTCGGCCCAGTGTGCAGCAGCATCAGCCAAAAGAGCAAATAGAATGCTAGGTATCATAAGGAAAGGAATGGAAAATAAAACTAAGGATATTATAATGCCTCTGTGAGTGGAGGAGTAGCCTAGTGGTTAGAGCAACTGCCTCGTACCCAGAAGATCAAGGGTTTGATTCCCACTGGCACTCCTTGTGACTTTGGGCAAGTCACTTTACCCTCCATTGCCTCAGAAGAAAAGGCTGGCAATCTACTTCCGGTGATACATTGCCAAGAAAACCCAGAGGTAGCTGGGTCACTATGAGTCAACACTGACTTGATGGCACTAAAAAAAAAAAAAAAAAAAGCCTCTGTATCATTCCATGGTGCAACCACACCTTGAATATTGTGTGCAATTCTGGTCGCTGCATCTTAAAAATGTTATAGCATTATTAGAAAAGGTACAGAGAAGAGCCACCAAAATGGTTAAGGAGGATGGAAGGATACCCCTAAGAAGAAAGGCTAAAAAGGTTAGGGCTCTTTAACCTGGAAAAGAGACAGCTGAGGGGAGATATGATAGAAGTCTATAAATTAATGAATGGAATGGAATGGGTAAATGTAGACTGATCCTTTACATCATCAGAATATAGACAGACTAGGGGGCATGCTATGAATCTACAGGGTAACCTATTTAAGACTAATAAGAGAAAATATTTTTTTCATTCAACGTGTAATCAAACTCTGGAATTTGTTACCGGAAGATGTAGTAAAAGCTGCTAGTGTACTGGGGTTTAAAAAAGATTTTGACATGTTCCTGGAGGAAAGGTCCATAAACCATTATTAAAAGGGATCTGGGATATCACTGCTTGCCCCCAATACAAGCATTACGAACCTGTGTCTTTTGGGGATACTGTTAGGTACTTATGACCTAGAATGGCCACTGTTGGAAACAGGATACTGGGCTTGAAGGACCTTGGTCTGACCCAGTATGGCATATCTTATGTTTTTATGTTAAGAAAAGAAATAATTCTTTCCCTCAGATGATTTTTTTTTAATGAAAGCAGGCACCGACGGGGGTCGGTACCAGCATTGACGGGAAGGCAAACGTAACAACAAAAAATAAGAAAGGACAAATTTTCTGCAGTGACAGAAATTGTTTCTTGTTGGCTCTGCAAAAAACGAAGAACTGAGGAGAGAGAGCTGGAAAGGCGGGAAGGCAGCTATGCAGGTGCAGTGGGATGCTCCCAAAAGCTTTCCTGTTGGACGCTGGGAAGCGTTCCTGCGTGGGCTCTCTTGGTACCAACGTCACCCATATGTGAAGACTACATTCCTGCTTGTTTCTGGAGATAGACCATATGGCCTATCTAGTCTGCCCATCCATAAGAAATATTAAGCTCCACAATTCCTTCCGCTTCCTCAGAGATTCTCTATACTAGTCCTATGCTTTTTTGAATTCAGAAATAGTTCTCATGTCCAACACCTCCACTAGAAGGCTGCTCCATGCATCTGTTACACTTTTCGTAAAGAATATCACTTCAGACTGCTTCTATCTCCTTTCACGTTCATCCTGTGACTCTTCATTCAAGAGCTTCCTTTCAACTGGAAGAGGACCTCCTCCTGTGTATTTATACCACAGAGGTATTTAAATGTCTCTATTATAGCTACCCTCTCCTACCTTTCTTCCAAATATTGAGATCTTTTAATCTATCCCTATATGACTTATGACAAAGACCACCGACCATTTCAGTACTGCCCTCTGGATTGACTCCATTCTGTTTATATCCTTTTAAAGGTGCATTCTCCAGAACTCTACATAGTACTCCAAATGAGGTCTCGCTAGAGACTTATATAAAGTCACTATTACCTCCTTTTTCCTGCTGGCCATTCCACTCCCTATGCACGTAATATCCTTCTGGCTTTTGATGTCACTTTTTCTACCTGTTTGGCCACTTTAAGATCATCTGATACTAATGTCTTTATAAAATTACCCCCTAAGAGTCAATTGGAGTGCAGAGGGCGATTTGCTAATTACGAATTGGAAAAGACAAAGAGCTTCTTTTAAAATTATTCTCATGCTGGAAGAGCATGAGGAGGGGAAATAGAAGGCTGCATGACTTTCCATGATTAGGCCTGCTGTATTGTGCAGTGCAGTGCAGCGGCTCCTGAGAAATGTTGACTCTGCATGTGTGTACAGCGGTTCCTGGGTTTGTCTGTCTATTCCCGTGATCCATAACCAGAGTGTAGTTTGCCCTGGCCTGAGCATGGAGGACAATGACCCACAGAATAAAAGACACTAGTGGACAGAGGTCCTAGGGAATGTGAGAAACCCTTTTCACCCACCCACGAGGAGAAGAGACGGGTTGAAATCTAGTGTTGTTCAGCGAGTCCTTATTCCAGTGACATCCTTCAGTAACCTAAAGAAATCACAAATACTCTTTTACTTCCTAGGGGGAGCTTGTGGATTAGAAATAGATTCAAGTTCTGGATTTTTGGAGCTTAATATTCATGAATCACAGATCCCATCACCATAACCTGGGGCCTCCTTTTGCACATTACAGTCAGAGTCTATGGGGCATGTCTACTAAGCAGAGCTAACAGTTAACCTAGGCTATCTACAACTAGGTCCCACTGAAGAACAGTTGTCAAGTTAGGTGTATTTATCTATTGCAACACTCCTCCTGGGCCCAAGGGCTTACAGGTAGGAGTGGCCTTTAGAATGTCCTTTTGGAATAAAGCTTGTTATATGTCCCCAGGAACTCTGGGAGCTGTAGTTTGCTTATCTCCTTTAAGGACTGAGTTGTAGTTATGACTCGAGTAGGTAAGGCTGCAAGAATATTTATTTGTGGGGATTTTCTCCAGCGCATCAAAGTTCAATACAACAAACGCAAAAGATGCAACTCCAACATAAAGGTTGTAACATAAACTCAGGAAATGGAACAGAAAACAGTTCAGCAGTAATTGGCTGTTTCACAGTTCCTTTGCCTTTCACTAGGCACTGCCTCTTGTGGTCACTTAAAGAATATACAGGAACTGAAACAGTTACTTTTCTATCCAGCATGGCTTCACACTTTCAGCCGGTGATTAAGCATATTAAACCACTTTCAAAGCTTTTCAAGGTGGCAGCAGGTATGGCAAATTACTCTATATTCCTTCATATAGCTTTCAATGCACTGTACCACTGCTCTTTTCTACAAGACAGGTTGAACAGTCCATAGCACAAAGTTCTTGCTCTATTGCAGGCAAACACTCATCCACCTGCATACATTCCTCAGAGCCAGCATTAAAGCTATCTTTGTCAGGTTTGTTATCCTTCCCTGACCTCGCTTCCAAAAACTCCCGGAATTGGCTTAAAAGCAATTCAGCTTGTTTATGCACATTTTCCTTGGGATAAACGTTTTCCTTTTCTGATAAAAGCCTGGTTAAGGTTCCTGCCCCAGAGGGTTCAGCAGTCCTGCTTTTATCAGAGGGATAGTTTCCAGCAAGGGTAACTCCCTTCCCCCACTTGCTATCAGCTAGCTGTGCTCTGTTAGTCTTTTGAATATTAGCATGGGTAAAAGGCTTCTCAAGCAAAGAGTTAAAAGTGGAAATATCAGATTTACTTTTGCCAGGGACTCTTAGACAAGCGCTGGTACCTTTTCTCCTGCTATCTCCCAGGGTTTTGAACTCAGCTTTCTTGTAGCTATTTCCACTAGCCTTCAGGTAATTGCTCAGCTGATAGTTTTCCTCTTGGCCTTCTCTGTTGCAGTTATAGCCTTGGCTGCTATAGGTCCAACTACCTTTTCTCCCCGTATTTTCTCTGCAAGCTTTCTTGTTCCCAGGCTCTACCTTGCAGTAACGTTTCTTCCAGTGATATTCACTGCTCCCAGGTTCTGCCCTGCTCCAAGGTTCTAGCTTGCTTATCCTTCTGGCAGTTCCTCCTGAACTCCTTCGTGGACTGCTTCCCGTCTCAGTCCTTTCTCGTTCCTCTGTCCTTGTGCTCCTCTCTCTCTGCATTGCTTGAGGATTTAAAAAGGGTTTACTTCTCTGCACTCCCTGACCTTCCCCTGGGCGTGACCAATCAGAGAACCCACCTGTCTCCTCCCCTGAGCTGAGGTGTGGCCTGAGCTCAGCAGAGAGCTGTGTTTTTTTCAACTCTGGGTTGAAAATCCTGTCTGTCAGTGCAGTGTTATTTATTCCATCAGGATTTTCCCCTATTTTCATCCCTTCTTGAGGGCATTCCTCACTACACTATGCAGGAGTATTACTGAGCCAAGTCATTGTAGTGAGTTCACTATTTATTCAGGGGCCGATATACAAAAAGACCAATATTCAAACACCATGGCACTTAAATATCAGTGGGACATTCAGCATCAGTATCTGGAAAGGAGCCGCTGGTGAATATCAGGAGTAGTGCAGACATTGTTTGTACGGCCTAAGATACCCAGATAAGTGCTGACTGAAAATCTGCTAATCAGATAAGTGTCAGTGCTTATCTGGATAGTGCTGACATTGGCCTCACTCCACCCCCAGACTACCCCTGAATATGGAGCCAGATTGCAAAAAGAATGTCCAACTCCAGCAGAAACGTGCACATTCAGAACAGACACATTTTCAACCCAATTTTGGATCCACATGTTTTGACGCACATGCGTGTCTGGAATCAGGTAGAAGACATATTCAGAGCTGCATATCGAACACGCACCTGCTAGACAGCTGGGGTGTGTATGTGCAAACAACAGAATCATCTCCATTGCAGGCCATCAAAAATGCACCTGCACAGCTCCGATTCTGCCCGTGTACCTCCAAACACGGTATTGGTGTGCCCGTCTCTCCCCGTGTATCACCAAAAATTGTTTTGCCCTCCATGAAGCTAGGTCCACGTGCAACAGGAAACAGGATGGGGTGCTCAGCCCCTCCCACTGCTGCGAAATCCATATCGCACATATTACAACATGGCCACCAGACTGCCTAATTTCTCTGATGAAAAAACAAGGCAGCTAATAAGGCTAGTCCTCATGGAGAAGGAGGTGCTGCTGTTGCCCACCAGGCACCAAAGGTCAGCCCAGACTGCAGCAAGCAGGGGCTGGGAGAGAATAAGGATTACCCTGGCACAGTAAGCACATAAATAGCAATACACACATGGGAAGAGGTAGCAGCAGGCAGCTAGCACTAGCACACATGGACAGACTGAAACAGGCAAGCATAAAATGAGGGAGAGAGGTCAGAAATGTGAAGGATCTGTTATGGGCAGCATGCATGCATGTGGAGCAGCAACAGAAGGGCTGATACCAAGGACCGCAGCACCAGTGAACAACCCAAATGTGAGTAACAGGATGCAAGGTGCCACATTAGGAAGCACCAACCTGGGCAAAGAAATAGCTGTCATTGTGGATAAACCGTTTGGAATAGCAGACAACAAATGTCAGATAAATAAATCATGAAACATGTAATATGTAATAACCCTCTGCCCAGTGTGCAGTGCTGGCCAAGACAGCAAGTAGAATACTAGGCATCATTAGGAGGAGAATGGAGAATAAAACCATGGATCTGATTAGTGATATATTAAGCAGGATATTCATATCACATCATCATGTAGGTACAGTGTAAAACATTGTAACTTAAACTTAGTATTGTACATCTAGTGTGGGATAATACGGGAAAGCTGACAGTTGCCCAAGAGTGCATGATTCAGAAGAATGTATCCTCGCAAAAGAAGAAAGTTAGGACATTCTAACAAAGAAGATCCAATAAAGATAAAAGTAACCCAGATGCCCTTGAGTACAGAGCTGAAAGATTCCAAATTACCCCTATCAACTGATAACCAGATTAATATGAATGAAATACAACCTCTAAATTGCCTGTATGCAAATGCTAGGAGTCTAAAAAATGAGATGGGAGAGTTAGAATATATAGCACTAAATGAGAGGTTAGATTTGATTGGTATATCAGAGACCTGGTGGAAGGAGGACAAGCAATGGGACACTGTGATATCACAATGACAGAGAGATCATAGTAACATAGTAAATGACGGCAGATAAAGACCAGCATGGTCCATCTAGTTTGCCCAGCAAGATGGCAACAGTAGCTGCACCTGTCGCTCTGTACAGGCCACCCCTCCCCATGTCTTTGTTTAGGGGTGAACCCACAACTCCATGTAGGACACCCCTATTTGAGACATTAGATGTTTCAGAAGTTAGATGGTATCATTTATTTTGTTTTTATCTTGTTGCTGTAAAGGGATCCACTGTGTTTGTCCCATGCCGTTTTGAATTCCGCCACCGTGTTTGCCCCCACCACTTCCATCGGGAGGGCAATCCAAGCATCCACCACCCTTTCAGTGAAGAAATATTTCCTGACATTGCCTTTCAATTTACCACCTTGCAGCTTCATGTTATGCCCTCTAGTTTTACATCTTCCCCGTCTTTGGAAGAGGTTTGTTTGTTCATCATTTCTTTTTAAGTATTTAAAGGTCTGAATCATATCTCCCCTGTCCCTCCTCTCCTCCAAAGTGTACATATTTAGGTCTTCAAGTCTCTTCTCATAAGACTTCTGACCCAGGCTCCAAATAATTTTGGTCACCTTCCTCTGAACAGTTTCCAGTCTTTTTACATCTTTTGCAAGATATGGTCTCCAAAACTGAGCACAGTATTCCAAGTGAGGTCTCACCAGTGACTTGTGCAGTGGCATAAATACCTCTTCCTTTCTGATGGTAATCCCTCTTTGTATGCAGCCCAACATCCTCCTGGCTTTTGCCACCACCTTGTCACACTGTTTTGCCACCTTGAGATCATCAGAGATAATCACACCAAGGTCTTTCTCCTGAACCGTGCATACCAACCTCTCACCCCCTATCGTGTACATTTCCCTTGGATTTCTGCTACCCAAGTGCATGATGCTGCACTTCTTCGCATTAAATCATAGTTGCCAAGTATTAGACCAGTCTTCCAGCTTTTGTAGATCTTTCCTCATGTTAACCACTCCCTCGGGGGAGTCCACTCTGTTGCAAATTTTTGTGTCATCTGCAAAAAGACAGACTTTTCCATTCAGTCCTTCAGCAGTATCACTCATAAATACATTGAACAGTGCCAGGCCCAGGACCGAACACTGGGGCACCCCGCTAATCACCTTCCTCTCATCCAAGTGAGCTCCATGTACCATCACCGTCAGTCAACCAATTTCTGATCCAGTTTACCATCTTGGGACCCATACCCAAGCTACTGAGTTTATTGACAAGCCTCCTATGAGGAACGGTATCAAAGGCTTTTCTGAAATCCACGTAGATCAAATTGGTGGAGGATTGCACTCTATGTTGGAGAGGGCACTGAGTCACACAGGATTAAAGTTTTGCAGGAAACAAAATACTCTGTACAATCTCTATGGATAAAAATTCTACATAAAAAGGAAAAGGGAATGGAAAGCTAACAAAAGTTACAACACAGAGTGCTTTCAATTATCTTTCTATCGGCTGGGTCTGTGTCACAGCAGGACATGATAGGGAGATAAGGTTTCTAGATGAAATAAATGACTGCTTCTTAGAGCAGCTGGTTCACGAACCGACAAGAGGGGAAGATATTTTGCACTAGTCCTTAGTGGCATGCAGGATCTGGTGCAAGAGATAAGGGTGTTTGGGCCACTTGGCAATAGTGATCATAGCATAATCACATTTGATTTAATAGATGAAAGAAGAATGGCAAGGAAATCTACAGTACTACTATTTAACTAACAAAAGGAAGACTATGAAAATGAGAAAGATAGTTAAGAAAAGACTAAAAGAAGCAGCTGCAAAGGTTAAAGATTTACACAAAGCGTGGGCATTGTTTAAAAGTACTATCTTGGAAGCCCAGAACAGACGTATTCCATGCTTTAAAAAAAGGCAGCGGGAAGGCCAAAAAACTGCCAGCATGGTTTAAAGGTGAGGTCAGAGAAGCTGTTGCTGCCAAAAAAGCGTCTTTCAGGAAATGGAAAATGCAGCCAAATGATGAAAATGGGATACCACATAAGCATTGGCAAGTTAGATGCAAGGCATTGATAGTGCAGACAAAGAGAGAATTTGAAAAAAAAGCTAGCCATGGAAGCAAAAATGCATAATAAAAGCTTTTTCAAGTACATTCGTAGCAAAAATCCCGTGAGAGAGTCATTTGGACCATTTTATTTATTTATTTATTTATTTATTAACAATTCTTATATACCGCACTATTACCGGCTTAGCCGCCGGGCCCCCGGTCCCGCGGCTGCCAGGTAACCGGGTTCCCGGGGCCCGGCCACGTTGCAGGCCGCGTTGCGTTGGGGGGGGTGGGGCGCGGCGCAGCCTGATGCGCGCTCTGGCGGCCCCCCCCCCTCACGTGCTCCTGGAGGGAGCCCGATGAGTGGCCAGTGGAGGGTTGGGGGCGGAGGCGGCGCGAGCAAGGAGGGAACGCCGGCTGGCGTGTTCTGCCCTTTCCCTCCTTGCTCGCGGCCGAGAAGGTTTGTTTACCTGGCTGCGGGGTGCTTTTCGGGGCGGCTGTAGGCCTCGGGAGCCTCGGGTGCTGGGTCGTTGGGGTTGTGGTGGCGGGTGCTAGTTTCGCCGCCAACCCGCGCGGCGCTGGGTCTTCCGTCGGTGCCCGCTTCTCCGGCATGCGCGCGTGCTCCGGCGCACGTGGGCCCCGGGTCTGCGTGCCTGCCCTGCCGCGGTCATTTAAAATACAGTGACCAGAATTGCATACGCTATTCAAGGTGCTAGCTTGGATTCCAGCTGGGTGGTGGCCAAATTGCCGCTTAGACGGCGACGGAGCCCTAGGGGGCCCCAACGCATCGGTCCTAGGCCAGGGGGCAGGCTCTGCATTACCCAGTCGGGTGGCTTGCCGGCCTTACCGGCCAGCCCCTAGGCCAGTGTGGCCCTTGGGCCACTTACTTGGAGCACACATGGCAAAACATGTTCTTGCACGCAGCGCTGCTAAGGGGCCGCGGGGCGGGGCTCGTGGGCGCGGTACGGCGCGGCGTGGGTCCGCTCCCGCGGGCCGCGCTGGGGCGGTGCCCCCGGCTGCTCCCGCTACCGGGGCCCGGCGGGGCCGTGGGCGCCGCAACATTGGGGGGGCCCGGGGGGGTGGGGCCTCCGGTGGGCGCTTTTCGCTTGCGGACGAGGGGGCCTCGGCGGGTGATCCGGTTCCTCCTGCGGGAATCGCGGGGGGGGAGGGGGATTTGGGACTGCTCGAAGGGATCCTCGCGCCCGGCCACTCGGTCGCTGCCGGGACGGGGCCCCCGCAGGCTCCTGTGCTCAACTTGCCTCCCGGGTCGGGGAGCGGCTGGCTTACGGCTCCTTCCCCTTCCCATCTAGGGGAGCAGCCTGCTCGCCCTTCCTTGGGCGCCTCTTCTCCTCCTGGGTTTCTCGGTTCTCCGGCCCCTTGGGTGTATGGGGCGGTTCCGTGGGGGGGTGTGGGCCCATGGGGTGGTGGTTGGGGGGGGTGGTTTGGGCAGGGGCAAGGGGGGATTGGGGGGGTGGCGGCGTGGGAGGCTGGGGGTTTGGGGCCTTCGGCGCGCGCCTGGGGGGTTGGTCCCTCGGCGGTTCTCAGTACCCCTGGGGCCCCTGCTGCTGCTTTTTCTTCTTTTTCTTCACAGGTTCCGGGGAGCGCGCCGACTGTCGCCGCCATGGCTGCTTCCGACAGGCTCGCGGGAGCGGGCCCTTCAGATGCCACGGTGTCAGCGGGTGTTCCGGCCCTCGCCTCGCCCACTGGGGGCGCTCTGGTAGCCCCCGTCGGGGGAGTGGTGAGTATACTGTTGGGGGGGGGTTCCCGACTCGGTTCCGGGCTCCGGGGGGGCGGGCAAGGGAAAAGCGAAGCGCAAGCGGGCTCGTCGCTGCCGGCGGGCGTCCTCGTCCTCTTCCTCCTCGACGTCCTCCGTGGCCTCGTCTTGCAGCTCCGTCCCAGGGGCGGCGGACGGTGGGGTTCCTGGTGGGACGCCCGTGGTTCGGTGCGCCGAGCTATGGGAGTCGGTTCCGCGGAAGTTGCGCCGGCGGATCAAGCGTCGTCGATATATTGACATTTTCCGCTTGCTCGACGGCCGGAAGCGCGCGGGAGAAAGTAGAAAAAAGCGCAGGGACGATGAGAAGGCGGGGCGCGTGCGCAAGGTGTCTCGCAACACGCTCAACTGGACCCGTGCCTTTTTGCGATTGGCGAGTGTCTGGGGACGCTACTTCCCGGACCAGTCCGGGGCGTTACTGGCTTATGCCGACAATATCCTGGAGGCATCCAAGGCCCACGAGGGGTGGGCCTGGTTGAATTATGACGAGGCCTTCCGGGACCAGATGGAGGAGAATAGTCTCCTGCAGTGGGGGACCAAGGACATCAACCTGTGGTTGACACAGATGTCCGCGAGGGGCCGCGGCGTCGGTACTGGAGCGGCGGGGGCGAAGGCGGGCTCGTCTTCGCTCTCGCCTGGGGGCCGGTCCTTTCGTGCCCCCGGCCCCACGTTGCCATCGCAAAAGGCGGCGGGGGTCGGGGGGGACGTGTGTTGGCGCTTCAACAAGGCGTCTTGCCCCTTCCCGGACTGCAAGTTCAAACACGCTTGCTCCTTGTGCGGCGGCGCGCATGCGGCCGCAAAGTGTAGCAGGAAAGGGGTCGCTGGGGCTCCTGCTGGGGGGCAGTGAGGGGTCCCGCGGCTTAGCGGCTACCCCGGTGCGGGTCGCGGCGATGCAGCCGTGGCTGTTGGAGTATGGGCGTTCCCGCCGGGGTAGGGCGGCCGGCTTGATTCTGGGGGGGTTCACGCGGGGTTTTCGCATTCCTGTCCGGGGGTCCGCCGCTCCGTGTAGTTACCGCAATGCTGCCTCTGCGCGGCTCTACGGTGATTTTGTGCGCAGCAAGATCTCCGAGGAATGTGCGCTGGGCAGGGTGGCGGGTCCCTTCTTGGACCCCCCCTTTTCCCCATTCACGGTTTCGCTGTTGGGCGTGGTTCCGAAGAAGGAGCCGGGCAAGTTCCGATTGATACACAACCTCTCTAGCCCTCTGGGCGACTCCGTCAATGACCGTATCCCTCGCGAGCTCTGTTCGGTGCACTACGCTTCCTTCGACGCCGCAGTGTCCTTGGTTCGTCAGTGCGGAGCGGGGGCCCTTTTGGCCAAGGTGGATATTGAATCGGCGTTCCGCCTGCTGCCGGTGCACCCTTCCGCTTTCCCATTGCTTGGCTTTCGTTTCGAGGCGAGGTACTACTTTGATATGTGTATGCCCATGGGCTGCGCAATCTCCTGTGCTTATTTCGAGGCCTTCAGTACCTTCTTGCATTGGGTTGTGGAACGGCAGTCGGAGTCGCCAGCATTGTTCACTATCTGGACGATTTTCTGTTCGTCGGGCCCCGGGGTGCCTCGACCTGTTCCGCTCTTCTGAGCACCTTCCTTCGCGTGGCTGCCGCGTTCGGCATTCCCGTAGCGGATGGCAAAACGGTGGGACCGGTTACGTGTCTTACCTTCCTGGGCATTGAGATTGACACGGTGGCGATGGTGGTCCGTTTGCCGGCGGCGAAGGTCGATCGCCTTCGCGAGCTGGTGGCCTCCGTCTGTGCCACTGCGAAGATTTCTCTTCGCGTCATGCAGTCACTGGTGGGGCATCTGAATTTCGCTTGCCGCGTTCTCCCCATGGGGAGGCCCTTTACGAGGCGCCTTTCTTTGGCAATGTCCGGGGTGCGGCTGCCGCATCATCGGATTCGCATGTCCGTGGGGATGCGGGAGGATTTGCGGGTTTGGGACGCGTTTCTGGCCGGGTTCAACGGGAGCTCCGTACTTCAGGGGCCGGAGTTGTCGAATCGCGATCTGCAGTTGTTTACTGACGCGGCGGGGGGCTTCGGTTTTGGGGCCTTCTGTCACGGTGCCTGGTGTGCGGAGCCTTGGCCGGTGGCTTGGGTGCGCTCCGGTTTGACGCGCAATATCACCTTCTTGGAGCTGTTCCCTATCGTGGTTTCCTTCTGGGTCTGGCCTGACCGGCTGCGTGACCGGCGGGTCGTCTTCTGGTGCGACAACGCGGCGGTCGTTGAGGTTCTGAACCGTCATGCTCCCCGATGCCCCAGGGTGGCGGCCTTGATGAGGGTGTTCGTGTTGGCTTGCTTGCGGCTGAATGTCACCGCGCAGGCGCGGCACGTTCCCGGTTCTCAGAATTCGATCGCTGACGCTCTCTCACGTTTTCAGTGGGAGCAGTTCCGGCGACTGGCGCCCGGTGCGGACGAGCTGCCCTCGCGGGTCCCGGAGCATCTCTGGACGATTGGGACCCTGCCCTGATGGATCTCTTGGCGTCGTCGGTGGCCCGTAGCACCTGGACTAATTACCGTAGGGGCTATTCCCAGGTGAGTGCCTTTTTGCGGGCGCGTGGGTGGGCCGGGGGGGAGGTGCCTGATGACCTGGCGGGCCGCTTCGTGCTTTGGGCAAAGAAGGCGGGATGGGCCCGGTCGGCGGTCGCTGGGGCGCTCGCGGGCTTCTCCTTTTTCTGTAAGGCAGCTGGTTGGGGGAATCCGCGGGTCTCCTTTTTGGTCGGGCGGTTGCTCGCCGGTTGGGCCCGTACGCGGCCGGCGCCACCCGATTGGCGGCGCCCGGTATCTCACGGGCTCTTGTTGCAGCTTTGTGAGGTTTTGCCACGGGTGGCCGCCTCGGGCTTTGAGGCGGTGCTGTTTCACGCTTTGTTCACTACTGCCTTCTTCGGCGCTTTTCGGGTGTCCGAGTTGGTTCCCCGGTCGGCGCGGCGTGAGGCTTTTGGGGGGTTGGCCGTGGGGCACGTCCGGGTGCATCCTGCGCGGGTTCGCATTTTTCTCGCACGTTCAAAGACGGACCAGGCTGGAACCGGGGGCTGGGTCCTGCTGAGCGCTATCCCTCCCCTGTTGTCCTGTCCTGTGCGGGCTCTTCAGGCGTACGTGTCGCTGCGCCCCGTAGCGCATGGCCAATTTTTCGTTCATGCGGATAGCCGGCCGGTGACACAGTTTCAGTTCACGGCGGTGTTGCGCATGGCTCTGCGGGCCTTGGGTCTTGATGAGCGGGGTTACGCGTCGCACTCGTTCCGCATTGGGGCGGCTACCAGCGCGGCGGCGGCTGGGCTGGACCCGCTGGTGATTCGGCGGATTGGCCGCTGGCGATCGGGTGCTTACGCCGGGTATGTTCGCCCGTCCCCAGGCGATGGGGCGGGGTAGCGTGGGGCGTCTGAAGTGGCGGTCTGCCTGCTGGTGGGGGGAGGGGCTGGGGTGGGGGGGCATTAACCCTTTTGTGTCCTATTGCAGATTGGCTGGCTGGTGGCAGTCCATTCTTTCTGCTTTCAGATGGTGCGGCATCCGGCGACTGGTGGATCATCGGGCACTCCTTCGTTTATTGGGCTTAGCGGCGTGCGGCGGTGCGGCCACTGGGAGTGCACTTGGGTCTCGCTGGAGCCGGAGTGCGGTTGTGCTGGATGGGCCGCCGCGGTATGCACTGGGACCAGCTTCTGGATTGTGTCCAAGCGGAACTTGGGCGGCGCCGGCAGCCGGTCGGGCTGCTGTTGCACCTGGGTGGCAATGACATAGCCGGTTGGGCTTGCCGGCAACTCATTGGGGCTGCTCAGAGAGACATTGCCATGTTGCGTGGGGTCCTCCCCGGGGTGGCCATTGTGTGGTCGGACATTGTGCCCCGCCCAGCTTGCTGGACTCAGCGGCGTTGGTCACGGGGTCTGTGCAAGGTTAACAGGCAGATCGGGCGCTGGGTCCAGCGGACGGGCGGGGTCCATGTTCGGCACCTTTGGGCGGATGTTACTTGCGCTGGTCTTTACCGGCTTGATGGGGGTTCACCTTGCCCCGGTGGGGCAGGATCTTCTTTTGAACGACTGGCAGGAGGCGCTTGAGTCGTGGTGCAGGTCGCAGCTTTCCTTGGTGGGGGCGGCGCTAGGATAGTACGCTACCTAGCGCCGGTGGCGGGGTGGCGAGCTGGTGCTCGTTGACCCGGCGGCTCATTTCAGCTGGAGGCCGCTTTCCAGGTGAGCGGCACGACTATGTGGGTTGGGAGAGACGTCCCGGTTGGGGTCTCTCCCGGAATTAGGCAACCCCTTCAGCCGGCCTTTGCTAACATGGCGAGGCGGGCGGGAGGGGGTGACTGGTGGGGGTGGGTTGGATGGTGCTCCACTTTGCTATACGGCTGGTGGCAGGCATCATCCGGATGACGGGTGGGGGGGGGGGGGGGAGGAGGCTCTTCTTTGTTATGATTGAATTGCTGTGTTGGCCCATGTCGGGCCGGTGTTTTTTCCTTACTGTTAATAAAGCTGCGACCATGCTTTAATACCAACACTCGACGTCTGTTTGCTTTGTCAATGGAGGTGGGAGGGTGTTGGAGGGGTTGGGGGATCCAGGCCGAGTAGGGCATCCGGATACCTCGGTTATTACCGGCTTAGCCGCCGGGCCCCCGGTCCCGCGGCTGCCAGGTACCCGGGTGCCCGGGGCCCGGCCCCGTGGCCGGCCGCGTTGCGTTGGGGGGGGGGGCGCGGCGCAGCCTGATGCGCGCTCTGGCGGCCCCCCCCCTCACGTGCTCCTGGAGGGAGCCCGATGAGTGGCCAGTGGAGGGTTGGGGGCGGAGGCGGCGCGAGCAAGGAGGGAACGCCGGCTGGCGTGTTCTTCCCTTTCCCTCCTTGCTCGCGGCCGAGAAGGTTTCCCTCCCTCCCTCCCTTTTGCCGCGGGGGGGCCGGGGGGGGGGAGATTTGTCGCAGCTGGGGGGGGGGGTGCCAGGTTGGCATGCTTTGGGCCTCGTGAGCGGGGTGGCGAGCTGGTGCTCGTTGACCCGGCGGCTCATTTCAGCTGGAGGCCGCTTTCCAGGTGAGCGGCACGACTATGTGGGTTGGGAGAGACGTCCCGGTTGGGGTCTCTCCCGGAATTAGGCAACCCCTTCAGCCGGCCTTTGCTAACATGGCGAGGCGGGCGGGAGGGGGTGACTGGTGGGGGTGGGTTGGATGGTGCTCCACTTTGCTATACGGCTGGTGGCAGGCATCATCCGGATGACGGGTGGGGGGGGGGGGGGAGGAGGCTCTTCTTTGTTATGATTGAATTGCTGTGTTGGCCCATGTCGGGCCGGTGTTTTTCCTTACTGTTAATAAAGCTGCGACCATGCTTTAATACCAACACTCGACGTCTGTTTGCTTTGTCAATGGAGGTGGGAGGGTGTTGGAGGGGTTGGGGGATCCAGGCCGAGTAGGGCATCCGGATACCTCGGTTATTACCGGCTTAGCCGCCGGGCCCCGGTCCCGCGGCTGCCAGGTAACCGGGTTCCCGGGGCCCGGCCACGTTGCAGGCCGCGTTGCGTTGGGGGGGGGCGCGGCGCAGCCTGATGCGCGCTCTGGCGGCCCCCCCTCACGTGCTCCTGGAGGGAGCCCGATGAGTGGCCAGTGGAGGGTTGGGGGCGGAGGCGGCGCGAGCAAGGAGGGAACCCCGGCGGGCGTGTTCTTCCCTTTCCCTCCTTGCTCGCGGCCGAGAAGGTTTCCCTCCCTCCCACCCTTTTTCCGTGGGGGGGCCGGGGGGGGGGGGAGATTTGTAGCAGGGGGGGGGGGGGGTGCCCGGTTGGCATGCTTTGGGCCGCGTGAGCGGGGTGGCGAGCTGGTGCTCGTTGACCCGGCGGCTCATTTCAGCTGGAGGCCGCTTTCCAGGTGAGCGGCACGACTATGTGGGTTGGGAGAGACGTCCCGGTTGGGGTCTCTCCCGGAATTAGGCAACCCCTTCAGCCGGCCTTTGCTAACATGGCGAGGCGGGCGGGAGGGGGTGACTGGTGGGGGTGGGTTGGATGGTGCTCCACTTTGCTATACGGCTGGTGGCAGGCATCATCCGGATGACGGGTGGGGGGGGGGGGGGAGGAGGCTCTTCTTTGTTATGATTGAATTGCTGTGTTGGCCCATGTCGGGCCGGTGTTTTTTCCTTACTGTTAATAAAGCTGCGACCATGCTTTAATACCAACACTCGACGTCTGTTTGCTTTGTCAATGGAGGTGGGAGGGTGTTGGAGGGGTTGGGGGATCCAGGCCGAGTAGGGCATCCGGATACCTCGGTTATTAGCCATCAGCGCGGTTTACATTTAACAGAAAACATCCGACAGTTTACATATGTCTGGTCATTACATTTAACAGGAAGAATAACTTGGCGAAATAGGGAAACTAAATACAATACAGGGTTATCTGATAAAGGATATCCTGGTTAACTATATACAATAGTGGTACAATAGTATATGGAACAACTAGTTATTTACATTGTGAAGTTGGTCTGTTGCGGGAGTCTATCTGGTTTGACCACTTCTGCTATTCACCTGGGGGTTATGTTCGGAGCTGTCATTGAGATATTTAAGGAAGAGGAAATGCTTTAAAGCCTTTCTGAACTGACTTAGATTAGGTATTGCTCTGATTTGTGCTGGTAAGGTGTTCCATAGAGAAGGGGCGCAGAATTGGAAGGCTCTGTTGGCTGTTGATCTAGTGCATCTTGTGGTGTCATTTGGGATAACTAGTGTGTTTAATTCTGCTGTTCTTCGTGGCCTGTTTGGTGCAAGTGGTTGTATGAGGTTGGAGAGAGAGGAAGAGGTGAGCCCCTTAGCCGCTTTGAAAGTTAGCAATAAGGTCTTGAAACTGATCCTTGCTTGAATGGGGAGCCAGTGTAGCTGTTTTAGCAGGGGTGTTACGTGATCTCTCCTGGATGCCCCGAGGAGTACCCTCGCTGCACTATTCATGGCTAATTGCAGGGGGTTCAGGGTGGACCGGGGGAGTCCTTGTAGTATGGAGTTTGAGAAGTCGAAATGGGGGAGTATAAGGGCTTGATAAATGGTACGGAAATCATCCGGTTCAAGTAGCATGCGTAGGTGTCTGAGGGATCTGATTTTAAAGTAGATTGCCTTGACTGTGTTGGCTATGTGGTTCTTCATGTCAAGGTTTTGGTCCAGTGTTACTCCCAGGTAGCGTATTGCCGGTTTAACTTGGAGTTGGGCATCCTTTACGTTAATACAACTAGGTGGGGCGAAGTTGGTGTTCCTCGAGACGAACAGGACTTCCGTCTTTTTGTGTTGTATTCTCAGGTTTTGTGATAGGAGCCACTCTGATATGGTATTAAAGCAGTTAGTCAGCGGGGTAAGGTCTAGGTAATCCAATGATATTGGCATATATAGTAGCACATCGTCTGCATATATCATGTAACTGACATTAAAGGATCTGATGATGTCGCAAATGGGTTGGATGTATATATTAAACATCAATGCAGATAAAGAGGATCCTTGGGGTACACCTTGACTTTGTTGGAAAGGTTCAGATGTATCCCCGTTGACTCTGACCTGCTGCCATCTATCGGACAGGTAAGATTTGCAGCATTCGAGTGCTGTTCCACAGATGCCTTTTTCCCTTAGCCGGCAGATGAGAATTTCGTGGCATACAGAGTCAAAAGCCATTGGATGATAGAGGGGTAAAAGAGGCGATAAGTGAGGACAAGGCCATAGCGGAGAGACAGAATGCTTTGCTTTGGTCTTTACTGAAGAAGATGTAGGGAATTTATCCATGCCTGAAATGGTATACAAAGGTGATATAGCGGAAGAACTGAAAGAAATATCAATAAATTGGGAAGATGTATTATCAAACTATTTGATAAATAGAAGGGTAGAAAATTACCTGGACTGAATGGTATATATCCGAGGGCATTGAAAGAACTCAAATATGAGATTGCAGACCTACTATTAGTAATCTTTGAACTATCATTAAAATCATCTGTAGTACCTGAAGAGTGGAGAATAGCCAATCTAACGCCAATATTTAAAAGGGTTCCAGGGGTGATCCAGGAAACTACAAACCAGTAAGTCTGAATTCAGTACAAGGCAAAATGGTAGAAACCATTATAAAGAATAAAATTACTGATCATGTATATAGTCATGGTTTAATGGGAGAAAGTCAAAATGGATTTAGCAAAGGAAAGTCTTGTCTTACTAATCTGTTTTTTTTAAGGTGTGAATAAACAAGTACACAAAGGTGAGCCGTTTGATATAGTGTATCTGGATTTTCAGGAAGCCTTTGACAAGGTCCCTCATGAGAGACTCTTGGCCAAATGAAAAGTTATGGGATTGGAGGCAGTGTACTATTGTGGATCAGGAACTGGTTAAAAGATAGAAAGCAGAGAGTAGGGCTTAATGGCCAATTTTCTACCACAGGATCTGGGCCCACTGCTTTTTAAAATGCATGAATGACCTGGAAATGGGAATAACGAGTGAGGTAATCATATCTGCAGAAGACACAAAATTATTCAAAGTTGTTAAAACTCAAGAGAATTGTGAAATATTGCAAAAGGACCTTGATAAATTGGAAGACTGGGTGTCCAAATGGCAGATGAAATTTAATGTGGACAAGTGAAGAGTTATGCACCTAGAAAAGAACAACCCAAACTTTGGTTACACAATGCAAGGTACCACCTTAAAAACCATCAACCAGGAAAAAGACTTAGGCATCATCATGGATATTATGTTGAACCCCTCCGGCCAGTGTGCAGCAGCAGCCAAGAAAGCAAATAGACTGCTAGGAATCATAAGGAAAGGAATGGAGAATAAAATAAAGGATATTATAATGCCTCTGTATCGTTCCATGGTGTGACCACACCTTAAATATTGTGTGCAAGTCTGGTCTCCATATCTTAAAAAGGATATAACTTAATTAGAAAAGGTACAGAGAAGAGTGTCAAAATGGTAAAGGGGATGGAAGGATATCCCTAAGAGGAAAGGCTTAAAAGGTTAAGGCTCTTCAACTTGAAAAAGAGACAGCTGAGGGGAGATATGATAGAGGTCTATAAATTAATGAATAGAGTGGAATGGGTGAATATGGATCGGTTGTTTTGCACCATCAAAGAGTAGAAAGAGTAGAGGACACTCAATGAAGCTACAATGTAATTAATTTAAGACCAATAAGAGAAAATATTTTTTTTCACTCAATGCTTAATCAAACTTAGGAATTTGTTACAGGTGGATCTAGAGAAAGCTGTTAGTGTAGCTGGGTTTAAAAAAGGTTTGGACAAGTTCCTGGAGGAGAGGTCCATAAACCATTATTAAAGTGGACCTGGGAAATCCACTGCTTACCCCAGGATGAGCATTGTGGAACCTGTCAGGTACTTATGACTTGGATTGGCCACTATTGGAAATAGGATACTGGGTTTGATGGACCATGGTCTGAACCAGTATGGCATTTCTTATGTAATGTTAAATCATATGGTATAGGCCACAAGGAGTACCAGTGGGAACTGAACTCTGTTTCCTTGGTCATCAAGCCAGTTCTCTAACCATTATACTACCCTTCCACTAGGTCATGTCTGTGTAGTTAGTGCAGTCCTGGTTGCCATCTCCTAAAAAGGATACAGTGGAATTAGAAAAAGGTATTGAGAAGAGACAATAAAATGATAAAGGGGATGGAACAGACAAAGGTAGGGTGTCTGAGGTCCATGTAGCACTAAAGTGGAATGAATGAGGTGTGGAGGTGCCAGTTGCAGAGAAGGGCATACAGAAAAGGGGTCTGCCCCAAGCGTGGACCCCCCAAGGAGGGGCGTACACTGAGGTGAGAGTGTAAAGGCAGTGATGAGCAGCAGAATTAATGCACTAGTTATTCAGTAGGAGAATTATTAATGGGAGACAGAAACTGATATGGAGCGACTGATGTAACATGAGAAGGGAGGTCACAGGAGCAGGTCTGGCCCCAGAACGGCTCCAAGGTGGAGTTTCCCAAGGCTAGCTTGAATGCCCCACCAGTGATACCTCCATGTAGGTCAGGCCTCTGCACAGACATGCTCATGGGGGAGGGAGAAAGACAGATGCTGGGAGGAATATCACATGCACAAAGAAGACATGGAGAGGGTACAGGAGACAAAGAGTACTGTTGACACAGTCCTTGATGCAAGGGAAAGACACATGGGAATGTGAGAAGAAGGCAGCTATTATGAGGGCAGGGATGATCCCCCCACATCTGGTCCATGACAGACAGATGCCAACACTGCACTGTGACTAGGTAGAGGCAGTAAGTAGCAATCCCCAGGTCTGCCTTTGGTATCCAAGATGTTCCCCCAATGGAATGAGCGTCACAATGGTCACTTGTATGAATGGAAGTGTGATCTGATTACTCAGCGATGGTTGATATGTGCAACATCAAACATGGCATTTCACTCGCATCTGTCCCTCCCCAGCCTGTACTGAGCCATCCATTACCAAAACCTGAACTCAGCAGTAACACACACACACATCAAACACATGAGCCATCAAGTCAGCATGCAATCCAGCCCTGCCACACAGTCCATTATCATGCAGATAATCTTCAAGTTTGGCCCCAGTGAGGGTCACATGTTGGGTGATCTGCAGGAGTACTGCACTGCTCACAGCATGTCCAGTCATGGGAATCCAGCCACTCATGCAAATATGCCATGTGCTTAGGCATGTCACACCTGGCCCTCGATGTACCAGTACCCTCTCAAAGAACTACCGCCCTTCACAAGTTGCAGCTGGGAGGTGTACAATTAAAAGCAAAAGTGGGAGAAGGAACAGTGATAAACAAATGCCATAGCTTGATAGGAAAGAGGTTGCAGTGATCCAGGGAGGGCAGGGTTGGAGGAGAGAAGGGTCAGGCGAGCAAAGGACACAAAGGTGGTAACGCTAAACATCAGACAGACCTCTTAAAGTCAGAAACACAAAACACACCTAGTGAAGGTGAATAATATATGTAAAATAGAGGCCCGCAAAGGATTAACATTCATCCCTGTAATAACCCAATCCACTGATGTATCAATACTGTGTTTGTGAGCAGGAGTGCATGCACTGTTCATTAGAAAGCTAATCAGTTGCCAATAGGAGCTGGCACATGGGATAGGGTCCAAAACATTGACAAAAAGGCTCCCATGTGACCACAATGTGAGCCCCCTGGCCAAGACAGTCCCTGAAGTCATAGGATCGCAAATGAACCAATCACCCTCCTAGAGCAACTAGCCTCGTTGGGTTGGACTTCCTTAACTGCCTCCCCAGCAAGCATGTGCAACCACTCCGACATACACGTGCACACGCCAAGTGCAAGTCAGAGGAGCATATTTCCACAGCTGGGGCAAAAAAAGATGAAAAATGGGACAGGTCCTGCAGTCCAACACCAATCAGCTGTAGACTACACATGTCCTGAATGTACAAGGCCACAGAGTGGAAACTAGACAGTAAAACCAATAGCTGACAGATTAACCCCTCCTCCCTTCCCCACCCCACCACACACCTGCATTTCTCCATGGGAATCTGTCAGCCCCTCAAGACAACTGTCATGGTTTCTAGACCTGTCATAAACCCTGGGGACCAAAAATGGATCCAATTGCATCAAACAATCCCACAATACCCTCACATCTTTACATGGGAATTGCATAGGCTGCCCATGTAAAGCCAGGACACAACTGTATCTGATACTGATCATCAATATTTATAGAAAGGTCCAGTCAGCTCGCTCTTATTGTGACCTGCCATATAGAAAGCATGCATACAAGTTGTGGCAGCTAATGTTAATATCTTTTGTCTCCCAAATACAGCTGTGGCGAGGATGACTCTCCCCCACCTGCTCCTGAAGAGTTTGAGGAAGAGCTTACAGATACCCCCAGTGGACAGAGCCCCCAGAGCCCCAGTATCAGCACCAGCAGCAGGGGCATCACCCACAGCACCAGTAGCACAACAGTGCTATCTAGCCCCTCCCTTTTGGAAGAGGGCGAGGAGATAGAGGAGGTCGTGCTAGTCCTGACAGAGGTATGCAACTCTTCCAAAGGGGAGGAGCTAGATAGCACTGGGCAGCAGAACATGTGGCCTCTGGAGGAGGCAGAGCAGATGGAGGAGGAGGTGGCAGTGCTGCAGGGGATGGAGCTCCAAGAGGAGGAGGAGGCAACGAAGGGGCATGGGCAGAGGAGATTGAGCCCCTGGAGAGGGGTGCCGGAAGAGGAGGTGTAGGCAGAGGAGGCTGAGGCCCTGGAGGGGGAGGTGACAGAAGAGGGAGCATGGGCGGAGGAGGTTGAGCACCTGGAGGAGGGGAGGTGCAACAGGAAGATGGGAGGGGGAAGGGGGAGGAGATGGAGATAGGGATGGGGCTGGGGGATGGGAGGGGGAGAAGACTGGGAGAGGCTGCCATTGCCCACTTCCCATCCAGTTGTGGTGTATCACCAGGAGGCACCAGTGTCCAGTGCAGCCAGCGAGACCCTGCTGTGCCTAGACTCAATTGAGCACGTGATGCAGCAGAGCCTCGCTGCCCAGTGCAGGCCACTGGACCTCATCATGATGCACCTTGAGGGCCTGCGAGGGGAGGTGCATTGCCTCTCCCAGCTACACATCTCCCATCTGGGCCCTCCAGCTGGAGGGCAAGAAGGGCAGTAAACCAGGTCGAGCCACTGACCCATGGGCACTAGGATCCAAGTTATGAATGTCCCTGTTTAATTGACATAATACAAGTGAACTTAGCATGTAAACTGTTTCACCTTTGTACAGAATTGCATATAGTATAATAGATTTAAATATTTATATGGGAGTTGCTGCTCTCCACTGCTGTCGTCCATCATTGTTACTTATGAGCACTGCACCAAACACAGCACTGGGCAGGGACAGTACTGTAATAGGCACCTAGTGCCTCTGAGACAAGTGTGCTATTGTGTGTCATAGCCAAAGGGAGCACTGTACAACCCAAATCATCCACATGGTGGATGTAGGACTGGGTCGGCAACTGCTAAATAGAGTTGTCTGTGGGTGCCACTCTGAGGAGGCACCTGACAAATGCTAGCCCCTGTGCATGTGCCCTCTGTGAGGGGGAGGGCCAGGGGAAGAGGACCTCAAGAGGAAGTGGCGGCAGTTGCACCGCAACACTGCTAAGAAGGCCAGACATGTGGGCCCAGATGGCCAGCAAGAAACCCTGGCAACACAAACAGGCGAGATAATCAATACAGTCCTTTATGAATCCCTACATAGCCATGTTTCGGCGGTGCCTTCAATAGGGGGAACCTGAAAGACAACAACAGTGATAATAATTAATTAAATAATATGTTTATACATAAATATAAAAATAAAACTAAAATCAAAATTAAAAAACATAATAGTCATGCGATCAAAAAAATCAAAAGATAAAATTAACAGATAGAAGTTTAACCATGATGGGCTTATAAGATGAGCAGGTGATATATAGTAAGAGAACCCATATAAAAGCCCAAAAGATAAAATATGATAAATTAAATTAATTATACTATATTAAATGAGAATACTCTAACCTATAATGAAGCAAAAACGGGACAGAAGTAACCAAATGTGTGCCATACATCTAATCCATCAATAAAATACCAAACAACCCAGGGTCTGCTTGGCGCCTTTTTCAGGATTTAAAAGTTCAAAGGTTAGCGTGCAACTTGCCTTGCGCATTACTTTGGGCCATTTGTTGCCAAAGACTACATTCAGGAAAGTTCAACATCTATGTCATTTTTCTGTTGATTAACATTTTCGGATTAAATAAGAACCTTTTCCCCCAAAAGTGCAGGTTTTCTGGAAATTATTGCTATTACTTGTGAGCAATGTATCCAATCTATCTAAAAAATTGTTTTAAATTTCTCAATTGGCACTTTATTGTTTCAGTTTTGTCATTGACCTGGGTTCCTTATAAAATATAGACTTTATAATTAGTACTTCCTTACATGTATCCACATCCATTTCATTATGGCATATTTGCCTTTGGGGAGGTCCATCCCACTATTCATGGTGTTGTTTTTATAATTTGATATTGGATTTTGTTATATGTGTATTCATACTCATGGCACGAGTTTGGCTGTTCTAACATTTTTATATTCTCTTATGTTTAAATGATATACAGTGATAGAGATTTTTTGCCCTTATTTTTCAGCCAGTTGCCTGATTAATCTTCTCCCTCCCTCCCTTCCCCCTCTGTTCCTCCCCCCTTCCCTCCCTCCCTTTCCCTTCCCTCCCTCCTTTATATGTTTATACTAGATCATACATCATGGTTCATGTCCCTTTATCCTGATTGTCATTATCGGTGGTGGTCCTTTTTCTTTTTTCTTCTTTTTTTTTCTTTTGTGTCATGAAATCAGTCACAATAATAGATTTTTCTTAATTACATTTATTATTTTAGTTAGTTTTGTCATAGGAGCTTATTTATTATATTTATTGTTTGCCCTCCTTCTTTCCTTTTATTTACAGCCAGTAGCGCTCACTGGATCATTATAAAGTTGTTTGTTATAGCTCTACACTGAAACTCCCCGATTGGGGTGAGCGCCCAAGTGGGAAAGCTAATCCCTCCCACTCGGAAACTCCGGCCCAATCGGGGCTGTGGGAGCAGAAGGAAGCAGCCAATTTAAGCCGCGCCGTTGTCGGCGGGCCCACACTGGAGGGCCCTTTGGCGTGGCCCTTCGGTGGAGCACAGAGGCGGACTCACGGACACCCTCACCAACAAACAAGCGGACCAAAGCCTCCTCAATGGACGCCACCAACCCTCCAGGAAAAGACGCCACAAGTTATAAATCTCCAGAAGCAAGAACATACCAAAAGACAAAGGCAGAAATCTAACCAACTATCAAGATAACCACCATAAATACTACCATGGCCACTGCTCATTACCTGCCCATAGCCTTCCTCCTCACACAACTCCTTCCCTATCAAACACCCACACACCAAATCTCCACAAACACCTTGTGGTTACCTCTACTAACACAGATATATACTCCCCCCCTCCAAGAAACAGGGCAGAACACATGCAAAAATCACAGACACAAGGGTCTTACAAAAGGTAGAACAGACACCCACCCTCACTCACACAAGAAACCCAGAACCTCCAGCATCCCTCTGCTCATCTCCATAGACCTCATTAATGCCAGGTCATTAAGAAACAAGATCAACACCCTAGCAGACCACATAGAAGCACAGCAACCTGACATTTTTTGCATCACAGAAACATGGCTCACTCCCACCGACAACGTGATCCTCAACCAGCTAGTACCCCCACTCACTCTGCTTTCAACTGGCCACGCACATACAGGAAAGGAGGAGTCCTGATCATCACAAGAAACAGCCTAAAGCTCAAATCCCGAGCCACAACAAATAGAAGTCAATGCAACACAATCATCATTGAGAACAGGCAACTAGCCATATGCCTCACCTACAGAGATCCTCATGCCCCCCCCGGACGAACTGTCCTCCATACTGGAAGCTGTCTGTGCAGCCAAAACCCTCTGCTGGTGCTTGGAGACTTTAACCTTAAATCCACCACAATCAAGGATGCAGAAGCCTTTTTGACAGCGATGGACTCCCTACAATACACATAAATGATTCAATCCCCCACCCCCAGACATGGATCATCACCCGATCTCATCTTTGCCCCCAACTACATACTAGAAAGTGACAGCATCACAACGCCCTTGATCACACCAGTACCCTGGTCGGACCATCATATAATAAAAATAAAAATCGAGCTACAAAGGACAAGCCCTAACAGCCATCAAGACATGCCTCCCACACGCAGAAGATTTAAAAGCTTTGATAAGGACCAATTCCTACTGGACACCCTACCCCACCTGATCACAAAAACTGATGACATAAACAAACAAATCGACAACTGGAACAGTACTATCACATCTGCTGCCAAAGCAACCGAGCGCAAGACCTACAAAGCTCACCACGCTAAAAACTGTCCCACCCCCTGGTACTCAAAGGAAATCTGAAACACAAAGAGAAATCTAAGAAAACTAGAACGACGCTGGATATGCACCAAGTCACTCACCACACAGGACATATACCAATCAAAGCAAAGAGAATACAACAACCTCATCAATCAAAAGAAAAGAGAATACTACAAAAACCTGATTCTCAAATCCTCCAATAAACCCCGAGAACTATTTGAAATAGTGAAAATCCTCACCAACGAACCTAATCCTGAAAAGTCTGAACAAATAGATCCACAGATCTTCAAAGACTACCTCCAAGAAAAATTCAATGCCTCACCTCAACGGACCATGAGCACCACCACCAAGCCCACACCACCCAACCAAATCTGGGATAAGTTCAGCATCCCTTCAACTGAGCAGATCTCAAACATCATCACCTCGCTCAACACCAGCATGGCCCCAACTGACCCATGCCCTGTGGTCTGGATTAAAGCGGTGAAGGAGGATTTCATCCACATCATACAAAACATAGTACAAAACTCCCTTACCCAAGGTACCATGCCAAACACGCTAAAGCTGGCAACAATATGACCAATCCCAAAAAAAATCCCCACTAAACAAGACCAATCTATCTGCCTATAGGCCCATCTCAAGCCTCCCGCTACTAGCGAAGATCATTGAAAAAGTGGTTCAACATCAACTACAAGTTCACATTGACAGCCATGCCCCTCTCGACCCGAATCAACATGGCTTCCGACCAAACCATGGTGTCTAAACGCTCCTAATATACCTCTTGGATAATCCGATCCAGGTCATCGACAACATCAAGAGAGGCATCATCATGATCTTCATAGACATCACATCAGCGTTTGACACTGGACCACAGCACACTTCAGTCAAGACTACAGGACATCGGACTACACGGCACCACCTTGGAGTGGTTCACCTCATACCTCTCGGATAGACAGCTCCAAGTCAAATGCGGACCTGTCACCTCCCGACCACTAAAAATCAAACAGGGCGTACCACAGGGATCCGCCCTCTCTGCTCTATTATTTAACCTCTACGTTCAACCAATCTGCGATATCATCAAGACCCACAAAATACAATACATGTTCTGCGCAGATGATATTATGATATACACCCCAATCAATCCTGACAGCCTGGACTACACCAACATAGCAGACTGTCTGCAACAAATGACAAGCTGGTTTATAGAAAACAACCTGACCATAAACTACAACAAGACAGAAGCACTAATCATCACCCGAAACGCCACCTTCACCCTACCTACCTCAATTAAACCGAATGACATTACAATACCAATAAAGACGGAAGTAAAATACCTCGGAATGACCCTCGACAAAGATCTGAATCTACAATCTCACATCAGCAGAACCACCAAAAACGCATACCTCAAAATGAGAACCATCCGACGCCTCAAACCAATTCTCTCATAGGATCACTTCCGCACTGTCTGTCAAGCACCAATCACACCCATATTAAACTTCTGCAACCCCATCTACCTTGGACTCCCAAAACAAACACTCCGGCCCTTGCAAATGGCACAAAACACTGCCGCTCACATAATAACTGGTTCATCAAGATGCGATCACATCACCCCCATTCTCAAACACCTCCACTGGCTCCCAATCAGCTCCCGCATCAGATATAAGGCTCTACTAAACATCTTTAAAATCAAACAGAACATCTCAGCAAACAGCCTGCAGCCCCTCATCAGATCTGACACAAGCACCAGACCAAGGAGAAGAGGCACTTCAGACACCATCAAGACCTCCAAAATTTTCACCAGACTATGGCAAGACCCCTCAAGAAGAGCACTATCCCTGGCTGCACCCACCCTCTGGAACTCCCTCCCAGATGATCTACGTTCAACTCTGGACCTCAAGGACTTCAGGAAGCAGCTCAAAACCACGCTCTTCATTGAACACTATAATGGTATCACATGAACTGACCAACGGCCCAAGATCTACCTCCCAATCCTCTTGACCCCTTTTTACCCCACCCCCCCTGTACATAGCCCCTTGTACACAGTGCACTCTGTAAATAGCTCACCAAGAAATCATCACCTTCACACACACACAACCCTCGCTTATCACTGCATGCCCCTACACACAGTGAACTCTGATTTGGTTGAAGTGTAAACCACTTTGATTTCAGGATAAAGCGGTATATAAATCCTTTTAAATAAATATATAAATAAGCTCTGTGTTTTTTTAGCCTTTCCCTTTCCCCCTTCCTTTATTATTTCTTTTGCACACTGTGGTGTTTGGTATTTTATTGATGGATTAGATGTATGGCACATGTTTGGTTGCTTCTCTCCCGTTGTTGCTTCATAGTAATTTAGAGTAGTCTCATTTAATATAGTATAATTGCTTTAATTTATCAAATTTTATCTCTTTGGCTTTCATGTGGGTTCTCTTACTATATATCACCTGCTCATCTTAGATGCCAATCATGGTTCAACTTTTATGTTGTTTTATCTATGTTAATTTTATCTTTTGAGTTTTTTGATGCTATGACCATTATGTTTTTAAATTTTGATTTTAATTTTATATTTATGTATAAACATATCATTTTATTAATTATTACCACTGTTGTTGTCTGTGAGGTTCTCCCTGACGAAGGCATTGCTGAAACATGACCATGTAGGGGGGTTCAGTTAATAAAGGACTGTTTTGACTATCTCGCCTGTTTGTGTTGCCTGGTTTTCAGCAAGTTAGTAGTTGTGTTTTGCTGTGGACACAAGAAACCCTGACAGAGCCGGAAAAGAGGATCCTGGCCACCATTGACCCTGCCACTGAAGAGGAGGTCAGCACACTGGGCCTCACAGAAGCCTGATGAGTGGCTGCAATATATCTCTCCCCTATACACCCTAGTACCGTTCACACTGCACACCCATCAGCAACATTTGCATAGTGCTCCATATCCTGATCCCTGGGCATTGCACAAACCCTCTGAAGGTATCTGCTTTTTAGGGCTTCGGCTGGCCAACACCACACCCTGCTGCTCATATGCTGATACATGCATAGCTTCCATCACCACACCCCTGTTCCACTGCCCTATACCTCCCAACTCATGGGCTGCTGTTGCAGGGCTCAGAGGTCAGAGCGATGGGGAGTATGTCACATGATCTCAGCACTGCCACCCTGGGCCATGGCACCTCCCCATTGCTTCCGTGCTGCTGTTCAGATGTGCAGGACAGGGATTTAGTGCAAACATATCAGAGTCTGTCATGGCCTGTATTACATTCCTGGTTATGTTGTACTAACAATGGTGTGGCATGTATGTCCTGACATGGTATATTGGAGCTGACATTACACTTACGGAGTGAGGAGGGGAGTTGCGCTGACCCAAATGGAAGCATGTTTGGGGGGTCAAAAAGAGGTGTCCTGCATCATTTGCAACTATTCACCTGCCATTACAGTTGTATGTCCAAGCATGGTTGCAGACCTGACCCGTTACGTTGGCAGCAGAGCCACTGTCACTAATTCACCATGTGATGAATGTGGTGTTGCACAGAACCTGTCTGTGCTGTGTATTAACATTCCTGTGTCCTGGTTTGCACGGGATTTGTATAATCTGATCTTTGGCATGATCTCCGATGAGCAGTGAAGCAGTGATGCTGCTCCCTCCTGTGTGTTTCATATGCATTTCCATATCCCTTCCCAACGTCCTTTTCATTGCAAGGCTGTGACAGCCTGTATTGGAGAGTGATATGAGACATGTTACAGCCCCACTGCATATCCCCTTCATTCATCAGTGACAGGACAGACAGGATGGGTCCACTGCTTGGTGGCTGCGGGGGCATACCTATACTGCCAATTAGTCAGTGCTTGCTTAGATTTCATCGGAAAGGGGCACTCTTGTGTGTAACTCTCTAAACCAGGTGACAGTGCCATTCTGGGCTTGCCATGCATGCAGCACTTTTCACTTCTCTCCAGTACAGAGCTGAGAGTGTTTCTACCAATGTGGACACAGCAAGGGTACTCAGTCACTGATATAGGGGGTTTGAGCAGTGGGAGTATGTAGTGGCTCAGTTCTCAGGGTGCATGCTCTACAATCTGAGGGCTGGGCGGTTTTAGGCCTGCGCTATGAATGCATCTGCTGTTGTGTTAAATGTATAGCACTTTGTGGGGCTGTGTGGTTGGGGAGATAACATGTTGTGATCTGTGCAACTTGTTTTTTAGAGAGAAGCATTGCACAATGAGACAGCAGCCCCCATCTAAGAATGTGGCCCTGTTCTAACGGGGCAACTCTGCCATCTTGATAGCTGATACACCAACATCCCTCTGTGGGTGACAATCAGATTATACCTTGTGGTTAACAATTGCTCTCTGTATTCACAGGTGCTTCTGCGGGACAGAGCACTGAGCCAGATCTGGGAATGACCCCCGATGATCCTCCATCAGGAATCTCGGCCATTGCCCTGGGGGATAAACCATGGGAAGCCTCAGACCACGATATGTAGCTGCAGGCAGCTGAGGGGACAGGAGCATAAAAAGTTCCTCACAGTCTCACCAGCTCCACTGGAATGGCAGGATGCTAATGGCCAGGGGCCACACAGCAGCACCAAAACCTCAAGGAAGATCACCAAGGGTGCAGAGAGGCTGTTGGCACACAAAGAGGCCCAGCAGGCATGGGGAAGGTCCAAGCTGGAACTGCTGCAGCAAAGTGTGGCATTGCAGGGGCACTATCTTGCAGCCAATGAGCATCTCAATCACTCCACATGCTATCTGCAGATGCAATCATGGAGTTTCTGCAGAAGCTGTGCAGGAATTGCACCTGCCCAGTCCACACTCCAGGACCAACATCCTGCACATGTCAGTCAGTGGCCACAAGCCATATGCATGGCAGTGATGAACCTGCATCAGCTGTCACCTCTGCTACAAGCACCACTGCAGGGTCTGTACTTAGCTCCACCTGTGTCATGCCACATGCCACTACAAGGCAGGCCTCCAACGTGATGCTGCCGCTGCATAGGCCTCCAATAGTCTGGGGCCTATTCTTCTGGCAGGGGATACAGAAAAGAGCCAGTCACACCACGCCATAGGATGCAGCAGGAAGCTTTATTGGTATCCTTGAGGTCACCCTCAGGGGATACTGACCTCTGTACAACAAATATTATATGAAAACATAAAAAATACATTAATAAACATATACAATTCAAATATTTGCAAAGAAAAAATGAAAATAAAACCATGAAACACCAATTTATATAAAACAAATAAATAAACCATTGTAATAAAATCAGAATAACCAAAGGCATTCAGGAGTCATCAATGATAAAACCATTAAAAAACTCTCATAAAACATAATGCAAATATGCCATAAATTATAAAATGTAAATTATAAAACAATAATAAAAACAAGTTAAAACAAGTCAAAAGAGGATAAAAAGCAGAGCTAGATATTAGAGTACAAATGCAGGAAATTAAAATGCACAAATTAAAAATCACCAAGGAGGACATTGTACAGTTACAATTATGACAAATGCGTACCTTACCCACAGCACGAATACAGCAATTGTATACTCCTGACTGCAAAACACAGTACTCAAAACCTACAGTTGGAATGGATGTATCCAAGGTATGACCACAGCCTACTAATTGCTCAGAAATAACACCAGGGTACCATGTGTGGTTGGACATAAGGTTTATAGGTTAATAAATAAATGATGAAGTCCCATATATGAGGATCATTTATTTATTTATTTTATACTGTGCTATTTAGAATCAGTGTGGTTTACATGCATACTAACAGGTACTTTTTATTCCCTTGTCCCTGAAGGGCTCACAATCTAAGTGTACCTGAGGCAATGGAGGGTTAAGTGGCTTGCCCAAGGCCACAAGGAATGGCCATGGGACTAGAGACCCCGGTCCCTCTGGCCTGAAGTTGCTTGTCCTCATGCGGGAATTGAACCCCTGGCCTTCTGGCCTGAGGTAACCTGTCCCAACCACTGAGCCACTCCTTCCATCATGAAATGGATTAATCAAGTTATAAGGCTTCTCATGTTCTAGACACATAATGGACGTATGTGTAAGGGCAGACAAACACCATCAAAACCACAAGGGTATAACCTTCCTCATATACTATTACCTAAGATATTTTCTAAGTCCTGGCCTTATTCCACATTTCAGCAGGAATATCATAGATGTTTCCGGGAAACACTTAAAACATACACAGGCCTTTCCTGAATACGCTTTATACATCGCCATGGCTGACCATGCCTCCTTTCCACTCCTTCTGGGAACATCCTAAGAGCCTCATGCTAATACTATGGACGTGCACAACTTCAGTGTTTCAGAATACGGTCGGGGACATTTTTGGCACATAAACATCCCTGCCGCACATACTAACCCCTTATTCGTGTTCTGGAATGACTTCATAAGTGAATAGTGACGGGGTGATCTGTGAGGATATTCAGAGGCATTATCTGGCTGGATGACTCTTTGTCCTTCAAACCTCATTTTTCTGAGCCAGCCAGTAAATCTTTTTTTTTTCAATACAGAAAATCCATTGCTTTAAAACCTACCTAGATAAAAAGAACCTTCCTTATGCTGGTTTACACTTTAGTAATTGACCGACACAGTTTTTGTGATGCCCTTTTTATCCAGTTTGTCTGCTTCATCTCTCAGATGCTTAGAACTAATTCAGAATACTGCCATTAAGCTGGTTTGCAACGTCAAACAGTGGGACCATGTCAGCCCCCTTCTCTTGGGATAACACTGGCGTCCTATCATTCCTCATATTAGGTTTAAAGTTATTCTAACTCATCCTGCCTTTTATACTACTCTGCCCCTTAGGATCTTCTATTTCTCCTTATTGTCCCTCTCTATCATTCTGATCTTCTTCACAGTGTCATCTTTTATCAGTCCCTACCTCTCTCTGCATCAGATTGGAAGAAACACATCGTTCAGTTTTTTGATGTATTGCTCCCTCGCTCTGGAATTCCCTTCCTTCAGACTTGTGCTCTGAAAGCAACTACCTCAAATTCATAAAAGGCCCCATAACACAGCTTTTTCTTCAGACTTTTGCAGATAAGTAGGCTAGTCTTAGATTTGCTGCAACTGTGTGATCTTTTTCCTCTCCTGACAGTTCTCAAAACATCCAGCAACTCCATCTTTTTTGGGATTGCATGTTTCCATTTATCATCTCTTCTTCTTTTCCTTCTCTTTCTCCCTTTTCTACTTGCTCTGGAAGATGTCTGGTATTTTTTGTAAACTTGTATGGCATTGTATACAATTAGCAGTATATAGAATGTATAATAAATAAATAAAGATTCTAAGCCGTGTAGATTATAAGCTGCATTTAGCGGGGATGTCCATCCCTGCTAAATGCCCAGGACCATATTCCCTGCCCAAAGCTCCCTGCAAATACATAGGAGATGTGTGGGGAGCTCTGGACAGTGGCGAGCAAGGGCAGTGATAGGAAGGAGAGTGGGCAGGCTGCACAACCCAGACATACAGGCAGATTCCTGTCACGGCCCTGTATGTCCAGGTCTACCAGGATAGACAGGGGACTTATTCAACCTCCAAGGTGGAATAAGGCCCCCTGGACATCGAGGGATGGTGGTGCTGGGGCACGGAGTAAAGGTGATGGGGTGGAGGGGATTCCCCACAGCCCGATCCTGGTCATGGAAGGCCTGATCGAGGGTCAGGCAATGAGGAAAGAAGGGTCAGGCAGGTGGCCTGGCTGAGTTAGCCGGGTAGTGCAACCCAGAATCGGGGCATGGACTGAATGTCCAGGCCAGTTGCACCCGATTCCTGTCCTGTGGGGACTTCTAACTCCCACAGGATCAGAATCAGGTGCAACTCCTGGCCGTCCCAATTCTGAATGCCTGGATGGGCCAGGTACGTACAGCACAGAACTGGTGTGTGTATGTATGCTTATTTATTTATTTATTTTTGTAATTTAAAGGGGCATTTTAGAAAGGACATCCAGCCGCTCTCAGGGACATCAAGACAAAACAGCAGGAACGTTAAGATCCACAGGCAATTCTATAAACATGAATGCCCCCCATATGGACATTCTAAGAGATGGCTACATAGATGTCCCCGCAACTATATTACAGACTGGAGTCATTCCCCAGACTGTCATACAAGTAGTGGAGATGCATTGTTAGAATACTCACATGAACTGCCACAGGTCCATCAAGCCCAGTGTCTTGTTTCCAACCATGACCAATTCAGGTCACAACCACCTGGCATACCTCAAAAGTAGCCAATTCCATGCTGCTTATTCCCAGTGATAAGCAGTGTTTTTTTCTTGGTCTACCTTAATAATGGTTTATGGACTTTCCCTCCAGAAATTTATCCAAAACCTTTTAAACCCAGCTACACTATCTGCTTTTACCACATTTTCCAGTAATTCTGGTTGGATTCACCTGGGACTCCAACCAAGCCTCACTCCAACCAACTATTAGCCCCAGACTATGTCCTATTTAACTGCCCAAGAACCTCTTGTGGCAGTGGAGGGGTACTCATCTTGGCTAGAAACATACCTGGGATTCCGGAGCTTATCAACTAGTATCACACAAGGCTTGGACATGCTCACAATACAGAACTCTTTGCTTAGTCTCCTGATCACCAGCAGCAAATGCAGAAGAACTAACAACCCTTTTAGAAACGATCTGCAGTCACAAATTAGCTCTCCAGACATAACCTCTCCATAAAATTACAAGAAAGCTGAAGTCTAAAAGATGGCTACATAGATGTCCCTGCAACTATATTACAGACTGGAGTAATTCCCCAGACTGTCATACAAGTAGTGGAGATGTTTTGCAGCTTGATAACCACACAACAGGTATTCCAAATCCAATTGATTCTTTTTACTATTGGATTCGATGCAGCTTTTCATTCCCCGACATCCCTGATCCCAAGACCCAAGTTAGGCACCTAGGAATAACACTGGACCAGTCTCTTACCCTCCAACCACACATCAACAACATAATAAAACTTGTCTCCCATAAGATGAGACATCAGTGACTTCCATACAGTCTTCCAAGCCCTGGTGCATCACTGTAACATGGAGACAAGAATTGGGGTTTGACCCACAACATGTTTTGTAATTACCTTCAAAGGTGGAAATATAGAAGCTGCCTTACTATATCAACTTACTAAGTGTACTACAGGGCTAGGAAGAGTGATCCTGAAGGGTTAGTTTACTTAGCCCTAAGTTCTATTGTACCACTTACTAAAAGAGGCAGAAGCAACCTTAAACCCACAATTGATTCCTCCTACTTTGCCAAGGAAGGTGCATTTGCTACTGTGGCCCTACCCGCTCTTATTCCAACTTCAGGTAAATGGAGACCTGGCATTAAGGGATAAATTCCAGAGTGGGCTAGAGGAGATAGAAAAATAGCAGGATTGTTTGGGACAAATACATGTAAGCCCTCTTGTGTCAAGTATGTTACTGGGGATCCAAACTTCCATATGACAATCCCCATTTAGCTCTCTTGGAAGGAAGAGGAACTACAAGCCTTTACCAAGGTCGATTCAGAAGAATCAGTGTGTTTCATACCCGCAATACAAGATTCCAGTCCTTTAAACACTGGGTATCCCAACAGCCTATTCCCTACCAACCTAGCCTACATGTTTTTTTTATAAAGGCATAATTTAGATGCATTAAAAAACAGTTAAACAAGATGATTTGTTACCCTCCATGAGATCACATCTCTGCAACCTCTGTATCTAAAGCATCTTTACTAATGATTTGTAGAGGAAAACATTTTTGGTTCATTTTTGGATTTTTGGCCTTTTTCCTGATTTTAGGATTTTTTTGGTTCTTTTCACATATTTGTATTAATAACGATTTTTGAAGTGTGCTCGAATTTTTGGGCATGTACAAATTGACCTGAAGGCACATTTTAAATAGTATGTGG
Organism: Ichthyophis bannanicus; assembly: GCA_033557465.1. Classification (NCBI taxonomy): domain Eukaryota; kingdom Metazoa; phylum Chordata; class Amphibia; order Gymnophiona; family Ichthyophiidae; genus Ichthyophis; species Ichthyophis bannanicus. The sequence continues at coordinate 1,093,636,826 of CM066032.1, read as the reverse complement.
AGATCGGAATTGAGACATCGAGATCGGGACGTATGCAATGCCAATGGTATTTTAGAAAAGGCTCTGCTAAATGTGGAGCTGTTTCTAAAATACATAGAAGGAAGTGCAGGAATGCATGTGGCTTGACATTCATGTGCAGTAGGAGGCACCATTTTACAAACTTATTGTGGGAAAAATCAATGGAGGAAACCTGACAAGTACCAGCATTTCATGTATAAACTTTGGCAGGTTAACACTTGCAGGTGAGCCCTTTTGTAAACGTAGGCATGAAGATGAATGGAAAGGTTTGTCTTTTTGCAGATGATATGAAAATTTGCAACAGAGTAGACTCCCCTGAGGGAGTGGATAACATGAGGAAAGATCTGAAAAAGCTGGAAGAATAAATCTTAACTGCCAAGCATTAGACCAATGTGAAGAAATGCAGTGTCATGCACTTGGGATGCAGAAATCCAAGGGAATTGTATGAGATAGGGGGCAATAGGTTGGTGTGCACTGACCAGGAGAAGGACCTTGGCGTGATTGTTTCTGAGGATCTCAAAGTGGTGAAACAGTGTGACAAGGCGGTGGCCAAAGCCAGAAGGATGCTGGGTTGCATACAGAGACGAATTATCAACAGAAAGGAGGAGATACTAATGCCACTGTACAAGTTGCTGGTGAGGCCTCACTTGGAATATGTTCAGTTTTGGAGACCATATCTCACAAAGGATATAAAGACTGGAAACGGTTCAGAGGAAGGTGATCACAATGATTTGGAGCCAGCGCCAGAAGAAGTATGATAAGAGACTCCAAGACTTAAATATGTATACTCTAGAGGAGAGGAGGGACAGGGGAGATATGATATAGACCTTTAAATACTTAAGGAGTATTAAGGAACAAACAAACCTTTTTCAAAGTCGGGGAAGCTGTAGTACTAGAGGGCATAACATGAAGCTGTAAGGGGTAAACTGAAAGGCAATGTTAGGAAACACTTTTTTGATGAAAGGGTGGTGGATGCTTGGAATGCCCTTTCAATGGAAGTGGTGGGGGCAAATACATTGACAGAATTCAAAATGGCATGGGACAGATACAGTGGATCCCTTTTACAGGATATCTCAACAAGTAGAGGTGATCTGCATGGAGTGGTGGGTACACCCCTAAACAAAGGCATGGGGAGGGGTGACCTGCACAAAGTGGCGGGCGCACCTACTCTTGCCGTCTTGTTGGGCAGACTAGATGGACCATGCTGTTCTTTATCTGCTGTCATATACTATATTAAGATGCTGCTAGTTAACTACAGAGGTTGCTGTCTTGAACTGATTGCAGTTTGGAAGGGGAAACATACTAGGAGGGTTATGGAGGAAACACCCCTTAATCTCTTCTGTAAAGGACTGGCAGAAATGCACACTTTCAAAAACCTATATGTGCCAAGGAATAGGCATAAATCTGAGCATGGAGAATTTTGAGCTTAGATGTCTATTCCCTATATGAAATGGGGAATATACATGTATATTTTTGTCCCACTCAGACCACACCCCCAACATGCCCACTCAAAACTTCCATGTACTATGGACATCCATGCGTAAACCGGACTTGTTCTAAAATGGCCATTTACACATGGATATGATTCACACATGTATATGCCTGATTACACAAATGTACATCATGAATAAAGCTTCTAAAACAGCCTCTTTTATGCACAATAATTCATAGGTTAATTTACATTAAATAGATTTTGCATGGACTGAATTTTTAAAGGTATGCCACCAACTAAATGCACGCTAATGAACGCACATCTCTAACTAATACCGAGAAAGATAGTTAGCTCTGAAGGATCAAATAACACATATTTTTTACCTTGATAGTAAAACATTTACATGGAAAGAACAAAAACACTCAAGACCACCTATCAGAAGATCTCTTCGTTTCAGAAAAAGAAGGGGGCATATTCAAAAGGGATCTCCTAACCAGTAGTTATCCCGATATTCAATGACACTATCTGGATATTGCAGCTAAATATCTCCACAGACTACAGAAAATCACCCAGTTAAAACCAGGGCAGTCTGTAGGTGGAGCAGGGGTGGTCCCTGAAGCTATCCGGTTGGAAGAGATATTCAGCCGCTAACCGGATAGCACAAACCACATAAAATTAGGACAGGTCAATGACTGTCCTAACTTTATCTGGCCTGTGCTATCCCGTTAATGGTTGAATATCTTGGCCAATCGGATAGCCAGTGCTCTGTCTGCCGAAACCAGATAATCAGCACTACACACTGGATAATCAATGCTCAATATCTGGTTTTAATTAAAGCAGTGGTGGCCAGGCTCTTTAAAAGCATTGACCGCCACTGCTGAATATCCCCTTAGAAATTGCTTCCTCTTGGACTGGGTGGCTTTGGAAATATCAGGAAAGATTCCCATAGGACACTTCATAAATAATCTTTAGAATTGCAAATTATATTCAAAAGCTAATCTTAGTGGAGGTCTGCGTATGTAACAATCAAAATGGATATCCCCACCCGTTTCTGAGCTTTCTAGGGACTCTGAACGTTTCAGTTTCAAATTATCCATAGTAAACTAAGAGGGGTCCCCATGAAGGCAAGGGGTGTACAAGGCAAGTAAAACACCCTGAAAAGAGCAGAAACAGACTAATTGAATTTTTAACCTGAGATAGCATGCATTTCAAAGATTTCAACTTCCAATGCCTTCAAAACCACTAGAAAATTAAGAAAATGCAAATTATATCCTCTAATCACATTTTTCAAACTCTCAGATTTGTTGTGGCTGCAGTCTTGAACAAAAATCTTTCTTCTCCTGGGAGCCTTTAACCTTGTCTTCCAGAGCCTCTACACACTGGGGCAGCAGCTCACCAAATTTGACCACAATGTGCTGGATTTGAGACATTACCTTTTAGTAGCAATAGCATATATTGTGTACTGGTTCAGATGAATATATAGTCAAAGTTCTAGGAGCTGAACAGGGCCAGTGCAAGGATATTGGGCGCTGTAGCCGAACCTTCAGCTTTATGCCCCCCTTCCGAGATTTTGATAATTAAACTCAACAATCGCAATCATCCAGACACCATCGCTTTCAGAACAATCCTGTAAAAATGTATAATTGGATATTATGGGGGTTAGTTTTAGAACCCTTATTCACGATTTACACATGTAAATAACATTCACATGGAAATGGTCATTTTAGAAAGGGTCCAGTTTACATAGATACTCATATCATGTCAAAACTGCACATGGGTGTGTTATAAGCATGGCCTGGGCAGAACAAAAGTCTACACACATATTCCCTATTTCATATAGGGAATGCACGTGCAAGCCCAAAACTATCCACATCTGGATTTACACCCGCTTCCTGCTATGAATAGGTATTTTAAAAGTGTTCCTTTTGGCCATCCTTTTATAGGAGAGATCAAGGCGAATGTCCTCCTTAATCTCCCAATATTTATTCCTCCTCCAAACTGAAATGAGGCAAATATAGTCTTCAGTAATTAATTAGCAGCAACTGCACATCTAGACTTGAAAAATGGCTCCACACATACGGAGTGGTGGAGTAGCCTAGTGACCAAGAGATTGGGGTTCCAGTCCTATGGGCACTCCATGTTGCCTTGGGCATGTCCCTTTAGCCTCTATTGCCTTTGAAGAAAGACCTGGCAATCTACTTCCCGTCATACCTTGCCAAGAAAACCCAGGGGCTGCTGGGGTGCCAGGAGTCAGCATTGACTTGAGAGCATACACACAAGTTGTGGGATTTCTCTGTCATTTTTTCCCACATGTACATTTGTGAAATGGCTCCTTCTGCTGCAAGTGGATATACAATGTCACTGTGCATCCCTGCACCTCCTTATTCGCATTTTAGAAATGCCTCCACCTTAAGTCGAGTTTCTAAAATAACGTCACAATTGACTATGCAATGACCTGGATATCCCATTTTTGATCTCTACGTACTGTCTAAAATGTACCTTTATAGTTAAATATTAAACTTTGCTTTGTACGCCTGTATGTTTCCGCTCTCCTTACAAGTCGATCATGTTCTGATAGCCTGTGAATATGTGGGGCTGTCAGATCTGTTGCTCTGACTGCTGCTGGTCCTTGCTGCCCTTCAGAAGCATCCAGTCTTGCCTGTTGGTTGGGCTGGCTCTGGATCTTTATAGTTCTGAAGAAAACTGAAATTTTTGCAGTACATAATACAGCAATGATTCTGAAATCGATGTGTGCCCAAGATCACATCTTCCAATGCCTTCAGGTAGACATTACAAGGAGGGATGTATGTGCTCCGAAAACTCACTCGCTACATTTTTCATGTTTGTTAAAATAAAAGGGTTCAATTGTTTATATAGTTATCCTGAAACTAGACCTGATTGAGGGTCCCTAAGGACTGAATTTGGGAAATCCTCCACTATGACATCTCCAGTGTAATGAATGGCCTTGCTCCTTGAGTCCTGGCATTCTCAGGGCTTCAGTTTCTGGGGACAGCAAAGATAAGTAGTTGCTGCTTTGTTTTCTTTCACTTTCCCTGTGTATGAAATCGCCGATAGATCTGCAGGAAGAGATTTAGTTGCAGATGGCAAGAGGTCAGCGTATTGTGTATTCAATGTAGTCAATAATAAAGTGAGGGCTTATGCTGACTGAATGTTAATAAGGAATCACAAGGACCTTGGAAAGTCACTATGTTTGGTCATTTGTTGCACAATTTTGTACAAAGCAGAATCTAGAAGTCAAAGCAAGAGGACTAAAAGCATCCAGGAAAACATACAACTGATAAAGGAAGAAAGACTAAATAAAATATACTGTTGGACTGATATACTGTGCAAAAGCTTTTAGAATGTGGGCTTAATGTGCGAGTGCAAACTGCACGACGGCATTCAGGACTTGTAAATATTTCACTACAAATGCTTAAAGGATATCTCTAATCGCTTAGCAAGAAGTAAACTGAAGTTAACCGTCAGTAAAAAAAAAAAAAGAAAAAAGGGCCATTAGGGTATGAGCATCTAATCCATTTATTTTGCCAAACGTAGAAGCAAAAATTGTGGAACCAATGCTTAGTGGTCTGTGCCATTTAAAAAACAATTTGGTTTTGATCTGTTATTTCCTTTATTATATTGTTTTGTTTCATTGTTTTGGTTATTCAAAATAAACTAAACAAGAAATTGGGGGAAAAACTAAGTTAAATAGGGCTTGGTCAAGGGCCCTACTCACCCAACCCAGCCAGCAAAAATTAGCTGCCATCTCAACTCTTCAGTAACATCTTCCTCTCAACGGCCACCTTCTGACTCCTTGTTCCCTATCTGCAAGTGTTCATCCTCCTGTCCTACTGGTGCTGTTTCTTAATGATCTCAGCTAACCTGAGGCTGGCACCATTTTGAAAAACAACATTGGCAGGGCAAAAGCGACTGCCTCTTGAAAACCTGCAGATGGAGTGAGAGGTAGGACAGGACTTCAGAAGGTTTCAGGGGCTGGCCATGAGCATGGAGAAGACTTTTGTTAAATTAAAAGTTGGGGCATTTTTGTAAGCTGGGGATGTTTTGGGCCTGATTCTGAAGGGGGAACATCCTGCTCTCCCAGACGTCCAGGATCTGGATGGGCCGGTCTAGTCTCCGATTCTGAGCTCACGGGAGTTAGACATTCTGTGCCACTGGATGTCCAATCATTTCCAATCATCCTGTTGCCATGGCACCATGGCTCCATTAAGGAGCTGCGATCCCCGGCTGCCACCACAAAATTCATTCCCCGCAGCCCAACCCCAATGTGGCCTTCCAAAGGCAGGATCAGGCTGTGGCGAAGCTCCTGCACCCACTCGCCCCATTGATCTGGCCCTGCGCTGTCATCCCCCGATGTCCAGGGGGACTTATTCTACCTCAGGATTGGCCCTGTATGTCCAGGGTTGCATCCCTGCCCACCACCCACCCCCGCTCCTCCTTCGGCCTGCCCCTTCCCAGAGCTCCCCGTACATCTCCTATGTACGTGCGGGGAGCTTTGGGCAGGGGATACAGTCACAGCGTTTAGCGGGGATGGATGTCTGACCCAGACATCTATCCCCGCTAAACGCGGCTTGGAATTACCCCCTTTTTAAACAAAACAATTGAAACTTCATTTATTTTTCTTCTGTTGCACTTTCAAAATGATTGCAAAGAAATGTGAAATTTCATTAAAATTTCTTGTTTAATTTCAAATAAAAGCATATTACTAGCAACATTCAGCTCCTTTAAGATGCAACAACATGTCAGACAGATCGCTAAATGGCCGTAGTTGAAGTTATGGCTGGTATGACAACTGATTCTTTTAAGGAGACAGCCATTTTTAAGTTGGTGGTCATCTCTCTGCTGGTCTTCCTGCTCAGTTTTTTTACTAGAATGCTGAGAAAGTTGTTTCAACATTTGAAGCAAGTATAAAAAATGACAGCAAGAATTGTGTGTGAAAGATTGTGAATGGGGAAGGCTACACTGATGCTTTGTAAACTACATTGACTAGAGCAGAATCAAATTGAAGATGTTGATTTTAACATTTCACAAGCTGAAAGGAAAAGGCCTAGTGGAGGTACTTACTGTTGTGTGAATTACAGTCTTTGCAAGGTTTTCTAAATGTACTGTACCATCTCTTTGCCAGCTTCATCATGCCAACCTTTGGACCAGATCTTCCTCTCTGACTGCTACGAATTTCTAGAATGATTGACTTAGGGATATTAGATTTGAACAAAATATTTTGGTCTTCAAGCGTAAACTTAAGGCTTGGTTATTTCCTATGAATTAATGATCACTGAATTTTAGATGCGAGCACCTATTGAGAAGGGTCTGCCTGTCTGTCCATATGCAACTGTTTGCACATGCGCATCAGATCATATGGAGGGGTAATTTTATAAAAGATTTTCTGTTTTATAAAGGTCTTTTTGGTGCATAAAACTTTGTGGCAGTTTATGTGCATATATTTATGTGCGCCTGCAAGACCGCACATACTTATATGCCCATTGCATATGTATTCCCGGGGGCATAGTTTATGCAGAAGCATGCAGAATTGCAATGTACTTCTTTATTAGATAAAATACATGGGTACATGCGTAGTGTACACTTAGGTACTGTATTTGCACTAGCTCTGGAACAGAGGTAAACGTGTGCATCCTCAAAGTGCATGCCATTAGGGATGGGTTTCGGAGCCTATTTTTTAAGGCATATAGGTACCTATGTACAGTAACTTATATAAAACATGTGCCTTTTTTGGATTTCTCTCACAGATATTCCATTATAAAATCACCCCTGGAGAAACAATTGCAAGGAAGAACCAGTGAGCCATGGGTGGTCCTATTACCCAAAAAGGAGCTGTGGAACCGTTGCAAAGGAAAAAGAGTCGAGCTCAGCCATGCAGCAGACTGATGATATGGACCCAACACTTGTTAGCATAAGGAAAGGAGCTAATAGAACCACTTTTACCTATAGGCAAAAGGAGCAGCTTTCCTAGGCCCTGCATAAGAAAGGGCCCATAAGTAAAAGCAGCCTTGAGGTACTGGTATTTATTTATTTAGCATTTTTTGTATACCGCTTTTCAAGTTTATCAAAGCAGTTCACAGAGAACAAAACATTGTTACAATGAACAGTAGAAGAACTCTTTGGTATGAGGTAGCAATTGCCCTCCCCCACCAGAAAAACATCTTGCAACCTCATAAGAACATAAGACATGCCATACTGGGTCAGACCGAGGTCCATCAAGCCCAGTATCCTGTTTCCAACAGTGGCCAATCTAGGTTATATGTACCTAGCAATATCCCCAAAAGACACAGGTTCCACAATGCTTGTACTGGGTCAAGCATTGATATCCTGGGTCCCTTTTTAATAGTGGTTTATGGACCTTTCCTCCAGGAACTTGTCCAAACCTTTTTTAAACCCAGCTATACTAACAGCCCTTACTACATCCTCCGGTAACCGATTCCAGAGTTTGATTACACGTTGAGTGAAAAAATATTTTCTCTTATTTGTCTTAAATAGTTTACCCTGTAGCTTCATTACATGTCCCCTAGTCTTTCTATACTCTGATAGCGTAAACAATTGATCCACGTTTATCAGTTCCACTCCATTCATTAATTTATAGACCTCTATCATATCTCCCCTCAGCCGTCTCTTCTGCAGGCTAAAGAGCCCTAACCTTCTTAGCCTCTCTTCATAGGAGTAGCCTTCCATCCCCTTCACCAATTTGGTGGCTCTTCTCTGTACCTTTTCTAATAACGCTATGTCCTTTTTAAGATACGGTGACCAGAATTGCACACAATATTCAAGGTGCGGTCGTACCATGGAGCGATACAGAGGCATTATAATATCCTTTGTTTTGTTCTCCATCCCTTTCCTTATGATACCTATCATTCTATTTGCTTTCTTTGGCCGCCGCTGCACACTGGGCAGAGGGTTTTAACATGTTATCCACAATGACTCCTAAATCTTTTTCCTGGGTGGTGGTTTCTAATGTGGAGCCTTGCATCGTGTAACTATAGTGTGGGTTGTTCTTTCCTAGGTGCATAACTTTGCACTTGTCCACATTAAATTTCATCTGCCATTTGGATGCCCAGTCTTCCAATTTATCCAGATCCTCCTGCAGTTTTCCACAATCCTCTTGGGTTTTAACAACTTTAAACCATTTTGTGTCATCTGCAAATTTGATAACCTCACTAGTTATTCCCTTTTCCAGGTCATTTATGAATATGTCAAAAAGCAGCAGACCCAGTACAGATCCCTGGGGTACTCCACTATTCACCTTTTTCCATTGGGAATATTGGCCATTTAGCCCTACCCTCTGCTTTCTATCTTTTAACCAGTTCCCGATCCACAATAGTACACTGCCTCCTATCCCATGACTTTTTAGCTTCTCAAAGTCTCTGATGGGGGACTTTGTCAAAAGCTTTCTGAAAGTCCAGATACACTATATCAACCGACTCACCTTTGTCTACCTGTTTATGCACACCTTTAAAAATACATATCAGATTAGTAAGACAAGATCTTCATTGTCTAAAGCCATGTTGGCTGTCTCCCATTAGGCCATGACTATCTACATGCTGTGTAATTTTGTTCTTTATGATGGTTTCTACCATTTTCCCTGGTACTGACGTCAGGCTCACCGGTCTGTAATTTCCTGGGTCAACCCTGGAACCCTTTTTGAAAATTGGTGTTACGTTGGCGACCCTCCAATCTTCCGGTATTACCGATGATTTTAATGAAAGTTCACAGATTACCAATAGCAGGTCTGCAATCTCATATTTCAGTTCTTTCAACTCTCTGGGATGTATACCATCCGGTCCAGGTGATTTGCTACTATTCAGTTTATCAAATAGTTGTAATATATCTTCCCGGTGTAGCGATATTTCTCTCAATTCCTCTGCAGTATCACCTTTAAATACCACTTCAGTCTTGGGTAACATCCCTACATCTTCCTCAGTAAAGACCGAAGCAAAGAATTCATTCAGTCTCTCTGCTATAGCCCTGTTTCCTCTTACTGCCCCCTTTTACCCCTCTATCATCTAATGGTCCAATTGACTCTCTCACAGGCCTTTTGCTACGAATGTACTTGAAAAAGTCTTTATTTTGTGTTTTTGCTTCCGTAGCAAGTTTCTTCTCAAATTCCCGCTTTGCCTGCCTTATCAATGCTTTGCATTTAACTTGCCAGTGCTTGTGCTGTTTCCAGTTTTCATCATTTGGCTCTTTTTTCCATTTCCTGAAGGTTGCTTTTTTGGCAGCAACAGCCTCTCTGACCTCACCTTTAAACCATGCTGGCAGTTTTTTGGACTTTCTTCCACTTTTCTTAATGCGTGGAATACAGCTGGTCTGGGCTTCGAGGATAGTATTTTTAAATAACACCCAAGCTTGCTATAAGTCTTTAACCTTTGGAACTGCTCCTTTTAGTTTTTTCCTAGCTATATTCCTCATTCTATCATAGTCTCCCTTTTGAAAGTTAAAAGGTAGTACTGTGGATGCCTTTACTATCTGTCCTCCACTAATTAAATCAAACATGATCATACTATGATCACTATTGCCAAGTGGTCCCAATACCCTTATTTCTTGCACCAGATCTGGTGTTCCACTAAGGACTAGGTCCAGTATGGCTTCCCCTCTGGTCGGTTCATGAACCAGCTGCTCCAAGAAGCAGTCATTTATTCCATCTAGAAACTTTATCTCTTTAGCTTGTCCTGCTGTGACACTGACCCAGTCGATACCGGGGTAATTGTGAAAATCACCCATTATTACTACTCTGTTGTGACTTTTGTTAGCTTCCTTGATTTCTTTGAGCATTTCATCATCTATTTGTTCATTCTGGCCAGGTGGTCGATAGTATACTCCCACTGCCATCACCTTCCCCTTCATAAATGGAATTTCAATCCATAGAGATTCTACAGCAAATTTTGTTCCCTGCAAAACTTTAATCCTTTCTGACTCAATGCCCTCTCTAACATAGAGCGCAACCCCTCCACCAATTTGATCAGCTCTATCATTACGATATAGTTTGTATCCAGGTATCACAGTGTCCCACTGGTTATCCTCCTTCCACCATGTCTCTGAGAGTGCAATCATATCTAACCTCTCATTTAGTGCTATATATTCTAACTCTCCCATCTTATTGTTTAGACTTCTAGCATTGGCATACAAGCATTTTAGAGACTGTATTTTATTCATATTAATCTGGCTATTGGTAGGCAGGGGTAATTTGGAATCTTTATGCTCCGTCTGCTCCTTACTCAAGGGCATTTGGGAAGGAGGAGTGGCCTAGTGGTTAGGACAAGGTACTTCAGGCCGGAGGGCCGGGGGTTCAAGTCCCACCTGGGGACAGCAATCTCAGGCCGGAGGGACTGGGATTTCTAGTCCTATAGGTACTCCTTGTGGTCTTGGGCAAGCCACTTAACCCTCCATTGCCCATGTTCCCTGTAAGTATTAGCATATGTGTGTCATATCCCCTCATGTTAAATGTATCTCCCAATTGACCGCTTTGACCCGGTGAAAAGCGGGATATAAATACAGCTAAATACTATACTCCCTTTTGGAACCTCACTGCTTTTGGTAGTATCCTTCAAGGATACCTTCGTACGAACCATGCACTCCTGGGTGACTGTTGGCTTTCCCCTATTTTCTAGTTTAAAAGCTTCTTTATCTCTTTTTTAAAGGTTAATGCCAGCAGTCTGATCCCATCATGATTAAGGTGAAGCCCATCCCTTCGGAAGAGCCCCCCTTTCCCCAGAATGTTCCCCAGTTCCTAACAAATCCAAACCCCTCATCCTTGCACCATTGTCTCATCCACGCATTGAGACTCCGGAGCTCTGCCTGTGTTTTGGGTCCTGCACGTGGAACAGGAAGCATTTCGGAGAACGCTATCCTGGAAGTTCTGGATTTCAACTTCCTACCTAAAAGCTTAAATTTAGCCTCCAGAACTTCCCTACCACATTTTCCTATGTCATTGGTACCAACATGTACCAAGACAGCAGACTCCTCCCCAGCACTATCTATGATCCTATCTAGGTGGTGCGTGAGGTCCGCTACCTTCGCACCAGGCAGGCATGTTACCAGGCGATCCTCACGTCCACTAGCCACCCAGCTATCTACATTCCTAATGATTGAATCACCAACTATAACAGCTGTCCTGACCCTCCCCTCATGGGGACATGGCCCTGGAGAAATGTCCTCGGTGCGAGAGGGTTTTACATCACCTGGAGGACAGGTCCTAGTTACAGGAACACTTCCTGCCACACCAGGGTGATGCTCTCCTGTCACGTGACCTCTCTCCTCCATGGCAACAGGGATGCTGCCAGACTGGAGGTGGGACTTCAGGACTATATCCCTGTAGGTCTCGTCCATGTACTTCTCTGTCTTTCTTATGTCTTCCAGGTCTGCTACTCTAGCCTCTAGGAGAACAGACTCGTTCCCTGAGAGCAAAGAGTTCTTTGCACTTAGTGCATACGTAAGACCTCTCACCAACTGGGAGAAAATCATACATGTGACACTCAGTGCAAAAGACCGGAGAACCCCCATCTCGTTGCTGGACTTCTGTCTGCATCTTAGTTTAAAGCTTGTGTTTAGGTCTTTTAAATTCTGTATATAATAAGGATTGGTGTAGATGCTTATACCAATAAAAGTGTATCTAATACCCCTAATACACCTCAGCCTGATCCAATTTGCTGTCCTATCCTCCTTTCCTTCAACTGGCAGCAGAAGATTCCCTTAATTGCATGCCATCCTCTGCTGCTTCAGAGTCAGTCTCAAAATGATGTGTGAGATTTTATGGCCCTTCTTGTGAAACTGGCCCCCTCAGCAGCAGAGAATTATGTACAATTAAGCACATTTTTTGCTGTCCACTGCGTTAGATGTTGTGACTGAGGTCACACTGAGTGGCTAGAAGAGTCACGGAGGGGAGGGGTGACAAAGTATCTGGAAGGAGGAAGAGTACAGGGAGGGGGTGAGAAGGGACTCAGATTGAAGGTAGGGAAGAGGTGAGGGGGAAGAGTGGAAGGAAGGAGAGATGAGGTGAGCAAGGGGGGTGAGAAGGGTGAGTGGACAAATGGAGATGAGGAGGATGAAGAGTAGAGGGAGGGAAGGAGGGAGGGAAAGGTTGAGAAGAGGGAAAGAATGTGTGGAGGGAGGTGGTTAGAAGCTGGAAGAGTAGAGAGAGAAAGAGAGAGAGAGAGAAAGGGTCAGATCGCTGGGAGAAGTGAGAAGGGGGAAGAGTGGAAATAGGAGGGAATGGGTGAGAAAGGAAGAATATCTGGGATGGTGTAAGAAGGAGTAACCATTTGGATGGAAAGAAAGGACAAATGGAAGGGAAAGATCTGTAAAGGGGGTGAGATTAGAGGCGTGTAAAGCTGGGAAGGGAATAAGAAAAAAGAAAGATGATAGATTTCAGGAAGGGTTGAGTGACAGATAAGGACCTGGAACTGTTAAAGGAATGAGAATTGAAGGAAGATAGATGAAGGTTGGGAAGGGGGCAAGAGTGGAAAATGTGAAAAGGAGATTAAGAACTGGAGGGTGAGAAAAAAGCAAAATAAGTGTTAAAAACTAGCATTGAGCAGAGATGCAGAGAAGAAAACAAATGTAAAAAGAAAGATGAACAGGAACAATCAATGTCCGAGACAAATATAGAAGAGGAAGGAAGAAAACAGAAGGAGAGAGAAGAAATGAAATTAAGACCCTGGAAAAGGACTTAAATAAAGGCCAACACAAAGAAAGTGGAAAAGAAAGACTGGAATCAGCCCAATTAGAAACTAAAATGTCTAGACAAAAAGACAGAAGAGAAAAAATGTATATTCAATTATTAGCAACACAGTACGAAAAACGTAGGCAGGTGTGGGTTCTCACCAAACTTTATTGGTCCATACATGTAAAGGGAGACCTGACCCGACACAGGCCGTGTTTCGATTAGTTCTTCCTCAGGGGTTGGCTCACCTTATACTAAAAACACATTACAAATAAATTAAAACCATAAGAATAAAAACAAATTAACAAAATATAGCAAAGTAAAACACCATGAAGGAACACAATAGACAAACCATAATAAATAATTAAATAAATAGATAACAGGTTTAAAAGCATAATACATAAAAATTATTACTCATAAACCCATAAATATGCGCTCATATCAATATGTGTCACATTCAAAAAGATAAAACATACATTGTTTAAAAGTTCCCTGTGACGACTAAGATAAACACAATGTATATATAAAAAAGTATATATAAAAAGGACCAACAACGGCAAATTCATAACATACAAAGGTGGAAACACATAAATAAAACCTATTATAAATACTGGCTATGTCACATCGATAGGACACAAATTTAAAAAGACATGCAAATGTAACATGGAGGAATAAAGAATGGAGAAAAACAGAGGAGATGGAGACCTGGGAGCAGGAGTGAAACCAATTTACCTGAACAAACCGTATTAGGATTTTACTAACACAGCTGATATGTTGCACTGAACTTGAAACCACCTTTATGACTGGAAGGGAGATGTGAAAACAAAATTGATTACATCAATATCCAAACGTACAGTCTCTCATTTCATTATTAAAAAAATTTTTAAGAGATTTTTTAAAAAACTTCTGAATTTCAAACCCATCTAAAAAAACTTTTCCAATTATGGGTTACACATCATTACTACAGACTATCATTGGTAGTGAGTAAATCAAACCCTCAAAGAAAACTTGTAAAGTGTGGAATATACAGCATGTCGCAATTATTTTATTTCAAAATTATATCTCCTAACAGATAAAAACCGCAAGCTAAAAGACTGAAAAGACATCTTTTAAAAGGTTATAAGAACCTATCTGGATCTAAACAAATGGAAATAAATCACCAACGATATCATGACAAAAACATAAGGACAGGGGTCGTTAACCCTCTGCTGCTGTTCAAAATTGACTCTAAGTCAGTGAACCATAAAATGAATTCTCCCACGGGCCTGTGCTTAATGAACCCCACTATATAAACCTTATCTTAATCAATAGTCCACCTTATAATCTCACATTTAAAATATGCAAATAATTAGTCGAAAGACTGAATATTCGATACAGGATTTATTGAGGGCCGTCACCCGCTAAGCATACTTTTTTTGTACAAAAGCACTTCACAGAGCCGTCAAATCGGGAGGCAACTCTAAGGACCAAAAAGCACATCCGCCGCTGAGTGCCGCTGTCAACAAAACCCATTTGTTGCTAAAATTGTTTGAATCATCTATAAAATTTGGCTACAAAAAATATATATTTATAAAGAAGTATCTTAAAAGGCTTACGTCTTTGGACTATCAGCATTCAGCGCCATACAGACAAACGCGGTCACTCAGTAGCACCCGCTAGAATCAAAAAACGCTAGCGCATGCGTATAACCATATAAACCACTGGCAGGCACACGAGGGGGATATAAAGGAACCATTACCAAGCCGCTTAACACAAAATATATATATGAAAGACATGGAAACGTGAACACAATAAAAACTGGAACACACCGCCCAGTTTAACAACAAGGATGACACAAAAACTAATTTAAAAAACAGAGTAAAAATAAACACGATCAAATTACATATAAAAACAATAAATAAACACCACTATACAAACCAACTCCAAATCGATGGTTTGCCTTAGTAGTCTAACATTTAGGCTATTTGAGTATTTCATGATTTAAAATTCAAAAACCGGACTAGACAAATAAAATAAAAAATGTTTTACAAAACTTATCAGAGGCCACCACCTACTAAAACTAACTTTCAAAACACAGTTTTATCATTACACAACTGCGCTCCGCAGAACCCTCAGGTGGAGAGCAGCTTAGGGATACAAAATCATATTCGCCGTTGCCTACCGTAGTCAAAAACTTGTTGTTGCTAAAACCCCTTAAAATTATTGACAAATTATGCCTACAAAACAGCTAAAAAAATAAATAAGAAGATAAGAAGAACTTACATCCTCAAACTATCAGCACTTAACACCGTAAGGATAGCATCGGTCCCTCGGCGGTACCTTGCCAGAATCAAAAAAACGCTAGCGCATGCGTATTACCATTTATACTATCAACGGGCACGCGAGGAGATTGTATGTACATAAAAAACTACATCATCTATCCCTTTAATCATTAAAACATGGGAGACATAAAGCAACATAAATACCATAAAACCGGAGAGCACCACCTAGTTATAAGGATGTGCAAACTAGTTAAAAACCATCTAAACACCCAAAGAGCTAAAAAACATCAAGGGACCACACACTAAGACTCTGACAACCACCTAAAACTAAATGTAAGCCATTCGCAACAATAAATAAATAAATTGATAAAACCGAAGTAAAAGAAAAAACTAATAAAACCGGGAACAAGAAAAAAAGGAAAAAATATATACAAATAAATAAATTTATAACTAATTAAACTTGCGGGACCATAGGATAATAAATAAATGTATAAAACAATCTTAACACCACTGTAAACTCACAGGAAAACTGAAAAATCACGTTCAGCATTCAACCCATGTGGGATGAATGTGTTGAGAGCGAAAATGTATTTCAATTATTAAGAAATAAATTAGGCGGTATAATGTATTTCAATTATTAGGAAATAAATTAGGCGGAATTGTGATAAGGCGGTATAGAAATACCGTTAAATAAATAAATAAATATAATTATTTTGGATTTCAGAAATGTTCATCAATTCTGTTTTTGTATTTTGGTTTCATAGAATTTCTGGCACAAAAACATGGCAAAAAAAAAGTCTTTGGAGTCGGTCTCTAGAGCAAGAGTCCTTAGGTTCACAAGGCAAAACATCCATGAACGGTTTTGTGCAGGGCTCCAGACCAGACATACTTTAGGCCAATAAAGAAACAGGAATGAAGATCACCTGTAATTCACGACACAGTTAAGAGCAGACTGGCTAAAGAGAGCTCTCCATGAAGACATAACTTCTTTCTCTGCAAAATACCTGTTTTCTAACTCCAAGGTCACTGGTTTAAGGCCAGTCTCTGAGGTGAGAAAAATGCCAATTTTTATTTGCCTGAAACCTTTAGAAACCTTTCAACCATGTTTTTGGTTTGCACAACAGCCACAGCCACCTCTTTAATTAACCAAATTGCCCTGAAATGAAAATGTATAGAGAGGTACAAAGACGAGACCTACAGGGATATAATCCAAAGTCCCACCTCCAGTCTGGCAGCATTCCTGTTGCCATGAAGGAGGGAGGTCACATGACAGGAGAGCATCACCCTAGTGTGACAGGAAGTGATCCTATAGCTAGGACCTGTCCTCCAGGTGATGTAAAGACCTCTCGCACTGAGGAAGTTTCTCCATGGCCATGTGCCCATGAGGGAAGGGTTAGGACAGCCATTATAGTTGGTGATTCGATCATTAGGCATGTAGATAGCTGGGTGGTTGGTGGATGTGAGGATCGCCTGGTAACATGCCTGCCTGGTGAGAAGGTAGCGGACCGCACGCACCACCTAGACAAGTCTTAAGTAGTGCTGGGGAGGAGTCTGCTGTCTTGGTAGATGTCAGTACCAATGACTTAGGAAAATGTGGTAGGGGGGATCAGGAGGCTAAATTTAGGCATTTTGGTAGGAAGTTGAAATCCAGAACTTCCAGGGTAGCGTTCTTCGAAATGCTTCCCGTTCCACGCGCAGGACCCAAAAGGCAGGCAGAGGTCTGGAGTCTCAATGCATGGATGAGACAATGGTGCAAAGATGAAGGTTTTGGATTTGTTAGGAACTGGGGAACATTCTGGGAAAAGGAGGGGCTCTTCCGAAGCGATGGGCTTCACCTTAACCAGGATGGAACCAGGCTGCTGGCATTAACCTTTAAAAAGGAGGTAGAGCAGCTTTTAAATTAGATAATAGGGGAGAGATAACAGTCGCCCAAGAGTGCATGGTTCGGAAAAATGTATCCTTGAAGGATACTACCAAAAAAATGAAGTTAGGGCACATCAGCAGAGAGGTTCCAATAAAGACAAAGGTTGCCCAAATGCCTTTAAGTA
The DNA here is from genome assembly GCA_033557465.1 of Ichthyophis bannanicus. Lineage (NCBI taxonomy): Eukaryota > Metazoa > Chordata > Amphibia > Gymnophiona > Ichthyophiidae > Ichthyophis > Ichthyophis bannanicus. Next base: position 1,093,619,378 of record CM066032.1, on the reverse strand, counting down.
CAGAGCAGACAGAGCTTAAAGATTCCAAATTACCCCTGCCTACCAATAACCAGATTAATATGAATAAAATACAGTCTCTAAAATGCTTGTATGCAAATGCTAGAAGTCTAAAAATAAGATGGGAGAGTTCAAATATATAGCACTAAATGAGAAGTTAGATATGATTGGTATCTCAGAGACCTGGTGGAAGGAGGATAACCAGTGGGACACTGTGATACCTGGGTTCAAACTATATCATAATATAGAGCTGATCAAATTGGTGGAGGGGTTGCGTGCTAGTTAGAGAGGACATTGAGTCACAAAGGATTAAAGTTTTGCAGGAAACAAAATTCGCTGTAGAATCTCTATAGATTGAAATTCCATGTAAAAAGGGGAAGGTGATGACAGTAGGGTTGTACTATCAACCGCCTAGCCAGAATGAACAAATGGATGATGAAATGCTCAAAGAAATCAAGGAAGCTAACAAAGTTACAGAACAGTAATAATGGGTGATTTCAATCACCTCGGTATTGACTGGGTCAGTGTCACGGCAGGACATACTAGGGACATAACGTTTCTAGATGAAATAAATGACTGCTTCTTGGAGTAGCTGGTTTATGAACCGACTGCAGGGGAAGCCATTTTGGACTTAGTCCTTAGTGGAACACCAGATGTGTTGCAAGAGATAAGGGTGTTGGGGCCACTAGGCAATAGTGATCATAGCATGATTGCGTTTGTTTTAATTAATGAAGGAGGGATGGTAAGGAAATCCAAAGTACTACCTCCTAACTTTCAAAAGGGAGACTATGATAATATGAGGAAAATAGTTAAGAAAAAACTAAAAGGAGCAGTTGCAAAGGTCAAAGACTTACATCAAGCTTGGGTGTTGTTTAAAAATACTATCTTGGAAGCCCAGACCAGCTGTATTCCACGCTTTAGTGCTACTGAATATCCGCAGGTGCTAATGCTGCAACTAGTTAGCATCAGGGCATTCCAGGGACAGAGTGGGGGTCGCACCTGCCGATAACTAGGCAGCATCGATATTGAGTTGATACCCAGTTATCAAAGTGGTGAAAGTCAGGTACAGCAAAGGCTAGCCTAACGTTGAAGCTAACTGGGCAGCAGCTGAATATCACCGATACCTGATTAGCTTCATCACTATCCAGGCAACCCAGATATTCAATGCCAGGGCCTTTGCTATGGTGCTGGCATTGAATATACAAGTCTAATGTTCAGCGGCAGCAGCTAGCTGCCAACGCTGAATATTGGGTCCACCGGGGGGTTTTTCCTATGAACCTAAGGGGGCATTCTCAAAACAGTTTAACCAATGGCAGACCTGCTAACTAGTTAAACTGCAGACAGTGGGGATATTCAGCAGCACTAAACCATTTAGTGCTTAGAGCTGGCGGCATTCCCAGGGCAGATTTGGGGCATTATTTTTATTTATTTTTATTTTATTTATTTAGCAAGCATTTGTATACTGCTCCTTCCAGCGATCAGAAACGGGGAAGATTACATGGATAAAGCTGTCGAATCAAGACTTCCGGTGATGTGGTGAGCGCGAGCAGTCGCACGCTGCTTGAGCTCTGGGCCCCCTCGCCCCTCCGGCGATGAAAAATGTGCTAGCGAGAGCCGAGTTTGGGGTTTCGAGCCCCCCCCCTGCTTCCCCGGCCGGATCGCAGTGTAAGATGGCGCCCCCGAGCTCTCACCTCTCCCTCCCGTGCTGAATTGCAGCCGCGGCCTAGTCCCGGGAGGCTGGCGCTGAAGACCTCGAGCCTGCATTGAGAGCCACGCCACGGGGAGACCCGGTAAGCAGCAAATTGCAGCCGGAGTTTGGAGCTGCGGTCCGCGGCGGCGGGAGCCTCCCTGACTGAAGCCCATCGCTCCCCCTACTCCCCCCCAGCGATAACTAGTGCTCCAGGAGGGCGGCAGACACCGATACAACAGGGGGAGGCTGGGAGCCCTTGTCGGGCCCTGGGCTGGGCCGCTGCTTGTTCCGTCGGCCCCGGGAGCTCCTCGGGGGCCGCTCAGACTGGCATAAGCCCCCCCCCCCCTCAGGTGCTGGGAGATCGGGACGCGCCAACGGAACTGGGGACGGAGAAGGCTCTGCCCCCCGCCCCCCCCCCCGTGGAGACAGAGCAGCGCACACACGCGAGAGGCGAACCTACGACGCCGTGGTCTGGCATTGAGGTGGGGGGACGAGGGACGAGACCCCCGAAGACCGACGCAGCTTTGGCATGGCGGCAAAGGGAGGCCGCCGCGTGGAGAAGGAGAAGGTCCCTCTGCCACCTAGAGGGGGGAGCATTCCTCGCCGTTGAAGAGGGAGGCCAAAGCAGGGATGGTGGACGAAATCTCCATGGCCGTGGCGGGGGCGCTGTCTGCGCAATTTGAAGATCTGCGGGGCCGAATGGACCTCCTCCAAACTTCTGTGGAGGCACTGGGGAGCCGAATGCAAGAAGCAGAGCACCGGATAGAGCAGACGGAGGAGCATGTGCTGGAGCTGCAACAGGAGATGACCCGTGTGAAAAAGTTACTTCAGGATCAGGAGGCCAAGCTGGACGACCTTGAGAACAGGTCTCGCCGTAACAACTTGAGATTCCTGGGGATCCCGGATGCCATAGAGGACAGGGACTTAAAATCTTACCTGGAGGACCTGGTGAAACAAATCTTGGAGAATGACCCTGAAGGCACCCTAGTGCAAATAGACAGAGCGCACCAGGTTGGGCCTAGGAGAGCCGGTGATGGCCGACCCAGGGAGGTTCTGGCACGGTTCCTGCGATTCCCGCAAAAGGAAGCGGTCTTGCGTGCAGTGCGGAAGAAAGGAGCAATCCATAAGGACAATGTTAAGCTGGGTATTGTTCAGGATTATTCGGCGGCCCTGGGACAGCGACGACGAGAGTATGGACCTTTGTGCCAGACTCTGATAGACAACAATATCAGATTCATGGTGCAATACCCTGCCCGGCTGATTTTCACTCATGGTGGGACTCGCCGGTCCTTTGACTCAGCGACAGCAGCAACGCCTTATGTGGAGAAGATAAGGCGAAGGACGGCAGCAACGGCCGAGACATGAGGCCAAGTGGAGTGGAGTGTGGATCCGAAGAACCGGTTTGGCACACGCTGCTTTGGACTGTAAAGAGGTGGCGGTGGTAACCCTGTGGGGGGAGGGGGTTGTAAGGGGAATGTTAAAGCTGTTATAAGTATTAATTGTTCGCTGTTTCCTCGGGTGCGGGGGGGTGCGGGGGTAGTTTTGGGGTGTCGGGGTTATTTGGTGTGGGGGGAGTGGGGAGGGGCGCAGTCGCTGTGTGGGGGGGGTCGGGGGGGCTCCCCCGTGTGGCTCGCAGAGGAGCCGGTATAAGGGAGGGGTGGGGGGGCACCACACGCATCTTGGAGTCACAGAGAGGGAGAGAGGCGGATGTTAGTAGAGCTGGGGGAATGGAGAGGAGAGGGGGGTGGAGGGGGGGAGGAGGGGAAGGGGGGGAGGGGGGGAGGGTAGGGGTAGAGAGGGGGGAGAGAGAGGGAGAGGGAGGGGGAGGAGGAGGGGAGCTGTATCTTAGGGGACCAGTTGAGGAGTGGACGGCGAGAGGGAATTACCTTGTGGGGAGGAGGGGAGGACCTCAGGCTGGGGAGGTGTCTTCCCTGAATCAGGTATGGTATGTGATGTATAATAGTGGGCCTATTTTTGTATTACATGCCACTTAAGATAATTTCTTGGAACATTTGTGGTTTGGGCAATCCCATTAAACGGGCCAAAATCCTGCAGGCCTTGGCGAGGCAGAAGGCGGACATCGCTATGCTCCAGGAAACTCACCAGACTGCCGAGGAGCACCGTAAACTTTGCCGGGAGTGGGTGGGACAGGTATGGGGGGCCCCGGCTCATGGGAAGAAGGGGGGTGTAGTGCTCTTGATACATAAGCGTTTAAGGCTTGAGGTTGTCTGGGACCTTGTTGATCCGACAGGCAAATTTGTACTGGTGCAGGGAGTTCTTGAGGGGAGGCCTGTTATTCTAGGCAATTTGTATTGTCCCAATGTGCTAGACCTGCCCCTTTATGCTCGTTTTGCCTCCAAAATCGAGACGCTGCCGGAGTCCCCCGTGATTTTGGGGGGAGATTTTAATGGTGTCATGGATGTCGATCTCGATACATCTAAAGGGGGGGAGCCGAGAGACAGAATAGCGACAGTTCGGGCACTGCGACGCTTATGCTCCAGGTTGGGGTTGGTGGATCCTTGGCGACTGTTACACCCGGCCGAGTGGGATTATACGCACCAATCTCGGGCTCATGGCACCAGCGCACGTATAGATTACCTGTTGATTTCTACTGGTTTGTTCGCTAAAGTAGAGGATGCTCGGATAGGGCCCATGGAGATATCTGACCATGCTTTTGTTTGGCTCAACGTTTATTGGAATGGGACCATTCCTCGGACCCCGACATGGCGATTCCCGCTTGAATTATATAGAGACGCGCAGTTCCGTTCTTTTATTCAGCAGCGGTGGCAGGAATTTGAAGCTGATCACAGGGGTCACCAGGATGACCCAGAGTTGCTATGGGAAACTGCGAAGGTGGTACTACGGGGGGACATTATAGGGTTCCTTGCCAGGAAGAGAAGATTGAGGGCCGAACGTATTATCAGTTTAGAGAGATTGGTGACGAGGCTGCGGCGCCGATGGGCCCAAAGCCCAACAGTAGGGCTTAAAAAGCAGCTGTGGGACTCTCAAACGGAATTAAATGAACTCTTGCATCAAAGGGCAAAGAAGTCTGTAGTTATACTATCGTTACCAACTATACCGCTACGGGGATAAGCCTGGGAAGTTATTGGCCAGATGCCTCCGTGGACCCAGGGGCTCCAAATTGGTACCAGGATTGCGGGATGCCTCGGGGACGTTACACCGGGAGAGCCCGGTGATAGTGCGAGTTTTTCGTTCTTTTATCCAGAGCCTTTATACAGCGGAGTCGTCCTCCCTCACGCAGATGGCAGAGTATGTGGGGGAATTGGATTTACCTCGCTTGTCGGCGGAGCAAAGAGCACAGTTGGACCGGCCGATTACGGCAGCTGAGCTGCAAGTGGCTATTTCTAAAGCCAGCTGTTATAAATCCCCGGGGTCCGATGGGCTTGGTGCCGAATTCTACAAAATTCTTAATGAACTGATCTCCCCAACGCTGGCCGCAGTACATAATCGGAGGGCGCAGCAGGGCTACTTTCGGTGGGGGCTAACCATGCCCATATTGTTCTTATTCCTAAACCGGCAAAGGACCCTCTCTCTGCGGCCTCGTATCGTCCTATCTCTCTACTCAATTTTGACCTTAAACTAATGGCAAAAATTTTAGCGGACTGCCTGGCAGAGTTTCTGGGGCTACTGGTTCATGAATCCCAAGTAGGTTTTGTTAAGGGGCGATACGCTGTCCGCAACCTGCGTAAAATTGTTGTGTCCATAGAGTTGGTCCAGCATAGACAGTTGTCCTCCTTGCTTGTCAGTTTTGATGCGGAAAAGGCCTTCGACAGGGTGGACTGACAATATTTGAAGTATATTCTTCCATGCTATGGCATAGGGCCTTTATTCTGTAGCATGGTCGCGAGTCTGTATGCCGACCCGACGGCAGCGATACATTGCAATGGGGTGTTATCTGAGAATTTTTCGTTGCAAAGGGGGACGCGTCAGGGCTGCCCCCTCTCTCCCCTCCTCTTCGTCCTTTCGTTGGATCCCCTCCTGCGGAAAGTGGCAGGATTGCGTTCCATAAGGGGGGTCAGCATTGGCAATCAAGAATTCAAGATATCTGCTTTTGCCGACGATCGGTTGGTCCATTTGTTTTCGCCTAGAGATTCCTTGCCTCTTCTCTTACGGGAGTTCCGAACCTTTGGGCAGTTTGCGGGGCTAAGTATTAACAGGGATAAATCCGAAGCCCTGGATGTGTCGGGACGCCTCCGGAGTGGCTGGCCGGGTGAGTTCCCTCTTAAATGGGCCGAGAACCAATTCATATACCTGGGGATTGTACTGCCCTGTCAGCCAGGTCAACTTTATGGGAGTAACCTGAAGCGGATGCTGACCAAGGTAAGAACCCAGTTGCAGGCTTGGCGGCCCCTCCCCTTGTCTCTAATGGGGAGAATCGCGGCGATTAAACTGGTGCTTTTGCCGCGGATACTATATTGGCTGCAGACCCTCCCTGTTTGGATCCTCCGGCGGGATGTCCGGCGCTTTGAGGCGGAATTTTGTGGTCTTCTCTGGGGGGGGGGGGGCGAGAGCCCGTGTCCCATATGGTCGGCTGGTGGGGAGGCTGAGGAATGGGGGGTGGGGGCTTCCGGATCTGGAGGCTTATGCTTTGGCCTGCCAAGCGCGCCACCTGGGGGACTGGCTGGGGGACACTGACCTTTATACGCCCAGGGCCTTGGTGGAGGCATATGTGGCACCCCACTCTCTACGGGCCCTTTTACACCTGGAGGTCAGCGGGTGGCCTACCCATCTGGCTGATAGTGTGTTGCTAGCTCCGGTATGTCAGACCTGGCGGCAGCTGAATGCATACTGGGGCCGTAGTTGGAAGGTGTCGAGCTGGCTACCCATCCGGGGGAATGCCAATTTTACTCCAGGCACCGAGACTGCCGCGTTCCATCTTTGGGGGGAGAGAGGTGTCCGTAACCTGGGCCATGTGGTGGATTTGGCGGGGAAACCTAAACCCTTTCTTGTATTATTTTTATTTTTATTTATTTTATTTATTACAGGCTCTTATATACCGCTCTATTTAGCATCAGCGCGGTTCACAATATAACAACATACCATATTGAACAAACTGTTTGGTTTTACAGAGAACAAGGTCAGAGAACTTGGATAAAACATGGGAAGTCATTACTGCAACTATTTACAAGAGTATTTACAAGTATACATGACAGGATTTATTCTTAGTTTGGGTAGTGATCAAGATTGGTTAGTTGGTTAAGTAATATTGGGGGAAGAGGTGGGATTTGAGTGCCTTTCTGAAAAGGGATAGATCAGTGATAGCACGAATTTCTGGGGGTAGAGCGTTCCAGCATTTAGGGGCATAGAATCTGAAAGCCCTGTTGGATGTCACTGATAGGCATTTTGTCGCTGCTTTAGGGATGATTAGAATATTTGTTGATATTGTTCTCCTGGATCTGTTGGGTGGAGCAGTCTGAATGAGGTCTATTAGAGAGGAGGAGGTGATGCTTTTAGTGGCCTTAAAAGTTAGTAATAATGTTTTGAACAATATTCTGCCATGTATGGGGAGCCAGTGGAGTTGCTCTAGGATGGGTGTTACATGGTCCCCTTCTTGATGCTCCGTAGAGGACTCTAGCAGCTGTATTCATGGCGAGTTGCAGGGGTTTAATGTGGAGTGAGGGAGGCCTTGCAGAATGGCATTGGCATAGTCAAGGTGTGGTAAGGTTAAGGCTTGAATATAGTTCTGAAGTCATCAGGATCAAGCAGGGGGCGAAGATGTCGAAGAGTCCGGATCTTGAGGTAGATTGCCCTGACTACGTTGGATATGTGTAGTTTCAGATCCATGCGTTGGTCAAAAGTGACTCCAAGGTAACGAATGGAAGTTTTTGATTGGAGCTCGGCTTCTTTCACCTTTATATGGGATGGGGGGGGGGGGGTGAAAAGTGGGTCCCTGGTGATGAAGAGAACCTCGGTCTTTTTATGTTGAATTCGGAGGTTCTGGGATTGCAGCCATTCGGATACTGCATCAAAACAATTAGCTAGCGGGGAAAGATCCATGTGAACTGTGGAGAAAGGCATGTATAAGAGGATGTCATCTGCGTATATCAAGCATTCAACCTTGAAGGACTTGATGATATTGCAAAACCGGTTGTATGTCTATAATTAAAAAGAGTGACCATAGGGATCATCCTTGCGGGACGCCTTGCATTTGGTGGTAGGGTGTGGATGTTGCGGTCCCAGAGTTACCGTACTGCCATCTCTGATCGAGGTATGACTAGCACCACTCTAGGGCAGTGTTATTGATGCCTTTTTCTTTTAGTCGCGCTATTAACAGATCGTGATGTACAGAGTCAAAAGCCGCAGCAATGTCTAAGAAGATAAGAGCAAAGCCTTGGCGGATGTTATCAATGCCTGTGATGATGTTGTTGCAGAGAGTGGTAAGGAGGGTTTCAACTCCGTGGAACTCTCTGAAGCCATGTTGGCAGTGGTCCAGAGGGGAGACGGTGTCAATGTGGTCCTGTAACTGTCTTTGAGCTTCCTTTTCAATTATTTTCGCTAGTAGGGGTATGCTAGCTATGGGTCTATAAGATTCAACCTTTTGTGGGTCGAGTTTATGGTTTTTCAAAAGGGGTCTTATGGATGCTCTCTTGAGGGCTGGTGGGAAGGAGCCGGTTGTAAAGGATAAATTCATCATTTTAGTGATGATGGGGCTGAGATCTTGGCGTAGTTCCTTTATCCAGTGGGCTGGGCAAGGGTCAGTTTGTGCAGTAGTCGTGTTAAGAGCCGCAATGGTGTCCTCAACATGTTTTCTGGATGGTGTGGAGAACATGGATAGGTTTGATATGCATATGGTGACTTGAGAAGAGATAGTTGCAATGTTATTGGTTTGAAGCAACTTGGATTGCAGGAAATCGGCGAAAGCTTGGGGATGAATGGGTTCAGGATGTTTTGGTGAAGGTTCTTTAGATAAGGTTTTGACCAAGTTGAAAAGATTGCGTGGTTTATTTAGTGATCTTTTCAGCGTATCGGTATGGAATTGTTTCATCTTAGCCATGACTGACTCTCTGTGCACAGATAGATGTGTTTTGTAGGCTGCTTGGTCTTCTGAAGAGTGTGAGCGACGCCATCATTTCTCTAGTCTTCTTAGGTGTGTGAGGGAGGCTCGTAGGTCAGGGGAGAACCAAGAAGAAGATTTTCTTTTCTTTGGGTTGTTACCCTGGACTGGTTGCAGTGCAATGGTACTGATAGTGTTGTTCCAGGATGTGATCAGATTTTCCAGATTGAGAGAGGTGTCATGTAGGAGGGGGAGGCCTTCTGTAACTATGTGTTCTTTGTTGAAGGTTTTGAATTTCCGAGATGTTACTCTTGTCGAGTCGGTGGAGGTTTTGTTTCTGTGTGGTGACTGTTTGCCATTGATGAGGATGGGGAAGGTGATTAAATTATGGTCTGACCAAGGTACTGGGGTTACAGAGTTGTCTAGTCTATTGTTGGAGTCAAGAGCTGTAAGAGGGGCAAAGATCATGTCCAGGATGTTTCCTCTCTCGTGCGTGGGGGTGTCGATAATTTGCTTGTATCCCAGCTCGTTGATTGCTTCAAGGAGGGCTGAGGAGTGGCTGGGATGTAGCGTTGGGAGATTGAGGTCTCCTAATATCCAGTTGGGAATGTTGGGCTTGCGTGAGTTAGTTGCTAGGTCCAGAATGTAAGGCAGGTCGTCCGTGGAGGGTGAGGGTGCTCTGTAAATCAGATTGATGAGGCATTGTTCATTTGTGATAGTTAAGACGTCCATGCTGTTTGAGCTTGTGGAGTCCACGGTGTGGAAATTTAGGTCATTCTTGGTAAGTATGAGAATGCCTCCTCCTCTCTTGCTCTCTCTATGTTGGGAATGGGCAGAGAAGTTGGGGGGTATGAGTTGGTTAAGAATTACATTATCCGCGTCAGATAACCAGGTTTCGGTTATCATGAGGACATCTAGATTATGAGAAGAAATTGTGTCAGTGATGACTGGCCATTTCTTGCGGATAGACCGTGCATTTATGAGAGCACAGTTTAAGTAAGAGGGTTGAGGGGGTTCCTCTTGTTTATTTTTCTTTGGTTGTTGAAGGGCTATATGTATTAGGTGCGAGTGGCGAGTGGGTGTCCCTGTTCTTGAGTTGGGATAGGGAGATTCAGCCCATCTTTTTCCATGACTTAGAAGTATTGGAATTTGGTGAGCTGTGTGATATAAGGCAAGGGCTTCGTTGAGACAGCTTATAAGAAGGAGGAGGCAGATAGCCAGGGTATTTAATGGTAGAGCCATTGTGGTTTTTGTTGAGGTGGATGAGGTACTTTCTTTGAGGAATTCTGTGATTCTGGTACTTTCTGTGAGGCTACCGACCACAGTAGTAATTGAAAGCAACAGTGATAATTGAATGGTACTGGCAACAGTAACAATAATTGCAACAGTGATAAATGGATCCTACTGGCAACAGTAATAATTGGAGGTAACAGTGATAATTGAATGGTACAGGCAACAGTAAAGTTGAATGCAACAATGATAAATGGATACTATTGGTAACAGTATAAGTGAAAGCAATAGCAATAATATAATGTAATAATTATTATGGTATGTTACTGACAACAGTACTAGTATCTTCCTATATAGTGTAGCCGTTGGTATTGGTGATCCTATGCAACATTACAAGGTTGAGCAGGAGATGGAAAAAAGAAAACAAAATTAAGCTGTATGGTATTATCAATCAGTGTCTGGGAGAAAACTGTCAGTTGAGTCAGATATGCAGCATGTATACTTGCTGTGGTTGAGGTTGAGGTTATGTGATTGAGATTTGGCGGCTGGTGATTTCCAGGCGGCTGGTCTCCAGGAAGGTTGTTAGGAAAGGTGTTCTGACTCCTCGGTGCCCTGCTTGTTGGAATTCAGGGCTTCAAAGGACTCAGGATCTTAGTGAGGCAGGACCGGATGCTGGCGGTGTTTTATTCGTCTTTGTTCCTAGGAGGTTGAGGGCTGTTATACCAATTGTTCCTAGGTTTCACATGGGCCACCGCCTAAGGGCCACGCCAAAGGGCCCTCTGGCGAGGCCCTCAGGCGCGGGCCCGCAGAGGCGCGGGCGCGCCTGATGGCGCGAACTTTAAATCCTTCTTGTTGCGCCCTGATAGGGCGGAAGATCGCCGGTGTCTGCTCCCCTGCCGGAGGCTCTATCCCCGTGCTGGGGAGAGCTGTAGATGGTGGTGGGAGCAGGGAGGTGCACGCGCCCGATGGCGCGAACTTTAAATACTTCTTGTTGCGCCCTGATAGGGCGGAAGATCGCCGGTGTCTGCTCCCCTGCCGGAGGCTCTATCCCCCTTATTATCTCGTGAGTATGACCTGAGCCCCCTCCATTCCTTTGCTTATATGCAAGTGGCCCACTATGTGGCCTCCCTTTCGGGGGCGGAGTTACATGGGGACCGATCGGCTCAGATTATAGCGTTCTTTGGCTTAGGCAATGCGGAACGACCGTCAATTCGGGCTTTTCACCTCAGGCTGGAGCAGTTCCGACCGCGGCCGGACTATTGTAGAGTGGAACAGGCTTGGGGGGCCAAAATGGGGCGGGAGATCCCCCATGATACAATTCTGGTGGCCCTCTGGAGAGTGGTGAGCCTGGCGGACGTGGCTCGCTGGCGGGAAATACAACTTAAATGTTTAACTAGGGTTCACTTCTCCCCACGGAGGGCCCTCCGTTGCCACTTGACCGCGGATGGCAGTTGTCCGCGGTGTGCGGAGTCCCTGGCGACTTTATTACATATGTGGTGGGGCTGCCGATGGATTCGCCCATATTGGCGGAGAATCGCTCTATTTATGGCTAATCTGTTAGGACAACCTGTCCACTGGGATGCTGCCTTGGTGGCCTTGAATCTCTTGAGCCTTACCTCTCCGAAGGGGAAATGGAGTCGTTGGTTGGTGCGCAAGGCATGTCTGGTGGGTAAAGGGCCACTATTGTGGCGGTGGAGGGACAGCCACCCTCCCTCCTTTTGGGAGTGGCGGAACTCCTTCCATCAGCTTATGCTCCTGGAGTGTAGGGCTGCCCGAGGCCATATCAAGCGATGGTCCGCCTTCTTGCTGCTCTGGGATCCATATATTCAAAATCTGAGTTCCCGGACCCTTAATGTGGTCCTGCAGTCGGGTTGTTGATCAACTTACTTATTTGCAGTGTTATGTGGATACCATGTGGAACTTTCCGAGCTGGTCCTGCGTGGCCTCGACATGGGCTGCTGGGAGGGGGGGGGAGAGGGGCTGGGGGAGGGGGGTGAGGGTAACCTTTGAAAATCCATGTAACCACCAATGTGTTCTGCCCCTGGGGATAAGAGCCAACCCCAGGGAGTGGCTGTTACTTGTTATGTACTTATTGTTTCTTTGATGGTTCCTAAATAAAACTTTGAAAAAAAAAAAAGCTGTCGAATCAAGACAGAATAATTTTGATTTGTACATAAAGATTCGAGAGGTTAGCACGTCACGCAGAAAATTATCTACTTCTAAGCTAAGGGGGTAATAATTTACATATGTACATTATCAGGAGCTAACTGGTCAGCAGCAATACTGAGTTATTGGCCGGTTAACCCTAACAGCTGGATGGTTGTCCTAACTTTAGCCAGTTTTGCAATCCGGCTAACCTAGATATTCAATGCTAGTTTCTGCTAATGCCCTGTTCAATGTAATTTCCGTTTGTTCAATGTAAACCGCACTGATGCAGAATAGCGCGGTATATAAGAGAATGTAAATAAATAAATAAAATATAAATGCTTTTCGAATATCGGGCCCTATATTAGTAAACTTTGTTTTATTTATTTGATAATTATTATCATAACTACTTGTACTTTTATGTAATCCACCTTGGAACTTATGCTTGGATAAAACTGGGCTATAAATGCCTTTTTTAATTAAATTAAACTAATTTAGATGCCTAGTGCTAGGCTCTTGATTTTTTCCCCACCCTAAATCTGCCCCTGTTGCCACCCACTTTTTAGGCTCCTAAATTTAGAAGCCAGGTAAAACTAGGAACATAAATTTAGGAACTCGATTATTTTCCTTCTCTCCCTTTGGAAATGTCTAGACACGCATACCACTTTTCAGCAGGAAAGCAAACCCTTCAATATCTCTGTTCTCTCTCCAGGTCTCTGGCTCCTCCACATTTGTGTAACCTGTTGGTATGCACTCTTGGCAGTTGTGGAAAAATGATCACTTTGGACATTGTTGTAGCTTCTCTGTAGCTAGAGGTGCCCTCCATGGTTTCCTTTGCAAGTTTTCAAGCCCTCTCCCATGCAGTATCACTCATTTTCCCATATGCAATTTAAAACATAGTCTGTTTATTCTCCACAGTCCCTGGGCTAGCAGTCCAGTCTCTCATCACGTAACACATGTAGGAGGGGAATGCTGTACTTGGGATGGGTAGCTCTATCACCTGAATGTTTAAACAGGAAAGCAAACTCCTTCCCACGGTGAAACATGTAGTTGAGGCAGGAAGGAGGATGTTTGGGATATGGATATTTGGAATGTACATTCTAGCCATTATGATGTTTTCTTTCCCCTCCTGCAGATGCTGCAGCATGCCTATAGTGCAAAAGCCTCCAAACAGGGGTAGCAGGGTGGTTTAGGGAAGGATTTTTAAGTGTTTTTACTCCAGTAAATAGTTGCTCATCCCCACACCCGATCAGAGCTTTTGCATTGTCACCTGAACTGCACTATGCACAGTAAAAGAAGCAAATAAATCAAGACCAATTAAAAAAGGAAATAGTAGGAAATAGTATAAAAATTGGGATATTGCCAGAACATGATTGTTTGCGCCCTTAAAAACAATTCAAAACACAGAAGAATCACATTCCCATTGGAGTAAAATTAGATGCGCTTTCGATTGTCAGTACTCACATGACTTTAATCAACCAATGAATGATGGCTCTAATGTTTAAAATCGCCACATTCACTCCCTGTTCCATTTTCACAATGGTGAAGACCAGAGAGCTGTCTGAGACTGTCAAACTCCATTACCACCAAACATCAAATTTCAAAGGGTAACAAGGCCATCTCCAAAAAAACCCTTGGGATTCCTTTATCTACAGTTTGCAATGTTATTAAGAAGGTTTCTGCTCATGGAACTGTCATGAACCTCCTAGGACATGGTGGCAAGAGGAAAATTAATTCAAGAAGTCTTCAAAGGTTAGTGCAAACTGTTGGAAAAACACCACATACAAAATCCAAGGAGCTTAAGGCTGACCTGGATCAATCTGAAGTGGTGGTTTCAACTTACACCATGTGCCACGCACTAAACAAAGAAGGACATTGTGGGTGAAGGCCAAGGAGGACCCCACTGCTCAAAGACAGACATAAAAAGGCAGGCCTGATCTTTGCTCAAACCCACTTTGAGGACCCGCAATCATTCTAGGAAAATGTTCAGTGGACAGATGAAACCAAACTTGAGCTCTCTGTCAATGCAGGCCAGCGATACATTTACAGATGAAGAAATGAAGCTTGTAAGGAAAAAAAAACCCTTCTTACAGTTAAATATGGTGGAGGTTCCATAATGTTACAGGGCTGTTTTGCTGCCTCAGGAACTAGAGGCCTGGAACAAATAAAAGGAATCATGAAGTCAGAAGACTACCAAGGTATTTTGGAGCAAAATGTGCTATCTATGGTCAGAAATCTCCCTTTTCTATCTAAGCTCTTAGAGAAGTTTGTTTTCGCACAACTTTCACACCATCTTGACTCTATTAATTTTCTTCACCCTCGTCAATCAGGTTTTCGCTCAGGGCACAGTGTCGACACCGTTCTCTTGGCTTTCACCAATGCACTTCACGTAGCTCACGATCGAGGTGATATTTCGGTGGCGGTTGCCTTGGATCTTTCAGCGGCGTTTGATTTAGTCGATCACTCTCTTCTTCTTCACCGGCTCCGGGAAGCTGGTCTTTGCGGCACTGTTCACCATTGGTTTCACTCTTTTCTCTCCTCTCGCTCCTGCACAGTCCTCTCTTCTTCGTCTACGGCCTCCTCCTCCGATCCACAGCCCCTTCCTTGTGGGGTCCCCAGGGTTCCGTTCTTGCCCCTCTTCTCTTTAATCTCTTTCTTGCCCCTCTAGCTCTTCTTATTCAACAGTCAGGTCTTTCAGCTTTTTTCTACGCCGATGATATCCTCCTGCTCCATCACACCTCCCCTTCCTGCCCTGACCTCACCCCTCTGAATTCCTGTCTTTCCTCTGTTGCAAACTGGCTTACCACTAATTGTCTCCATCTTAATCTTACTAAGACTCTTGCCATCTGGTTTACTTATGGTGACCCCCCCCCCCACTTTGGCCCCTTCTTTTTCCAATTCCCCTGTCCCATTGGTCTCCACATTTAAATATCTAGGTGTTCACTTTGACTCAGATCTTTCCTTTCGTTCTCATATCTCCCATATCACCAAAACTTCTTTTTTCTTTCTTCGACAAATTCGGTCAATTCGTCCTTTTCTCTCTTCCTCCGCTCTGTCGACACTGGTATTATCCTTAGTCATGTCACGGGTGGATTTTTCTAATGCTCTCTTCCTTGGTCTTCCTAAGAATCAGGTGGTGCGGCTTCAAAGGATACAGAACACTGCTGCACGTCTTGTCACATACTCCACCCTTCGAGATCACGTTACTCCCTTGCTTTTCAATCTTCACTGGCTGCCTGTTTCTTTTCGTTCACAGTTTAAGCTATTGACCCTCCTTCACAAGGTTTATCACACTGGTACTCCATCCTACCTGTCCGACCTTCTATCCTTCCACTCCCCTCGGTACACACCCCGTTCTTTTCACCTTAATCGTCTTGTTCTTCCCTCCCCCTCCCATGCCCATCTCCAATTCACACGCTCATCTGCATTCTACTTCGCTGGCCCCGCACACTGGAACTCCCTCCCTTCCTCCCTCCGTCTGGAACCACAATTCTCTATCTTTAAGCAAAATCTCAAAACCCATCTGTTCTCCATAGCCTTTAATGTTCCCTCCCCATTTGTGTGAGTTCTTTTCCACTGTATCTATCTGCCTTTTGTTTCCTGTCCTGTGCTCCCCTACTTTCACTCTTCTGTCCTTTATAAAATATGTACATTTCTTTTTTCCTTTTCTGGCTTTGGCCATCGTTTTTATGTACTATGTATTGTTTATATCTATTTTGTGATTTATACATTTTATGACCTTTTTATCTGTTTCACCATTGGTCACAGTTTTTATGTACTATGTACTGTCTATACGTATTATGTGATTTATGTATTTTATGACTTTTTATGTATTTTATTATTGTACACCGCCTTGATTGCTTTGAAAGGCGGTTTTTATCAAATTATTAAACCTTAAACCTTAAATCTAGGTCCGGGTCAAAGATCATGGGTCCTCCAGCAGGACAATGATCCAAAACATTCATTCAAAAGTACACAGTCAAAATGGACTGTTTCAAATTGGTCAGCAGTGAGTCCTGATCTCAATCCAATCAAGAACCTTTGCAAAGAGCTGAAATCTGCCAGTGGTAAAAGGAATCCTGGAAACATTCATGAGCTGGAACAAATCACAGTTGAAGAGTGGGAGAAACTACCAACAGACAGATGTACAAAACTTATAGATGGCTACAAGAAACTTTTGGAGACTGTCATCACTGCCAAGGGTTGTGTAACCAAATATTGGTGAAGAGTGCCATTAATCCTGTCCAGGTCATATTTTGTTTTTTTTCTCTGAAATTACTAAGTCTTACGTTGCACAGACATCTTTTTTTTTGTTGTATACCTTTGAACATACTATTAAAATATTAAGACAAACAGTTGGAATATTTCCAATTATTTCTTAAGATACTGGACACAACATACCTAAAATGCAAGGCTGCCAATAATGTTGATCACAACTGTATATTATTTACCTACTAGAAAAAGGGGCTGGAAGTGCCATGGTAGATGTGGTACAGGAGGAAGTTTTGGAAGATAGCCTGAATTTGACTTGTCTTGGAGGACTCTTGTCTGAACTGGTGCAGCAAGCAACTTTGTTAGCTTCTTTTGTTCTAGATCCTAATAAAGCTTTGACTTTGAGATTACTTTTTGTAATAGAGCAAAATTATTTCTTGGTGAAAAAGTGTGGGTTTTTCCATATGTTTCTGTTGTAACTCAAATGAAAAGACACCAATTTCTCCTGATGCATCAAGAAGAGGAGTCTTTAGGTGCTTCATTTTTTCTAAGATTTCCTTGCAAATGTTTGCTTAAATGTGATAATAATCATTGTGTTTTTAATGATCTGAAACAACTGAGAAGTTTCTTGAATGCTAGAGGCCATCCTAACTCTCCGGTGATTCCAGTTGCGTCTAGCTGAAATTCAGGCTGAAGAGATGGATAGAATAATTTAGGATATAGGCTGCCACCTTTATTGATTTCTTTTTTCCCCCCTTTGATTAAATATGAGTTAATATCTGCCTCCATTTGTTTGGTTTTTTTTCAATTTGGATCCCCTCTTCTTTTTTTTTTTAAACTTTTATTTTCATTTTGCAACAAACAAAAGAAATAACACACCAAAAGAGACAAAACAAGTATACAATAAGGAAAAGTAAACCCATTACCCCCCACCCCGATGCTTCTTCTCTACCCGATTATATCAGCATGTGAGCGCTTCCAATTAACAGTGATTATACATCAAACGATCAAAAGAGTATCTACAATACAGCATGATCATGGGACAGAGATATATACAAAGTTAGACAGTCAGATGAGAGCATTTAGCAAAATGTACATAGTCATTGAGCATCTTCCATTGAGACCAATGAGAAGGAGTCTGAGCGGAGGAAGCGAACAGACGAGGTATTTGTTCATATTTACTGTAAAGACAGGCATGATTCCACCATTCATTGGGGCTCAGATGGGAGCTAATTTTCCAGTATTACTTAATTAGGGAAATAGCAATGCCAAGCATAAAGTTCGAAAGGAGATAAGCCATTTTTGGGAGAGAGGGGATCCCCGCAACTGGGCGAGGTCCCACTGTCCTCCAAGAAAGGGGCTCCTGAGAGTGCGAGATAGACTAAATACGACCCCAGACCCGACACCAGTAATACTGTAGTGCGGGATATTCATGCATAACATGAGGCAATGAACCAATGGCCGCAGGACGTGTCCAGCAACCATTGCCCTGAGTAGTGTTCCATTTGTCTAATCTGTGAGGAGTGTAAAAACACCGGTGGGCTAGAAAGAAAAGGGTCTGAGTGAGTGAGGCGGATCGGGAACCCGTGTCCCTCTACTCCAGATAAGGCTCCATTGCTCCGAGGTCATCAGGTACAGTAGCGTGCAAAGACTTCTTAACCAGAATGGCTATCCCGTACCATTTGGAAACGGTGGGAGAATAGGCAGCTACCATGTGAGGCTTAGCATTGAGTTTCAGTGTTTCAGCAGAGTTTAAATGCGTTTCCTGAAGAAACACTAAATCAACATGCTCAGGGCTAAGATAGCTAAGGATTTTCTTTCCTTTGAGTGGACCATTAATGCCTTTGACGGTGAATGATAAGATTTTACATAAGGCCATTCAGAAAAGTTAAAAATTCTGAGCATGATAGCACACATAATTTCACTATGTCCCTCAAACTGACTGTATCTGGCTGTACACATGACATAGGAAAAATAAGCTAAGATAATACAATGAAGCGCCCCACATTAACAAAGAAAACCGCAGTACGGTAGAGGAGAAGCAAAACCCCAAAATTACTGGCGACCATGTGTCTGCGGGGAGAAACCCCAGAGAAGGCCGAAATTGAAAAAAACACATAACCTGTAGGACTGTGCGTGCTCCGAATCCGACCGAGGCACACATCATGAAGGGATAGGAGACCAAAAAACAAAAGTCATATAGAGAAAGAAAGAAAGTCCAGGCTATTTCTGTGCTTGGCTATGACCGCCGCATCGGGCCCTTCAAAATGGCGGATAGAGCCGGTAGATAAGAGTCCAAGATTTGGGATTAGCGCATCTGCTCTGCTTCTTTGGAGTCTAAAAATGTTGATAGTAGATCAGGATCTTCGAACGTCCTGGTTTGGTTGTGGAAAGTCACTCGGAGCTTCGCTGGATACAACAGGCCAAAGCGAGCCTGTAGCTGTTGAAGTCGAGGGCGAAAAGCAAGGAGTTTCTTCCGACGGTCAACGGTAGGCTTTGCCAAATCAGGAAAGAAGGAGACCTTACGACCTTCAAATTCCAAATGATGATTCGCTCGGGCAGCATGTAAAATTTGTTCCACTTGTTGATATCGTAGCAAGCTAAAGATAATAGGCCGGGGGGTCGTGCGGTTGGGCGCCATGTGGGCAGGAACACGGTGTGCTCGATCGATTTCCAGTTCTCTGTGAAAAGTGATCTTCAGCAAGGAGGGAAGAGTTTTGAGCAAGAATTCTCTTATATCTCCTGCTTCCACCCCCTCCGGCATTCCGAGGAGCCTCACATTGTTGCGACGGGCTCGATTATTGCTATCTTCTAACTCCTTTTGAAGATTCTGTATCTGGCGCTCAGCCTTGTCCGGTTTGCCCAAGTGCACCTCGTGCGAGTCGAGGACCCCCGCCATGTTGTCCTGCCGTAATGAAAGACTTTCAAGTCGGTCCTGGAGCACTCCAAAGTCTTCTCGCATGGCTTGAAGCGCTTCTCCATTGGACTGCACCAATTCCTTCACGCCGCGTATTTCCTCCAAAATCTCCCGGTGCATTTCGGGGTTTTCACGAAATGGAACCATCTTCTGTGGGGAGGACACCTCTGTTTTGGAGCGTTTTCCGTGAGAAGAAGAAGGAGACCCGAAGTCCAAGCGCGCTGGTTTATGGGCCGCCATCCCCCCGAGGTGCCCCGGTCAGCTCGGAGCGAAATAGTAAATTTGTATAGGTATTAAGTCAGGATTCTAAGTAGGCCTCTCGGGAGCTTCAACGCAAAGCGTCCTACCCGCTGGACATCAGGCTCCGCCCCCGGATTTGTGGATCCCCTCTTCTAATTTGTGGATTTATAGGGGGAAGATGATACTTTTGTTTTTGCTTATTTGATTATTTTTCTTGTTAATGGAACTTTTAAAGGAAGTATGCATCTTTCCTGTTTTTATTATTTCAAGTAGATTGCTTGATTTATATTTTAAAATTCATTATAAATACAAAATATTTTTAAAAACTACATAATCACACATCAAAACCCCCTCTCCCTCACTCTGTGGAGCAAGAGAGGCAGAGCTACATGCTACCAGCAAGGCAGCACACAGCTCTGCCCTTATGCCCTTTAGATGGGTCACCCATCAGACCCATGAAATTCAAAATCTCCTTGAAGCCCTGTTGCATCTCATGTCACAAGGACATAATCTGCAGCAGGACTTTGGGGTCTTCAAACTCCTCAGAGACCTCATGATAGCTCATCTGGTCCAACAAGAATGCAGAGTGGACAAGATGAGAGACTAAATTCCAGTGGGTCCTCAGTCTACCACTCTGTCTCCTTCCCTTCCTCTTTAGGTCCCTTCTCCTCCCCCTCACTCACCTTTCTATTAGGCCCTTCAGCTCCATCTCCTCCTCCCCATCAAGGCCCTCTCCAACTCATCCCCTCCTCCTATGTACAGTCTCCCTGAATGGGAGAAGGGGATGCAACAGCCTGCTGAAGGGGGAGTGGCAGTGGCTACTGCACTAGGGGCACGAGTGACTGCTCCTTCACCTCCTCTTTACTCTGTCATCCTCCTCCTCTTCCTTCCTTTTTATTCCTCTCATCCTTCTCCTCCTCCCTCCCCATCTCCTTGGGGAGGTGCAGAACTGGCAGCTGGGTGAAGGAAAGCCTATGCACTATCATATGGACAGCCTTGGGGGTTTGCAGCACCAACCTCTGAGCAATGTCACTTGAAATATTTGCATTTTTGTTGGCCAGGCCACAGCAATGGTAATGGGAGGCAACAATACAGAGAGGAACATGGAACTCTAGTCAAACACTGCAGGCCCCATTTGGGTGGGGGTTAAGATGGATGGGACAGAATAGAGTAAATGCCTCAATAATGCAGCAGGCCCTATAAAAGTATGGGAAAAACACATTCAATTCTGCAGAATGGTGAGACAGGTGACAAACTGCATTCCCTCGTTATCTACATCAGCTATGGCTATGGTGTGAGAGCCTTCCGAAGCTCCCACAGACCAAGCATTCCAGGGCTCAGCATGTCTTTGTCAGTGGTGCATGTTAGATCTGGAGTCGGCGTGGCTAGGTGCCATAGGCAGCTTCATGGTAGTGGTTGTGTGTGGTTGTGTATTGCCAGTTGCACCCACTGTGAGGTGTAATGCCATCCTTCATTCCTTGCTGTCTGTAAGCCACCCACTTTTGGGAGGGTAAGCAATTGTGGCTACTCTCTGATGTATGGATGTGTTGAGTTCCATTGCCAGGTCCTTTCCTTCCACACATATGTAGACCAAGGTGGTGGGTGTGGGCAAATCTTCCAAAAAGGGTTGGTGCCTGTGTGGTTTGCTATTCTACAAACACCTTCATCCTTTTGCCCCCTCTCTAAAATCTCTGGCTCCAAGCTATAAACTCCTGCATGCTTCAGACCATGAAAGTCACCTGTCAAGCATCACAAATCTGAAAATAAACCATTACGCTTCTGAACTAGGATCTCTGACATGTGTCCCTTTCCCGGGTGTAGGTCTAATTAGTGAATAACCGCCTTTCCTAATGTGAAGGATTACATAGATGGCTTCTAGAATTTGTCTTGTGGATGTCTTCAAATGTTTAGATGGCAGTTGTTCCTGACATCCTACAAGATGCTGCCACATTGCCCTAGCACCTAGTTGAGGGTTATAGTTACACTAGTGCTAATTTCTATGGGGTCTACCGTATGGTGACTACAGGCATGTCATGGCCTTTAAAGATTGAGAGCAAATATTTAATGATGAAAAAGGTAAGCTGCACATCTGACCATGGATTTAGCAGCATCTCTTTGAATGTGGCTTATATTATGCTGAGCATAATGTGCATGTATTACCTATGCCACAGTGGTGAGTATTACAGGTTTATTGGGGAGGAGGGGATTGAGGAACCCAAAATGCCTGCTTGCCTTACTTGCCTCTCTGTGGTGACATGGACAATGGCTGACACAGACATCTCCATGGCCAGCACACATAGGTGCTCTGTTATAAAATTATTCTCCACATGCAGACTTCTGTTCTTCCATAGGAAATATATGAGTAGTCTTACGTAGTAAGTGTCCATTCAGCCAGTCACATATCAAAATCCAACAACCAACGGAAAATAAAAGGGAAAATGAAAGTGATCTTACATACTTAAGTGTGACCATTGAATAGACAGATCCACCTTTAAATGAAGCAGAAGGCACTGAGTAACAACAATGGACAACAAAGATTTTCCTTCCTGAACACGTTTGGGTGTATCTTATGGATTTTGGGTTGTTGATCACGAAAATCACCCTGAAACTTTCCTATCACACACCATTTTTTTGCAACCGCCTATTTTTGTGATTTCCTCGCATATTTTAATTCTACTCGTATGTGGCCTAGAAAGTAAGCTGTTTTGTTTAGTCCAGGCATGCCTGGGCATGCATGCAGGCTCACAATATGCAATGGAAATGCAACTGCTCAGGAATGGCATGAGCATGCTTTGTCAGGATGGATGCTGACAGTACAGATTATAAAAGCAGCTTTCATACACAGATGCTATGTATGACATTGATATCAGTTTGTATATTTAACAGCAGCATATACATGTAAGCTTGTTGTCTAAATGAAAATTCGTTACAGCAGGAATGTCTTGAAAATGTCGCAATAGCTGTGATACATTGTTACATTTGTGGCGAGTATATGCTTAAGCCTCAAAGAAGCAGCATGACTGCACTTATTAAGAAGGTGTATGAGCTCTACTTTGGTTGTAAAGTTAGTGATCAAGACAAATCCTGAATTCTCACATTTGGTGTGTAACGGTGTGCTGTCCATCTCAGAACTTGGCTCAGAGGTACTCTGAAGTTAATGCTGCTTGCAGTTCCGATGATATGGCAGGAACAGAAGGATCACGTGATGGACTGTTACTTCTGTCTGAGCAATGTATTCGGCTTCTCTGCTAAAAAAAAAGAAATCTATTGAATATCCCACTCTACCTTCAGTCATGACACCAATACCGCATGAGACAGTATGCCAGTACCGAAGCCACCAGAGACATGGAGCCTAGATGAGGCAGACGAGGATGCCACAATACACGGGCCAGATGTGGAAAATGACATGGATCCAGATTTTGAACAGTTTATGTTTGGTATACCTTATCTGAAAACAAAGTCAGAATTGAATGACCTGGTGAGGGACTTAAATTTGTCAAAAACAAAAGCTGAACTACTTGGTTAAAGATTGCAAGGATGGGGTTTGCTGTCACCAGATATGAAAATTTCTGTCTTTTGGACCCGCCCAGAAGATATGAAAAATGTCTTTGCACAGGTTGACAACCTGTGTTTCTGCACCGACATTGATGGATTGTTCACGGCTTTGGGTTGTGAGCATGACCCACAACAATGGCGCCTTTTTACGTATTGATTTGTCACAGTTAAGCCTGAAAGCTCTCTTGTTACACAATGGCAATGTCCACCCTTCAGATACCTATTGCCTATCCAGTGTACATGAAAGAAACCTACAAAAACATGAAACTGTTGTTGAAACACATAAGCCCAATTCTGTCCCGGACGTACATGCCTTCTATACGCCCGGTCTGAACCAGACATACAGAGGGCGTCGCGATTCTGATCCTGCGGGGCATTCATTTTCTGCATTCACACTTGGACTTCTTCCCTGCTAATCTTGGTGCAGTCAGTGACTAAAATGGTGAACGGTTTCACCAGGACATTGCGATGATGGGAAAGTGGTATTAGGGCAATTGGACACTGAAAAGAGAAGCATCAGATGAGTACAAAAGAAAATCAGGAACAAAACAGTTTTAGCTTATGTGAACTAGTGCAATATGTCAGCATCACTGTGTGATTAAACATGCCAAATTCAGTCAAAATTTAATTTCATGTTTCTCCAAATTCCTACGTGATATAGCCAATATGAGATTATATTTGTGTTCAGCTTGAAGCTGTCTATCACAATCACCAAAAATATTTCAAGAAGCAAAACCTTTGAACAAATTTGTTGTCCAGTTTAATGAGGTGAACTCCACTGCCCACAAGCTGTCAGCAGAAGGATCAGACATTGCATTCGCTATCCCATACTACTGAAACATACATTCTCAACCTTCTCAATCCCATCTACGTAACAATGGACACCATTTGCAAACAGAATACTATCCAAAACATCAAGCCTAGCGCAGAAAAAAATGTTTGTAGGGGGATATTCAGCTGCAGCAGCTAGCGCCTGTAAAGCAGCTAGCTGTCAACTCTGAAGCCTAACCCCGGATATTCAATGCCGAGACCATGTCCAGCCACAGGCAATGAATATCTAGGTTCATCACAGAACCTGGAAGCTTCCACGGGTAAAGGCTAGTATTTGCCACACCTTACTTTATCCGCAATATTGCCATTGCCCGCTTAGCGATGGTTGCTGCCTCTGCTCCACCCCATAACACCATGATATTAACTGCTTAGCATCATGGCATGTAGTGGCAGCACCCGCAGATATTCAGTGGCACTAACCATGTAAATGTTTTTGAATATCTCACCGTAGTCCTACATCTACAGTATGTGACAGGCAATAACACCTAAATAAAGATCAGCACCAGAATAGGTAATTGTCTACAAATGCCTAACAATATACAATGGTTACACACTCTCATTCTATCATATTGGCACCATATGACCCTGACTGCTCAGTCGTTTAAGAAAATACACTTCATTTCAGTTTGAACATGAAAAAAACAGGCGCTATCACACAAACCCCTGTACGCATCTCAACAAACCAAACAAATCTATAAAGCAGCCATGGAGAAATCACAAATGTCAGATGGGTCCATTGCCCTCTGCTCATCAGCTCTGGTATTTTAGGGGGAAGGTAGAGTAGGGAGGAAGATGGCCTGTCGCTGAGGCAAAGAGAAGACCCAAATCATTCAAATGCATAGACTCGATCGAAGCTATTGTAGATATCATATTGCCAAAGCAAAAGTCTCTCCTGTGGATCCGATCAGATCTTCTTCATTATTCTGATCACTGACCTTCCTACCTTTTAGTTCATCTAGATTGCCCTGGAGGGCCAAAAGAACATCAAAGTTCCACCTTATAGAAACATATAAAATGACGTCAGATAAAGACCATATGCCCAATCCAGTCTGTCCGTCCACACCAAACTACTAAGCTATAAAACCCTTTCTCTCCCTCAGAGATTATCTGTGCTTGTCTCATACTTTCTTGAATTCAGATACAATTCTCACACCCATCACCTCCACTAGAAGGCTGTTCCATGTTTCTACCACCCTTAGATTATTCTTGAGTCTATCCCTTTCAACTTCATTTTATGACCCCTTGTTCCAGAGACTTTTCAAGTGAACGAAGTCTGACCTCTGTGCATTTATTTATGTTCTCATAACTTTCTATACCACTTTTCATAAAGCAGGTCAAAGCAGTTTACAGTACAGTACGGACTACATCATAAAAGAAAAATAGTTAGCAATAAAATGCAGAATAAAAGAACCGTATATAGAGGTATTTAAATGTATAGCATATCTCCCCTCAATCACTTTTCTTTCAAAATCTGTCCCCATATGGTTTGTTACAAAGGCTACTAACCATTTTAGTAGCCATCCTTTGGACTGGCTTCATTCTGATTATATCCTTTGAAGGTATAGCCTTCAGAATTGTACACAATAATCTAAATGAGGTCTTACCAGAGACTTATACAGAGGGAATATCACCTCCTTTTTCCTGCTGGCCATTCCTCCTCTCCCTATGCACCCAAGCATTTTTTTGGCTTTGGCTGTCACCTTTCCTACCTGTCATCACCCCAGGTCCTGCTCTTCTTTTGTGCCCAGAAGTACTTCACCCCTATACTGTATTGCTCCCTTAAGTTTCTACAGTCAAATGCATAACCCTGAATTTTTTTAGCATCAAATCTCAACTGCCACGTTTTAGATCATTCTTCAAGCTGTCCTAGATCCCGCCTCGTTTTATCCACAACTTTCAGGGTGCTTATGCTTGTGCAGATTTTGGTATCATCTACAAAGCGGCAAACCTTTCCTGATAGTCCTTCCATGTATCGCTTACAAAAATGTTACAAAAATCGGGATCAAGGACTGATCCTTGTGGCACACCACTGGAAATACCCATATCCTCAGAGTGCACTTCATTTACCACTGCCCTCTGTCATCTCCCACTCAACCAGTTTGCAAACCCATTCAGTCATTTTAGGGCCCATAGTAATAGCATTCGTTTTATTTATAAGTCGCTGATGTGTCAAAGGCCTTGCTGAAATCTAGTACACCACATCTTGTGCTCTCTCCCTATGCAACTCGCTGGTCATCCAGTAAATAAATTGCTCAGATTTATCTGACAAAACCGACTTTTGGCAAAACCGTTCTATTTTGGATCTTGTAATCCATAGGATAACAGAAACTACACTATCCTCTGTTTTAGCAGCATTTTTCCATTAATTTGCTCACCTCAGAGGTCAGACTGAATGGACTGTAGTTCCCAATTTCCCCTTTACTTCTGCTTTTATGGAGAAGAACCATATCTGCCCATCTACAGTCCTGCAGGACCACCCATGATTCTAAAGAAGCACTGAAAAAGTCAGGCAATTGAACTGCCAGAACTTCCCTAAGTTTCTTCAATATCTTTGGACATACGCCATCTGTTCTCATAACTTTCTACTTTTAGTTTAGTGAGCTCCTCATAAACAAACCTTCTGAAAATTGCTCAAGATCTACCCCCTTTCTATTCCTATGTGAGTTTGATTTCTGTGGTCCGGCTCCCAGCCCTTCATCTGTGAACACAGAACAGAAATATTGTTAAGAAGTTCTGCTTTATCCTTGTTAGCCTCTACATATTACTCCCCTTCACGTCTGTGTCTCACAGTATCACCTTTGTACTTCCTCCTATCACTAACTTATCCAAAAAATATCTCCCCATTTTATTCTAGTAGATGTTTTTACTTCAATTTGCATCTTTGTTTTCCTGACTATTTTAACAACTTTTCTTAGCCTCTTCAGATATTGTCTGTCTTCATATTTCTTCAATCTCTTGTAGTTTATGAAGGATAACCTCTTTTTCTTTTTCAGCTATTTCTTTTGAAAACCATAGTGACTACTTTTCCTCTTACACTTATTTACTTTGGGAAGTCCATCCCTGCTATTCACCCTTCTCCTGCACTGGCACAAGCCTCCACGTACGAACAAGGAGTTTGTATGGGGAGTCTTAGACAGGGGTGAGAGGGCCACTGAGGAGGCAGAGTGAGGGCGGGCAGTGGGCATCTGTGACCCCGGACATATGGACGTATGGGGGTTGGCAGACTGGATGGGGGACTTATTCCACCTTGGAGGTGGAATAAGTCCCCCTGGACATCGGGGAATAACAGGCCCATGCAGCACCAGTGAGGTGAGGGGGTGTAGGGGTTTCCCCACACCCGACCCTGCTTATGGAAGGCAGATCAGGGGTTGGGCTGCAGGGAAAGGAAATTGTGGTCGGTGGCCAGGATCATGGCTCCTGAATGAAGCCATGGAGCCGCAGCTCCATTCAGGAGCCTGACTGAGTTAGCTGGGCAGGGGTCTATACATGCAAGCCAATCAGAATTGGGTCCAGGGCCTGCATGTACAGACCCTACATTAAAGGGATGGAAAGACTTCCCTATGAGCAATGGTTAAATAGGTCAGTGCTCTTCAGCTAGGAAAAGTGACTAGTGAAAGAAGATATCAGAGAAAACTATAGTCATGAGTGGAATAGAAAGGGTAAATACAGAAAGATGATTTACCCTTTCAATTAGTGCTAAGATGTGGGGGCAGTTAGCACATTTAAAAGAAACTGGAGAAAGTATTCTATGTATTCAACTTACAATTAAGCTATGGAATGTGCTGCCAGTAGATAGGTGTCAAAGTAGTTTGCATAACTACCTTGGAGTCGAGGGGTGGCCTAATAGTTAGAGCACTGGCTTGGGAACCCCCACGGGATCAGAATTAGGTCTACCTCTACCATATATGCAAATCAGCTTCTTCTATTACATTTGGAATTTTATTCCCTATTCTGGGCATTAGTATATACAGCTTTACTGATGTTGCCCTTTTTCCTTTTTCTATTTTCTATACAATTGTTTATGTTTTACTTATCAAAAGGCTTTTACTTAACAAGGGTTAATTAACCCAGCCCCCATGATCCTAGCTTAAACCTTCTTCAATAGGTTTAACAGTCTGTTGCAGAAGAAACTTCACCCCTTCATTGAGTTCTCAAGAGCAAGTCACTTTCAAACTGGATGGACAAAGATGAAGTTAATGTCCAATTTTCTCAAGCAATCATGACGGACTGTTCTCTCAATTGCCATGTATATTTATTTAAATCAGGAAGGTTTTCAGACATCGTTGTACTGCAAAGATGCCTTTAATTTGGCCTTTTAGACAATCACCGATGTTTGAGGATAGTGCAACACTTGGAGATCAAATTGTGTTAGGTATTTCACAGTAGCGGATCTAAAGGAAGGAGAATAGAGGCCTCACTCAATCTCAAAAGGATGGTCAAAATGCAGATTGAGCCATTTAAGCAACAAAGTCTCAAAAGAGGAATCAGGTCAATGTTCTCTGCTCCCATTCTGATCCCAAAATGCATATGGATTGATTGCTGAGGTTTTCGACATTTCTTTCTGAGATTGAGTGTGTTTTGGATTTACATTGGATCGAAACCAAGGCTTCAGAGCTAGAAGCACATTTAATTGTTAGCTCTTCCACTGTCTACTGGGCATTGCTTTGATGCTCCCTTTCGCGGTTTACATTAGAACAACTCTTTACATTGAAGAGTACAAGTTAAATACATTGAACAGTTATAAATAATAAGTAACAGGAATTAGCACTATAGAGGATTCCAATAAAAAGAAAAAAGGGTCAATAAACTATAAACAAGTTGGAAGTTTTCCATGTGTACACTTGTAAACATATGGCCTGGATCTGTAAGATATAATGTGGACAAAGACACTAACTATATATACATATATATTTAGAATATGTCTTGCTAGACTCTGAAAAAGACTCCACTCAAAACCACTTAATTAGGTACAAATCATCAGGAACTGCTTTCATGGAAGGTTAACATACATCTAAACATTTGGTATAGACTGTACTTGTAAAAGTGCTGGGATTTTTTGTTTCTGCTCTGTGAGAGAGAGAAAGAACCATTATTTACTTGTTTGTGAGTGCTTTTCTGAATGACTAGTTAGGGGCTGTGTGTGTCTGAGAAGTTTGCGCAAGTGGGATTACTCACATTTGCTACAAGCCATTTGCTTGTGAAAGTGCTGGGACTCCCTCCTGTTAATCTGTTGGAAAGGTAAAGAAAAAAAAATAAGACATATTTGGGGACAGAACAACACATGCTGCCACTTAGGTTTTCCTGCACTTCTCTAGCAAGCTGCTGGTCATGAAGGAGCAGAGGAAGTCTTTCAGCTGTACCCAATAGACACGGTCTTTCTAAGTATCTGCAATGTTCTGTCATAGCAGTGGCAGTAGGTGTGCAGGCAGTACAAACGCATGCCCATTAACTGATTGAGAAATAGCTGTGGTCACCCTATGCACAAGAACCTCCAATGCCACCTCAGCAGCTGCCAGCTCCCATCTTCCTGCTTTCCTGCTGTGGTTTTCCCAGACCAATATTGAAGCATTAAGGAGCATCTGGTGAGACCTCCTGCCAACTATGGTATTAAGCCATTTTTTCCTATCTCTTGATGGGCCCACTGTGTTTATTAATTATATACCCTGTTATCCGAGTTATATTCTCCTGTTTTCTGTAAACACAAAGTACTGTTGAATTGTGTATCTCACTGTTTTTTGTGAACCGCGCTGATGCCTAATAGTGCGGTATATAAGAGTCTATAAATAAATAAATAAATACTACCAGGGTAAGAATGAACAGTCAGAATTGAAGTTTTGCATGTTCTTATAACCTTGTATATATTATAAAGTAAAGTACATGATGTTTTATAGTTTGTGTTTTAGCAGGCCGACTCAGAGCAAGTTACCCTCCAGTCAAATATTTGCAGATTATTTTAAAACTAAAATTCAGAACTTTGTGGAGCCTATGCGGTTGACTAATAGCTTTGCCCATTAGTCAACAGATTGTAGAGATCCCTAGAAATCTGAACTCCTCATCCCACAAACTGAATGTCATTGCTAGAATGATACTTAATCATTTTTTATGCGACTTCATGCAGGCCTCATTATTTGAGCCTACTGTGCCTTCCTCATTGAAAGTGGCAAGTGTGCATCCTATTTTAAAAAAAAAGAAGAAAAAAATCTACTCTTGAGCTACTGGTCTGTGGCAACTATCATCCAGTTCCAACAATGTCACTTCTAACGAAGATGGTCGTCCAATTTCAGTTGCAAGATTTCATAGACAGAAATGACATTCTACGTAAACATCAGAATGGTTTCAGGCCAGAAAATAGTTCCAAAACCTTATTACAATCAGTTTTTAACACTATTCTGTAATCAATTAATGATTCTGGTCTTGCTTATATTATGCTTTTTCTTAACCTAACAGTGGCATTTGATACTGCAATACACCAGGTTTTGATATTGAGGCTGACAGAAGCGGTATTGGAGCACATATTATTGCATGGTTTGTTTCTTTCAGCTAATTGAAGTAGCCTCAATATGGAATGATTTTTATTGTAGAGTTCCACAAGGATCAGCTTTGTTCTCTTTCTTTTTTAGCATGTACATCTTCCATTGCATGCTCCATTATCTGAATTAGGTATCGATTTCAGATTATATGCATATGACATTCTTTTGTCTCACACAGGATTGGTATAGATCTTCAGTCCTTAAATTTGTTTATTTGCTTTTCTATGGTACATAGTTGGTTTACTGCAAATAGTTTAGTATTACATTTGCAAAATAATGAGGTGCTTTATACAGCAATTAGTGATTTTTCTTCATCGTATATCCATACCAGTAAAGAATGAGATAAAATATTTATGAATACTAATTGATTCTGATCTTATTATAAGGCCACAAATCTTGAATGTTATTCATTGATCAGCCCCGATATTCAAAAGCAAATATTTAGATAATGGCAGGTGTTATCTGGATATTTGCACTAATCACCCCTATCCATGGCTTTAAAGTAGCACTATAGGAACATATGAATTTTCATACCACATCAAACCAGAGGTCCATTAAGTCCTATATCCTATTTCTAACAGTGGCTGATCCAGGTCACAAGTACTATATCGATAGTGCTGGGGAAGAGCAGAAGAGGAACGTGAGTGTCCCAGGAAATTATACAGATAGTGCCAATATGTCTGCTAGCCAGATAACTATCCAGATAACTTTGTGACAGCCTTTTTGCTCTGTATGCATATTTAGTGTCATTCACTATCCCAAAACCTATGCTTGTTGCTTCCAACTTAGATCAGTAGTTCAGCCTGTGTTCACACCATTTATCGATTACTGCAATATGCAGGGCTTCTGGATATTATATTGAAACCCTTGCAGTGGATTCTAAATGCTGCCATCCAGCTTGTTTCTGGGTCTGTGATTCATGATCATATCACCCTGCTTCTTACTGATCTCCACTGGCTCCCAATTAAACAGCAGAGTTCTTCTAAATTGTAGTATTTAGTATTTAAGGCTCAAATTTACTCATAGATGGCCGCACCACATCAAAAGAGCAACATAGCGTGTTGGAGGTGTGGCCTGGGCAGGACAAAAATCTACATGTGCATTCCTCATTTCATATAGAGAATACATGTGTACATTCACAATTGACCACATCCAGATTTACACCTGCTCCCTGGCACGAATAGGTATTTGAAAAGTGTTCCTTTGGGCCACCCCTTTACAGGGGGGATATCCCCTTGATTTTCCAGTGTTTATTTCCCCCTCAAACTGAAATGAGGTCAGGATAGAGTCCCCTGTAGTTGATTAACAGTATCTGCAGTTCTAGGCTTGCAATATGGCTCCGCTGCATGTATAAGTGATGACATCTATATATGTTTGTGGTGAAAGTCAGCACTTACACATGTAAGTTGCTGGGTTTTTTCCGATCTTTTCCATGTGTACACTTGTAAAAAGGTGCTTCCCACTGCATGTGGATAGTAGCAAGTGCAGGAATGCACAGAGCTGGCTAAATGTAAAAAAACCCTGCAATTTTTTGGGGCAGAGATATGTCAATTTTAACCCTGGCCACACATATGCACACCCTCTCTTTTAAAATTGACATATATTTGCAGACGTTTTCACTTGTCTTCCACCACCTGTTTCCTCTTTAACCCTAATCATGAAAAAATGCCTACTGTACCTGAATGTAACTCGCCTTGAACATCTATTACTACTACTACTGAACATTTGTATACCGCTACAAGGTGTACGCGGCACTGAACAGGCGCGAGTAAAAGATGGTCCCTGCTCATCGGAGCTTACAATCTAGTCGAGACAGACAACATGGGACATAGGATATAGCTAGCGGGAATGGTAAGGAAACACAAAGGACATCAGGTGAGTCAAGATCCGAAAGCAGCAGAGAAGAGGTGAGCTTTCAGCCTGGATTTGAAAAAGGGTCAGAGAAGGCACCTGACATACAGACTCAGGTAGTTTGTTCCAGGCATAAGGAGCAACAAGGTAAAAGGAGCAAAATCTGGATTTAGCAGTAGAAGAGAAGGGCACAGATAGAAGCAATTTGCCACAAAAGCGGAGTTCCCGAGGAGGGATGTAGGGAGAGATAAGAGAGGAAAGGTAGTGAGGAGCTGCAGAGTGAATGCACTTATAGGTCAACAGGTGAAGTTTGAACTGGATGTGGAAACAGATAGGAAGCCAATGAAGTGACTTGAGAAGAGGGGTAATATGAGCATGAGGAGGCTGCTGGAAGATTAGACGCGCAGCAGAGTGTTGAATAGATTGAAGGGGAGAGAGATGATTCAGCGGGAGACCAGCAAGGAGTAGGTTACAATAGTCAAGATGGGAGGAGATTAAGGAGTGGATAAGTGTCTTAACCATTTCTAGGCCGAGCCCAAAACTCTCGGGATCCAAAATTCTGACTAAATATTCCTATCAAATGGTATATAATACATGACCATAGCAGAAGGAAAATCACTATTAGAACATATTGAATAAGACGGGTACAATTTTCCTGAAATATGCAAAAATTAACCCGGCTGCAGAATGTGGATTAAAAATTTAAAGTAGGCCTTCAAAGGGTTAATAGTGTGTTCAGAAAGGAATGGGCAGATTTTATTGATGTTACAGAGAAAGAAACGGCAGGTTTTAGCTATCAGATGGATGTGTGTGGAGGAGAGATGAGTCAAACACTGCGAACTGAGGAGACAGGGAGGAGTACAGAATTATCCACTGAGACGGAGAAAGGAGGAAGGAGCGAGACGGTTTTAGGGGGAAAAATAAGAAGCTCAGTTTTGGCCATGTTCAATTTCAAGCAGCGGTGAGACATCCAAGCAGCAATGTCAGAAAGGGAAGCAGAGATCGAGACTTGGATTGCCGGAGAGATTTCAGGAGTAGAGAGGTAGATCTGGGAGTCATCAGCATAAAGATGGTACTGAAAGCCATGGGAAGAGATAAGCGCACCAAGGGACTGGGTGTAGAGAGAGAAAAGGAGTGGACCAAAGACCGATCCTTAGAGTACACCAACTGAGAGCGGGATAGCAGTAGAGAAGGATCTACCAGAACAGACACTGAAAGTATGATGGGCGAGATAAGAGGAGAACCAGGATAGCACAGAGCCCTTAAAAGGAGTGAGGACAAGGTATCAAGGAGAAGGTAGTGGTCAACAGTGTCAAAAGCAGCAGAAAGTCTAGAAGAATGAGGATCAAGTAAAGGCTGGGGCGGGGCAAGTGCTTAATGCAAGCGAGTGAAAGCAGCCAGAGTCCACAGAAGCTGCCCTGGTAAAAACTCAGGTACCGTAAAAAAAATGAGGAATAGGGAGAAGAGAAAAAGCACACCAAAATGTGTAGTCAGATAGAACTAGTCAGGAAAAAGAGTCACTAAAATGGTGAGAAGGAAGCCACAGCACTACAGAGGGCAGGAGCTAGGTAGGACACACACTGACAAAACAGAAATATATACAAAACAATAAATAACCAAACAATAAGCTAGATACTGAACAAGCACAGGAAAATACCTGAACAGAGCATACAAAGTTAGTTGAAGCTTGCAATGAGAGTGGTCACAGATCCAGGAACCACCAGCAAACGGATCAGCAGCCCAGGTACTCACAGAGAAAAGATACTGAACAAATCAACAAACAAAGCCCCAGCAGGGGGAGAGGCGGGGCAAGTGCTGAATGCCAGCAAGGTCTAGGAAAAGGCACCAGCTAAATCTCATTTCCTTTCCCTTTCCACCTCTCTTCCACCCCATGCCTTTAATTAAATGAACTTTAAAAAATGGATCTCTTTGGCATAATTCAAGTGTTGAGAAAAATATTAGCAGTCAATTTGAGATCTTTCTAAAATACTCTGGCACAGGAATAAGGTTCATTCCTGCCATGTTATACACAAAGTAACTCACTTTGAAGCCATTGCTTCCGTCCTTGCCCTTTGTAACTATGCGTATGTTATTCTCTAGTTCCCATTCTCTCTAAACATTATGATTCCATGCTTTTGTATCGAGCATGTGCCGTGCTCATTCTGGCTACTGTCTGTCTATCCATGATCACATTGTCTCTTCTTTCCTTCCTGGGTATCTGAATCTTCAATGTCTTATCCATGTCCGTGGTTTTTCTTTTCACTTCTACTTGCTTTTGTTTCATTTCCCCTGAGTGCACACACATTCAATAACTTCCAGGCCAGAGTACCACCTATGTATGTATGTATACATGTCCTGGATTTTACTACAGAAAGGAAGAAATGGCCCATTTGGAGGTGGAGCTGTACAGTGTACTGGTGCTGCATGCTGTCTTGCCTTGTATTTGAGCTGCATCGTTTTTGAACTGACTGTTTTCTTGATGGTACTGAAAGCTATGGGAAGGGACTGGGTATAGAGACAGAAAAGGAGTGGACCCAAGACTTATTTATTTATTTCATTTATTTCCTTGGGGTACACCAACTGAGAGCAGGATAGCAGCAGAGGAGGTTCCACCAGAACAAACACTGAAAGAGCAATGGGAGAAATAAAACTAGGATAGTACAGAGCCCTTAAAACCAAGTGAGGACAGGGTATCAAGGAGAAGGTTGTGGTCAAAACAGTGTCAAAAACAGCAGAGAGGTCAAGAAGGATGAGGACTGAGTAAAGGCCCTTGGATATTGCCAGGAAGAGGTCACTTGAGACTTTGGCAAGAGCTATTTCAGTAGAATGTAAAGGACGAAAGCCAGATTGCAAAGGATCTAGGAGGGCTTGAGAGGAGAGAAAGTCAAGGCAATGGCGATGAACCGCATGTTCAAGTAGTTTAGAAATGAAGGGGAGGAGGGAGATGGGTCGATAGGAAAGATAGGATCTAGTGAGGGTTTATTGAGGAGAAGTGTAACTACAGCATGCTTGAAGGCTGCAGGGACAGTTGCAGTAGCGTGCGACAAGTTGAGAATATGAGAGATGGAAGGGACAACAGTGGAGGAGATGGGGCTTAGGAGATGGGTGGGAATAGGATCAGTATGAGCGTATGTGTTTCTCATCCCCTCATGTTAAATGTATACCCCAATTGACCGCTTTGACCCGGTGAAAAGCGGGATATAAATACAGCTAAATAAATAAAATAAATAAATAAATCAGAGGAGCAGGTAGTGAGTTTGGAGGAGGAAAGAAGGTGTGTTGTTTCCTCTTCAGAGATCATAGAAAAGGAAGAAAGGGCAGTAGATGTTGAGGAGAAAAACTGGGTGTAAAGAGGGGATAGAGCTGACCTTGTGGAGGACTGGAGTATGATCTTGTGGACTTTTATTTATTTATTTATTTATTTGAATGGCTTTTCTATACCGCCCCTTCCAAAAGATCAGGGGCAGTTTACATCGAAGTAAACAGTTGCACAGACCACTTAACTATATATGTAGTAACTTTTAACATAAAACAATGTTTTCTTCTGCTCCTAGAATCAGCTTGGGCCTATAACTGAGAAGCAAGAAGGAGGGACAGATGTTATTTAGTAACTTGAAAGCGGTTACTAATGTTTTGTATTTTATCCTGCTTGGAATCGGTAGCCAGTGGAGGTTCTGTAAGATAAGGGTGATATAATCTGTTAGACGTGCTTTGGTTATGATTCTGGCAGTGACATTTTGGGCTATTTGTATCCTGATTTCGTTGCTACGGAGAAATTTTGCTATACTAACTTTGCAACATGAAGGAGAAACCCTACTATACCGATTTTGCAACATGAAGGAGGATTCTCCCTAAGGATTCTCCTTATAAAGCTACGTTTTTTGCCAAAGTGCTTTATTGAGATATGTTTGGGATAATTACTATCATTGTCTTTGATTGCAAATAAAAGACGCGGCATGCATTCATGCGGCCAGTTCCGTATTGTTTTTAGACCTTTGGGTCTTATGTAAATTTGATTAAAAGGAGGACCCACCACGAGAGAGGGTTTCCTCTCAAGGTGGGTGAGCTGACAAAAAAATTTAGATATTTAACACGTTTCACTGGTTAGCTTATAATATAGGTGGATTCTTTGGATAGGAAATCATCTAGATTTAGGAGTACATATTGGTGACTTCTTTGGGCTTAGTTATTGTTGGGATAATAATCATATCCTGGCATTGGCAATGTCCCAGTTTTCTACTACTTTCTACTATTCCCATTTTTTTAATTGGTCTTAATTTATTTGATTCTTTCATGTGCCAAATATGTGTGCATATACAGACCAAAGCCATTTCACTGGCCGCTTTTTTTTTTTTAGGAGATATTGGACATTAAGTGGTTGAACTGCAAGGGTACCAATAAGGTTGACCATAACCGTAGGCAACATGGATTTAGCCAAAGGAAGTCTTACCTCACCAATCTGCTATTTTTTTTGAAGGACTGAATAAACATTTTGTTTGCTACTTCTACTTCCCAAATGAAAATAAGCAATGGATCCTCTCAGATTTTTTTTACATTTTGACCTGCAGAAGTGCTCTCCAAAAATGTGCTAGATGACATCATGCCCATTAAATTGCACATAAAGATTTATCAGGTAGAGATGCCCATGATGGATAAAAATTTCTAAGTGCCTGTTTTTATTCTTTGAATTTATAGCATCCCTTTGCTATACATTTGTGAGCCTGAACATTTCAGGATTCAATATGTACCATTATGTGCATTTTAAATAAAAACTGAAACTGCCAAGATTAAACTGTTCTCCCTGCTCAGCAGTGTGCCAAATACCACATGCATAACAATGAAGAAATACGATTAAAATTGAGGTGAAGTTTTTGTAATGCAATTAGAGTATGGAAATAGGGGATTTTGGTTTTCATGAAGCTTATGATCATGATTCTTCACATGGAAATGGAAATCTTGACTGCAGCAAATTTGAAAAATCCAGAATATTAAACAGGAATTGATTAAATCACAATAACCTGATGAGCATAACACTGCTACTGCTATTTCCTGCTATCTATACTGTCCTGAATTTCTACCAACTGTGTCTCCGCCTGAGAGCAGAATTAATTGGCCCAGAGTGTAAAAAGGAAGGGTGTGATCAAAAAGTATTGAGACTTGTACAGTAACACAAAAAATATAACACTGACAGTTATTGTACTCACTCTCCTTCAAAGTAGTCCCCTTCTGATAAAACACACTTCCTCTGGAGTTCCGGCCACAGTTAGAAACAATTTTGAAATGCTTCTTTCATTATGCTCTGAAGCAACTGTGTCAAATTTTGTTTAATGGTCTCCAAGTCATCGGATCTCCTTCCTTTCAGTGGTAATTTCAGCTTTGGAAACAAGAAAAAGTCACATGGTACGAGGGCAGGTGAGTACGGAGGCTGTCGGACTTGCTTTTGGTGTATGACCAAGAACTGCTGGAGAAGATGTGATGCATGAGCTGATGTGTTATCGTGATGAAGCAACCATTCACTATTCTTGTGCAACTCTGGCCTCTTATGAGTAACTGCATCTCTCAAACAAGTCAGAACTTGGACGTAGTACTCCTTATTGATGGTTTGGCCTTTTGGAGCATAGTCTGGTAATCAAAGAAAACTTTGAGCATGACCTTGACATTGCTCCACATCTGACGAGCTTTCTTGGGTCTGGGAGAGTTTGCAGTCTTCCACTGTGAGGACTGAGCCTTAGTTTCCGGGTCATAACTATAACCCATGATTAATCACCAGTAATAATCTTTTTGATGAAATCGGAGTTATTTTCAATACATTCCAACAACTCCCTGGCTGCAGACAGTCGATCTTCGTTTGGTCAGGGAACATGAGTTTCGGCATGAATTTTTCAGACACACGTCTCATCCCTAAATCAACAGTAAGAATGGAATGTACCAACCTTAAACTGATGTTGATGTCCTCAGCAAGCTCCCTGATAGTCAATCAATGATTTGAGATTATTGCGGCATGCACTGCTTCAACTCTATCTTCATTCCTGTTCGTGGATGGCCTTCCAGAATGTTCATCACTGTCAACACTTTGGCAGCCCTCTTAGAAAGGTTTTTACCAGTTACACTCGAGCACGATGCATGCATTCATCACCATACACTTGCTGTAATGTCGTAAGTCTCTTTGCATGAATCTTCAGGTTTATAGCAGAATTTAATGCAAATATGCTGTTCAGTTTTTTCACTCATCGTAAATCTGATGAACTACTTTTACACTATTATTACTACTACTACTATTTAGCATTTATATAGCACTACACACGCAGCGCTGTACAGAAATATAAGCCAAAAGACAGTCCCTGCTCGTCAGAGCTTACAATCTAGTCAAGATAACACAGAACAATAAACAGATCGGGAAAACAATTATGGTGACAAGGAGCAATAGTTAATTCGGGATAAAGCAAAGTATGGGGTAAAACAAAGTATGGCAATTACAATTCGGGCAAAACAAGTATGGAATTTACAAAAACCAAGTATGGCATTTACAGTTTTAGACATGACAAAGGACGGGAGTCAGGTTAGGACAAAGGGTAGAAGTCAGGATCTGAAAGCGACAGTGAAGAGGTGGGTTTTCAACCTGGACTTGAAGAGGGTCAGGGAGGGTGCCTGCTGTATAGACACAGGTAGGTTGTTCCAGGCATACGGTGCAGCAAGGTGAAAGGAGCGAAATCGGGAGTTAGCGGTGCGAGTGGAGGGTCTAGATAGAAGTAATTTGTTAGAAGAGCGAAGTTCCCGAGAGGGGATGTAGAGAGAGATGAGAGATGAAAGGTAATGATGGGCTATAGAGTGAATACATTTACAGGTCAGGAGAAGTTTGAATTGGATGCGGAATTGGATAGGGAGCCAGTGAAGTGACTTGAGAAGAGAAATAATGTGAGCCTGGTGAGGCTGGCTAAAGATTAGTCGAGCAGCATAATTTTGAATAGATTGAAGGGGAAAGAGATGGCTCACAGAGAGACCAGTAAGGAGAAAGTTGCAGTAGTCGAGGCGAGAGGAGATTAAGGAGTGGACAAGGGTTTTAGTAGTGTGTTCAGAAAGGAAGGGGCGGATTTTGCTAATGTTGTAGAGAAAGAAGCGGCAGGTCTTAGCTACATGTTGGATATGTGTGGAGAAGGAGAGAGAGGAGTCAAAGATAACTCCCAGGTTGCAGGCTGAGGAAACCAGAAGGATTGTAGGGCCATCCATGGAGACTGAGAAGGGAGGGAGAGGAAGGGAGGAATTGGGGGGAAAGACAAGGAGTTCAGTCTTGGCCATGTTCAGTTTCAAGCGACGGTGAGATATCCAGGCAGGCAGAGATCTTGGTCTGGATTGCTGGATAGATATTAAGCATAGAGAGGTAGATTTGGGAGTCATCAGCATAGAGATGGTATTGAAAGTCACGGGAGGAGATAAGCATACCAAGGGAATGGGTATAGAGAGAGAAAAGGAGCGGACCCAGGATGGATCCCTGGGGTACACCAACATGGAGCGGGGTGGGAGAGGAGGAGGAACCGCCAGAGTATACACTAAAGGAGCGACGAGAGAGGTAGGAGGAGAACCAGGAAAGTACGGAGCCCTTGAAACCAAGCGAGGAGAGGGTGGCGAGGAGAAGATTGTGGTCAACAGTGTCAAAGGCAGCAAACACTATACCAAACATCACGTGATTAAAAAAAGTACAGGTATACTGCAGCCATGCTACACTCTGCACATGCAGAGCATATAACTAGGTCACTGCATGCTTAATGGCATCATGGTGCGACGTATTGTTATATAGTTACATAAGTTTTGATATTTTTTGCTCACACCTCATAAGAGCAGCACTGTGCTATCCCTAATCCACAATGCAGCAGAGGGAGAGTCTGGGTGCTGGAGTCCATCAGGTGTGCAGTGAAAGTGAGCCTCAAACATCAGAGTCTGCAGCAGCTCATTATGCAGCCTTGAACACTTGCTGTTCAAGGCTGCAATAAGTGTAATAGGGACCAAAGAGCCACCAAAATGGTAAAGGGGATGGAAGGATACTCCTATGAAGAAAGGCTACAAAGGTTGGGGCTCTTCAGCCTGGAAAAGAGACGGCTGAGGGGAGATATGATAGAGGTCTATAAATTAATGAATGGAGTGGAACGGGTAAACGTAGATCGATTGTTTACGTTATCAGAATATAGAAAGACTAGAGGACATGTAATGAAGCTACAGGGTGATCTATTTAAGACAAATAAGAGAAAATATTTTTTCACTCAACGTGTAATCAAACTCTGGAATTTGTTGCCGGAGGATGTAGTAAGAGCTGTTAGTGTAGCTGGGTTTAAAAAAGGTTTGGACAAGTTCCTGGAGGAAAGGTCCATAAACCATTATTAAGAAGGGACCCGGGATATCAATGCTTGACCAAATACAAGCATTGTGGAACCTGTGTCTCTTGGGGATACTGATAGGTATGTATGACCTAGATTGGCCACTGTTGGAAACAGGATACTGGGCTTGATGGACCTTGGTCTGATCCAGTATGGCATATCTTATGTTCTTATGTTCTAAAGCGCAGTAAATGATTGTCCACCTGATAGTCATCCCACTGAAAAAGACTGGAGCAAGCTGTTCTTGACCAATGTCATTCTGCAGGGTAGGAAAGATAGAAGCCTGCCATCACAAGGGAAAGTGAATCTAGGGTCACTTTTGCTGGTGGATTTGACTGCGTTTAACTCCAGCATTGTGCCAAAGCACTGGCTAAGGAGTAAAGCGCAAATCATTATTACTAGATTGATGTCCGTTGGAGCGATCCAGTGTCAAAAGTGCTTGTCACTACAGAGGCCACAACCAGTGGTGATGCAATATTTTCTGTGCACTTGCAACTTGTATAACAAGGTTCAGGTCCCATATTTAATGCCCGCCATTGTGTTTCTCAGACTGAGTCCCTCAGTGGCAGGCATTCTAAAAACTATGGCTACAGTGGATTTTTGAGGCCTACAACACTCTGTGGGGTAGCTGGAAAGTGAGGAGTTCATTGAGATATGAGGAGGGAACCAGAGCATGAGAAAATGCTAGGGCAAGAGAGAGAGCAGGCAGCAAAGAGGTTGCTGCTGCCTTAGAAATGTTACTGGAATCAAAAGTGGTGATTCCAACCCCAAGTATGACAATGTTGACAGATCACCCGAAGGAAAGGGGTCATGGAAGAGGACAGTGGTGTGGGGAGGCTAGTCAAACTAAGAGTGAGAGACCTGGTTGAGCATTTGAAAAAACATACAGCTGAAGCCAAGTGAGGACCTGAGTTTAAGAATGGGCCACTGGTAGCACCATGCCATCTGAATCCAAAAGCCTCTAGGCCATTGAAGGGAACTAAGGTACAGAGGATTAGATCGTAATCAGGGCCGGTGCTACCATCAGGTGAACTAGGCAGTCACCTAGAACACCAATGACTGGAGGGCAGACCATTGCCGCTACTGTCACTCTACAGGTTTTGCAGTGGCAGAATGACTTTAAAACAGCAAAACAGCACTTAGCAAAATCCTATTGCGCTGTGTACTGTTGGTACTTCTTCTCCCTCTGACACAAACTCCCTGTTTAGATGGGGGGCAGAAACAGCTAGACTAGTAGCTATAGGGGCCAGGGTGGAAGCAGGAGGCGGCAGGAATGAGGTTCATCTAGGGTGCCTCATATCCTTGCACTGGTCCTATATGGACTATCAATTTCCCTTGAGCCCCAGAAAGGGAAGAGGTGCACTAACCAGTTTACTTTTGAATTTGTCAAAGACCTAAGGAGGATACTGCACTAGAGCTGCATTGGAGGGGGAGGGGGCATCTCTGGAATATCATCTGGAGATTCCCCAGTAAAGTGCAGGGCAGCATCCTGTCACCATTTGCTAGTCCTTTTCCCCCATGAGCCAGTACTGCTTCAAGAGACTTGCTAGAAGTGTCTTTCCTGCCTGGACATGATCTACTAGACCAGCTTGTACTACAGAATGAGAAACCAGCTTTGGACAATGTCCAGTCTTATCCGTTTTGAGGTGAAGTTGAAAAGAGTTTCAGAGGCTCAAAGAATCATTGAAAGGAAAGTAGAAGTGTTATTTAGCATGCAATATCCCTGTGTGCCTCTGCATGCTATTTACTTCATGGAAGACCACCAAGAAGCTTGGCCAAGGGCAGAATTGGGTAAGAATATTCTTAAAGACTCAGGAATCCTCAGTTCATTAGAAATCATCCCAGTTATCAGAGAGTTGTCGTACACAGAATCAAGGAAATTAAGTGGGATGAAATGTTCATAAGTAATATG
Source organism: Ichthyophis bannanicus (assembly GCA_033557465.1). NCBI lineage: Eukaryota > Metazoa > Chordata > Amphibia > Gymnophiona > Ichthyophiidae > Ichthyophis > Ichthyophis bannanicus. The sequence continues at coordinate 1,093,576,884 of CM066032.1, read as the reverse complement.
AGGTTTATTTCCTACCAAGAGGAGGAAAGATTGACTGTGTGTTCCCCATTTAAATCACAGCAAGAAAGCCTCATCCTGAGCACTATGAGCCCTTGAGTCCCAGAACCACATAGAAAAGAGCTGGAAGACATTTTCTCTAGAACTATTATTAAGTTTACGTGAATTCAGAGATGCAAGGGATTCAGCTACTACTACTTATTTATTTATTTTACTTATCATTTGTATAGTGCTACAAGGTGTACGCAGCGCTGTAGATAAATACATAAGAGACAGTCCCTGCACAATAGAACCTACAATCTATTCAAGATGGACAAATACAACAAACAGGGGACTAGGGTAAAACTAAGGGGAAATGATTATAACACGTATAGGTAGTAAACAGGGAACTAAGGAGGTCAGAATCCAAAAGTAGTCTCAGAGGTAGGTTTTTAGCCTGGATTTGAATAGGACCAGAAATACGCCTGATGTGCCACCATCACTTCCAGGCATACGGCGTAGCAAGATGGAAGGATCAAAATCTGAAGTTGGCAGAGGAATAGAAGGGCATAGATAATGGCGATTTGTCTGATGAGCAGAGTTCTGAAGGAGGGGTGTAGAGAGACCCCAAGAATGAGGAGCCGCAGAATGAATTAACTGGTAGGTCAGTGGAAGCTTGGACTGCATACAGAAACAGATAGGGAGCCAAGGAAGTGATCTGAGAAGAGAGGTTATGTGAGTGTAGCCCCAATGACTTTTTTCTATGTGTGTTCGTATGTTTTTGTATTTTTAGGTCCAGTTAAGTGGACAGAGTTGAGTTATCCCTATGAAGTAACATTTCTACCTTGCTGGAAACTTCATTAACCTATCTCACCTGTAAGATAATGAATGTCTACAATCTACAGTTGTGGTCAACATTATTGGCATCCTTGCATTTCAACCACTAAAGCCTGAAATTCAACTAGGCAGGCAATGCGCTGCTATGGTACATAGCCCTGCCTGCTCACTCCTAACCCTGGACATTCAATGTCGCAGTGATGAAATTGAATATTCTGGGTTTGGCACACAGAAGCCACAGACGCAAAGCCTAACCGGGTAGTGGCAATATTGCACCACTACCCAGCCAAAAGCTGGCCTAGTTTTAGCCACATATTGCTAACCGGGTAGCGGTGCAATATCGCTGCTACCCGGTTAGCAGCAGTTTCCACCTCCGCTCGCCCCAGAATGCCTCCAACACACCCCGATGCTACCCGGATAGCATTGGGGCACGTAGAGGACTTTCAATGGCACTAACTGTGTAAGTGCCGTTGAATATCCTCATTTAAGGCATTTATTTATTTATTTAGTAGGTTTTCTATACCGCCTTCTCTTATAATCAAAGCAGTTTACAGATCAACATTTCAACTTTTACATAAAACATTGGGAGAGGGGGCAAGCATGGGATTGGTTTCAACTATTTACAGAACTATTTACATTATAGCACAATGCTTGTTAATTAATTGAGTGGGGCTGTGTTATGGGGTCTTACTTTGTAATGTCTCCAAAATGTTCCACATAGAGTGTTGTTTTCAGCTTCTTCCGGAAGTCCTTATAGTCTGAAGTGGCCCTTAGAGAGTCTGGGAGGGCGTTCCATAGAGCTGGGGCAGCCAGGGAAAAGGCTCGTCCGATGTGGATTGATTTGATTTGGTGTAGGTGCTGGGGGTAGCAATGGTTTCCGTGGTGGTGCACCTTCTGGGTCTCAAGTAGTTCTTCGTTGTAATGAGGTTACTCAGTATGTCTGCTGAGATGGCTTGCTTGATTTTAAAGATTTTTAGTGCGGTTTTATATTTGATGCGGGACGTAATGGGGAGCCAGTGAAGGTGATTCAGGAGGGGGGTGATGTGGTCATATTTAGATGAACCAGTTAGAATATGAGCTGTGGTACTCTGTACCATCTGTAGGGGTCAGAGTGCCTGTTTGGATAGGCCTAGGAGTATGGGGTTGCAATAGTCCAAGATGAGTGTGATTATGGCTTGGAGTACAGTGCGGAAGTGGTCTGTACTGAGTAGCAGTTTGAGTCGTCTGATGATGCTCAGTGTGTGATAGGCGTTTCTGGTTGTCTTGTTTTTGTTTATGTTTATTTACATGGTTCATTAGGCTGTAAACCGTGTAAATACCTTTCAACTATCGGGCCCTTAATGTCCAATATCTCCTAAAAAAACGTGGCCAGTGAAATGGCTTTGGACTATATATGCACACACATTTAACACATAAAAGAATCAAATAAAACAAGACCAATTAAAAAAGGAAATAGTAGGAAATAGCATAAAAACTGGGACATCGCCAGGTCATGATTATTGGCACCCTTATGAAAAATTCAAAGCAGTTTGAACAGAAGAACCACATTCCCACTGCAGTAAAATTAGATGCACCTGTGATCGTCAGTACTCACATGATTTGAATCACCCAATGAATGATGGCTCTAATGTTTAAAATGGCCACGTTCATGCCCTGTTCCATTTGCACAATAGTGAAGACAAGAGAGCTGCCTTAGACCATCAGAAAAGCCATTATCGCCAAACATCACCATATGCTGCACACTAAATAAAGAAGGAGATCCTGTGCGAAGGCCAAGGAGGACCACCTGAACATTGCCCAAATCCACCTTGAGAAACCACAATCCTTCTGGGAAAATGTTCTGTGGACAGATGAAACCAATCTTGAGCTCTTTGGCAATGTAGACCAGTGCTACATTTAAAGGTGAAGAAATGAAGCTTATAAGGAAAAACACACTCTTCCTACAGTTAAATATGGTGGAGGTTCCATAATGCTGTGGGGCTGTTTTGCAGCCTCAGGAACTGGAGGCCTGGAACATTTTAAAGGAATCATGAAGTCAGAGGACTACCGAGGTATTTTGGAGCGAAATGTGCTACCTAGTGTCAGAAACCTAGGTCTGGGTCAAAGGTCATGTGTCCTTCAGCAAGACAATGACCCAAAATATACATCCAAAAGTACAAAAGAATGGTTAAAAAGGAAAAAAATGGACTATTTTAAACTAGCCATCAATGAGTCCTGATCTCAATCCAATCGAGAACCTTTGGAAGGAGCTGAAATCTTTCAGTGGTAAAAGGAATCCTGGAAACATTCATGAGCTGGAACAAATTACAGTTGGGGAAACTACCAGCAGACAAATGTACGAAACTTAGATGGTTACAAGAAATGTTTAGAGGCTTTAATTACTTCCAAGGGTCGTGCAACCAAATATTAGTGAAGAGTGCCATTAATCTTGTCCAGGTCATATTTAGTTTTTTCCTCAGAAATTACTATGTCTAAGTTTCACAGACCTCTTTTATTTTTGTTGTTGCATACCTTTGAACATACTATTAAAATATTATGATGTCATACAATTGGAATATTTCCAATTATTTCTCAAGATATGCAAGGGTGCCAATAATGTTGACCACAATTATATCTGAAGGTCTGATCTGTCACAAGACTTTGAAGACTAGAAGACTTCCATGATTCTCATCTAATTAGTAATTTACCTTGTATATTATTTTTAGAAATGCTATAAAGGCCAAAAAAGTCCTTCTTTTTCTTGGGTAAAAATCACAGACTTCGTCCTGTGCTCATTGTAAAGGATATTCATTCTCTTCTCCTTGATTACCACAATATCCTTCTTATGGGCATCAGCTGTTTCTCTCTCCTCCATTTTCAACCTATTCATAACACTTCCATTAGACTACTTTGTTCAGCACATATGTATTTCCACTTTTGAAAACTCACCATTGGTAAACAGTTCATAAAGGATAAGATTTAAAATCTATCTCGATAGTGAGAGCCTTGGCCATGTCCTACACAAAATCGAGGAACACAACATCCTCGGGCAGGGAACGGCATCGGGTCATTGGGGGGATGGATCAGAGGGCATGTCTCAGTGTCACCTCATGTCCAGGGACTCTTCACCCTCGGTCTCCCATTCAGACTTGAAGTCTGAGTATGAGTCTGATGCCACGCGATCAGCTTGGTCGAGGACCACTCTTGGTAGTCCATGACCTCCGGAGGATCATCTGTCCAAGCCATGGGTGCTCACCAGAGAGAACCAGTGTCTTGAGGAAGGGGACTGGGACCTTGTCCAGAGCCAGGGGTGCTTGAGGACCAGCTCGACATCTGGGGAAGCCCTCGATGTTGAGGGTCCTGTCATCAGGGCGATTGAACTGGACAAGATAGACATGAACGCCCGCTGCATGGCCACTAGGGCAGATAAACTGCTCTCTAGGGCTGCCATTATAGTCTCCATACCAGTTAACTCTGCAGCCTTCGACACAGGCACCAAGGACTTCAGGCCTGGCGTCGATACTTTCAAGGGGGAGTCCTCAATAAGGGTGGCCTCGGAAGTTTGAGTCCGGTAGGCAGATGCAGTTGACTCTTTACGGGGCAGCTTGGAAGACCACTCCTGCCCCAACTCCTTGGACTCACACCTGGGACTTCGGGTCCTGGGGTGGGATTTTCCCTTATTCCCAGATCTGTCCTCTGAGGCGGTCTTTGGGAGTTTCTTCTTGTGCTCCATCTCCGGGGATTTCTGCTCTGAGGAACCACGGCATGGGACTTCGAGGAGACTCTGGTTTCACAGGTCACTGAGGTATCGGAGGGTGGTGTCATCGGACACTCAGGCGCAGAGATGAACTTCAGAAAAAATTTTTCCTGCCACTGATGGTGGCTCTTTAAGGCTTTTGAGGTCATGGTTCTGCAGAGCTCACAGTTGGAGTCGTCATGCTTTGGGCCAAGGCATCGGAGGCAGCAGTTGTTTGGGTCGGTGAGTGACATCATTTTGCCACACCGGACACACTTTTTGAAGTCACTGGAGGCCATTGGTAAAAAGGGTCCCGACTCCCGGCAGAGGTCCAAGACCTTCAGCTGAAAAAGGGCGTGAACACCGGTCGAGGAATACCTTAATGAAAAAATGAAAAGATGAACATGAGGAGCGATGCAGAGGCGAGCTGGCTTAGGGGCAGGAAGGAACTGTTACGCAAACTGGACAAAACTTAACAATAAAAATCAGACTTTTTCCAGGGAAAACTGAACATCCGATGAGCTCCATGGAAAAAAGGAGACTGAGGCAAGATGGCACCCTTGGGTGGGAAGTGGACCACGCATGCTTGGTGCATCTCCCAAAGGCTTTCTTTGAAAGCTGGGGAGATGCTTCCACGCGGGGTCTGTCGGCATAGACATCACCCATATGCGAGGACTGACTTCCTGCTTGTTCGCAGAGAATAGTCGCATATCTGTGAATGTTCCAATGTACAAACTCCATTTTTTATGTTTTCTCAGTTTTATAACTCATGAATCTGATTGGCCCATGGAGGGTCATATGTCTTAGGCTGGAACCTACTGTATATGGGGTCTTTGGGAAGTTTATTTTTGCACCCTTCAAAGAGAGTTGGAAGTGTCTGTTTTGCAGCAATGTTTCAAGCATATAGTGAGTTGCTGCTACTAATATTAATGACATCTATGACATTGACATTTTGTATATTTCTTGGTAAAACTTATTAGAATAGCTGGCCATAGACGCTTTTATTTATATAAATGTTTATTGGTATGTGTAGCCCCTCTCTCAGTGGGATAAGGGTTGCCCATAATAGTACACAAAAAATGAAAATAACGGGGTTCTGGTGGGCAGAGAGAGGTAGATGCCCCAAGGTCCTTACTTCATCTTAAAAGAATAAAACCTCCCCACATCTCAACAGTGGTACAAAAAAGTCTTAGTTCATACTAAGACTTTTTTGTACCACTTTTCATACGGGGGTTCAAATCCCACTAGAGGACAGCAACCTTGGGCCGGAAGGACTGGGGTTTCTAGTCCCACAGGTGCTCCTTGTGGTCTTGGGCAAGCCACTTAACCCTCCATAGCCCATGTTCCCTGTAAAATAGTTATCTCCAAGTTATAATGCCCTGTTTAATGTAATTTCCGTTTTTTCAATGTAAACCGCACTGATGCAGAATAGCACAGTATATAAGAGAATGTAAATAAATACCAGGGAATTCTTTTAATATCACATCTCTGTTAGATGAAATCCCGCAAATCATGTATTTTCAAAGTAGCAAAAGCAAAAAAGCAAAAAGAGCAAGACAATTTGAATGAATTCCCTATTTCTTTCATTCTCACTTTTAGCAGGTACTTCGGAGAAACTGGATGTTTCCCTTTACCTAGTTTTCATTTGAGTTCCTGGATGGACTCTGCTTCTTTTTTTCAGGGCTCTGGACTGGGTATCCCATTTTCTTTAAGATCTCCTATAAGACATTCTCACAGCAATAACATTTTCCACAAATCACATTACCTTTCTTAGCACTTCAATCACCTTTTGCGACAGTGCCACTGGACCTTCAAAAAGAGAATCTCAAATTACTTCTCAAAAATACTTCCTTTGGGGAGACACAAAATAGGGAAAACTGGTTTTCTTCCCAAAAGACAAGATTACCAAAAATATCTGAAACTATTTCTTCGCAAACACTACTACCTCGGTATTAGACATGCCATTGTGTTTGGTTGCTCATGCTCAAACTGGATGTCCCAGAAGTTAAGGTGGGATATACCATGGTGGTCCCATTCACCTCCTGAGATATACTCAAATATTACCCTGGTTCTTCTCTCTAATTCTTCCTTTACATCTTTATTTCTTCATTATCATCCATTGGTTAGACCTAGAGCAGCTCTTTAGCCTACCTGGCCATGAAGAGAGCCAGCTGCCTACTGCACTTCCTGAACCATTCTGGGCTCCCTCAGCACACATCCTGTGATGGAACAAAACTCCAACAACTTCTGCTAGGTCCACTGCTTTTTAACATATTCATAAATGACCTGGAAATGGGAATAACGAGTGAGGTTATCAAATTTGCAGATGACACAAAACTATTCAAAGTTGTTAAAACCCATTAGGATTGTGGAAAATTGCAACAGGATCTTGATAAATTGGAAGACTGGGCATCCAAATGGCAGATGAAATTTAACGTGGACAAGTGCAAAGTTATGTACCTAGGAAAGAAAAACCCAAACTATGGTTATACGATGCAAGGTTCCACATTAGGAACCACCACCCAGGAAAAAGATTTAGGCGTCATCGTGGATAACATGTTAAAATGCTCCACCCAGTGTGTAGCAGCGGCCAAGAGAGCAAATAGAGTGCTAGGAATCATAAGGAAAGGAATGGAGAATAAAACAAAGAATATTATAATGCCTCTGTATCGTTCCATGGTGTGACCGCACCTTGAATATTGTGTACGATTCTGGTTGCCATATCTTAAAAAGGATATAGCGTTATTAGAAAAGGTACAGAGAAGAGCCACCAAAATGGTAAATAGGATGGAAGGATACCCCTATGAAGAGAGGCTAAAAAGGTTAGGGCTCTTCAACCTTGCAAAGAGACGGCTGAGGGGAGATATGATAGAGGTCTATAAATTAATGAATGGAGTGGAACAGGTAAACGTAGATCAATTGTTTATGCCATCAAAATATAGAAAGATTAGGGGGCAGGCAATGTAGCTACAGGGTAACCTATTTAAAACTAATAAGATAAAATATTTTTTCACTCAACGTGTAATCAAACTCTGGTATTTGCTACCGGAGGATGTAGTAAAAGCTGTTAGTGTAGCCGGGTTTAAAAAGGTTTGGACAAGTTCCTAAAGGAAAGGTCCATAAACCATTATTAAAGTGGACCCAGAATATCCACTGCTTGCCCCAATACAATCATTGTGGAACCTGTGTCTTTTGGGGAAACTGCTAGGTACTTGTGACCTAGATTGGCCACTGTTGGAAACACGATACTGGGCTTGATGGACTTTGGTCTGACCCAATATGGCGTATCTTATGTTCTTATGTTCTTAACCTCTTTACATCCTGACTCCAGAGGATTAAATAGTTTCCCCCAAATAGGGATACAGCTACAGTACCTAGTGGTGGAAAAGAAAGCCTATCATCTATTACACCATCTCAGCTATCTACAGACACTAGCAGCAGGCTCCAGAACTTTCCATACTTAAAACTCGAGAGGACAAATTCAGCGCTATGTTACATATATTCCAGAGTCCTCTTACAAATTCATTTTTTGAGGGAGCTATTGCTCTGAGATGGCATTTAGTTAATTCTTGCCCTAATGATCACAGTTCCCCCTGAAGAGAGGGAGCAGTGCAGATACTGGGAGTTCATCAGTTACAGTACTACACCGGATACATATTCAGTTTACATTCTGGTTCATTTCTATTTGTGACTGCTGTATAGCAAGTTAAATTACACAGGTACACTACCAAAAAACTGCCTCCAGTTTTGCAACTGATTCCTATAGATTTTGGGGTGCTGAGTCCAGGAAAAATAGCCTAAATGTTCCATCACGTCATGTTTTCTTGCAAAATTAGATTTCTTACCCATATAAGGAATGTTCACATAATTTATTTTTAGCCGACTGCAGTTTATTTTCTTTGCCCAAAATAGAGGTTGTAATGGTTAACTAACTAGAAACACTCCCTCATGATATTTTAGAGTGTTTTGTATTCATTTTATACATTAACAGGACAATTGGGAGGCGGGGGGCTAAATCCAGTACTTGCGCTGGCGCATGTTCTTTCCTGTTCGCCTCGCCTCGTTCGCTCGCTCAAACACTGTGGTTGCGACATGAACGTTCCTGTCAAATTTCAGTTTCTTGCAAGTTCATTATTACCTTTTGTTTGCTCAGTCGTAATCCAGCTTTATTCCGAAGTGGTTCACTACAGTTGTAGTTTGCAGTGCTGTGTATTTGTGATGGCTCACAGAGCCAGAGGTTGCGTCAACTCTCCGGACAGTTTTTGTTTTATTTGTGGGGAATATACCGTGAAAAAGTGGCAGAGGAACATTTCTGCATTTATTAAAAAAGTATATTTCGCCTATTTCGGTTTGAAGTTAGGCGATCAAGACAAACCATGGGCTCCTCACAAAGTGCGCAAGACATGTGAGGAAGATCTATGCTTATGGATGAAAGGTAAAAAATAAGCATTTTGTTTCGGAATACCTATGATGTGTCGTGAACAAAGAGACCACAGCAGTGACTGCTATTTTTGCTCTTGCATTGTGAAGGGATACAACTTAAAAAATAAGAACGTAATAAGTTACCCCAACCTTCCCTCAGCAATTAGGCCTATGCCTCATAGCAACGAAGTACCTGTGCCTGAACCACCAAAATCTTTGGATCATATTTGTGTGGACGGTTCTGATCATGATGAGACTCATCAGATGGCTTTTCCCAATGAGTCCAGTACTTCCGAGTTTGAAACTGAACCAGATCCGAAACCTGAACTTTTCTCTCAAGCTGAATTGAATGATTTAGTCCGGGATTTAGGACTCACAAAAGATGCTGCCCAACTGCTAGATTCTCGGCTTAAACAGAAAAATCTATTGTCACCAGGAACAACTTTTTATTGGTACCGCAACCGCAAGACACAATTTTTGAAGTATTTCAGCAAAGAGGAAGATTTGGTATTTTGCAACGATATATACGGTGTGATGGAAAAGTTTAAACTCAAGTATGATCCTGCTGAATGGCGGCTGTTCATTGATTCGTCAAAAGACAGCATAAAAGGTGTTCTTCTTCATAATGGCAACACATTCGCTTCAGTTCCTATTGCTCACTCTGTTATTCTCCAAGAAAAATACGAGAATTTGGCCCTGATTCTTCAGAAGATTTGTTATGATGAGCATAAGTGGATGATTTGTGGAGACTTTAAAATTCTATCCATGCTATTAGGGCAGCAATCCGGTTTCACCAAATATCCCTGCTTCCTTTGCTTGTGGGATAGCCGGGCCCGCGACCTACACTGGGGGAAAAAAGACTGGCCAATTCGGGAGTATTTGAGACCCGGTGAGAAAAATGTTCTTCATGAGAGCTTGGTACCTCGTGATAAAATTCTATTACCACCTCTCCACATTAAGTTGGGTCTCATTAAGCAATTCATCAAGTCCCTTCCAAAAGATGGTGAGTGCTTTCGGTACCTTTGCTCAAAGTTCCCCCGACTTTCTGAAGCAAAGCTAAAGGAAGGAGTGTTTGTTGGCCCTGATATAAGGAAACTCATTTCAGATGGAGCATTCGCTGAAACGATGTCTGAGAAGGAAAAAGAAGCCTGGGATTCCTTCAAGGATGTTGTTCTCAAATTCTTGGGGAACAGGCGGGATGAGAACTATAAGGATATTGTTGCCAGGATGCTCAATGCCTTCAAAGAACAAGGCTGTAACATGAGCCTGAAAGTCCATTTCTTGCACTCCCATGTGAACTACTTTCCCGAAAACTTGGGGGCGTACAGTGAAGAACAAGGTGAAAGGTTTCACCAGGACATCAAAGACACAGAGAGAAGGTACCAAGGAAGATGGAACACCACTATGATGGCTGATTTCTGCTGGTTGCTGCTGCGGGAAACCCCAGATGAAAAATACGCCAAGCAGCGCACCAAGAGAAGCATTCGGGGGAAGAAGAAACGGGCCCACCAGGAGATTGATTGACCCAAGAATGACTTTAAAATCTAAACTGTGTTGACAAATATCGTGTTTTTACTAAACTTTGAAATAAAAATTTGCTAGTTATTACCACAGTGTCGGATCTCATTTATTAGAATTTTATTTTCACACCATCGGGTGTTTGTCTTCATGTATTGCAATGGTGCGGTTTGCGTTTTCTATTCTTACATACATACCTGTACAGCATTTTTTGCACATTTCTTTGCTTTGCTTTGTGTCTAACCTCGCTCTTATATGCTCAATGTTTGTGCACATGTATGTGGCTGTTTTAAGTGCAGACAATTTTGCTACCATCACAGTGTGCTTTGTTGACATTACTCTATTCTTATGTGCTGCCTTGTTACAATTTTCTTTATTCTTATTTGAATAACTACTAAACAATTAGTATAAAGAATTCATCCAAGAAACTTTTATCTCGATCGCACTCAATCTGAAACGTTCACCTCAAACTGCTAACCCAATGTAGCAAAAAATCTGTACGTGATGGAGCAAATTGGTTACCAGATTTGGATTCAGCGCACCAAAAAACGTAAAAATCAATCGAAACATTAGAGGCAGTTTAAAAAAAAATTTTTTTTAGTTTACCTGTGTTATTGGAGAATTATCTGCAAACGGCTTCAGTGCAATCAATTAATAGTTATCTATGACATCTGCAATGATTACACTGGTGTGTTATCTACCTCGGCCGTGATGTCTGCACATATGCATGAATTTTGGGATATATATGGACCTATAGAGTGCCTCCTTTTGAACTTCATTAACGTTAAACCATGGTGAGTGTTTTGGACTTTGAAATTACAGGGCGCCTATGTTCAATGAGCAGGAAAGTGCCTATTTTGGTGCTGTTTTATAAAGACACACAAGTGCCTAGGTGTTTTTATAAAATAACACAAGTCCAGCCCCAAGAGTGCCTAAACTGAAGGCATGGGCATTATGCCTACTTGACAGGAGGTGTAAATGTATGCCTGTAGATTAAAACATTTATAATCAATACACGTACTTCACTACTCCATCAATGCTTCACCCAGACTGCAACCCTGATAAGGCGTATAGTAAAAGTATGCATGGCCCATGCCACTGAACATACTTTTACACCTGCTGCAATTTTATAAAAGCCATTTTATGCACATATATTTCCATTTCACGTGTGACCCGCTCAGAATGATGGATGGGAGAACTGTAAATATAAATAAAGAAATAAAATGACTTTATAAAATTATCCCCATTCAGTTTTGATGAAATTTAGCTTTTGTGAACATCTGTTGATATTATCTAATATTGCATCCAACCTGTAAAAATTAGAAACAGGTATTTTTTGCCCCATCTTTTCAGTGGGATTCACAGAACACTATCCAATGGTAAATACCTGGAGGCTGATTCTGTCCTGGCCGTCCAGCCCCTTGTGCAGCAAATAAGAATCGGGCCATACAGAGATAGACCAGGGGCCTATCAGAATCGGGTCTACGGCCTGGATGTGCAGGCCAGGCCCCAGTTCTGATCAGCTGCATGCCCAGCCCACATACAGAGCTAACTCAGCCAGGCTTCTGAATGGAGCCGCAGTGTCATGGCGTCCTGTCAGGAGCTGCGATCCCCGGCCGCAGAAATAAACCTCATTCCCTGCAGTCAAGACCCCCGATCTGGCCTCCCATGGCCAGGGTCGGGCTGTGGGAATCTCCCTGCACCCCCTCACCTCTTGTCGCTGCCCAGCACTGCGGTTCCCTGTCTCCGTGGCCAACCCTGGATGTACAGGGCCGACCTCAGAATCGGCCTTGTACATCTTGAGTCACTCTCTGCCCACCGCCCGCCCTTGCTCTGCCTCTGTCTCGCTGCCTCCCTCCCACGAACAGAGCTCCTGGCACAAATCACCTGTTCATATGGGGAGCTCTGTCCCCAGCAGGCTGCCCGACCATTTAGAGGGTCTGTACATCCGGATCGGATGTCCAGACCTGCTAAACGGAGCTCAAAATGACCCCTCTGGAGAGTAGCTGTGGCTTAGTGTTGCAGTCTAAAACTGTGATTATCTTTCCTATTCACTACAAACGGACCACTTTGCTTTATTCATCACTATGAAACATCTTAGCTCATTACGGATGACAATTTTCAAACTAAGAATATAGTAATTTTTTACCCACTTTTTAAAGCAAAAGTGCTTGTTTACGTTCGCTTTAAAACTTGCCACACATAAAGCGTATGTGCAGTCACTTGCATCTGTGTTTTTTCTGCAAGTGGAATTTTGAAAGAATAGTATCTGGAAAATTTTAAAGAACCATTTAGGCATGCACTTTTCCATCCTGAGCTTACCTCCATGCCCAGGAACAAGTTTTAGAATAATGCGTGGACTTTCAGTGACATTGAAGCAGGGCAGTTTTCAGAGAAAATTCATGTGGCAAAACTATTTTTTAACAGTGCCTGCGTGAATTCCTTTGAAAATCTCTCTCACAAAGGCCAGCTTCAAGATTAAGGGTCATGTTCGCTAAACTGTGCTAATCAATAATGTGGGGTTTAGTGCGTGGAAAGCGCACCGTGCTAAAAGCACACAGCCCTGCGCTAAAAATCCCATGCAAACAGGTTAGTGCATAATTAAGCAGAGACAGGATGCGTTAGGAGCAGAACATGGGCGCTGATGGAGCTTTGTGGTTATCGCGGGCATTATGAGTGCATGCTGTGACTGTTGCCTTTCACCAGGTGCCCGTAACGCCACCTCAATGACTGGCTTTAGGTACAGCCATATGCTGGGTTCCATGGAGCCATGCGTTAACAATTTTCCAACAGCAGGGAGATAGATGCACACGCCCCTGACGTTGGCACAGATATCTGCGCTAACTTCATGGCCTGACTGCGCTTTACCAGTGTGCTTCTTAGTAAACATGCCTCTAAAAGTTGCAATGTACTCAAGACTTTCAAATAGGTCGCACAGAATAACCTTTACCACAGTATTGTTCTTAATTAAACTGTGTTAAAATGAGAAACTTTAATATTGGTACCCGATAGCATAATGCCAGTCCAGCTCATGCTTTCACCATACCTGAGAACGCTGAAGTGCCCCTTCAAGTTGAAATTGTTGACCTGTGATGAAATCAAAGTGAGGAAAAATATATTTACAAAGAACAGACATTACTCCATTTTGACAAGAGGCAAATGTTTCATTCAAATGCTGCATTTCGCATATTGGAAACTATAATGAATTCTTGTGCACCTTCTGCCTAGTTCACAATGTCAGTCCTGTGTATTCAGGAACCTCAGACTTTGCCCACAAAATTAAATTTAATGTTACACCCTCCGGTGGAACACTGCATAAATCAAATGTTTGATTTGCATGGACTGTAGTGAACAACCCTATTTTGTACAAATATAAACCCAGCCTTAAATATTATGTCAGGGACAGGAACAAAGCAATCTAGAGCTTCCAATAAAAGTCTGGAAAGAAGTGTAATTCATGCTGGGATTATGCTGCTCTCATGTCAAGTCTGTTATTAAAAGTCTTGTTTTTGCCTCCTTTTTTCATTTCAAAAGAAAATGTTTTTTCCCCTGACCTTCTTGTATTCAGTGAACCAGTACATAGCAGTGCTGCACACAAACTGCTTGCTGCCAAGACAAGCCTCAGACTTAGACTTTAAAAAGAATTAGATCAATAACATGGGGATGTGGACGAAAATATTAACCCAAAGTAGACTCAAAACAAAGTACAAAGAAAATGCCCAAAGAGTCAATGGTCATGATATTGGTGTCCTTCCAAAGGCCACAGTTAATGACTCAGTTTTATTCCAGGGCCATGACATTTTCAAAGTGACTTAAAGGCCGTAGATAACTGGCCACAGATTAGTGCATTGTAAGATTCGGAGTATGTACATAGTGTGTCAGATTGCTACTCTTGGCCTGTCCTGGACCACTGTCAGATAGTAAAAAAAAAAATCAATTAATTGAATTTGCAGAAACCTTTATTCCTTGACTGGGTTTGTTGACTTCACAGATAACTCCAGATTTATTTATTTATTTATTTATTTGGTATACATTTGTATGCCGCCACTTCCAGCGATCAGCAGCTGACCAATGGTGTAAAATACAAGGGAGTAAAGTATAAAATCAGATTGAAACTACAGTATGATTTGAGGGAGGGGTACACCACAATTACATAGAAATTACAAATATACATTACAGCAATTCATACAAATACAGCACGCAATTATGTATAGGTAAGTATAAAGTTGTATGAAACAATCTTTATGGTTGTACTGTCGCTCTCTAAGTCAGACCTCAAGCCATAGGTTCTCCGGGCTTCTTACATGACTAAGCCCATCTGTAGTGGGGAGCCATGCTTCATTGGCTGTTCTGCTCCCTGTAAAACTCCACAACTTGCAGGATTCACCTGGCAGCAACTTGACCCTCTACTCATCAGCTCTTCATTCCAATTTGCCTTAAGGCCTTTTCGTCTTGCTCAGGTCATGCTCTAATTGGCCATCCCTATCTCCATGATTATAAGGAACTGGTTAAAAGATAGAAAGCAGAGGAGGAGCCAAGATGGCGCTGACTACAGCTTAGTGAGACAGTCTTGGTGTTATGGGTTGTAAGCAAAAGGGAAAGGGGCTTGCGGTGTCGCCCCAGTACTACTATGCCAATTTCTTCAGGTAGTTTGGATGCCTTTGTGCTGAGGCCACCTCGATTCCTAGCTGGTACGGGAGAGGTAATCCTGGATACTGTGACGCCAGAGCCGGAGAGCTCGGCAGCTGCCTCGGGTAGTTGTTCTCTTTTCCCAAACTTTGAAGGTGGTGTGCCTGTGACAGCAACAGCAACAGCAGTTCATGGTTAGTGACCAGTAGCAGGAAGAATCCTCCTGGTGCGGTCCCTCGCCAGAGCAGGGAGGAACTGGTGTGGCTGTGGTGTGCTCATCGGAGATCTTTGCCCCGTATCAGCCTCGGTGCACTTCCTCTCTGACAGGTCCAGACGGAGGAATCGCAGCAGTTGGAATGACTGCAGCAATGAGCGCTGAACTGGCACCAGTAGAAGTGGAAGATATCCCTGGTTTTGATCTCTGAACCACTTCATTTTCTTTGGAAAGACCTGAAAGTTTCACTCTTGAATCTATTTGGCAGGCAATTGTTTCTCTTGGAGCTGCTATTTTGCCGCAGGTATCTTCCTTGGCAATGAAGGTACAATCTAATGCTGCTGTGGTGCAACTGGTTTCAACTAAGGTAACTGTACTGCAGATAACTCAGATTGTAAACCAATCTAGAGTGGGAGTATTGGAAGAACAGTCTTCACTTTTTGCAAAAAACATTAACTCTTTAGCAGTAAAGATCGAACAGTTGGAGAATTTATCTCGTGCCAATAACACTGGTCAACAAATTTTTACAAAAGTCATGTTACTGAAATAAAAATAGTCATTTTTTATCAATTTTTATATGCTGAACACGAATATGACAGTGAAATTGCAAAGTTGGCTCTAGTTTTTTTGTAATCTACAAGAATTAATGTTTACACCACGAAATGCATGTCAATAGTAAATATAATAGGCCTTCGGTTAATACCTGTAAAAAAACAAGTCATAGACTATTTCTTAGATTTTTTCGCCTGTCTCTTGTACAGCTGTTCGGGAGCTTCTCTGGGGAGTGTCCAGCAGTAGTCAGCCAGCATTGTAGTGGACCATTTTCCCTGGTATCTTTGCTCCATCGTTGCAATATCCTGGTGAAAATTTTCGCCCTGTTTATCACTAACCATACCACGGTTGTTAGGAAAGAAATCGAGATGGGAATCAAGGAAATGGATCTCTAGAGACATATTGCAGCCAAGTTTCTGATACTATATCAGCATGTCTTCTACTAGTTCCTTGTAGTTTTCTGCCCTAACATTCCCGAGAAAGTTTGTTGACACTAGGCGAAAAGCATTCCATGCTTGTTTCGCATCACCCTGCAGCAAGTTGTTGAACCAGTCATCTTTGAAGAGCTCCCTCTTTAATCTTTGCTTCGTTGAGTCGAGGGAATTTTTCATGCAGGTATCGGAAAGCTGGCGAAGTGCGGTCCATGGCTTTCACAAAGCTTTTCATCAAACCTAGTTTGATGTGAAGGAGTGGTAGCAGGATTTTGTGAGCCTCAACCAAAGTTGGGTGCTGGATATTCTTCTCTCCAACTGTTACATTTTGTCTGCGATTTCATTCCTTCCACAAGTAGTGCCAATCCCTTGCTCGGCTCTCCCACTCACATAAGAAACACATGTATTTTATATATCCCTGCTGCAGTCCCATTAAAAGGGCAACTACCTTCAAGTCACCACAGAGGTGCCAGCTGTACTTGTTATAGTTAATGGAAGTCAGTAGATGCTTTAAGTTATCGTATGTCTCTTTCATGTGGATGGCATGCGCTACTGGAATAGAAGGAAGACGGTTTCTATTGTTCAAAAGCACAGCCTTCAGACTCAGTTTCGAAGAGTCTATAAATAGTCTCCAGTCTTGTGGGTCATGAGTGATCTTTAAGGCATTCATGAGGCTTTCAATATCGGAACAGAATACCAGATTACTTTCCTTTCTGAAGAAAGGCTCCAACTGCTGGTGGCGCTTTCTATATGAAGTAATGTTGACATCTTCTATAAGATTCCATTGTTGGAGTCTTGATCCTAGCAATTCTGCCTTGTTCTTGGATAAGTCCAAATCACGAATCAGGTCATTTAGTTCTTCCTGTGTTATTCTGTGTGGAGTTGATATGCATCCCAGTGAAAATCTGGGTCACTGCATGCTGACGGACCAGGAGAAGAACAGGTCGGCTCACCCTTGTCCTCATCAGATGAATCAAGAGAATATTCTGATGGAGGTTCTGGAATAGGAAGTCCCTCACCATGTGGAACTGGTCTGAATGCAGACGGAATGTTTGGGTAGACTATGCTCGACTTTTTTTGCTTTGTTATTCTGCTGGAAAGAGGAGGAACCAAGCAGAAGTAACAGTCATTTATGTGGTTGCTTGGCTCTCTCCACACCATGGGGACTGCAAACGGCATTGATGGTCTTTTGCAATTCAACCACTGTGAAAACTGTGTTGTACATGTAGCACAGCATATATGCGGGGCCCAAGGCTTGTCTTGGTCACCAATCTTGCATCCGAAGTAAAGATGATATGCCTTCTTCAGTTGAGAAGTGATACTTTTCTTCTGGTTGGCAAATGTCACTTCCCCACAAATGTAGCAGAAATTGTCAACGGTATTAACACACTTTTGCGGCATTACTGTTCTGTATTGTACCTAAATGGCTAAAATTATATGATTAATAAAAGTTACATGTAACAGTAGCTTAAATTGTCTCGCACACAGTCTGAAATATTTTAAATGCTCAACCTTTCCGACTGCGTCTAGAAGTAGTATTGCCTTGCATCAGAAAATGATGCAATCAACTCTGGATGATGTGTGCATGCTGGTATCATGCAATGTGATGCAATATTACATCATTCAAGGCTTATTTGGGATGTTGTTGATGTCCTACTGGATAAATTTACAAGGAAAATGTCAAAAATGAACTACATGCAATATCTTCAAAACGAGAGCCAATAAAATTGTTTTAATGTTATATTCATGTTCGGCTCACCAAGATACTACAGATTAGGGCCTTTTAAAGTCAGTAACGATTTCAATGTTGACCAGTGTAATCTAAGGATTATTAATTTTCCAAGAGTGTCAACAATATCACCGAGGGATATGTTTAAAGTATATTTAATGGAGACTCTTGCGATTTTACCAGATTTAATTCCTCCTACTATAAAAGTGTTTTACTTGCCGACTGGGAAAAATTTAGTTTCTTCTGTTAAAATTGCAGATCAAACTGTTGATGCTTTAAATCTTACTGCTCTATTGGGGTCATCTGCTTAGGAGATCCCTGTTCCTTCTACTTTAATAGTTACTTTTGCCTTGTTATTAGATAAAGAGTGGCTCTTAAAATTATTCTTTAGGAAAAGACATTTACTTTTTAAGGGAATGTTGATTCGGATGTATGCTGACCTTTCTAGGGATACCCGGAAGCGACATAGGGAATTTTTACTACTTCGCCCTGGAGTTCTCCAGTTGGGCGGGGGGGGGGGGGGTCTTCGCGCCCACCCAACTGGTTGCTTTCATAAATGCTCGGGGTTTGGAAGTGTCTATTGATTCTCCGTCTGTTGAGACGTACGTGTATGGTTCGACTAGGTTGTGCTATAACCCTTTTTTTTCATGGTGTCGTATTGGATAATTTTTCCTTGTTTTAGTTTCTCCCTCTATTGTGGACTAAGGATGAGCTAGTAGGTTTTTTTCTTTTCTTTTCTGTTCTTGATTGTCTTAATAATTATTCTTGGATTGTTTATTTCTGTTCTACTCTGTTTTCTTATACAGGAGGCTTTGTTATTTCTTGATTATTGTAAAATTGCAGAAATAAAAAAGAAAAGATAGAAAGCAGAGGGTAGGGCTAAATGGCCAGTTTTCCCAATGGAGAAAGGTGAATAGTGGAGTACCCAAGGGATCTGTGCTGGGTCCGCTGCTTTTTAACATATTTGTAAATGACCTGGAAATGGGAATAACCAGTGAGGTTATCAAATTTGCAGATGACACAAAATTATTCAAAGTTGTTAAAACCCAAGAGGATTGTGAAAAATTGCAAGAGGACCTTAATGAATTGGAAGACTGGACATTTAAATGGCAGATGAAATTTAATTTGGACAAGTGCAAAGTTATGCACCTAGGAAAGAACATCCCAAACTATGGTTACACGATGCACGGTTCCACATTAGGAACCACCATCCAGGAAAAAGATTTAGGCGTCACCTTGAAACCCTCTGCCCAGTGTGCAGTGGTGGCTAAGAAAGCAAATAATGCTAGCAATCATAAGGAACGAAACAGGATATTGGGCTTGATGGACCTTGGTCTGACCCAGTGTGGCATATCTTATGTTCTTATCCTCCTTAGCACAATTCCCTTTGCCTGGCAGAATCCTGTCCCCCAGTACTCCTATCTGGCATAGATACTCCCATTCCAAGCAGTCCCTCCCAGCAAAGCCTACTCCAGAAGTTAGGTCAATCACCTCAATGCCCTCTCCATGTCAGTTGGTTTATTCTAGAGGAGAGGAGGGATATGTGAACTATGACAGAAAAATTAAAATGTCTAAATAATGTATGAGAATCAAACATTATTAGTGGAAAGTTCCAGGATACGGCTTCTTGGTATAAGACTCAGAGAGGGTAAACTCAAGACTAACATCAAAAAATGCTAAAAGGTGATGACTATAGGGAACAGCCTCCAGGCTGATGTGGTGGAGGCAAATACACTTCTAGAAGACTAGAATTCCAATAAAGAATAGGATAAACACAGAAGATCCTTCTTCATGAGGAAATAAAGGTTAAGTCACAGGTTAAATATATTCTGCATTATTGCAATAAGAAACGAAAATGGGCAGACTAGATGGCCATTGAAGTCTTTTTCAGTTACTGTGTATTCATACAGTATAATGTTAAAAAGATGCCAAGGGAGTGTTACACATGCTAAAGAATGACAAAAATAGTCTCCTGGCACTTTATACTTTCCTCTTATTCCTTTCTGGGGCATTCTTTTCACAAACCTCATAAAGTAAACCTTTTCTATGCAATGGCCAATGCATAAATTCATATGAATGTTTTTATTCATACAACCTTATGCAGATTCCCAGTCAGGCTTTGCTCGGTGTTCAAGTCTGACTGCTCAAAATGCCAACATAACGTAAATGGATAAGTTATTCTTGTTGTTTATTAATTTGGAGTTAAATGCATAAATTATACAAACAGTGGCAGAATATCCCTGCTATCCATATATCTTTTGATACTATTCCTGGCCAATCCTAAATTCCACCCCATTTTGGTCAGACTAATATGGCAGTACAGTGAATTACCCTCACCTGGTTTTCAGCTTGTCGTGCTGTGAGAGCTTGTGTGCATCAGTGTTGCTGAGAGCTAAGCTATCAGTAGCTTAGCTAATGGCAGGGTCTCCCAAGATAGACAGGTCTCAGCTGAGGTGCCAGACTAAGACAAACCACCCATTCTAGGTAGCAGTAGAATGGGACGGTGTTGTAAGCGGAGGATCATATTACTGTGACAAATGTAACAACACTGGAATTAAGTGCACAGAAGAAAGACTTGGCAAATCTACTTCTGTATCTTGCCACAAAAACCTAATGGATAGTCACAAAACAAATTGTACTATAGTGCTGGAAGATGAAACTCCCCAGGTTGAAAGGCACTCAAATGGCTACTGGGGATAAGCTGAAGACTTCTCAGAGTAAAGCCACCATTTATGATGTGGTTGGATCTGCTGATGTAGCTGGGCATGAAAAAAGAGTCAGAAGTTGCAAAGATGTCTTACATATTGGGACATGGAATGTGCAACGCATGAACCAAGGGAAGTTGGAGATGGTCAAGAATGAAATGGAACATGTACAACTCGATCTGTTGGGTGTCAGTGAACAGAAATGGACTGGCTTTGGACACTTTGCATCTGACGATCACATGGTCTACTATGCTGGAAATGAAAGACAAAGAAGAAATGGTGTTGCATTTATAATTAAGAAGAAATTTGCAAGAACTGTAATGAAATACAATGCAGTCAGTGAACGCTTAATTTCTATTTGTCTATGAGGAAAACCCATCAACACAACTATATTTCAGGTATATTCCTCAACAACAGATGCAGAAGAGGAAGACATTGAGTTCTACGAACAAGGACAAGCTGAAATTGACAGAACATGCAAACAGGATAGTCTGATAGTCATGGGTGACTGGAACGCAAACGTTGGCAACAAAGAAGAAGGCAAAGTGGTTGGAAAATATGGACTTGGCAACAGATACAAAGTAGGAGAAAGACTGATAGAAATCTGCAAGACCAATGTTCTATTCATCTCAAACACCTTCTTCCAGCAACACAAGCACCGACTATACACGTGAACTTCACCCAGGATTGTATAGAAATCAAATTGACTACACCTGTGGAAGACAACGATGAAAAAGCTCAATAACAACAACAAACTGGAACTGACTATGGTACAGATCACCAACTACTAGTATGCAAACTCAAGCTAAAATTGAAAAAGAGCAAGCCACTCATAAATGTAGCAAAATATGACCTTGAAAATATGCCTCTAAAATTTAAAGACTGATGGGCTCGGAAGGTTCTGCCCGAGATGTCGTGGCCTCAGAAGAGACCCTGGCCTTCGGAGGCACTGGGGACTTGGGGAAAAGCTTATCAGGCTGCTGCTAGGGGATCTTGAGGGCCTTACTGAAATTCTTTCAGAAACTACAGTTTGTCGGGTCGTGGCTAGAGACAGCAGTCGTGTATGCCGGTCAAAGACATAATTTTAGGGCACCGATCACACTTCTTAAAGCCACTGGTAGCCATGGGGAAAAAAAGTACCCCTGCAAAGTCAAAGACTCTCCAGGCTGCCAGTGGAGAAAAAAGGTGCAAAGATGCCAGAAAAAGAAAAAAAGAGAAAACTACAAAAAGAGACTGAACTTGATGCCGAGGCAACATGGTCAGTAGGTGGGAAGAGTACCAGTGCAATACCAGAGGTGAATAAGAAACTCGGACAGAAAAATCTATTTTATCCAGGAACAAGCCAGACAAACATCTGAAGGGCTCTACGGAAAAAAGGAGACTGAGCAAGATGGCACCCTTGGGCGGGAAGTGGACCACACATGTGTGGTGGCATCTCCCAAAGGCTTTCTTTGAAAGCTGGGGGATGCTTCAGCAAGGGCTCCATCGGTTCAGATGTCACCCATATGTGAGGACTGACTTCCTGTTTGTTCCTGGAGAAAAATCGATTTGCTGCTTTAGATACAAATGACGGAGTTCTAAGAAAAGTTATGGGTTGACATAAAGAAGGTTGTGTTGGAAGAAAGCAAGAAGTCTCTACATAAGGTGAAAAAGCAAAAACGGCCAAAATGGATGACTAAAGAAACTCTGAAAATTGTCCAGAAACGCAGAGAAGCTAAAGACAGAGGAGAAAGAAAGGCAATCACAGAACTCAACAGAGATTTCCAATGAGCAGCAAGACAAGACAAGAAGAAGTACTACAATGACACATGCAAGGAAATAGAATCAGAAGCTTTTAGAGGAAGAACAAGATTGGCTTTTCTAAACTATGAGAGTTAAAGAAAAAATTCCAGCCTCGAACTGGAATGCTACAAGATGCTCAAAGATCCATGTTGAATGATGCTGAGAAGATCAAGAAAAGCTGGAAAGAATATACAGTCATTATACCATAAAGATCAAGTGGACCAACAGCCATTTCAACCTGTACCTTACAATCAGGAACCATTGGTGATGAAAGATGAAGTTGAAGCAGCATTGAAAGCCTTATCAAAGAACAAAGCACTGGGCATTGATGGCATTCCCACTGAAGTATTACAGCAATCAGATGAAGCTGTAATACTTGCAAGGCTCTGACAGGAAATTTGGAAGACAAATTCATGGCCATCTGACTGGAAAAGATCTGTATTTACACCAATACTGAAGAAAGGTGACCCGACTGACTGTGGAACTTATAGCACAATCGCTCTGATCCCACATGCCAGCAAGATTCTACTCAAGATCATTCAGCAGAGACTACAACCGTGCCTGGAATGAGAACTGCCTGAAGTGCAAGCTGGGTTCTGGAAAGGGCGAGGAACGAGAGACATTATCACAGATATGAGATGGATCCTTGACAAGACTAAAGAATATCAAAAGGATTTCCATATGTTTTATGGACTATGGCAAGGCTTTTGACTGTGTAAATCATGAGAAACTCTGGGCCACATTAAGAAGCATGGGCATAAAAGAACACCTGATCATTCTCTTGCACAACCTTTGTGGCAAGGAGGCCTATCCAGAGTATGAGGGAGGACAAAGAGACAGGGAATTCACTCTAGTAAAGGGCCCCCTTTTACCGAGGCAGAATAGGAAAGACACAAACACAGCTAGGAATCAGAAAACTTCCACATGGCCCACATTCCATGCTCTCCCTAGTGGAAGGAAGGGGAGAGGATACAGATCCCAGATCCCCCTGAGCTGCCAAAAGAGGAGAGTGCTAAGTGGAATATAGCACATCTGCCAGAGGGTTTGAAGCCAGGGACAGGAGAGACTCCAGGATTCACCAGGAGGCTGGTGGCTGAGGACTGTGAGCTGGGAGAGTCTGAGCCTATGCAGCTGGGAGAGCCTGAGGTAAAGCTAAATGGGGAAGAGATTCCTATGGACTGTTCTGTGTGCAAGGCTTTAAACCTGAGGAACAGGGAGAAAACAAGCCAATCCTGAGAGAGAGTTTACTAGGGAAGGGAACCCATAGTCTACAAGCCGGTGGCCCTGATTCCCTCATGTTGGTAAAGGGAAAGGTCACAAGGACTAAGGAGTAACCCTGGAAGCTGTGAAAAGCTTGTTAAGCACCTGCTGCAGGAACAAGGACACTGGGGTAAGAAAGTAGCTTTTGTAACAGAGCTTTCTTGTGCCCTGAATTGTATTTGTTGATTGAAGGTTTATGCAGCTGAAGAGAGGCTATACTATCACGGACAGTGAATGTGATTTTTGTTTGTGCTTTTGGCCAGCAAGGCTACAAAAGAAGTGAATTATCCATTCTGTTAAAAGACTGTGTATCCTGCAACATGGAAAACTTTTAAACAGATATTTTCAGTTTGTGTTTGTTTTTGGGAGAATACTCTGTTTCACAGAGACCTGAACCAATATCCTATATGTGGTGAGAACGAACCATTGTGTAAAATAAATTCTGTCATTTGCCTTAACCCTTGGAGCCTAATTACAGCTTTTTGTCTGAAGCACACATACAGCCAAGCAAAGACTATCTTTCCCAGAAAGCATTACAAGGAAATAGTGGGAAAAGGGCTTAAAAAAGCAGACAGCAAAAAGTTCCTATAAAATAACCACGCCCCTCTTAGCTTGAGGCGAGCGGTGGCGGCGTGACACCTTTACAATGATCAAGAAGCAACAGTTCAAATGGAACTAGGAGAAACAGAACGGTTTAAAATCAGCAAAGGTGTATGACAAGGCTGCATACTTCCCCCTACCTCTTTAATTTATATGCAGAACAAATAATCAGAGAAGCAGGACTGTATGAAGACAACCGAGGTATGAAGATTGGTGGAAGACTCATCAACAACCTTCATTATGCTGATGATATCACATTACTGGCTGAAAGTGAAGACGATTTGAAACATTTGCTTCGCAAGATCAAGGAATATAGTCTTAAAATGGGTCTGCACCTTAACGTTAAGAAGACAAAGATCCTGACAACTGGCAAAATCAATAAGTTCATCACTGATGGAGAAGAAATTGAAATAGTTGACAGCTTTAACTTACTTAGATCAACAGTTAATAAAGAAAGGACTAGCACTCAAGAAATACGACGATGTATTGCTCTTGGTAGAATGGTTATGAAGGACCTAGATAAGATTCTCAAGAGCAGAGATGTCTCTCTCCATACAAAGATTCAACTTGTCCAGGCCATGGTATGTTCAATAACATCATACAGATGCGAAAACTGGCCAGTGAAAAAGATAGGAAGAAAATTGATGCCTTTGAATATGGTGCTGGCAATGAATATGACTGCCCGAAGAACAAACCAGTCAGTACTAGAGGAGATCAAACCTAAGCTTTCCTTAGAAGCTCAGATGGCAAGACTTTGACTTTCATACTTTGGACATATCATGCGAAGAGAAAGATCATTAGAGAAAAACATAATTCATGGCAAGGTAGAAGGTCATCGTAAAAGAGGAAGGCCAGCGATGAGATGGATTGATACAGTAACAGCAGCTATGGACACCACTCTGAGCCCGCTTGGTTGAAGACAGAGCAAAGTTTTATCCAGAGGGTTGCCAGGAGTCAACACTGACTCGATGGCACTTAACAACAACAGTGAATTACATGCCCAAAATTAATATGTAGAAGGGACCGTGTGTTTTCCTGTACTCATAGAACACTGATCACCTCTCCATCAGTTCTTCACAACTCCCTGAGGCTCCAAAAAAAATTATACCACCTCTCCCAAAAAATTCAGGATGAGAGTCTGAGGGGCAGAAAGGTTGCTACAGGGTAGCCTTTGAGGACCTGCAGCTCTACATTCACAGCCTCAATATGGACCACTAGACAGGTGGTAGCAGCAGGGCCGGCCCATCCATTGTGCGAGAATGTTGTTCATAACATGTCCCACCCTTCAGGGGCCTCAGAGGTGAGCCAGAGAAGCACGCGCAAGGGGCTGGCTCACCTCTGCACAGCCGCCAGCGTGAAGAGATGCGATTTCACTCACGCTGGCAGCCGTGTTCTTGTGAAGCGTGTGAGTGCCGGGAAATGCCCTTTAACCTTTTCCGGCATTCAGCGTGCTTCACTAGAATACAGATGCGAGCGTGAGGGAAAATGCCGCTCTTCACCCTGGCGGCTGGGGAGAGTGAGCTGGGGCCTCATGCGGGCTTCCCTGGCTCCCTCTGTAGCCGCTTAGTCAGGCACGGGGGCTCTTCATGGGGGGAATCTAGGATAGGACTGGAAATGGCCAATGGGGGGACTGGGATTTTAAATGGGCTGATGGGGAGGCAGGATTGGAAATGAGCTGATGGGAGGGCTTGAACTGGAAATGGGCTGATGGGGGGCTCGGATAGTACAGGAAATGGCTTATGCAGGGGCTAAGATTGCAAATGGGATGATGGGGGGAGCTTGAACTGGAAATGGGCTAAAGGGGGTGACTGGAAAAGGACTAGAAATGGCTGATGTGGGGGCTAGGACTGGAAATGAGCTGATTAGGGAGGCTAGGACTGGAAATGGGCTGATGAAGGGCTAGCATTGGAAATGGGGGCTAGCATTGGAAAAGCTGATGGGGAGAGCTTGGACTAGAAATGGGGTGATGAGGGGCTGGAATAGGACTGGAAATGGGCTGATGGGGGCTGAAATAGGACTGGAAATGGCTGATGGGGAGGCTAGGATTGGAAATGAGCTGATTAGGGGGGCT
The DNA here is from genome assembly GCA_033557465.1 of Ichthyophis bannanicus. Taxonomy (NCBI): domain Eukaryota; kingdom Metazoa; phylum Chordata; class Amphibia; order Gymnophiona; family Ichthyophiidae; genus Ichthyophis; species Ichthyophis bannanicus. Next base: position 1,093,550,443 of record CM066032.1, on the reverse strand, counting down.
AGGACTGAAAATGGGCTGATGGGGAGAGCTTGGGCTGGAAATGGGCTGATGGAAGGCTAGAATTGGAAATGGGCTGATGGGGAAAGCTTGGACTGGAAATAGCTGATGGGGGCTAGGATTGAAAATGGGCTGACGGGGGGAGCTTGGACTGGGAATGGGCTGATGGGGGTCTGAAATAGGACTGGAAATGACTGATTAGAGGGCTAGGACTGGAAATGGGCTGATGGGGGGCTAGCATTAGAAATGGGGGTAGCATTGTAAATGGACTGATGGGGGGAGCTTGGACTGGAAATGGGCTGATGGGGGCTGGAATAGGATTGGAAACAGCTGATGGGGGGGTTAGGACTGGAAATGGGCTGATGGGGGAGCTTGGACTGGAAATGGGCTGATGGGGGGCTGGAATAGGACTGGAAATGGCTGATGGGGGGGCTAGGACTGGAAATAGGCTGAGTCAGGGGCATGGGAGACGGGAGCGAATGCTGGGTGCGGCTGGAACTAGAAGGGAGCTGATGTTGGGGGAGGACTAATAGGAGATGGGACTGGGGGAATTAAGATGGAGAGGGGAAAAGATATTTTGTGTGGGAGAGAAGAAAAATCTTTGATTGGCCGGGTATTGGGAGACTAGGTGGGGATTGAGAATGGAAGGGTGAAATTTGAGTGGATGATAAAGGAATAAAGAAGAAATGGAGGAAAGAGCAAAAGGGGAATGATCAGTATGTTAAAGCAGATGTAGAGAGAGAATGGAAAAAATCTAGAAGACAGAAGAAAGGACAAATAGACAGCTAGCTGAAGATACGAAGAAACTACAAGTACTGACTGGAGCAATTACAACTGAAAAATAAAATGCCCAAACAACAAAAGGTAGAAAATACTTTTTTAAATTTGAATTTATTAACTGGAATATGTCTGCTCTGGGAAATGTGTATTGCTAACGTCTTTTTGTTTTTGTTTAGTACAAGAGGGAATTAATTTATAGTTTTATTTCTCCAGTGTTGTTATACATTCCAAGTTTGGCTTTTAGGGTTCCCAATTTAATTATTGTCTTTCTATTTTGTGGTAAGGCGGGTGCAGCACAGTCCTGGGAAAGAGAAAAAAAAAGAAACTTTTTCCCTGAGAGGGGGATGGGCTCACCCAAGCACAGGTTACAAAACGAAAGTTATAGAGAAACACACAATTGCAAGGCTAGCTTGAAGCCACACCCAGACTCCATGGCAACAGCAGGGAGAGATAGGGTGGGGCCAAAAAGGGAAGCACGCTGGCAAACATTTAAACACAGTCAGTCAGCAAGTGGGGAGGGAAGCCGAAGGAACTGGCTGGAGGAGTGGCAGAGCCAGACGGAATGGCAGAGCCAGAGGAAAAGCCAGAATAGTTGCTGGGGAATTCAACACGGAACAAGAAGCAAGAGAGAAGAGCAGGAAGAAGCTTGAGGGAGTTAAAAGGATTATAACTCTGACTCAAAGGCAAGCAGCCCAGGTTCTAAGTAAGGAACGGTGACTGTTAAAAAAGCCTGCTCGGAAGAATGCTTCTACAAAACAAGGTAAAGAAGACAGTACCTTTAAAATGCTTCACTAAAGGGAAGGAGGTCTGTAGCCCTTAAAGAGATAGTGTGAAGAAAGCCCAAGAAGTAGTTATTCTGAGTAATTGCTACTGAGAAGTGCTGGAAAGACAGAAGTCTCATCTTTTAAAGCTGCAATAATATTTCTGCTATGAAAATGTTTTAAACAGCAGTTTAGTTCCTATACTGAGAAGCAGAGAATGTTTTAAGCTTACCTGAAACAGCTGGGAGAAGCTAACAAGGTTAGCTGGACTTTGCTTATAACAGTGACTTTCAATTGTGTTTTTTGTTTGGCTAAAAAGGAAACTTATGTTTGTTACAAAGACTGAAAGAAACTGCTTTGTCATAGCACTGCTGAAATACCTTTATAAAGAAGCTTTTTGGTTGGAAAAAAATATCCTCACTTTCTGTTCATGGTTTGGAGCCTTCTGTCAAGGTCCAATTGCAAACTTGATGATTAAAACAAAATTTAAAAATAAATTTTCCTGTGTTAGCCTATTTCCACTTGGACTGCTTTATTGCCCCACAACTACACAATTAAGGGCCTCAGCTACTAGGCTGAAGCAAGACACAAGTTAATATGGCCCGCCGCCCCCACTAGGCCACCGCCTAGTATGAGTGCCGGCCCACAATTTCTAAATTGTGATGCCTTGTTCTTTTTTGGTGACGGTCTATGTTCTGCATGTGTAACCGAGCTGAGGTATTTTGTTCATGTAGTTTCTATCTGACAGTGCCACCTGTTCTCTTTCCTCAGTAGGAGATGTATTGGTATTCTCTGAGATATATTGGTTTAATATTTGCAGGCCTTTTGATAGGTAGGGTTTGGTGCTTTGTGAGTCCTGGTAGAGCATAGTTACTCACCTGTAACAGGTGATCTCTGGGAACAGCAGGAATTTAGTCCTCACATATGGGTATCGTCGGTACCGACGAAGCCTGCGCGGGAACGCTCCCCAGCGTCCAATTAGAATGCTTTTGGGAGCATCCCACAGCGCCTGCGTGCTGCCTTCCCGCCTTTCCCAACTGCCTCTCTCCAGTTGAGTTTTAGAGCTGAGACAAAGAGAGAGAGCAAGGGAAAGGAAAAGAGATAGATAGAGAGATACAACTCCTAGAGGAGGTGGGTGGGTTGTGAGGACTAAATTCCTGCTGTTCCTGGAGATCACCTGTTACAGGTAAGTAACTATGCTATCTCCAGGAACAAGCAGGAATGTAGTCATCACATATGGGGACTCCCTAGCTTTGATTCAATAGGACAATGCATCAAATTTTGCGTACGTTCCCGGAGAATAAAAAAAGAAAGTGGTCCGAATATCTGCCTAAACTGAATCAAATATATAACAGCTCAATACATTCTTCTACTGGTTTTGCTCCAGTTTATCTATTTTTGGGTAGAGACACATTACTTTCGTCGTGCCCCTTGGTAACGGTAGGAATGACTTCTGATGGTGATATTGAAATGCCTGAAAATTGGATTCAACTTCAACAGGAAAAATTGGAAGTTGCTCGTAATGTAGCCCGGGAGAGGTCTGCAGAAAGTTTCTTGAAAATGAAGAAAAGTTTTGATAAAAAAAGTAGAATGCCTGAATTACACGTTGGAGATAAGAGTATTGGTGCGAAAACAGAGTTATTCTGGTCGACATAAGTTACAAAGTCCGTGGGAAAGTGAAATTTATATAGTTCTAGAGATTTTGGGAACTAATCAAATAGAATTCAAGGTGAATCAGGAAAAATAAGAGTTTTACACAGAAATATGTTAAAGATATTTCCTTTGGATTTGGAAAGATCAGAAACATCTAGTGTGGGTATGTCATCCCAGATTACTCCAATAAATTTTGATTCTGGAAAAGAAAATTTAATGGGGAAGGTGATGAAAAAAGAATGTTATTGGGTACGAACCTTTGTACAATTACGAAAACCTTTACCTGATAAACAGAGGGTAGCTATAACTGAAAGTGAGAAGAATACAATGCGAAGTTCCACACGTGAAACTAAAGGTCTGTGTTCTGCTTACTTAAAGGAAAATTATATTTTGGGTTGAGTATGAGAGATAAATTGTTTTGTTTGTAATCGAAATTAAATACCACGTATCTGAAACAAAGTAAGAGAACTAAGCTGGTGATTTTGATAATGTACTGTAAACAATTTTGTTAAAGCCTAAACAGAATTGTAAACCAGATTTATTATGTATGTTAATTGAATAAATTGAAAATGTTGTTGGAATAAAATTTTAAGGGTACATAGAAATGTTGAGGACAACATTTAAAATTTAACATGGGTGAATGTAACCCCCCCTGTGGGGTTAAGTTTGTTTGAGAGGGGGTTAAGTACCTTGTGATGATTTGTTCTGCATATAAATTAAACAGGTAGGGAGAAAATATGCAGCCTTGTCGTATAACTTTGCTGATTTAAAACCATTCTGGTTCTCCTTGTTCTGTTCAAAGTATTGCTTCTTTATCAATGTAAAGGTTGTGCAAGAGAACGATCAGGTTTTCTGGTATACCCATCCTTCTTACTGTGGCCCAGAGTTTCTCATGATTTACACAGTCAAAAAAACACATATAGATGATATTCACATATTGCTGTAGTCAATAAAACACATATAGATGATATTCTTTTGGTATTCTTTAGTCTTTTCAAGGATCCATCTCACATCTGCAATGATATCTCTCGCTCCTCGCCCTTTCTGAACCCTCCTTGCACTTCAGGCACCTCTCGTTCCAGGTATGGTTGTAGTTTCTGCTGAAGAATCTTGCTGGCATGCAGGATCAGAGGGACTGTGCGATAATTTCCACAGTCAGTTGGATCACCTTTTCTTAGTATTGGTATAAACACAGATCTTTTCCAGTCAGTTGGCCACGATGTTGTCTTCCAAATTACCTGGCAGAGCCTTGTAAGTATGGTAATGGCTGCATCAGATTGCTGTAATACTTCAATGGGAATGCAATTACTGCCTGGTGCTTTGTTCTTTGATGAGGCTTTCAATGCTGCTTCCACTTCTTCTTTCATCACCAATGGTTTTGGATCATAAGCTACAGGTTAAAACGACTGTTGGTCTACTTGATCTTTATGTTTATGTTTATGTTTATTCCATTTGATAAAAACCACCTTTCTACAATAACCAAGGCGGGGTACAATAAAAATTCAATAAAAGAAGGCCAATAGCCAATGAAAAGGAAAGGAAATGTACAATATCTTAAAAGGACAGTAAAGAAAATGAGGAGGACAGGACAAGACGTAAGTAGGGAAGATCTTAAGAGGGGGAGAGAGGTGGGGGAGGGTAAAGGTCACACGAAAGGAGAGGGAACATCGAACGCTAGAGAAAACAGGTGGTTCTTTAGGTTTTGTTTAAATGTAGTGTATTGAGGTTCCAAACGGAGGGAAGAGGGAAGAGCATTCCAGAGGGCGGGACCAGTGAAAAAGAATAATAATAACTCTGTATATACATTCCATCTTTTCTTGATCTTCTCAGCATCATTCAATATGGATTTTTGAGCATCCTGTAACATTCCAATTCATGTCTGGAATTTTTTCTTTAACTCTCATAGTTAGGAAAGCTGATTTTGTTCTTCCTCTAATAGTTTCTGCTTCTATTTCCTTGCATGCATTATTGTAGTACTTCTCCTTGTCTTGTCATGCTGAATGTTGGAAATCTTTGTTGAATTCAGCGATTGCCCCTCTATCTTCTCTGGCTTTAGCTTCTCTACGCTTGTGGGCAATTTTCAGATTTCCTTTCGTCATTCATTTTTGCTGTTTTGGCTTTTTCACCTTTTGTAGAGATTTCTCACTTTCTTCCAACACAACCTTCTTGATGTCATCCCATAACTCTTCTGGAGCTGTCATTTGTATCTAAAGCAGCAAATAGATTTTTCATGCAGTCTTTAAATTCTGGTGGTATATTCTCAAGGTCATAGTTTGCTACATTCATGAGTAGCTTGCTCTTTTTCAACTTTAGCTTGGATTTGCATACTAGTAGTTGGTGATCTGTACTATAGTCAGCACCTGATTTTGTCTTTGTTGATGTTATAGAGCTTTTCTGTCTTTGCCTTCCTCAGATGTAGTCAATTTGATTTCTGTACAATCCATTGGGTGAAGTCCATGTGTACAGTTTCCACGTGTGTTGCTGGAAGAAGGTGTTTGAGATGAATAGATCATTGGCCTTCCAGAATTCTATCAATATTTATCCAGCCTAATTTCCATTGCCAAGTCCATATTTTCCAACCGTTCCAGTAACCCATGACTATCAGGATATCCTGCTTGAATGTTCTGTCAAGTTCAGCTTGTACTTGTTCATAAACTCATCAACTTTATCCTCTTTTGCAGCTGTTGCTGGGGCATATACTTGAATTATAATTGTGTTGATGGGCATTCCTCATAGACAAACAGAAATTATGCATTCACTGATTGCACTGTATTTCATTACAGTTCTTGCAAGTTTTTTCTTAATTATAAATGCAACAACATTTTTTCTTTGTCTTTCATTTCCAGCATAGTAGACAATATGATCATCAGATGCAAAGTACCCGACGCTAGTCCATTTCAGTTTGCTGACACCCAACAGACTGAGTTGTACACGTTCCATTTCATTCTTGACCACCTCCAGCTTACCTTGGTTCATGCTTTGTACATTCCATGTCCCGATATGTAAGACATCTTTACAGCTTCTGACTCATTTCATGTGCAGCTATATCAGCAGTCAGACGTCCCAAGAACTTTGATCCAACCACATCGTCAATGCTGGCTTTGCTCTGAAAAGTCCTCAGCTCCTTCCCAGTAGCCAGTTGAGTGCCTTCCGATCTAGATGTCTCATCTTCTAGCACTATAGTGCAATTCGTTTTGTTGTGACTATCCATTGGGTTTTGTGGCAATTTATGGAAGTTTAATTTTAGTGTTGTTGCCGATGTCATCGATATGTGATCCTCCGCCGCCAACACTGTCCCATTCTGCTGCTGCCCAGATGGGTGGTTTGTCTTGGTCTAGCACCTCAGCTGAGACCTGTCCATCCTGGGAGACCATGCCAGTAGTTAAGCTACCAATAGCTTAGCTCTCAGCATTACTGATGCATGCAAGCCTTCACAGCACGACGAGCTGCAAACCAAATGAGGGACTTACACCATACATATCAGCAAATGTTTATTGTTTGTTTTATCATAGGCTTGCTAGACATCCTGGTTCCTATATAGACTTCCTATGCAAGATAGGCCTTCGTGTCTAAAGAATTGATAAATATCTTTTTTAAAATTTTCTGCTGAGTTTAGAAACTAAAAAAAAAACATCTAGGACGGGAGGAGAAGAAAATGTCTATTATAGAGAATCAACTCCTAAATGGAGCCAGTTTATGTTAATTCCAACAAGTATACATGAAGAGGTAGAGTAAAGCAATGCAGTCTGTGTATTTTCAATCTAATCAAAGCCATGTGAATTATTTTAGCACAGTTCTAGTCTGCAGGGTTTGCTCAGTGAGTTTTATTAAAATGCTGCTACAGTTTTATTTCAGTGCATCCAAAACACATAAACTAGCAGTGGCAAGTGAGTTTACTCTGGGAGGGAATCTGCATATTTACAGGAAGCAGGACATGCCACGTTCCCAATACAAATATTTTGTCACTGAGAAATTTGGCTTGCTTTCCTTTTCCTGTGGCCATGGGGTTTTTTATATGCTCCTGGATTTATTGTGTGTGCACAAGTTGAATATATAGTTGAATATATAAGCCTTTTATTTGTTTCTGGTGGTCCTAGGACCCAGCACTTGCCCTGTTATATTGTCTGGCCAGATTTTTAACACTTGCAAATCTGCAGTCACATTTTCAACAAACAGTATTCATAGTAGTCAATGACAGTGCTGTCACAGTCTACCAGAAACAGAGACCTCTCCATTTTTGTTGCTGCCAATGAATTTTATTTTTATCATATCCTGCATCATCCTCTTTATTTTTAATATAATTTTTATTCAATACCAGAATAAACAGCAGCATTAACGGGCACAAGAACTACCATACCTCCCCCCCCACCCCCCCCAGGCATCCCATCACCTCATAATGCAACATAATACAATATAAAACAATTACGTAACATTATCAGTCAACTAGCATTTTTAGGCACCAGGATATTTTTACATTGTCTCCCTCCACATCTGTAAGTACAGTTCTTAGATCATCAGCGGGTGGGCCATCAAAAACCAGCCCTGACACTGACGGACGTCCTTTATTGGCATTATATCCCCTCCCACCCTCCTCATCCCCTCCCCCCCTCTTGCTGCCAGTATGTTCTCTTCAACACCCCACTCAAATAGCTTTAATGCAATGTCAACCCAGTAGCTTTTGCAACAAAAGTGACCCAACCAGCAAACTTATATATATATTTCCAGGTACAGATTTCCCAGTGTGCTTTATCCATCATTTCATTTTGCCACTGCTGCACAGAAGGTTCTTTATCTGTGACCCAGTTATGCAATATGATTTTCCATGCTACCAGCAAGGCTATCGGGATAACCTTCCTTTACACCTCTCCCAGCAACACCGACCATAGGTCCACTCCACTTTACTCCCAGTGAGTTTCCCAATATTAGTGAGCACTGCATTCCAGTAGCTTTCAGCATCCAACATTCTGGAAAGGCGTGTAGGTGGGTCCCATCCTTTATCCTGCATTTTAAACACTCCTTAGTGTCCCACATCTTCAACTGATACCCATGAACCAGGGATATGTATACTCTGTGTAACAGCTTGAATTGAATCTCCTGAAACCTGGTGTCTCTGGTTATTGTCCGAAGGATCTCAAATAACTCCACTAACCTTTGAACAGAGAGGTCCTCACTTATTTCCCCCTCCCAGGTCGCCAAAGACCTCATCCATCTCTCCCCCTTATTTCCCTGAGCAATGTGTATCACGTTGAGATCTTATTAAGTATCCCTGGCACCCACTGGAAGGCCTTTTTTCTATCATTGAACTGCATCTCCCATCCCCCGGCCCATAGGACGTGGTAGTAGTGCTGGGCCTGAAAATAGGCCCATAAGTGGTTATTGGGAAGGTCCCATTCCATTTTCACCTGGACAAAAGTAGGGAAAGTTCCCCCCCAAGCCACCAGTTGTCCTAAATCATTACAGCCACACCCTGCCCTGATGGTCACAGAAGCAGCTTCAATGGAGAAGGACTGTGCACAGTACTACCCACGGTAGCATGCTGGGCCCATGAACACAAAAGTCAGCAATGGCTACCAGAGGAAGGGGAAAGGGAAGGAAAGGATCTGGGCGTCATCATGGATAATAAGATGGAACTCTCTGCCCAGTGTGCAGTGGCGACCAAAAAAGTAAATAGAATGCTAGGAATCATAATGCTATAATGTCTCTGTCTCGCTCCATGGTGCGATCACACCTTGAATACTACACACAATTCTGGTTACTGTATTGTAGGGATTATAAGGATATGTTCCTGGTTCATAATCACTCAAAGGTCCTGATAGTGACTGCTCTAATAAAAATATACATCAACCAGTCTGTCATTACAGTGGGCAAAGGAAAGACAGGCCAGCATAAAGAACCACATAAGGAAATATCATATATTATAAGCCTTAGAAAAAGTATATGCTTGGATTGAAGGGTCCATGCAGAGACTTTTTTTGCAGAAGGCACATACACAGGAAACCATGCAAAGAATATGCTGAGCACATCAAGCCCTGAAGAAAAAGACAGTTGATGGTTGGAAGGTATGGCGTAAAGAGCAAACGAAAAGGAACTTGAGTGGGTATTAAAACAGGAACAAGGGGATAGAAAGGAAGTAACAGGAAACAGATGGCAAGAGGAGATGAGATACAAGGGGAAGAGATAGATTTGGGAGCTGTGCACGTATACGGAAATCAGAAAAATGTATAGGAGAGGAGGGATTCTGATGTCTGAGGACTGACAGAAATTCTCCTCTCCCTTGCCTGTATTTGTCCATCAGTTATCTAATAAACAAAGATTCTGATTGCACCTGTACTGACTTTTTGGATCTGGACTATACAGGAAATTAGTCTTTAATTAGTAATCGGTCTCTTGTAAGTAACAGGGCCTTACAATTTGTGCCGAACACCCGGGATTGGACTACGGGTGGGTCTTTATGACCAAGATACAAATTTAAAGATTTGGATTCCCCTCAAGAAAAAGAGGGAGGTATGTAAAGATTTGGATTCCCCTCAAGACAGAGGGAAGTACGTTTCCGGTGCGTAGTATAGACCGGAGAAGAAGTGAGTGACGGATTCCCTAGGATGACGGCGGCTGTAATGACGGCGTCGTGAGTATTTTTAACCAAGCTTGGTAAGTGTTGTTTAATTTTTGTCTTTGTTATATGCATTTTTGTTTTTGTTATATGAATAAAGTGTAAGAATAATTTGCTGTTATAAACTGGGACTGAATGATAAGTGATTGAGACAGTACGTGTCATCTAACACGAAGCGTGTGTGTGTTCTTGCTCACGGTTCCATACCTCCGCGAGGAGATTGGCTGGGCTTGAACGAAGCGAATTCTTGTTTGAAAGGTGTTCTGGACATTTCGTGCACTTCCTTCCTCTGTAAATAAAGAGGGTGGGTATTGAGACCCTTAAATAAAAGGTTGCACATAGGAATCATGTCTCTGTTTAGGAGAAAGAAAGATAGCAATCAGGACATAATGGTAAATCAAATTTCCCCAGTGACTCCAGTTGAACGGATGATGAGAGATAATCCCTTATTAGGAAAGGAAATATTGAAAGTTTGCCCTAAATGGGCAAAATGGAGCGCTGCTCCTGGAACTCCTCTTGGCTGGCCACCAGAGGGGTCCTTTGATGGTTGTTGTTTAGTAAAAAATAGGGATTATGTTTTATTTCATAAAACTGGGGCTAGTCAGCTGAAACACTTAAGGTACATTTCCATGTGGATGAAACAGGTAGATCCAAAAACCCTCAGTAGTGATGATCCGCCCCCCTATTGGACGACAGAGAGTCGTACAATGGCAGCGATAGGTTATGCAGACCCTTCCATAGATTTAGACCCCAAGGAGACAGAATTAGAGGACAGACCTAAAGATAAAATTAAAGACAAAAGACCAGTAGAAATACACAAGGAAAGAGTTAGATACTGGGATGAGAAAAAAACACCATCTCTTATTGAGACTCCCCCATGTAATCCAATATATCCCCATCGGGAATTGGAAGACATAATGCGAAATAGTAACTCCCAACCACGTAGAAGATCCTAGTCTGCATCTCCCCGCCGGGAACAGCATACGGGATGGGTTCAGGTAGCAGGTAAATTACATTTGACCCCTGATCCTATCCCTGAGCCCCCGGTATGTGACCAGTCATTGCTGGGGGCCACAGGGGGTGATCAAACCCAAGTACAGTCCACTCCCTTTGTCCTTGACTCCATTAATTGCGATAGGTCTCCAGTGATGTCAGCGGACAAATTCCCTGGTAGTCTTGATTTACCAGAAGGTCAATGGGAGCGTGATTATTTTTCTAAAAACCATGTGAGAGTAGACAGGATATTAGGAACCGGACGACCAGAGCCCACGAATATCACTGCCTACCCGTGCAGAATTCTAAAGAAGCAGTTCAACCTAAGAAAACCCCTGTAGATTTTGTTTTTAATGAAGAAGAAGGTGAAGGTTTTTATGTATATCATTGGAGTTCAAACTTACATGGGTGGACTACAGCCTGTGCCCCTCAAATGAGAATTTGGCCAGAACAAGGGTCCCTGAATACTACAGATTTAAACCTAGCTCGTAGATGTATCCGTGGAGGGGAGGGAGATCCACAATGGGACTATAAGTATATGGAAGCAGGTTTAAGGGTATGGGAAAAGTATGAGGGACAAGATCCCAATAACCCAAAAACACCTAATCATTTGATATTTCCCGTGCGGCATACTCCCCATGGGCAAGAAATATATATCCCTTGGAGTTTTACCGATATGACTAATCTGGCCGAGCAACTCCCTCCCCTGAATCAGGGAGCGGGAGCGTGGATACAAAAATTTGAACGATTAACAGCAGGTTATACTTTAGCAATTGGAGATGTAAAAGCCCTACTAGCCCGAATTTTGGGTAATAATGCGGCTAACCAAGTTTTTCAAAATGCCCATATCAGAGGGGTTATGGTACATCATCCCCAGTATGATGGGGCACTTTTTAATCTTTATCGTAATATGGTATGGGACTCCTTGAGGGACATTTATCCCACCCAACGAAGTATGGGACCCCTTACTTCAATGCAATTTAAGGTTGGGGAAGATATTAGTGCTTATTTGGCTAAATTTCAAGATTTATGGGAGGCCCAGATGGGTGTACCCCACAATGACCCTAACATGGCTCTCATGTTTTTTCAGACTCTCTGCAATACCTTACCTTTGCCTATCCAGTTAAAGCTAAAAAACATAGTGGCATTAGAATCAGAACCATGGCAGAAACAACAGGCACATATTTTTCATTTTGTCAGACAAGCTGAGGAAGAATTGAATAAACCAGAGAGGGACAGAAAGGCTGCCCAAGCTCGTTTATTCAATTTACAATTGAAAGAAATAGAACAGGAGAAGAAAAAGGGAGAAAAGGTCAGCAGATCTGTGGCTGATACAAAATTGATAAAGGCTTTACGCCAACAAGTAAAAGAGCAGCAGAAACAACTTGATGAAATCAATGACGATTGTGAGAGTGACAGTAGTGTAGACAGTGATTCTGAAGACATGTATAGACAATTCATGCGAGTTTTGAATGTTCAAAAGCATGGTCAGCTCACGGGTCAGGAACCACGATCCTTCCCCAGACAAGAGCAGGACAGGGAGAGAGATTTCACTTGTTGGTGGTGTGGTGAGAGGGGTCACCTGCAACGGGTCTGCCGTGCCCCACTACCGGGAGGGCGGCGACGATATGACCAAGGTCCCCCACCACTTGCAAGACCCCGCCAATACCCTACCTGGCAGCCCCCAAATAGGACAGGCTATGGCAATAGGGAAAATAGACAATGACTAGGTATATATAATATGCAGGTGACACTGGGAACAGAGGAGCCCCATATTGAATTAACTTTGAATGACCAAGTAATGAAATTCCTAATTGATACTGGAGCTACACTTTCTGTTCTGAACACCATGCCCATAAGTGGAACCATTGGCAGAGACAGTGTAATGACTACTGGGTTTGATGGTAAGCCAGTAAAAACCCCCGTGACTAATCCAATTTGGGTGAAAGGGCCACAATTTGCCATCTTCCATAGTTTTTTGTATGCCTCTCACTGTCCTATAAATTTGATGGGACGAGATTTAATTGTAAAAGCCCAGGTCACCTTAGTGGCAGGAGCATTTCAATCTGCAGGGATAAGTGAAACTGGCACTTACCTCCTTAGTCCATATGGGCGGGTACGAGGTACACCGGTTCACATACGATTAAAACAAGGGAAAGAGGGTCCAAAATTGCCCCAATACCCCTTGCAGCAGGCAGCTATAGAGGGTGCACGAGAGGAAATTAATCAGCTTAAACTACACGGCATAATAGAACACAGTACGTCCTCATATAATACTCCTCTCTTTCCGGTCAGTAAACCCAATGGAAAGTGGAGGATTGTCCATGATTTACGAGCATTGAACCAAGTGGTGGAAACTCAGTTTCCTGCAGTTGCCAATCCGGCCACTACATTGAATACAGTACAACTGTACAAATATTTTACAGTATTAGATTTGAAAAATGCCTTTTTTAGTGTAGAAATTGATGTTGATTCTAGACCCTTACTGGCTTTTATTTTTGATCAAGTACATTACCAGTGGACACGACTACCCCAGGGGTATGTCGATAGTCCTAGTATATTTTCCCAGATTCTCTCACAAGATTTGCAGGATTTCAATTCACATCTCCCTGGAGAGATGTGTTTGCTGCAATATGTAGATGACATTTTACTGTCTGGGTCAGACTATGCACAAATGCAGAAGTACACACAGAAGTTAATACAGGAACTGCATGAGAAAGGGTACAAACTAAATGCAGAGAAAGCACAACTCGTGCAGACAACAGTTACCTTTCTGGGGTTCCAGTTAAGCCAAGGATCTATTCAGCTGGGAGATAAGACAGTACAACATGGCTTACAGTTACCTGTCCCCAATACAGTGAGAGAACTTCGTTCCGTTTTGGGTACTCTAAATTTCTGTAGAAATTGGATCCCAGCTTTTAGTTCTCGGACTCTTTGTTTCCGCCCTTATTTGAAGGGTGGTGTAAAAAATTCAGACAAAATTACTTTAGACCCTTGTGCTGTAAGCGTGCTCCAGTCCATTTTGGAAGATTTAAAGTGTCTTCCAGCCTTACATTTGCCGAATCATCACAAACCCTTTCAATTGATGGTAGTGACAGGCTCTCAGGCTTGTGCGGCCATACTATTTCAGGACAGGGTTTCTACTTTGGCATTCTTGTCTGGTACTTTTGGGTGTACAGAACTCCCCCTTCCTGACCTTGAAAAAGTAGTCATTGCGGTTGCAGCAGCAATAGAGAAAGTTTTGTCTATTTTCACTCCCACTACCCTGATTCTCTATCAGTCCATTGAACTGAAGGCTATTCTAAACAAAGACACGTTACATTTGTCCCCGACTAAATTACAGCAAGCCTGTGCATCTATCTTGAACAGTGGAGTGATTTTCCACCCTCTCACTGCCTCCACGTGCCCACTAAGTTGGCTACAGACAGCGGTAGATGTTCATACCCCAGTATGTGACTCCCCCTATGAGGAAATTTTATCCATTATGGTATCACCCTCTGACATGCCACCAGATAGTGAAATTTGGTTTACTGATGGATCAGAACAGAAGGGTGCTGTAGGATTTGCTGCTGTGCTGGTGACCCCTGATGGAGTGTCTGAGCATTGCTTACAGTATGCTCTGGACTCGGATCAGGGATATTCAGCACAGGCAGCTGAATTGTGTGCTATATTAGCTGTCCTAGAGGAACGTCCGGAAACGCCCCTGATTTTCTACACTGACTCACAGTATGTTAAAAAATTGTGTGGGGAGTACCTCCAGATTTGGTTACAGCGGGGATTTGTTACTTCATCTAGTAGTCAGCTTGTACACAAATCATTGATTCTATACTTGTATGACCTGTTACTGCAGCGCCAGCAGAAAGGTATTCTAACTTCTTGTAACTGGGTCCCTGGCCACTCCAGACATTATGGTTTCTTACATTTCGGAAATGCTCTGGCTGATGAAGCAGCTAGACAAGTTACAGATGCTGTCCCCATTTTAGTTACTACACGAGCAAAGACTTATCCCTTACCCTCACTCCGGGATTATCAGCAGAATTTTCTGCAAGATGAAGTGCAGAAGTGGAAATTGTTAGGATGTTCAGAGCACAAACAGTTGTGGGTTCACCCATCTGGAAAGGCTTGCATTTCACTCTGGTCTTTACAACAATTGTGTCACTTGTTACACTCTGTAGCCCATGCCCCTGCCTCCAGCATTTGTGCACAAATTTCTGGGCTCTTCTGGTACCCCCGTCTTAGGGCCAGGGTGCAGGAGTTGTGCCAGCAGTGTCCCCAATGTTTAGAGAATTCTCCTGTGAAGGGCAAACAAATGCTACAAGGTCATCTCCCAGTTGTTCAGGGTCCGTTCATTTCCTGGTATGTAGATTTCACAGATATGCAGGTCCGTGTAGATGGATACAGATTCCTTCTCGTCTGTGTCTGTTCATTCTCCAAATGGGTGGAGGCTTTTCCCTGTAAACAGGAAACTGCAGCTGAAGTTTTCAAATGCTTTTCACAACATTTGTTTTCCCCGTTTTGGCATTCCCCAAACTGTTTATTCTGATAATGGTTCTCACTTCCGGAATCAATTAATGCATCTTTTCTCTACAGCAGTGAACCTGCACTGGAAGTATGTCTCAGTCTATCGCCCCACTTCCAATGGTCTCGTCGAACGGACCAATGGCCTGCTCAAGACTGCACTGTGTTTGATTCAATCAGACAAAAGTTTTTCCTGGTTACAGGCCCTGCCTTTAGCTTTGTTTCAGCTCAGGAATCGCCCATTGAAGAATGTTGCTCTAACACCACATGAAATATGTACTGGCAGGCGATTGTTGCTATACAATCTGTCTGAAACGTCTGTTTCTTTACCAGACTCTATATCTCCTTACATTGCAGGTTTGCGTTTAGCCTTAGCAGAAATCTCCCGACGCTGTGCCATCCGTGATCAACATCCATCTCTTCCCAAGGAAAGTCTGATTCCAGTTGGGACCAAAGTTTATCGCAGAAATCCTCATCGAAGTTCCTGGCAAGATCCAACATATTCAGGACCTCATATTGTTTCTGCGTCCACTCCTTTTGCTGTTCTGTTGGACTCTGGCCAAACCTGGACTCATATTGCCCACCTTTGGGTTCCTTGAACTGTGCTTTGGACTTTGATTAATCTTCTATAACATGTCTGCCTCTCCTGCTCTTAAGTATGCCTTTTTATATTGTTTCATGTTATTTGCGATTCTCCTAGCATGGCTTTTATTTTTCATTTGTGTCCCTGCCACTAAGTCACCCCCCACCACTACCATCTCCTCCCTGAATCGTTCCCTTAGGTCCCTCCCTCTTCCCAATACCTGGAAATCAACTATCCTTGATGGTCAGTTAGCTATGTTTTAAATAATCAAAGTCCTTCTGTCCTTTCCCGTCATCCTAGAGCTACAGCATCTGCCTCCAATTTATGGCAATCATCTGTTCTGGATATTTTACGCTTAACTAATGTTTCTGATTGTTTAATATGCACCCCCATCCCTAAAGCTGTAAAATATGCTCCCGTAGCGGTTTATCCTTTGTCCCTCTCAGAATTAATGGGAAAGGTCTCTTGTTGGGACAACAAAAACTTTACTGCTCCATGTTTTGAATCCATAGACTGTACTGACACATGGGAGTCTGTGAATGCCTCCAGTGAACCTTTCTTTGTTTATGTTCCTTTAGAGATGCGATTTACTTATTGTCTTGTGACTAATGCATCTCTTTCATTTTCCTCTCGCTGCAATATTACTTATAATGTCCAAAATGCTTCTTGGCATATAGCTGCTGGAACTTTTGTTCCTCGCCATGGTAATTCTACTTATTTGTCACAATTTACTGCTAACCCCTCCACCCTGTCCCCAGCAGATAATATCACCCTAGTGCCTTTGCTAGTGGATTCCAATTATTGGCAGGATGCCCTACTTGTGGGTCCCTATTTACCTTCTGGTCATTATGATTACTGGCTTGGAGGTAAAGTCCCTTTTAGTTCCTGCTATACTCCCCAGTCTCAGCGCTCTACCTACAGTCATGGGAAGTTACAATCTAACCTTTATTTGGGTAATATTAATACATTTCCAAGAAAATGGCGTTCTTCTACACAGATTTCTGCTTTAACAGGTCACTATTTTCTTTGTGGGGAAGCCTTATTACAGAAAATTAATATTTCTCACTTGCCCTGTACCCTTGTCCGTATATCTCTCTATTCTGCCCTTATTCCTTTAAATGTTTCACACAAAACTCATTCACTCCTCCAGCGAGTTAAACGCTCTCTAGTAGGATCAGGTCCATGGGATGCAAAAGTTTCTGAAGATGAGGCCATACAGGCATCTTTTGAATATATTAATTCTACTTACCCCTTGACCAAAACACGATTAGATGCTTTATCATGGACAGCATGGATTCCTTTTGCTACCCCTGCCCTCACTGCTGAATTAGGAATGGCTATACGCCGGTTACAATGTTTGCTTCATGTACAAATGAAAGCTGTTACTGATTCTATAACTAAGCTATCAGAGTCCCTAGAGCAAAATACCCAAATGACCCTACAAAATAGACAAGCGCTAGATTTGCTCCTTGCTTCTGAGGGAGGTCTTTGTTCTTTTATTAATGCCACTATTTGTTGTACGGTCATAGCGAATCATTCAGTGTTTGTGCTTAATGCTATGGATAAGATACGCCACCTGTCAGATTTACATATTGATGACTTTAAGGGAGGACTGAATGTAGGTAATTGGTTTTCATCCCTTACCTCCTGGTTTCACTCTCTAGGTACTGGTCTAAAAGGCCTTTTAATTTCTGCTGGCATCTTTTTAATTTTTGCCTTGTCCTTTTGTTGTATTGTTTCTCTTGCCATTTCCTGTTGTAAGAAACAGTGTACCAAGGTGTCCACTTCCCTTATGCCTGTTCAAACATGCCATACACATGTGAATGTTTCCTATGCTGCAGTCCCCACTTCAGAATTCTCTGACTTGGTCTTATCTCCTCCACAATAAAAAAAAAAAAAAAAGGGCGAATTGTAGGGATTATAAGGATATGTTCCTGGTTCATAATCACTCAAGGGTCCTGATAGTGACTGCTCTAATAAAAATATACATCAACCAGTCTGTCATTACAGTGGGCAAAGGAAAGACAGGCCAGCATAAAGAACCACATAAGGAAATATCATATATTATAAGCCTTAGAAAAAGTATATGCTTGGATTGAAGGGTCCATGCAGAGACTTTTTTTGCAGAAGGCACATACACAGGAAACCATGCAAAGAATATGCTGAGCACATCAAGCCCTGAAGAAAAAGACAGTTGATGGTTGGAAGGTATGGCGTAAAGAGCAAACGAAAAGGAACTTGAGTGGGTATTAAAACAGGAACAAGGGGATAGAAAGGAAGTAACAGGAAACAGATGGCAAGAGGAGATGAGATACAAGGGGAAGAGATAGATTTGGGAGCTGTGCACGTATACGGAAATCAGAAAAATGTATATATTTAACACGACTATTGTACTCAGTGAGAGGAGGGATTCTGATGTCTGAGGACTGACAGAAATTCTCCTCTCCCTTGCCTGTATTTGTCCATCAGTTATCTAATAAACAGAGATTCTGATTGCACCTGTACTGACTTTTTGGATCTGGACTATACAGGAAATTAGTCTTTAATTAGTAATCGGTCTCTTGTAAGTAACAGGGCCTTACAGTATCTAAAAGAGGATATTGCAAAATTAGAAAATATACACAGAAGAGCCACCAAAATGATCAAGGGGATGAAAGGATATCCCTAGGAAGAGAGGCTTAAAAGGAAAGGGCTCTTCAATTTAGAAAACAGACGGCTGAGGGGAGATATGATGGAGGTCTATAAAATAATGAGTGGAATGGAACTGGTAAATGTAGATTGGTTGTTTACTCTTTCAAAAAGTAGGGGACATGCAATGAAGTTGCAATATAGCACATTTAAGACTGATCAGAGAAAGTATTTTTTTACTCAACATGTAATTAAGATCTAGAATTCATTGTTAGAGGATATAGTAAAAACTGTTAGTGCAGCTTGGTTTATAAGAAGTTTGGACGAGGTCCTGAAGATGAAGTCCATAAACAACTATTAAAGTGGACTGGGGAAATCCATTGCTTATCCCTGGGATAAACAGTGTGGAATCAGTATACCATTGGGATCCTGCCAGATATTTGTGACCTGGATTGGCCACTGTTGGAAACAGGATACTGGGCTTGATAGACCTTTGGTCTGACCCAGTATGGCATATCTTTTGTTCTTATGAGAAAAGACATGCAAAAACATTTGAAGAGGGAGCAGTTTGGAACAACTGTAATTGCAGTGGCAGTGGTTTGAGCATTGTACATGTTCCTGCTTTATTGTACCACTTGTTCTTTCCCTATAGAGTTTCACTGCTGTTCCCAGCTGTGCTATATCATCGCAAGCCCTCACGTGACCCCGTGAGTCCGAGCACCAACAAATAAAGGGAACCTCAGCTGCTTCCCTTACTGTCTCCATTGCTCCTGCAACATAGTGCTGTGTACATTGTATCTGTTCCCGCTTTATTGTACCTCTTGTTCTTTCCCTACCGAGTTACTCTGCTGTTTCCGGCTGTGCTACGTCATCGTGAGCCCACAAGTGACCCCATGAGTCCGAGCACCAACACAATAAAGAGCACAACAGCTGCTTCCTGCACCATGGGCGCACGCCCAAGGAGTAGGGACTAGTCCTTGGGCATGCTCCTTGGGCGGATCCTGGGGCCACATGTATGTGTTGGGCAAGCTGTGTACTCGACTAAACCCCAGCCAGCGTATCCTTCAGGTAACACTGGTGACTGTTACTTCTCATGTCATCTTCCATTCCGATGTATTGGGGGCATCATCCATCTCCCCCTACCAAGAGTGACAATTCTTCTCTTTTGATAATTTACTTCCCTGCCCAACAACAGCCATACCTACCCCCTCATCTCTTTCCATCCATCCATCCATCCCTAACTATTCCCAGGGCACTGCTAAACTGTCAATCAGTTCGTGGCAAAACATCCCTCATCCATGATATTCTGCTCCAATACAAACTAGATCTTTTCTTGCTCACAGAGACGTGGTGTAAAAAATGGTGAGGGGCCTATTTTATACCGGTGTGTCCCACCTGGTTTCTTTTCACTGTCAACCTCTCGCTCTTTAGGACAGGAGGTGGAATAGCAGCCATCTTTGTGACTGCCTGGCCATAAACGAAATTGCCTCTTCTACCCTACACTACTCTGAGGTGCTTCTGCTTCACAAACCCCCTCCTTTCACGAGTCAAATCCTTCTAATTTATGTCCCTCCCTCGCTGTCCTCCTCTTTGTGGGACTGTCTTGCTACTACGTTATTGAAAACAGTTATGGCATACCCATATCTTCTTATTTTAGGGGATTTTAATTTTCATATAGATCACCCCATTTGTGTACGAGACAAATGTTTCTTAGCCCTCATATCAGATTTAGCCTTGACTCAGCATATTCTGTTCCCCACCCATGTCGCAGGACATACCCTGGATCTTCTCCTGACTTCTTCCGATTCTAGGGCGAATCTCACTGATCTTCATAGTCTTGTCTTGCCCTGGATCGACTATTACTGTATTTTTTTCCATCTCTTGTTTTCTATATCTTCCCCTGCTTCAACTCCTCCCTGCTTCCCACACTGTTCATTTCAGTTCATTCCCACATTGCTCCTTCCAGATTTTCCCTCTATAGATACCAGTTTTACATCAGACTTCCCTTTACTTTCTCCAAATACTCAGACCTCTACCTGGGATCAGACACTAAAGACAGCTTTTGATAAACTGGCTCCCTTACATAAACTTTTGATAAACTCTTCCCATCCATGCTCTGTCCGTTATCACCCCTGGTATCATACTGGACTGCGCAACTTTTGTCATCAGCTGTGCAGAGCGGAAGAGCAATAATGGCATCACCGCACCCCCTCCTCTTTGGCTACTTTCTGGAATTCTCGCACTGGCTATCGCAAGCCTATTACAATAGCAAGAAATGATACTATGATAAGCTCATCACCAAAGCTACTAATAAGCCTAAACAACTATATTCCATAGTTTTGTGTCTCCTTTGATCACCCTCATGTCTTCCACTCTCAACTGTCCCCTCAGATAAGCAGCTAGCCCAATATTTTTCAGACAAGGTCTCTTCCCTGTGGCAAAACTTTCCTCCTTCCAACCTGCCTCATTCTCCCTCCATAAGAGATGATTCACTTCCCTCTGGAACCTCAGATGTTCTCTCTAACTCTATTCACCCCTACTCGTGGTCGTGCTTTCATCCAATTACCATGTCAGATTTGAAGGTCATTTCTTCTTCTTCCTCTCCAGCAATCTGTGCTTTAGATCCTATCCCTTCTAACTGAATCGCTAAATCGAAATCTTTTTAACAAGAGTCTTCATCTGGCATTTTTCCCTTATCCTAGAAGACTGCTGTGGTCTGGCCCATTCTAAAAAATCCATCACATGATACTGCCTGCCCTGCCAATTATCGTCCGGTTTCTAATCTTCCATTCCTATCTTAACTTCTGAAAAACTTGTCTTCGCACAACTTTTATGTCACTTTGAAAATACAAATTTTCTTCATCCCGTCAATCAGGTTTTCAGCCGGGCCACAGCACAAAACCCATGATGTTATCGGTCTTAAATTAAATCCGCATGTCGTGGGTTAGTACCACTTGACCTCTCCAGTGCTTTTGACCTAGCCCACCACTCTCTCTTTCTGTCACTTCTCTCCTCTGATGGCCTAATATCTACTGTCCTTCACTGGTTTCACTCCTTTCTCTCTACTCGAGCTTAAGAACATGCCATACTGGGTCAGACCAAGGTCCATCAAGCCCAGTATCCTGTTTCCAGCAGTGGCCAATCGAGGTCACAAGTACCTAGAAGTTTCCCAAAAAGACACATAGGTTCCATATTGCTTGTATTGGGGTGAGCAGTGGATTACCTGGGTCCTCTTTAATAATGATTTATGGGCCTTTCCTCCAGAAACTGTCAGGTAAGGTTTGCCTCTTTGAGGATGATACAAAATCTGCAATAGAGTAGACACCCAGGAAGGTGTAGATAACATGAGGAGGGATCTAGCTAAGCTTGAAGAATGGTCTAGAATTTGGCAGCTGAAATTTAATGTTAAAAAATGTAAGGTCATGCATTTGGGCTGCAGCAATCCAAGGGAGCAATATAGTATAGGGGCGAAGTACTTTTGTCCACTAAAGAAGAGCGGGACCTAGGCATGATTGTGTCTGATGATCTTAAAGTAGCTAAACAGGTAGAAAAGGCGACGGCAAAAGCTAGAAGGATGCTTGGATGCATAGGGAGAGGAATGGCCAGCAGAAGAAAGGAGGTGATAGTGCCTCTGTATAAGTCTTTGGTGTAACCTCATTTGGAGTATTGTGTGCAATTCTGGAGACCACACCTTCAAAAGGACAAACAGGCTGGAGTCCATACAGAGGTTGGCTACTAAAATGGTTAGTGGTCTTCATTATAAAGCACATGAGGACAGACTTAAGGATCTTAATATGTATACCTTAGAGGAAAGGCAGGATAAAAGTGATATGATTGAGATGTTTAAAAACCTCCATGGTATAAATGCACAGGAGGAGAGCCTCTTTCAAATGAAAGCAAGCTCTGCTACGAGGGGACATGGGATGAGGGTGGAAGGGGATAGATTCAGGAGTGATATGCATAAATATTTCTTTATGGAAAGAGTGGTGGATAGGTGGAATAGTCTTCCAGTGGAAGTGATAGAGATGAGGACAGTATCTGAATTCAAAGAAGCATGGGACAAACACAGAGGATCTCTAAGGGAAAAAAGGGGAATGTTGTAGTGGTTGATATGGAACAACAGACTAGATAGACCATGTGGTCTTTTTCTGTTGTCATGTTTCTATGTAACTTGTCCAAACCTTTTTTAAACTCGGCTACACTAACAGCTTTTGCTACATCCTCTGGTACTGAATTCCAGAGTTTGATTACGCATTGAGTGACAAAATGTTTTCTCTTATTAGTCCTAAACGGGTTATACTGTAGCTTCAGTGCATGTTCCCTAGTCTCTGTACTTTTTATAGCATAAAGAATCGATCTACGTTTACCCGTTCCACTCCGTTCAGTAATTTATAGACCTATCATATCTCCCTTCAGCCATATCTTTTCCAGGTTGAAATGTCCTAATCTTTTAAGCCTTTCCTCATAGGGGTATCCGTCCATCTCCTTTATCATTTTGGTGGCTCTTCTCTGTACCTTTTCTAATTCTGCTATATTTTATTTATTTATTTATTTATTTAACGTCTTTTCTGTACTGCGCTTTTTAAAGTCAGCTCGGTTTACAATTAACAGCAGGTTTGTACAGTACAGCAGGCAGCTCCCATAGTGGACTTAAAAAAACAGGGTTTTGTAACTTGGACTAACTGGGGTAATTATGTACATATTACGCTGTAGCTTGGCTACTCGTTTTGGTAGGTATATCCTTTTTAAGATATGTTGACCAGAATTGCACACAATATTCAAGGTGAGGTCGCACCATGGAACGATACAGAGGCAATATAATATGCTTTGTTTTATTCTCATTTCCTTTCCTTATGATGCCTAGCATTTTATTTGCCTTCTTTGCTGCCGCTGCACATTGGGCAGAAGATTTTGACGTATTATCTTTATCTTTATTTAAAAACTAGAACCGTGGGTATATAGCGGTTTACAATAAAAACAATGAGGTACTCCAGAAGGAGAGGAAAGGAAAAAGAATGCCATTTATAGACAGGAAAGAAATAGCCTGAGAAAAGAGAGGGGGGGGGGGGGGGGAGACAGCTAGGCAACAAGAAAAACATGTGGAAATTAAATGTCATAAATTATCAGCGGGTAGGAGGGGAAAGGGGGGGGGGGAAGGAAGATCAAAAGCCATGCAGAAAAGATGAGTCTTAAGTTTAGCTTTAAAAGCAGGAAAAGAGAGCTCCAGGCGAAGTGCAGACAGCAGGGAGTTCCATAGACGAGGGCCAAGAAAGAAGAAAGCAGAGTGAACGTGTGGACTCCAAGTGAGCCTGGGAGGGGGAAGGAAGAAATAACCAGTTGGCATGTCTTGATATAAGGATTCTTGGGGGGCAATGAAAATGAACTAGATCAAAAAGGTAGCGTGGAATGCCAGTGTGAAGTGATCTGTGTACAAAAATGAGAATCTTATATTGGATTCGAAAAGAAATAGGAAGCCAGTGCAAATGGATGAGAAGAGGGGTGACATGGGCAAACCGTGAGGTGTGAGTCAGAAGACGAGCAGCAGTGTTGTGTACCAGTTGAAGCCTACGGAGTTGGGTGAGGGGAAGACCAGCCAAGGACACGTTACAATAATCTAAGCATGAGACGACAAGAGAGAGAAGCAACGTGGTTAAAGAAGAGGATGAAAGGAAGGGGCAAACCGCACGGAGTTGCCTTAGGGTACAGAACGAACGCTGAATGACAGAGGAAATGTGATCTTTAAAAGTCAAAGCTGAGTCAAGTGTAACACCAAGATAGCGTAGTGAGGTAACAATAGGTATAGAGTCAGCTGACAGAAGCGGAACAAGAGAGGGGACAGGACTATCAGCAGTGAACCAGATGGCCGAGGTTTTTGACAAATTGACATGCAAGAAGTTATCCAAGAACCAAGAAGCTACAGCGGAGAGACAGATGTTAAGTGGGCCGATATCAGGAGTGGTGGAATCGGTGTGATGCAGAAGGATGTCGTCTGCGTAATAATACGCAGAGACACAGTGTTGCTGGATTAACAGGGAAAGAGGGGCCAAAAATATGCTGAACAAAAGAGGTGTTAGTACAGAACCCTGGGGAACACCGCAGTGAAGGGGTGTCGGAGGAGAGGAATCAGCGCCAGAGAGAACCGAGAAAGACTGATTGAAAAGAAAAGAATGAAACCAGAGAAGAACTGTGCCAGATAGACCAATGGTGCTGAGACGTGAAAGAAGGGTACAGTGATCGACAACATTGAAAGCGGCTGAGAGATCAAGTGAAACAGCTATAGATATAGAACCTCGGTCGTGAGCGACGTGTAACTCATTGAGAAAGGAAATAAGGATAGATTCAGTGCTGTGACCGGGATGAAAACCAGATTGATGGGGGTGAAGGACCAGGGAAGCTTCAAGGTGGGAAGAAAGTTGGGAAAAAACTAGCCTCTCAAGAAGTTTAGAAAGAAAAGGAAGGTTGGCAATAGGGCGCCAGTTTGCAGGTAAAGAAGGGTCCAGTAAGGCTTTTTTCAGAAGGGGACGGATTAAGGCGTGCTTCCAATGTGAGGGAAAAATACCAGATAGAAGACTAGTGTTGAAAATGGAAAGAATCAGAGGGGGCAAGGCTAGTGAGGACTCAGAGAGCCACTGTGAGGGGATGGGATCAGATGGACAAATGGTTTTCCGAGTAGTGGTGAGGGCCTTTGTCAACTCTGGTAAAGTAATGGGTTGAAAGGAAGACCAGTGATGAGAGAGGGGCGGAATGGTTGGGGAAATCGGGGACGAAGGCGGTGAGGGGGTAGGGGGGAGAGAGAGGAGGGGGGCAGGCAGGGAAGAGTTCACGAATAGAGTGCACTTTAGAGGCAAAATGAGAAGCTAATACAACAGGCGTAGGAGTGTCGGGTGGGGGAAGAGCAGAAATAGAGGAACCAGAAATGGAGGGAACATGAGAAGCAGAAAGAGAATGAAGAATATGGTACAATTGACGTGAGAAATTGGCTGAAGAGGAGATAAGCTGAGAGAAATGATCCTGTTTGGCTGAATTGAGAAGAGTGCAGTAGTGCTTATGACAATAACGGAAGTGGGACAGGGTGGCTGGGGAGGGGCACTTACACCAGCAGCGAATAGCCCGGCGAAGATAAGAGCGATGAATCAGGAGACCCTGATGGAACCAGGAAGAGCTAGGACGCCATTAAGTGGTAGAAGTGGGACATAGAGGGGCAACCTTATCAAGGGCGGATGAGAGCATAGTGTCCCAGCATTGGGCCTGGTGATCAACTGAGAGCAAGTGAAAGCCAGAGGGGAAAAAGCCTATCTGAGGGTGGAAACTGGAGAAGCGTATTAGGAATAGTACGTCGGGCAAGGCGAGCTGGAGGAAGAGACGGGTCTGATGGGAAAGAAGGAGAGGGAGAAGAAAAAGAAATAGAGAAGAATACGCAGGAGTGGTCAGACCAGGGAAGAGGCAAGACAGAAAAGGAGGAATGAGCAATGGGTGAGGACTGCCAGGAAATAACAAGATCTAATGTATGGCCAGCTGAATGAGTGGGGACTTGAACAAACTGCTGAAGGAAAAGGTCAGAAAGCAGGGAAAGAAGAGAGATATCACGCTGGGAGGAGGGGAGGTCGACATGAACATTAAAATCTCCTAGGATTAAGAGATGTTGGTATGTAAGGGAGGCCTCGGACAGTGTTGAGAGAACAGAATCCCACAGAGGGGAAGATAGGGCAGGGGGAGCATATAGCAGAAGGATATGAATAGGAGTCGAGGTCCCTAAACGGAGTAAGAGGGTCTCTGGATATGAGAATGAGATGGGAAGGATCTCGAGCAGAGGGAGGGATGAGCGGAAGATCGCCGCAATACCCCCACCAATCCTGCCCCGACAGGATGTCGACAAGGAGGAGAAACCTGGAGGGAGGCAGCGGTTCAAAAGAGCCTCCTCCCCCTCTTTGAGCCAGGTTCTGTTGGAAACAGGACGTCTAAGGAATGCTGTAAAACAAGATCATGGACAAGAGTAGATTTGGTGCGCAAAGAGTGACAATTTACGAGGGCCATCTGAAGGAATAGGAACTGTGAGGGGGAGGGAGAAGGCAAGAGAGGTGACTGAGAAGGAAAGCATGAGATAAGGTTAGGGGATGGTCTCACAACAGGGTCCGGTGGGGCAGAGATAGGAGGGGGGGAAGGGCCTCCAGTCCCAAATAACAGGGATAGCAGACATTACACAGGGAGAGAGCAGGATCAGGAACAACGTAAATATCAGTAAAACCTGGCAACAAATAGAGAAGATATTCCGGTTTTGACGTTGCTTGGAGATGACAGAATTGTAATGTGATTCAGTCACTCAGGCAATTGAAGAGACAGAGAGAGAGAGCAGAGCATCGTCTGGATGTTGATAGGAAAAATTTGGGTGGAACGGATAGCAGGACTCGCCCCCGGCCTCGCCCCAAGGAGCTCAACCAAGGATTCACAATGACACCTAAATCTTTCTCCTAGGTAGTGGTTTCTAAAGTGGAACCTTGCATCGTGTAACCATAGTTTGGGTTGCTCTTTACTAGATGCATAACTTTGCACTTATCCACATTAAATTTCATCTGCCATTTGAATGTCCAGTCTTCCAATTTATCAAAGTCCTTATTTTTCACAATCTTCTTGGGTTTTAACAAGTTTGAATAATTTTGTATCATCTGCAAATTTGACTACCTCACTTATTCCCATTTCCAGGTCATTTACTAATATGTTAAAAAGCAGTGGACCCGGCACAAATCCACTATTCACTTTTCTTCATTGGGAAAATTGGCCATTCAGCTCTTCCTTCTGCTTTCTATCTTTTAACCAGTTCCTGATCCACAATAGTACATGTCTCCTATCCCATGACTTTTTAACTTCGCCAAGAGTCTCTCATGAGGGACCTTGTCATAGGCTTTCTGAAAAAAAAAAAGACTTATTATGTCTCTTTCCAATCTTCCTCCTCTACCCATTTCTCTCTCCCCTGTGGTGTTCCGCAGGGATTGGTTTTGGCTCCTCTGCTATTTAACGCATTTCTTGCTCCACTTGCCTTGCTCATCCAGCAGCAGGGTGTGTCTGCATATTTTTATACAGATGACATCCTGCTGATTTTCATACCCATCCTATCTCCTCTGATTTTTCCTCAGTCAACTCCTGTCTCAGCTTGGTAGCCTCCTGGCTGAAAACAATTTGAAACTCACTCCAGCAAAGACCTCAGTCTTATGGCTATCTGGTTCACTCACACCACTATCTGTGTCTCCATCTCTTTAAGTTCCATCACACCCACAGTTCAAACTCCTTGACTCCACTCTCACCTTTCCATCCCGTTGCTTTTTCTCCCTTTGCCAAGTTCGTGCTATTCGTTCTTTTTTTCCAACAACTGCCATTGTCACCCTAATGCTCTCTTTAGTTATTTCAAAATTGGATTACTGCAACACCATCTATTCTGGACTCCCTCAATATCAGCTGAAGCATTTACAATCAGTTCATAACACTGTCATTCATCTGCTTCACTATTCTTCCCATTTTGATCATGTTTTTCATTAAGTCTCACTGGCTTCCTCTACCATACCACATTCAATACAAACTGATCATAATTCACAAGATTCTTAACTCTGGTATCCCTGCCTATTTATCCTCCTATATTATTCCATATGTGCATAGCTGTTCACTCCGTTCCATGCATGTGCACTCTCTTTACCTGCCATCCCCATCAAATGCCTATCTGAATAGTACTCAACTCTGCTTTCTTCTTTCTAGATCCATCTCAATGGAACTCACTTCCAGCAGTTTTACGTCTTGAATCATCTCTTCCAAAATTCAAAATAGCGCCCAAAACATACCTTTTTCACTTAGAACATAAGGATTCTGGGTATCCCAGCAAACTGCACATCTGGAACACCTGAAAGCTCTGTACCCCATCCCCTTTCCCCCCCTCCCCCCTCTTAAAACATCTCTCTCTATTCTGTTTTTTCAATTGGCATTCTTTTCTATTTCTATTGTTTTTATTGTAAACCACCCTGATACACTGTTGAAGGACAGTTTATCAAGTCTTAATAAACCAAAAACCATAGATCAAGGGCATGCAGTTGATGTAGTCTACTTAGATTTCAGCAAAGCCTGTGACACTGCTCCTCATAGGAGGCCTATTAATAAACTGAGCAGTCTGGGGATAGGTTGTAAGGTAGTGAACTGGATCAGAAATTGCTTGAGTGACAAACTACAGAGGGAAGTGGTGAATGGAATTCCCTCTGAAGAAAGGAAGGTGAGTAGTGGAGTGCAATCAGTCCTGGGACTGGTACTGTTCAGTGTCTTTGTGGGCGATATTGCTGAAAGGTCTAAAGGACAAAAGTTTGCCTTTTGCAGATGACTTGAAGATTTTCAAGAGAGTGAACACCTCAGAGGGAGTAGAGAACATCAGAAAAAAATCTCCAAAAAATAGATGAATGGTCTAATGCTTGGAAGTAAAGATTTACTACTACTACTATTTTAATCATTTATATAGAACTTCAAGGCGTATGCAGTGCTGTACAGACATTTAAAAGATGGTCCCTACTCATCAGAGCTTACAAACTAAACAAGACAGACAGTACAATAGATGAGAGCAAGGGTACAGTAGGAAATGGTAATGAGATAGAAAGAGAACAAAGGATTAAGATCCAAAAGTGGCTTGAAAGAGGTGAGCCTTTAGCATGGATTTGAAAAGGGGGAGAGATGGAACCTGACAAAGATACAGGTAGTTTGTTCCAGGCATAAGGAGCAGCAAGGTGAAAGGATCGAAGTCTGGAATTGGCTGTTGAAGAGAAGAGCAGAAAGAGAAGAATGCCAGAGGAAGAACGGAGTTCACGAAGAGGAGTGTAGGGAGAGAGAAGAGAGGAAAGGTAGTGAGGAGCAATAGAATGAATGCACTTATAGGTCAGAAGGAGAAGTTTGTATTGGATATGGAAACAGAAGGGAAGCCAATGAAGTGATTTGAGAAGAGGGATTATATGAGTATATTGGGGCTGGCAGAAGATTAGCCGCACAGCAGAGATTTGAACAGATTGAATGGGAGAAAGATGACTCAGAGGGAGACCAACAAGGAGGAAGTTGCAATAGTCAAGGCGAGAAGTGACTAAAGAGTGGATAAGTGTTTTGATTGTGTCTTTAGAAAGGAAGGGGCACATTTTGTTAATGTTCTAGAGAAAGAGACAACAGGTTTTTGCTATTTGTTGGATATGTGTGGAGAAGGGAAGAGTCAAAGATGACTCCAAGGTTGCGGGCTAAGGAAAGAGGAAGCAGAAGAGTGTTATCAATAGAGATAAGGAAGGGGGGAAGAGGGTTTGGGGGGAAAAATAAGCAGCTCGGTCTTGGCCATGTTCAATTTCAAATGGCGGTGAGAATTCCAGGAAGCGATGTCAGATAGGCAGGCAGATATACAGGCTTGGAGTGTAAGAGAAATATCAAGCATAGATAGATAGATAGATCTGAGAGTCATCAGCATAAAAATATATTGAAATCCATGGGAGGAGATGAGACCATCAAAGGACTGGGTATAGTGAGAGAAGTCACTTAACCCTCTATTCCCTCAGAAGAATCCAAGTTATCAATGTCCCTGTTTAATGTACCTTACGTAGTTTAAGTTACAATGTAAACTGCTTAGACTAAAATGATAATGCGGTATAAAAAAACCTGTTAAATGAATAAAAGGAGAGGGTCTAGAACAGGCCCTTGTGGTACACCTACTGAGAAAGGGTAAGCAGTAGAGGAGGAACTGCCAGAACAGACACTGAAGGAACGATGGGAGAGATAAGAAGAAAACTAGGATAGTACAAAGTCCCAAAAACCAAGTGAGGACAATGTATCAAGGAGAAGGTAGTGGTCAACAGTGTCAAAAGTAGCAGAAAGGTCAAGAAGAACGAGGACTGAATAAAGGCCTTTGGATTTAGCCAGGAACAAGTTGCTGGAGACTTTATCAAGGGCCGTTTCAGCAGCGTATAAGGGATGAAAGCCAAATTGAAATGGATCGAGAAGGGCTTGAAAGGAGAGAAAATCAAGGCAATGGCGGAGAACTGCAAGTTCAAAAATTTTGGAAATGAAGGGAAGAAGGGAGATGGATCAATAATTAGAAGGACAAGTAGGGTCAAATGAAGGTTTCTTAAGAGCGGTGTGAAGGCTGCAGGGAAAGTTGCAGTAGAGAATGATAGGTTGAAAATGTGTGTGATGGAAGGGATGAGAGAGGGGGAGATGGAGTTAAGGAGATGAGTGGGGATAGGATCAGAGGAACAGGTAGTAGAAGATGAGAGGCTTCCTCTTCGGAGATCTTAGAAAAGGAAGAAAGGTTAACAGAGACTGAGGGAAAAAGTTGGAAATGAAGAGGGGGAAGAGGGAACGAAGTTGATCTTGAGGGGAATTGGAATGTAATCTTGTGGATATTCTCATGGAAATAGTCAGCAAGAGTTTGGGCAGAAAAAGAAGGGGGGCAGAGGTGCCTTGAAGAGAGAGTAGAGAAGAGACGACGAGGGTCAGAGGCAAGAAAGTTAATTAGATGGATATAGTAGATTTGCTTGGCTATGGCAGATTGGAAGTAAGTAAGCATGAATTTAATGCAAAGACGTGCAGAGTGATGCATGCGAGATGCAGAAATCCAAAGGAACAGCACACGATAGGGGATGAGAGGCTGGTGTGAATGGACCACGAAAGGGACCTTGGGATGATTATCTCTGAAGATTTCAAGGTGGTGAAGCAATGTGACAAGGAAGTGGCCAGTGGGCGATATTCTAGGCTGCAGAGAGGAATAATTAGAAGGAAGGAGGTGGTATTAATGCCCCTGGAGTAGTGTGTTCATAACAACATAGTAAATGATGGCAGATAAAGACCAGTATGGTCCATCTAGTCTGCCCAGTATGAGGGCAAGAGTAGGTGCACCTGCTGCTCAGTGCAGGCCACCCCTCCCCCATGCCTTTGTTTTAAGGGTGAACCCACTGCTCCATGTAGGACAACCCTGTATGTTGAGAAATTAGTTAGTTAAGTTTATTTTGATGTTATCCTGTTGCTGTAAAGGGATCCACTGTGTCTGTCCTATGCCATTTTGAATTTCGTCACTGTATTTGCCCCAACACTTTCATCGGGAGGGTATTCCAAGCGTCCACCACCCTTTCAGTGAAAAAGTATTTCCTGACATTGCCTTTCAATTTACCCCCTTGCAGCTTCATGTTATGCCCTCTAGTTTTACAGCTTTCCCGTCTGTGGAAGAGGTTTGTTTGTTCATTCTTTCTCTTTAAGTATTTAAAGGTCTGAATCATATCTCCCCTGTCCCTCCTCTCCTCCAAAGTGTACATATTTAGGTCTTCAAGTCTCTTCTCATAAGGCTTCTGACGCAGGCTCCAAATCATTTTGGTCACCTTCCTCTGAACAGTTTCAGTTTTTTTATATCCTTTGCAAGATATGGTCTCCAAAACTGAACACAGTATTCCAAGTGAGGCCTCACCAGTGACTTATACACCTCTTCCTTTCTACTGCTAATTCCTCTTTGTATGCAAACCAACATCCTCCTGGCTTTTGCCACAGCCTTGTCACACTGTTTTGCCACCTTGAGATCCACAGAAATAATCTCACCAAGATTCTTCTCCTGGTCTGTGCACACCAATCTTTCGCCCCCTATCGCATACATTTCCCCTGGATTTCTGCTTCCCAAGTGCATGACACTGCACTTCTTCACATTAAATCTTAACTGCCAAGCATTAGACCATTCTTCCAGCTTTTGTAGATCTTTCCTCATGTTATCCATTCCCTCAGGGGAGTCCACTCTGTTGCAAATTTTTGTGTCATCTGCAAAAAGACAGACTTTTCCATTCAGTCCTTCAGCAACATCACTTACAAATACATTGAACAGTGCCGGGCCCAGGACTGAACCCTAGGGTACCCCGCTAATCACCCTTCTTTCATCCAAGTGAGCTCCATTTACCATCACCTTCTGTCGTCTTTCAATCAACCAATTTCTGATCCATTTCACCACCTTGGGACCCATTCCCAAACTACTGAGTTTATTGATAAGCCTCCTATGAGGAACAGTATCAAAGGCTTTGCTGAAATCCAGGTAGATGACATCCTTCTCATGCCCCTGATCTAGTTCTCTTGTCACCCAGTCAAAGAATTCAATCAGGTTTGAATGGCAAGATCGTCCTTTGGTAAAACCATGTTGCCTTGGATCATGCAACCTGTTGGTTTTGAGAAAGTCCACTATTTGCTCTTTCAGAAGTGCCTCCATTACTTTTCCCGCCACTGAGGTAAGGCTCAAGGGCCTGTAGTTTGTCACTACTTCCCTGTCACCACTTTTGTGAAGAGGTACCACAACCGCCCTTCTCCAGTCCTGAGGAACTACTCCTGTTTCCAAGGATCTGTTGAAAACATCCTTTAACGACCCTGCAAGAACCTCTCTGAGCTCTTTCAGTATCCTGGGATGTATCCCATCCAGTCCCATGGCCTTGTTCACTTTCAGTTTTGCAAGTTCTAACACATCATCTACTTCATTCCCATTTTTATATTTGGGAGTCACAGATGGTCCTTCTCCAGGATTTTCTTTAGTAAAAACAGAGCAGAGGTATTTGTTTAGCATTTTGCTTTTTCAATGTCACTTTCCACAAATCCATTCCCAGCACTTCTGAGTCCTGCAATTCCATCTCTGATTTTCCTCCTCTCCAGAATATACCTGAAAAATGTTTTGTCGCCACACTTCACATCTTTAGCCATCTTTTCCTCTGCCTTTGATTTTGCTTTCCTTATTTCTCTTTTTGTCTCTTTTAGTTTACTCCTGTATTCCTTTCTGTGTTCCTCTGTTTGCAAGCTTTTGAATTTTGTGAAAACTATGTTTTTTGCCTTTATTTGAGCAGCCACTTCTTTGGAGAACCAAATAGGTTTCCTTCTCCTCTTGTTTTTATTTACTTTCCTTACATATTTATCTATTGCCCCTTTTATTGCCATCTTTAGTTTAGCCCATTGCAATTCCACTTCCCTTATTCCCTCCCAACCTGCCAACTCCTCCTTCAGGTACTTGGCCATTCTACTGAAGTCAGTGTTTATTGAAGTTTAGGACTTTGAATTTTCTATGATTGGACTGCACCTTGGCTTTTATCTCAAACCACACTGTGTGATGATCGCTGCTGCTCACAGGGGCACCTACCCAGACATTTGAAACACTCTCACCGTTGGTGAGCACTAAATCCAGCATTGAGCTTTTTCTGGTTGGTTCCATCACCATTTGTTTAAGTGACGCATCTTGGAAAGCATCCACAATTGTTTTGCTTCTTGCCAGATTCGCAGGAGTACTCCAATGCACATCGGGTAGATTAAAGTCACCCAATATGATCACTTCCCCCTTTGTGGCTATCTTGGCAATATCTATAATCAATTCGTTATCTCTCTCTTCAATTTGAGTCGGAGGTCTGTAGACTACAGCAGTATGGATGACAGTGCCATCTCCTCTTTCCAACACAATCCAGAGCGCTTCTTCTTTTCCCCATGCCCCCTGCATTGCGGTAGCTTTAATATTGCTTTTAACATACAAGGCTGCTACTCCTCCTTTTCTACTTTCTCTGTCTCTTCTGAATAGATTATAGCCAGGTATGGCTATATCCCATTCATGTGATTCATTAAAGCATGTTTTCTGTAATGGCCACAATGTCCAAGTCCATTTCCACCATTAGGACTTCCAGGTCTGGAACTTTGTTGGCTAAGCTTTGAGCATTTGTGCTCACTGCTTTCCAGCATTTAACTGGCTTGCATGTATTTTGCATTGATTTTGTTCTGTCCACTTCTTCCCACTTGTCGTTGATGTGTGGTTTAAAAGTATGGCTGTTTCTGATGTTGTTCTGCATTTGCCGGGAGTGACATCCTGAACTAGTCCTTCTCCATCCGTCACCCCCTTTTTCTAGTTTAAATGCATATCCACATACTGCCTGAATTTTTCACTTAGGATTCTTTTCCCTGCGACAGAGAGATGTAGTCCATCAGCACAGTATAGTCTCTTGTTGGTTCATCTGTTTCCCAAGTCGCCAATAAATCTGAATTCTTCTCGTTCACACCAGGTCTGGAGCCATGTATTAAAGCTGTTTATGCGATGCAGCCTTTCTGCTCCCTTACCATGTACAGGTAAAACTTCTGAGAATGCTACAGTGTTAACAATGGGCTTGAGTTTCTCTCCCAGAGTCTGGAAGTCCCTTTTAACTGCAGAGGCACTGTTTCTAGCCAGGTCATTTGTACCCAGGTGGATAACAACATCAATTTTGGAGTGCTCACTTTCTGCGCTAAGTACATCAACAATTTGGTTTGTATTCCTGCTGACTGAAGAGCCTGGGAGGCATTTGACTATCTTCTCTCCTTTGAACTGTGTTCCCAAGTTGGTGCCTCTGATAAAGGAATCTCCAAGTAGTAGTAGTTTTCTGTTTGGTGAGTTTTTCTTCATATTTGGTGCTTTTACAGGAGATTGGGCATTGACTGACTCATTTAAGGGCCCTTCAGTTTCCATGGATTGGTGATCCTCATTAACCAAAGCAGAGAAGGTATTATGCAGGGATATCTCTTGATGTATAGAATTTCTCTGCATTACAGGTCACAATCTACCCGAGCCCACTGTGCTCCATTTGTTCCTGGGATGTTTAATTCTTTGTGAGAGCGGTGGTGGACTTTGTTCTGTTTGTATCCTAGAAGAGGTGTGTTTCATTGCAGCTAGTTCTTCTCTTAGTAGAGTCAATTCTTTATGCATGGCAGCTAGTTCTTCCCTTAGTATAGTCAATTCTTTATGCATGACAGCTGACTTGAGGCACATAGGACAAGCTCTTAGGTTGCAAATGATTTGTCTAAGAATGAAAGCACCGCAGTTATTGCACTGAATACATGACATGCTGATTAAGCAGTCCTAGAAGGAGAAGAAGAAGAAAAGGTGGGCTTAACACCAAATTAAAAAGTATAGATGGCAACGTATGTGACCGCTATATAGGCAATGCAGCTCTGGGGTGGGTGGGGTGAGGGGTAGGATGGGTGGGAACCTAAGTGTCCCTGGCCAGTAGGCCTTACATGAACAGTGGGCACACTCAGATATCTTATTTAAGGGCTGCACAAGGAATGTAGGCAGTCAGAATATTCTCAACAAGTAATGTATAACCAACAGTTAAATTCTACATTAGCAACAGGCAAAAAGATAGAAAGCTGAAAGCTTAGCTGTGTGGAGGCTCTGCAAGCTGTATAGAATGGAGTAGACCAGGTACTTGTGGCAAGCTGTAAGATAATCTAATTAGCCCCTCCCTGGGAGCAATCTTGCAACATAAGATTCAAACAATGGAAGCAGAAATAGTCAAATTGAACTTTTTCTCTCTTTGTATCTGCCTACTGTGCAAAGGTCCCTGTAACTTTAACTGATACCTTTGCTTCTAAAGTCAGTAGGAGACGCAGGTAAAAGACCAGGTCCCTGCAATTTAAGCGTTTTTATTCCAGGTAGCTGTATATCACTAGTGTCCCTGGCCAGTAGGCCTTACATGAACAGTGGGCACACTCAGATATCTGATTTAAGGGCTACACAAGGAATGTAGGCAGTCAGAATATTCCCAACAAGTAATGTATAACCAACAGTTAAATTCCATATTAGCAACAGACAAAAAGATAGAAAGCTGAAAGCTTAGCTCTGTGGAGTTTTTTTTATACTACATTTCTAAAAGTCAAGGCGGTTTACAATAAACTCTGAACAAATTAACAACTCTTCGGATACACTGTAATTTTTACATATATCTAATAGTAGGAACGAGAACATAAGAAATGCCATATTGGGTCAGACCAAGGTCCATCAAGCCCAGTATCCTGTTTCCAACAGTGGCCAATCCAGGTCACAAGTACATGGCAGGTTCATAAAAAGGCACACAGGTTCCACAATGCTTGGCCCACTGCAAGCAATGGATTTCCCGAGTACATCTGTAAGGAGCAAGAAATTCAACATATTCATTACATTTTAAGTTTCTAAGTTTACAATCAGCTAATTCTGGCAACAGGGTACATTTGTAATGTGCAGGAAATGCAATGACTTCACTACTTAATTATATACATGGGCTATTTGCAGGTCTTATGTGGTTAGTTTACAGCATGCTTAATTATGAGCATAGAGAGATGGAATAGTTTTTATTATTTTAGAGTAGGGTATTTATCTCATGAAGATGCCGAGTGTGGTAGCTGTTGGTGGTCTGATATAGTGATAGCGAAATTCTGAGACCTGCAGGTGTGGAGGGAGCTTACCCGTGGTATGGATCTAAGCCAAAGGATTTGGCAAACAGGTCGGTCTTTAGTTTCCAGAAGTCAGCGAGATCATCTATGATCCTTATTTAGGCAGGTAGTGCATTCCAGATGACAGGGGCATAGAGGGTAAAAGTGAGGTTGCATGATACCTGATTACTCTTTACTCTTTGGGGTGATATGGTGAGCAGATTCTGGATGGAGTGTCTTCTTAACCTGTCACTTCTGGTTAGTATTATTAGTGGAAGTAGGTATTCTGCTGACTGCTTGTGAATCACCTTAAAAGTGGCGTGTATCATCTTGTATTGAACTCTGGCATGAATGGAGAGCCAGTGTAACTTTTTCAATAATGGGAGTGCCGTGGGGCGATGATGATTTGGGCAGCACTGTTTTTATTTATTTATTTAATTTATTTAATACTCTTATATACCGCGCTATTCGACATCAGTGCAGTTTACATGGAACATCAAAAGAGGTTTTACGGTGGGGTTACACCGTAAATTACAGATAACAGGGTGATTAACTTGGATAACATGTTAACTAGTTGAAGTGGGTAAAGTGCGCTCTTAGGTAAATAATGATAGATTATGTTGCTGTAATCTAGTGTCGGGCTCAGTATTGCTTGGCATACAGTTCTGAAGTCGTCTGGTTTTAGCAGCGGGCGATTGTTCTTCAGAGACTGTAGCTTGATGTAGGTTGCTTTAGCAGTATTTGCAATACATGTATGCGGTTTTAGATCTCAGTCGATAGTGATGCCCAAGTACTTAACCTCATTTTTGATCTGTAACTCTTTGTCTGTTAGGCTGGGTTGAAGGATGTGCCTTGAGTTACAAAGAGAACCTCTGTCTTCATGTGGCGAGGTTGTGAAGATTTAGCCATCGTACTATTGCCCCAAAGCAGTCTGAATCTTCTGTCGTTTGGATTAATTGTGGAGAATGATGCATAGATCATAATCGGGCCACGCCGCACGCCTCCCCAGCGGCCCCTTCTTCACTGGAGCGCCATTGGGTGCATTGGGCCACGCCGCACACCTCCCCAGCAGTCCCTTCTTCATTGGAGCACCATCGGACGCATCTGGCCACGCCGCACGCCTCCCCAGCGGCCCCTTCTTCATTGGAGCACCATCGGGCACATCGGGCCATGCCGCACGCCTCCCCAGTGGCCCCTTCTTCATTGGAGTGCCATCGGGCGGGCCCGCGCCTGACGGGCCCATGCCTGAGGGCCTCGCCAGAGGGCCCTTTGACTTGGCCCTTAGGCGAGGACCAAGAATGCCCTGGTGCAAAAAATCAAACTCAGCCTCAGGCACCCTACTATTGCTCTTGCTTCCCATACCTGCTTAGAACTTGCTGCCTCCCATCGATTGCCTAGATCTTGCTACCCACAGTCTGCTTAGAACTTGCTTCCCTTTGCCTTTGCCTGCATAGAACTTGCCTCCCATTGTTTGTATAGAACTTGCTTCCCAGTGTTTGCATTGAACTTGCTTCCCATTGTTTGCATAGAATGTGCCTCCCATTGCCTGCATTGAACTGGCCTCCCATTGCCTGCATAGAACTTGCTTCCCATTGCCTGCATAGAACTTGCTTCCCATTGCCTGCATAGAACGTGCCTCCCATTGCCTGCATTGAAGTGGCCTCCCATTGCCTGCATAGAACTTGCTTCCCATTGTTCGCATAGAACGCGCCTCCCATTGCCTGCGTTGAACTGGCCTCCCATTGCCTGCATTGAACTGGCCTCCCATTGCCTGCATAGAACGTGCTTCCCATTGTTTGCATAAAACTTTCTTCCCATTGTTTGCATAAAACTTGCTTCCCATTGCCTGCATAGAACTTGCTTCCCATTGCCTGCATAGAACGTACCTCCCATGCGCTCCTCAGCCACCCACTGCATTGGAAATAACATACGCTCATAGCCCCCACTACTCCTCTACTATGGCCCCACACTACATTGTCCTTCTCTTCCTCATACTCCCCAACTGCCTCCCCTCCTATCAACACCCTCACTCCTCTCCCCCCTACTCTCCCTCCTCCTTCCTCACCTCCCCCTCCATCCTGTCCTCTAACCTTGCAACCATCCCCTCTCTCTTTTTATTGCAACCCCACCTCGCTTCCGCCATACTGCCTCCGCTTTACCCCACTCCCTACCTCTCCTCCTCCTCCTCTCATCAGGTAATATCAACCCTAATCCTGGCCCCCCTCGATTTCTTTCTCACCCTAAGAAGAGTTCCTCATGTACCTATCTAATCTTATCCATATCCTACTCCTTTCCCCACCCACCCTCCCTCACTCACACCAATCATCCATAGATGTTAACCCAAACCCTACCCCCTCCAGAGCTCTGTCTCTGTCTCACTCTAAAAATAAATCCTCATGAATCCTACCTGATAGACACACCCACTTGTACCCTGGCCCCTCTAGATCTCAGTATCATTCTGGAAATAGCTCCCCGCGTAACGGCCCCACTAGACCGCCATCTTACTATGGAAAGAAATCCTCCCGTAACTTGTCTAACTTTATCCATATCCCTCTCCTTTCTCCCTCCACTCTCCCGTTCTCATGTGCCCTATGGAACGCATGCTCTGTCTCTAAGAAACCTGTTCTTACGCATGATCTCTTCATATCTAAAGCACTTCACCTGCTTGCCCTAACTGAGACCTGGCTCCTCCCAGACGATACTGCATCCATTGCTGCTCTGTGCCATGGGGGCTACCAGTTCTCCCATACACTTCGAACCAGTGGTCGCAGTGGAGGTGTTGGGCTTCTACTTTTTCCCTCTTGCCAATTCCAACCTCTACCTCTGCCTCAGTCACACCCCTCCCTCTCTTTCGAAGTCCGCTCCATTCGCCTCTTCTCACCACTTCCCCTCCGGGTAGCTTTTATTTACCGCCCACCCGGCAAATCCAAATCGACCTTCCTTACTGACTTCGACTCCTGGCTCTCCGCCTTCCTCGATCCCTCTTCCCCCACTCTTATCCTCGGCAACTTTAATATTTACGTTGATAACCCCTCTGATCCCCACGCTTTAAAGTTTATTGCCCTCACCTCGTTTGACCTACAACTCTGCTCCATTGCCCCCACCCACGTACACGGCCACTGCCTGGATCTTGTACTCTTCTCTAACCCCTCTCCCTCAAACTTCCACAACTCAATCCTTCCTTCTCTGATCATCACCTCTTAACCTTTAATCTTCAGCTTCCACTGTCTCAACCGCATCCTCTCTCCTCCAACCTCATCCTGTCTCCTCCAACCAATTTAGAAATCTTCATAATATTGATCCCTTGACTCTCTCCTCCACTATTTCTCCATCTCTCTCCTCTATTCTGTCCTCCAAGTTCGTCGATGAAGCAGTATCCTCTTATAATGCTGCACTATCCTCTGCTCTTGATACTCTTGCCCCATCCACCCCTCGTCCTGTCAGACGTTCTACCCCCCGGCCCTGGCTTTCACCAACAACCCGCTATTTACACACATGCACCCATTCTGCTGAACGCGCCTGGGCCAAATCCCGCTCCCCGGAAGATCTTATTCACTTCAAATTCTTGCTCAGCTGCTTCCAGTCAGCCATACAGTAGCACTTGCCAAACAAGAATACTACATCCATCTCACTAACTCCCTCGCCTCTGATCCTCGCGCCTCTTTAATACCCTCAATTCTCTCCTCAAGGTGCCCCCACCCCCAGTCCCCCCTCCCTCTCTGCCCAAACCCTAGCCGACTACTTCCATGACAAAATCCACAAGATCACCCTCCAATTCCCCACTCCCTCATCTACCTCCCCCCTCCCCAATTCTCCTCCCCATCCATACTTCCTCTGCTACCCTCTCCTCCTTCCCTTTGATCTCCGAAGAGGAAACCTCACTCCTCCTCTCCTCTTCCAAACCCACCACCTATTCCTCTGACCCTATCCCCACCCATCTCCTACATCCCATCTCCCCCATTCCTCCATCCATCTCTCATATTCTCAACCTTTCACTCTCCACTGCAACTGTCCCAGTTGACTTTAAACATGCTATTGTCACACTCCTCCTCAAGAAACCCTCACTCGATCCCACCTGCCCTTCTAACTATCGACCCATCTCCCTCCTTCCCTTCATTTCTAAACTACTAGAATGAGCAGTCCACCGCCGCTGCCTCGACTTCCTCACCTCCCACGACCTCTTGGACCCACTACAATCAGGTTTCCGGCCTCTACACTCCACTGAAATGGCCCTTACAAAAGTCTCCAATAACTTGCTCCTGGCTAAATCTAAGGGACTCTACTCTGTCCTCATCCTTCTCGACCTCTCCGTGGCCTTTGATACTGTTGACCACAATCTTCTCCTTAACACCCTCTCCTCGCTTGGCTTCAAGGACTCCGTGCTATCTTGGTTCTCCTCCTACCTCTCCCATTACTCCTTTAGTTTATGCTCTGGGGGCTCCTCCTCCTCCCCCACCCCACTCCATGTTGGTGTTCCACAGGGATCCGTCTTGGGACCCCTCCTTTTCTCCCTTTATACCCAATCTCTTGGCGCACTTATCTCCTCCCCTGGCTTTCAGTACCATCTCTACGCCGATGACTCCCAAATCTACCTCTCTATACCTAATATCTCTCCAGCAATCCAGACCAAGATCTCAGCCTGCCTTTCCAATATCACTGCCTGGATGTCCCATCGCCGCTTGAAACTGAATATGGCCAAGACTGAATGCCTCGTCTTTTCCCCCAACTCCTACCCTCCTCTTTCACCTTTCTCAGTCTGTGGATGGATCTACGATTCTTCCTGTTCCCTCAGCCCGCAATCTGGGGCTGAGGGAACAGGAAGGATCGTAGATCTCTCCTTCTCCACACACATTCAGCTGGTAGCTAAGACCTGCCACTTCTTCCTCTTCAACATTAGCAAAATCCGCCCCTTCCTTTCTGAACACACTACCAAAATGCTTATCCACTCCTTAATTTCCTCTCGCCTAGATTACTGCAACCTGCTCCTTGCTGGTCTCCCCGCGAATCATCTCTTTCCCCTTCAATCTATACAAAACTATGCTGCGCGACTAATATTCCACCAGTCTCGCCATGCCTACATTACTTCTCTTCTCAAGTCACTTCATTGGCTCCCCATCCAATTCAGCATACAGTTCAAATTCTCATACTGACCTATAAATGCATCCATTCTGTGGCACCTCAATACCTCTCATCCCTTATCTCTCCCTACATCCCCTCTCGGGAACTTCACTCTGCTAACAGACTACTTCTATCTAGGCCTTTCACTCGCACAGCTAACTCACGCCGTCGCTCCTTTCACCTCGCTGCACCCCATGCCTGGAACAACCTACCTATGTCTATACGCCAAGCACCCTCACTGGCCCTCTTCAAATCCAAGTTGAAAACCCACCTCTTCACTGTTGCCTTCAGATCCTGACTTCCACCCTTATCCTAACCCTATTCCCATCAATCTCCCATGACCGAATTACACAGACCATATTATGCTTTCCACCGAACTGACTATCGCTATCGCTTTGTATTGTTGTATTAGATTGCAAACTTGGATGAGTATTTAGATTGTAAACTCGGATGAGCATGACTCTGACGAGCAGGGACTGTCTATTATATGTATATTTTTATATGCATGTCATACCTGTACAGTGCTGCGTGCTCAGCACTATATAAAGGAATTTAAAAAACAACTAAAAACCCATTTATTCTCTTTATACTACAACAAAGGAGCAGAATTCACCCAGACCACTCAAAGAGACACAGGTTAACAATCATAATACAAATCATAGCTACATGTTCTCTGAAGTATAAATTAAAATACAACTCAAGTGATATATACCACAATTTATAATTCATGACATAATTTGTAAATATCAACAATGTAAATATGTTCTAACAGTTTAATGTTCTAATAATTATAATGTTAATACTTTATATTGTTACCTGTAAATAGTTCAATATGTTCTATGTAAACTGACTTGGTATGATACCATCCATACCATATAACATACTGTTCATTGTAAACCGCACTTGATACTTGTGAAAGAGTGGTATAGAAATAATTGCTAAATAAATAAATAAATAAATAAGTGCTAAATAGTAGTAGTAGCAGTAATAATGTTATCAGCATAGATCTTGTATTGAATACGAGTATTACAATCTTGAATTAGGGAACACTGCGGTTGAAGATAGATGTTGAACAGGAAGGCTGAGAGGGAGGATCCTTGCAGTACACCTTGCTGTTGGATGAAGGGGTGTGATTTCTGGGGCCCAATTTTTATCTGCTGGCTGCGGTCATTTAGGTAACAGTGGAATCATTTGATTGTGGTGCTGAGTAGACAGATATCGTGGAACCAGTCAATGAACTGATGGTGAGGTAGGGAGTCAAATGCTGCTGAGATGTCGAGGAACAAGAGGATGAAGCCTTGCTTGATATTTTGTATTCCGATGAAAAGAATATCTAATAATGAGTTGAGGAGGAACTCTAGGCTGTGGTTAGCTTTGATGCATTGCTGATGTTGATCGAGAGGAGTGTGATCATTTATGTAATCTTGCAGCTGGGTTTGTACAGCTTTTTTACTTATTTCTGTGATAAACAGGATGCTATAGATAGGCCTGTAGGAGGTTGGAGTGCTGGGGGGTCCAGATTTGTTTTTTTTTAGTAGAGGCCTAATTGAGGTCTGTTTCGGTGTAGAGGGCATGTAACCCTTTGTTAGTGAGCTCTGGACAATCTTTAGGATGAATGATATTAAATGTTATCTTTATCCGAGAGACTGGACATGGGTCAAGAGGGGAAGTCATCATGTTTAAGTTGGTGGTTATGCTGTCAAGTAGCTCAGGAGTAACTATGTCAAATGAAGACCATGTGTT
This sequence comes from Ichthyophis bannanicus, assembly GCA_033557465.1. Classification (NCBI taxonomy): domain Eukaryota; kingdom Metazoa; phylum Chordata; class Amphibia; order Gymnophiona; family Ichthyophiidae; genus Ichthyophis; species Ichthyophis bannanicus. The sequence continues at coordinate 1,093,506,849 of CM066032.1, read as the reverse complement.
CAGGGAGGTATCTTGAGGGTCAGCTGAGGAGATGAGGCACCTTATAGTAATGGTTAGATTGTGTTTCAAGCTGAGGTGGTATGCCATCTCATGTGGGCAGATGGGTGGGTTTGTGATCATGACGGGCTGGTTCCTTTGTCAGAGATTTGACTATTTTGAAGAGCTCCTTTGGCTTGTTAATAGAGCTTATGATGTTACAGTGGTACTCCATTTTGGCTCTGTTGATTGAGCACAGTATTCCTTTTGTTTCTTCATGCAGATGCTCTGGATTTGTGGGTCTCTGAATCTTCTCCATTTGTGCTCAAGCCTCCATAGCTTGCGCTTTAATTCTTTCAGTACTAATGAATACCATGGAGTGAGGTGGCATTGCTGTGGGTTAATGTTGTCTCGAGGCAGTTTCTCCAAAGAAGTTAATGTTGCTGTGTGGTGCTAGGGCTGCTGAAGCTATGGTGTTATTTCATCTGTGAATGAGATTTTCCATGTTGTCCCCTGGGTGAATCGGCATAAGTTGTGGGAGCACTGCTTCAAGGAAGGTTTGGTTGTTGAATAGGCAAAATCTGTGGTTCATTGATGTTATGCTAGGTGGTGCTAGGAGCTTGGAGTATGGCAAGGAGAAGAGTATTAGGGCTGTGGTCAGACCAGGGGACTGGCAAAATGGTATAGACTGATAAGCCAAGTCTACATGTGATGGATTCAGGGAGAAGATCAGATCGAGGGTTCTTCCTCCCGTGTGATCAGTTGGGTATAGTGCAAGGACTCTATGGCTTCTGAAAAGGAGACTGCCAGCTTACTGTTTGCAAAGGCCAGGTTCAGGTCTTCAAGGAGGATAAGGTTTTGATGTCTAGAGGGGAGGCAGCATGCAGCGTCGAGTAGAGTGGATAATTCATTGGCATTGCTATGTGGGGCTCTGTATGTTAGGCAGATTGTTAGGGACTTGTTTGACATAGTAAGAATGTCAATGGTATTTGTTGAGGTGGTGTCGATGTCAAATTTCAGGTCATTTTTGGTTAGTATGCATACTCCTCCTCTGTTTGAATCTCTATTGCAGTTATGGCAAGTGTGCGTGCTGGGACAGAGCTGATTGATAAGAACATTGTCGGAGTCTATGAACTATATTTCAGTTATGCACAATATGTCGATGTTGTGGTCTCTGATGTAGTCAGCCAGAATAGGTATTTTGTTGCGGGTCGAGTGTGAATTAATTAAGGCACAGTTGATCATTTACTATATTGGAGACCATACCCCACAAAGCACATAAAAAGACTTGAAACTGTTCGGACGAAGGCAACCAAAATGTTTTGGAGCCTGCACCAAGAGAAGAGACTTGAAGACCTAAATATGTATACCCTAGAGGGGAGGAGGGACAGGGGAGACATGATATAGATGTTTAAATATCTAAAGGGTATTAATGAACAAACCTTCTTCAAAGAAGGGGGAAACTGTAAAACTAAGTGGGCATGAAATGAATCTGCAAGGAGGTAAACTTAAAAGTAATGTCAGAAAATACTTTTTACTGAAAGGGTGGTGGATGCCTAGAATACCCTCCAGATGCAGGTAGAGGGGGCATCGACAGTGATGGAATTCAAAAAGGCATGGGACAGACACAAGGGATCCTTATATGGCAAAAGGATGTTATCAAAGCCAATTTAAATAACTTCACAATTAGAAAGGCGTAGCATGCACATGGTGGCAGGTACAATCCTAAACAAAGACATAGAGAGGGGTAACCTGCATGGAGCAGCAGGTACAACTCTACAATTCTAGCCACCTTACTGGGCAGACTAGACAGACCATGTTGGTCTTTATCTGCTGTCATTTACTATGTTACTGTATGTAACCTGTTAAGAAATTTATGGTGGGCATATATAGATTTTTAAAAATAAATAAATAAATATTTCAGTCACACACACTTATCCAGCCTTGCTAAACAATCCCACCAATCACTCTCTTCCTCTTCCTCCATACTTCTACAGTATTAAAAACACAATAAACCCAAAAATGCATAAAATGTGTACAACTTGCATATAAAAGGGGTGCTTTCTTATTTCATGCTTCTTTGGTGATAAACCTGTGGTGAAATGTTCTGCAATGGCGCAGGTATGAAGGATTACTGTGTATCAGCTTTACTGATGTCACTCCACTGAGGCAGAACTCACTGCTCAGACAGTCTAATAAATTAAACAGTGCAATAAAATGAGAAAGAGAAAAATGTTAAAGGGCTATAGCTTCTGGAATTAAAAATAGTAGCTCAATGTATTTGTTCGGTACTACCCGTTCTAACTCATCAATTTTATTATTCTTTAGACTTTCACATACAGACAATTCACAAACTATGTGATTTTTATTTAAATGTACATGGTCTACTTCTGTATGTTAGGATATTCTAAATTCCTCCATTATGCTAGTATCCCTTGAAGATACATCATTCCAAACCATACAGTCCTGAGTGACTGTCAATTTTCTCTCATGGAACTAGCCGCAAACCAAGAGGTATGCGGTATATTTCTTCTTCTGGATTGGGCTCATACTGATAACCTCAAAAGCCTAGAACTGCAAAAAGCCTGTCTCCTAACTCATGAAGAACCCTAGGGAGCATGGAGAACCAGTTTGTCTCACTTCTCCCATGTTATTTCAATTCTGCTATCAGGCAAAAAGGGCTACAATTATGTAATTCAGCAAAGCATGTTCTAAAAATCTGCATCAAGAGGTCTGGTTAATGCACATTTGACAATGTATTTTAGATCCAAATCACACACAGTCCCATAGCCTGTTGGTTCGAGTTCTCCTGCACTCCATGGTCTCCACCACCTAATTCTGGTCCCATGCAAAAGTTCTTGTATATAAAGTCTAAGGTCCAAGAATCTCAGGTGTAAGTAAGCATAACACAGAAGAAAAGGAGAAAAAAGGGAACATCTGGAGAGCTGAATATACTCATTCCCAAAGTATGAGAAATAAAGTTCCAGGTTTAGACGCTGTATTGGAAGAGGCTGACTTGGATATAGTAGCAGTCACAAAGACATGGTACATGGAAAACAATGTCTGGGATGTAGTTATACCACTCTATGATCTATTGAGGAAAGACAGGGTAGGAAGAAAGGGAGGGGTGGTGCTAAATGGAAAAAATAATATTAAAGCCACAGAACTCCAGGGCTTATGAGGAAAGGAGGTGGTACTATGGATTAGTTTGGAAAGAGGGAATAGAATATCTATTTACACTGATGTGATATACAGACCTCCCTCACAGGCAGAAGAAATACATATTTAATTGAAGATATTCATAATATTGCTATTAAAGGGAAAATACTATTGGTAGGAAATTTCAATTTGCCAGATACTGATTTGGACATCCCAGCTGTGGTATCATCCAGAAGTAGGGAAATACTGGATTCTCTACAGGGAGACCAGTTCCAGCAACTGGTAATGGAACCCACGTGGGACGAGGTGATACTGGATTTGGTGCTTACAAATGGAGAAAGGGTTTCTGATGTAGTGAGTGATCATCTGGCATTGAGTGATCATCGGATGGTGTTCTTCAGAATTAAGATGTGGGTGGAGATGGTTCATTACAAAAATGAGAGTTCTAGACTTCAGAAAAACTAATTTTGCAAAGATGGGGGAATATCTCAAGGAGTTGTTAGCCAGATGGAACATCTGGAGGAAGTAGAACAATAGAGGGCAAAACGGAAAGAATGAATTTTAGGCAATAAACCTTTTTTGTTAGGAACATAAATGAAAGTAAGAAGCAAAGGAGACCACTATGGTTTTCAAAAGTAGTTGAAAAGGTAAGGAAAAAGAGGTTGGTCTTCATAAAACTGTAAGAGATTGTAGAAGGAAGATGACAAACAATAATTCAGAATCTGGAGGAGCTATGGGGCGTGGGTAAAGTAGTCAGGAAAGCAAAGATACAAATGGAAGAAAAATAGCCAATACAATAAAATATGGGAACAATACTTTTTTTTTTTTAGGTATGTTAGTGACAAGATGAAATGCAACGGTGACATCATGAGACTCAGTAGTGAATATGTAGAGAATGATAAGGATAAAGCAGAATTGCTTAACAAGTATTTCTGTTCTGCGTTCACAGATAAAGGGTCGGGAATGGAACCTCCGAAAACAAACATAAAAAGGAATGGAAGTGAGGTAGATCTCAAAGACTTTCAAAAGACTGCATTCTGCTTTCTGCTTTTTAAATGCTTCTTTAGAGTTGGGAATGATCCCAGAGGGATGGAGATAAGTGGATGTGGCTCCTGTCCACAGAAACAGAAGATGTCGGGAACTACAGGCTAGTTAATTTGATGTTTGTGGTTGGTAAATTAATGGAAGCACTGCTAAAGCAGAAGATAGTGTGGTTTCTAGAATCCAAGAGATTACAGGATCTGAGATTACATGGCTTTACTAGAGGTAGGTCTCATCATACAAATCTACAATAAAAATTCCCTATTAAAATTAATGTGTGAAATTAATCAACAAAACACCTGAAAATTGGGAAATATTTGTGAAAAAATAAAAACGAACTGTATTTTTCTTGCATGTTATTTGCAAGTTATTTGTCTTTACCATACATTGTGGAGGAGTAGCCGAGTGGTTAAGGCAGCAGCTTGGGACCAGAAAGACCATGGTTCAGATCCCACTAGCACTCCTTGTGGCCTTGGGCAAGTCACTTAACCCTCTACTGCCTCAGGTACAAACTTAGATTGTAAGCCCTCCAGGACAGAGAAATATTAACAGTACCTGAATGTCTCCTCAGATATGAAATATGTACCATAAAATCTTTATCGCTTTTGTGTCTTGTTTTCCTTTTGTTTTCTTTATTTGATGTTCTCCCCAATATGTGGGCTAAGAGATGAGACCTTATTATTGGTTGGATATTATTATGTATTATTATATGGTAAATTGCTACCCAATTTTCTTGTTTACTTGTTTGTAAAGTATTTCAATTATGAAAATCAATTAAAAAAATCTTTATCAATATTTCCAGTTATGCTTACACCTTTGGCCGCATGTCTCCTGTTTACATACCCTAAGTCACATGTTAAATTGTTTGGTTCTTTTTTTTTTTTTTTTTTTATTGAAAGACTTCCAAAGAATTACAAAGATACAGAAACCACAAGGGTCTTCAAACAAGATGCAACAGTATCAACACAACATCAGATCTCAACAAGGATCTACAATAGGTCTTCATTTTTACTCGTTTATAATAAAGAGACCAGGTGCCCCCCCCAAACTCCCTTCCCCCCCCAAAGTTACCCCAATCCCGTGGCACCTCACCACCCCACCTCCCCACCCCTCCCTCCCCACCCCACCTCCCCACCCCCCCAACTATGGCTTGCTAAAGCTAGGGTTCGGAACAAAGGTGAGCTAGGAAACACACGTAGGGAACAAACCTCCGAAGAGGCCAGCATACCACTCCCAAATAGCCAGAACAATCACGCGCCATAGCGAGAAACGAAGGGCTCCCACACCAATTCAAAGCGCGCCAGACGCATCCTGTTAACCGCTACCCCTCGTTCCATGGAATATGTATCCCACATGCGTTCCAGCCAGACCTGGAAGGAGGGGGCCAAAGCATGCTTCCAGGCCGCCGCCAGGGATAGTCGGGCCGCATTCAAGCCATGCCTGAGTAAGGCGAGTTGTAAAGCCCGGGCCCCGGCACGGAGGCTCCAAAAAGAAAAATCCCCGGGTCCCAAGGGATGCTTAGTCCCAGTAGCATCTGCATCCGGAATTGAACCCCTCTCCAAAAGGCACGAATGCGGGGACACGCCCACCAAATATGTCCCAGGGTACCCCGCTGCCCACAGTTACGCCAACATAGGTCCACAGCCCCGGGGAACATACGAGTTATCCGCACCGGAGTCATATACCATCGGTACAGCAGTTTATAGTTCATTTCACGGGCATTAGTCGCTATTGAGCTCTTCCACAGGCGAGCTTCCACTGTCTCCCACTGCTGATCAGTGTAAGAGAGACTCAAATCAGAGTTCCAAAGCACCCTATGACGTGTTGGGCACGTCTGGATCCCCTGCAAATGGGCGTATAAGGTCGCCACAAGACCCTTGGTGGTAGTACACCCCTCACAATAGCGCTCCAAATCTGTTAAGTCCCGGGCAACCTGGGGCCGAACAGACCTAGAAGTGACCCAGTGCGTCACTTGCATATAACGATAGAGATGCCCAGCCGGGAGGTTAAACTCGTCCCGCAATGCACGGAAGGATTGTAGCCGACCATCATCAAAAAGTTGGCCGATCCGGCTGAGGCCAAGGTGCCCCCATTGTCAGAAGGCCACATCGGTCAAACCCGGTGGGAAAGAGGCGTTACCAACTATAGGGGCTAATGGGGATAGATCCATGTCACGGGATCGGAAGTGGCGATCCCAGCACCGGAGGGTATGAGAAATGTAGGGATTACTGGTGGATGTGCCACGACGAAGCTGCGGTCCAAGCCATAACCGATCCCCTAACCCCGCGACCCCCGCCAAGCTCATTTCCAACTGCACCCACCGCTTAGTGCTATCGGCAATCATCCATTCCACCCCCGCCCGGCACTGCGCCGCCGCATAATACCACTGTAAATTGGGCATGCCCATACCGCCAGAGCGCGTGCGGGCAAAAAGAACTTGCCGCGCTAGGCGTGGGCGACGATAATGCCACACAAACTTCAAAAGCAGCTGTTGCCAGGTCGCCAAGGTAGCTCGTGAGATGGGGAGCGGGAGAACCTGAAAGAAATAAAGGAAGCGGGGAACAATCACCATCTTAACTACGGCTATACGCCCAAACCAGGAGAGGAGCAGGCCGTTCCAAACTTCTAAGTCCCGCCGAACCTGACGAAGCAAGGGATCATAATTAGCTTTAAAAAGATCCGCCCGGTCCACGGTTAGGTTCACCCCCAAATAGCGCAGGGCGCCGGGCACCCAGCGGAGAGGATAAGCCTCTTGGAGTTCCGTACAGACCGCCCTAGAGACCCCAACATTCAGGATCTCCGATTTAGTATAATCAATTTTAAAGCCGGACGCTCGAGAAAAATTGGTGAACAGCTGCATTGCAATTGGGAGAGACACGGACGGGTCCACCAGGGATAAGATGATATCATCCGCAAAGAGCGCGATCCGATATTCCGCAGGACCGATGCGGACCCCTCGCAAACCCGGGTGATCGCGAAAGCTCTGAGCCAGAGGTTCCATTGCTAGGGCAAAGAGCAGGGGCGAGAGGGGGCAACCCTGTCGTGTGCCTCTTTCCAAAAAGAAATGTCTCGAGTGACCCCCATTTATCCGAACGCACGCCTGGGGCTGTTGGTAAAGGCTATGGACCCACCTGATATAAGTAGGGCCAAAGCCCATCTTTTCCAGGACACACCATAGATATCCCCAATCCACCCGATCGAACGCTTTTTCTGCGTCAATTCCCACTAGCAATGCTGGTTCTGGGTCCCGCTGGGCCACATGAATAATCTGCAACATACGGCGAATGTTGTCGGCGGCTTGGTGACCCAGCACAAAGCCAACCTGATCGGGATGAACCAAGCCCGGAAGAACCCGGTTCAGACGCGCAGCCAGCACAGAAGCAAAGATTTTGACGTCAACATTTAACAAGGAGATGGGGCGGTACGAAGCCGCATCATGCAAGGGTTTACCGGGTTTGGGTATCATCACAATCAATGCCTCACGTTGGGATGGGGGAAGAGAGGCTGTCCCCAGGATCTCATTAAACAGACAGGTCAGGGATGGTGCCAATTGTGCTCGAAACGTTTGGTAATATTCTGCCGGAAAACCATCACTACCCAGCGTACTGCCAGTTTTCAAACGCCGAATTGCATTTTCCACTTCGTCAATCGTAAAGTCTGAGTCCAACTGATCCCGTTCAGAGTCAGAGAGGCGCGGTAGAGCGGCTCCCTGGAGATAGTCCTGCACTTGGCCACTATCAGTGGGCTCTGCCTTATAAAGCCGCTCCAAATAATCGGCAAAAAGTTCACGGATCTCACGGGAAGTAACCCTCTTCTGCCCCCCCACGTCACGTAATTCGCGGACCACTCTCGAGGACTGCTGTTGACGTAAACGCAAAGCCAAAAGGCGGCCAGTTTTATTCCCATGTTCATAAAAGGTTTGCCTTAATTTCCGACGCTTATTATCTAGTTCTCTCTGCATACATGCATCTAACTTCGCTCGGACCGTTCGCCATTGGCGTAAGATCTGCCTCGACCCGCTGCGGGCGTGCTCCAAGCCTAGGCGAGCAGACTCCCTCACCAAGTGATCGTGATCACGTGTCCATATTTTGCGCGTACGGGCTGCCTCTGCCATCAGTTGACCGCGGGCTGTGGCCTTATAAGCATCCCATACCGTGGGAAGGGGAACATCCCCAGTATCATTAAACTCAAAGAATTCCTTAATAAAGTGGGCGTGATCCTGTACTGCACCCTACCGCCGTAAGAACTGTGTGTCTAACCGCCAAAGATGGCGGCACTCGCTACGCATGCCGTCTGGAAGGGTGAGCCAGCACGGGGCGTGGTCTGACCAAGTCAGCGCCCCAAGTCCAGCTTGCATTCTCCCGTCCAGCAGACGCTGGTCCAACAAAAAATAGTCAATGCGAGTGTGGACCTGATGGACTGGGGAGTAGTAGGTATAACCCCTCTCTCCCGCGTGGGTGTCCCTCCATATATCCCGTAAGCCCAAGTCGAACATCAAACGTTGAAGGGCTCTTGCTGATCCCCCCGTCCCCCCCCCAGGGCGACCCGTAGAGTCCAAGTGGGGCACTAAATGCATATTACAGTCCCCACCCAAAACAATGGGGCCCTTTGTAAAATCCGCCAATAGGGCTTTCAGTTGTGTAAAAAAGGGCCCCTGACCCGTATTTGGAGCATAGATATTAGCTAAAGTGAGCAAGTGTCCGTCTAGGCGAACATTTAGGAAAAGCCACCTCCCCAGGGGATCTCGTTTTATCTCTTCAATCTGCAAGGAGAGGCTCTGGTGAAATAGTAGAGCCACTCCCCGCTTCTTCCGACCCTGCGTGTCGGAGGCCACCCGCACCTCGGTATAAGGGGATCGCTTTAGCCAATCCTGTTTAGAGCTTTGAAGGTGGGTCTCCTGTAAGTAAACAATATCCCCTTGCAAAGTGCGCAATTCTGAGAACAGCAGGGACCGTTTGCGCGGGGAGTTGAGACCTTTAACATTCAAAGAGATAAAACGCACCATTTGGAAACAGTACCCAGCCCCCCACATCCGCTGGTCACCCAGAAGGACCCAATGGAGGCTCCCCCCAGCAAACCCAAGAATTTAATTGATCGGGCCCACCTAAACACTCCCCCAAGAACAAAAGCCATAGACCCACCTTCCCAGCCCAGACCTACCTCCCAGCTCCATGTTGAGAAACCCCCCTCCCACCCATCACCCCCCCCCCTTCCCGTCAGTACCACCTGCCTGTCTAAGTTAATACAGGACACGGTAACCCCTCGCATCCGCCAGCTACCCAAAAGGTCCCAATAGCAGCTCCCCCCCAGCAAACCCGGGGAATTAGGTAGTCGAGTCCACCCATTCCATCTTCCAAGACCATAAGTCATAGTCCCTCCACCCAAACCCACACAACCCCCCCCCCTTCCCGTCAATACCACCTGCCTGTCAAAGATAATACAGGACACGGTAAATTGACCACAAACCCTGTTCCCCCCCCCCAACCCCCACAAAGCAACAGTGCAAACAAAGCAAATGATAACAGCTCCCCTCTATCTCCCCCCCCACCCTGAGTCAGCAACTCCATCACGTCCCCTCAGCAAGACAACATCATCATCAAGACATTTGCCCATCACCCCTCACCCCCCCCCCTGTACACTAGAGCGGGAGCCCAGGCCAGCTCAAGCCAATGACCGATAACTCAGTGGAAAAAGAAACTATTAGAAGAAATTACAAAACGGTCAGGCATCAAGAGCCAGTCCTGTTATCCCAGAGCTGAAGGTCGGGGGACCCAGCAGGTGGGGCTCGCAAAAAGGTAGTAGGATCGCTTCCACTCCTCAAAAAAAATCAAGCGGAGTTACCCACTCGAGTCCACTTAGAATGATGGGGCTTAGGGGGCGGCGGGTGAGGCTGAACATTATCATCAACTAGTCCTGCCTGACGAAGAGCTCGCCAGGCTTCAGTATGGTCTTTTGCAGAAATCTTTTTGTTTCCCAGAAGGAAGTTCATTCGAAATGGAAAAGACCAAGAGTAGCGAATCCCCTTGCGATTCAGGACCGTCGTAATTGGCTTCATCTCCCTCCGACGCGCCAAGGTGAACGTCGAAAGGTCTTGATAGATGGATACCGTGGCGTCCTGAAAGCGGATAGTTTTCCTCTCCCGGCCACAGCGGATGAGCAGCTCAGCATCAGAATAGCGTAAGAATCTCGCAATAACATCACGAGGTTGATTATTGGGGGGCTTCCCCAAGGCCCGATGAACTCGTTCAATTTCCATCCTGGAAGTACGGGCAGTCAGGTCCTCCGCCGGGAACAATTCTGTCATCAACAGCTTAAGCACAATCGGCAAGTCCTCTCCGCCCCCCTCCGCCTCTGGAATCCCACGAAAGCGCACATTATTGCGGCGGGATCGGTTTTCAATGTCGTCAATTTTGTAGGTCAGCTCCATTGCTTGCGCACGCTGCCGGTCAAGCGCACACTGTAAGTCCACCAAGGATCCATCATGGTCAACTACCTTGGTCTCCACATCTTCCACACGGGCACCCAGCTCTTTGACGTCATTTCGGAGTTCTGCTACATCTTTCACCAGTTCCTCGCGTAATGAGCGGAATTCGCTAGCTAACTCCGCAAAACCCCTGCGGAGCTCTTGTTTGATTTGAGCAGATGTCAGCGGCTGATGGGAAACCAGATCATCCTCACTTACAGTCTCATCATCAGTGTCTGGTGGACGGGTTTGCTCAGGGGGGCTATCTGCGGCCCCAGATTTACTCTGCAGACGCTGGGAAGAACGCGTCCCCTCTCGGATATCAGGGTTTTTAGCTTTAGCGGCCATTCCACAGGGCCCCCAATGCCACACAGTGTTAGGAGAAGGAGAGAGTCAATGTCAGCAAAGGCAGAGGCTCTAGAGAGATTGCAGGGCACAGGGCTTCACAAGTGCCGCAGGACAGTTATTACTCACAGTGTTGGAAGAAGAGCACAGGCAATGTCCGCAAAGGCCAAGGCTCAGAGGGAGTAGCAATGCAAAGATGGAGACGGCTGCTTTTGACCCCCTCGGGTAGTTGGACTGCCAGATATGGTGTTCCAAGAACTCTGAGGGGCAGGAGGAGAATAGTTCACAAAAAGCCCTGGCTGCAAGGTGTGTGCTCCAAAAGAGGATCCAGGCTCGCAGAGAACTCAGGAAAATCCCAGCAGGGCATAGGAAATCCACGTTGATAAGTGTAGGCCTCAGCAGGGCTCCAACTCGCGAACAGGCAATCACTGTCAGTGGTTCCACATATTGTTCAGAGAGTCTGAAATTCGGAGAGGCAAGAGAGGGGCAGTCTATAAGCCAATCCCCCTCAGGAGATGTGCGTCAGAGGGCTGATATACTGGGCCATTTATTTTCGCCGCCAAAACTCCAGGCCTTCTCCTCAGCCCCCTGATGTGACTCACAAGTCGCGTGCAGGCAGTTCAGCCCCGGAAAAGTTGCTCCACCCGGCAGCCCGCCGTCGCACGTGCTTCAACCCGACGGAGAGGTCCGTGGAAATAGCCCAAGGGAAGCCTGCTCAAACACCGCTCAGCGTACCCAGAGGATGTGGGGGCAGCCGCGGAGTGCGCCGGGCCCAAAACAAGCACCGAGAAGCAAGACTCAGCAGGACACACTTCAGAGATGGGCTCCACCGCCGCCCAGCCGCCAGAGCTCTTACCGGGAGACCGATCAGGCCACCGCAGGACACCGCTCACCGGTGCCGACCCAGGGTAGGTGATTTCGGGGGAGTTTGCTGATGTTAGCGCATGTTAGCTGTAGTTTTTGTGGTGGTTGAGACGGAGCTCAGTTAGGATGCGGCCATCATGTAACGGGCTCACGAGCGCCCCCCTCAATTGTTTGGTTCTTTTGTTAAATTTATTACCCAAGTTCCATACAATGTTATTCCTGGTTGAACTGTTAAGTTGTTATCCACGTTCTATGTAAACCTATACTTGTTAAATTTGTACCCTGTATACCACTGTGACTGGTAAGTTGCTAAATAAATAATAATGTAATTCACCTTGAACTACCACTGGAAAGGCATGAGCCAGATGCTAATACATACATTTTAGCAGCGTAAATAATGAGATGCAAAGGTGTGGATCACAGGGAGCAGTTACGAAACCAGCAGGCTGCAGGAGGGAGAGAGGCCCGTGGAGCCAGAAGTCCTTCCAAGGCAAGCTGTACAAAGGCGTTCTGAGGTAGGAACTATAACTGGGGCTGGAGGAGAGGCTAGGGGAACCAGCTTTGTGGAGGTTTAACAAGCAGGGACAGAATAAAACCTGATTTTGTTTTCCCTGAACTGCTCTCTGTTCTGTGTTTTAAAGAAAACGCTTTCCTACCACACGCCACACTACCACATGCATTATAAACAATCCTTTATAGACTTACCTTTGCATGTACTTGTATATTTTATAAAGTACAAACACATATTGGAACTCTGCCTCTGCTACATCCAAACTATGCAGGGCTGCCCCAGGGCCGGTGCAAGGATACTAGGTGCTCTAGGTGAACTGTCAGCCTAGATTCCCTCTCCCGAGATTTTGATAATTAAACTCAACAATCATGATCATCTGAATACTACCCTTGCAACAACAATCCTGTAAAACTGCATAATCAAACATCATACTCTGCTTTGTATGCATGTGGGTACCTGCTCTCCCTGCAAGTAAGAGAATGTGCTGATGGCTCTTTGAGACTGTGGGGTTTTCAGGATCTATTGTTTTATTTTCGATGCTTTTGCTCTTTGCTCCCGAAGCTTATGCTCTAGGCAACTGCCTGGTCTTGCTTAATGGTTGGGCCAGCCATGAACCTTTGCCGTGAGGAAGCTCTACTCACGATGAATGCATAACTACGAGCAATATTGTGAACATGACTATGTACCGTGTTCAACGGGACAATTTTTTTAAGAACCATTTATCGTATATAAAACAGGCTTTACACAACAAAAATACCTTATAAAACTACCCCTGAAAGTGCATGGATTTCTTAAATTTCCTGGCCATCACACAATTATGTATGGAACATAAGGAGGGTAATTTTATAAACAGTTTTCATGAGTAAAACCACATTTTATGTGCCTAAAATTAGGTTACTCCTAAAGTACCCACAGTGGAATCTGGCACATACTTGTACAGTAGGGTTGCTCAGGGGTGGAGTTTGGGTGAAATATGGGCAGTCACAATTTATGTGCATATTTTATAAAATGTGCACCTGTGTGCATAATTTTCATGCTAACATTTACCCCTGTTCCTATTCAAATTTTTCTGGTCCTATTCAAATCCAGGCTAAAATCCCACCCTTTTGAAGCTGCCTTTGGTTCCTGACCCACTATTCTCCTCTTTATCACACAGTCTAGTGTGTTATTAGTTGTGCTGCTGTCTTGTATAGGCTGTAAACTCTATTGAGCAGGGACTGTCTCTCGTGTGTATATGTACTGCGCAATGTACTCTATGCCTTACAGTGCTATAGAAATGATAAGTAGTAGTCATAGTAGTTCTCAAGTGGGCATCATGTCCATGTCTTCAGTCTAGGCCAATGGTTCCCAAACTTGGGGGTCAGGACCCCAAAAAGGGTAACATCATCATGGATGGGGTTACAGAAATATGAGCATTTCCCCTTCTCTCTGGACTTTCACTATGACTTAGACCAAGTAGTGGCAATTACCAGTTGGCATGTGGCTTGTGAGCCATTGAACATTCATAGGCCCTTATCCCCTCTTGGGTAAGCTTCCTGTTAGACTGGAAACTCGTGCTCAGTACTGGGGTCTGCAAACACACACTGCACAATGACACAAGAGATCCTGTGCTGATTGTTGCTGTTGCCTTCTTGCTTTAGACAAATGAGGGGAGGGGAGGGGAAGGAGCTGGAGACCTATTTTGATTTCATCATCATCTGGAATCAGGTGAATTTTCATTTGTTAAAATGAGGTCATACAGGATAAAAGTTTGAAAAGCACTGGTCTAAGCACTATTTCAGCAGGATTCCTGCTAGCATTTTATAAAGACAAATAGGGACCTATGTATCTTTATAAAATAGGTGTCTTCCTGCCCTATTAACCTAGGTGCCATTATAAAATTATCCCCATAAGCATGTTCCAGTTATCACTGAAAAAGAGAAGCAGATTTCCAGTTTCCTCTCAGGATATTTAGCCCTTGAGAGGGAAATTGTGATCTGCTTTTGCACTGCTCTTTACTGACTGAACTGGATCCAAACCAAGAATCGGGTCCCAGAATCTATTCCTCTTTAGACAACACCACATCATCACCTCCTTCATTAGTATAATTTGCAAACTTTAATTTCTTAGCTAGGGAAAAATAGAGAAATAAGTTGAAACATTCCTTGCCAGCAGCCTCCATGCTCTCCAATCATGGGAAATAATTAATCAGAGACTTATGAGGGGAAAATCCAAAGCCAAATACCAGTAGTTCCTGCTCTCTTTAATGAGATGAAAATTGTGTGGAAATTGGCCTAACATTCCAAGTGTGCTTTCCTTGTAATTTGGAGTGCATTAAAAACTCTTCAGCCAGCAGAAGTTCATTCTTTTTTGACCTTTATAAACTGGTTTAGCTTGCAATTTGGGAGCGTTTCAAGATTAAATATTTTAAATCCTTTTATTTGGAGATGGCTAAGCACTATGTGGGCTTTTTATTTCAAAGGAAACATCCAGAATCTATAAAGACATTCTGTTTTGGACAATTATGGTGGAAGTCATTATTAGCTAACATGGCACTTTTAATTTTAGTGGTTCCGTTTCTACAATGTTAATCTAATCCAACTCACTTTTCCTAAAATGAGCATTGCTTGCAGGATGGATCATTACCTCGTGCTATTGCCCACATTTGCAAATTCTTGAAGAAATAAATTGGATTGCCACTTCTGTCATCTTCCACACTGCAATCATGTGATGAGTCAATTAAAAAAATGTGCCTGTTATGCAGTATTTAACAGCCTGGTGAAAGACAGCAGCACATATCAATGAACCATAACACCACTTTCTGTACATAAATGGGACTATATGATCCAAACATTACCAACCAATCCCTTTGCAAGATATTATTCCTCTCAAATTCTTCTGGGTTACCTTTTTCTTTTCTCTTTTTTTCAGATGTGGCATGATATTTCAGGCTGTGCTTAGGTCTCATTCCACAGGGCATTAGCTGAGTATGGGACAATTTGCACTACATAAAAGTTGATGACTTAAGTCTGGTTCACCTCAATCTGAGTCACAAAGGAAGTTGTGGTAAGCAGCTATGTGGGAAAAGTGGAAAAGCAAAACTAATAGGATTCAAAGCTTGCACATACGGTGAAGGTGGATGACTTGATGCTATCTGAATGAACTGTGAGACCAGCCAAGCTCTGAGGTACAGGACATATTACTGGCCTCACTGCAATATATATGATCTCATCATACCTTTTGGGATGTGTATAGTCATTCTGGCGACATTGGTCCCCTATAGAAAAAAGCAAAGAAATGGCAGTGAGAGTGCAGCAGTAATAATGTGAACACAAAATAAAGGCAAGAGATATCACCATCCTTCCTTCTTTCGCAAGCCTGCCTTATTTGCATACACTCTTCAACACTTTCCAGTCCTGCACCATAGGAATCAATAGGGGAAAACGTGTCATCGTGACGTTCATAAAGTACATCAGTGCTAAAATCTCAGAGACTACCAGTTCTAATGTAGTGGATCTTCCAGAAGCTATGGATCTGGGTGAAGCTGAAAAAAGTGTGTCTGAAACTGACAGCATAGAAAAGCACATGGCCCAGGGTTGCCATGAGCAACGTAAACAAAGAGTGTCACGAGGGGAGAGAACACGCCCAAACTGCAAACAAGCCCCAAGCTCAGTGTGTAATGAGAGGCAGCTGGATGAGGGCGGGGTGCAGTTAAGCCCTAGGACACATGCACATAAAAATTACTCACCTGAGGATAGTGGGAGAGCAGCAAGAGAGAGAGCAGCAAGAGGAAGAACAAGGAGAGCAAGAACAGGAACAGAGAGAGTAAGGAGAGGACTCAGAACCAGGAGGAGTCTCAGCAGGAGAGTTGATGAGAGACCCAGCTGCAGGACTGAAGGAAGCCTTGGTCGGAGGACTGGTTGGGGAACCAGTTGGAGAAAGGGACCAGAGGAAAGTGTCCAAGTTGAAAGCTGCAGGTCCAGGGAAGCAGAGACGTCCTGGCCAGAGGACATTTATATTTCAGAGAGAAAGCAAAGGGTAATAGGCAGGAGAACGCAGCCATGCTGTGAAAGCCTTATTGACCCAGCTGTGCTGAGAGGTTCCTGTGTGAGAAAGCCGGAAGGTAGGCTGTATTAACCTTATAGAAGAGAAACTGAATGTAAAAGTTTTCCCTGTAACTGCCAGAGTTTGTGGGGCTCTCCTATAGCAAACTCCAGTATATGTGGTAATCTTCCACCCTGCTCTGTAGCAACGGGGGAAGGGAAGTCTCGAGGCAGTGAAGATAGACTGCTCTTTGGAGGGACGTATAATAATCCACAAGAATACTTAGCTGGGGGTGAGTGTGAAGAAATGCCAATAGAATTTCTTATGGAACAAACCCCAGAAAAAGAAATGGATTGTACGCTGTCTGTAGCAGACCATGTCACGTCTCTATGCTAGAATAGCTGTTTAAAAGTTTTGGTGAAACAGCACTGAAAGCAAGAGAGTTTGCCTTTGAGAAAAGGGACTGCAGCAGTTACGTTTTTGTTCAACTAATTGTTTATGTGAGCTGAAGATAGAAGCTGTTTCTGTTCCTGTTTCGTTTCATTTTTGTACCAGAAGTATGGTCATTTTTGTTCTTGTTTTTCTTGCAATGAATCCACCCGGAAGGGGAAATAAAATCCTGTCTTTTGCCTAACTCCACTCGACTACAACTCATTCCTTGCTTAGTAAGAGGGACTACAATACCCAGAAGGCAGTGCAGGGCCAACTGCACTATCCTTCTTGCTAGGTTTGGACACGCCCAGGCTGACCTACCCCCATGCTTTTGCCTCTGGGGAGGGTTACTGGTGACACAGTGTAAAACACATTGTGGCCCAACACAGCAACTAAAGCAAGGGCTTCTGCTCTCCCTCTGACTATTTCCACTGATCCTGCACTCTCATACGTCCTTCCTTTCAACATTAGTCACCTTGCCTTACTCCCCAATCCCATACCTTCTATACTTTCCCCAGTGTATTGTAAACAAGGTGTTTCCTTTATACACACACTGCCAAAAAAGAATTTGTAAAGTTTTTTTATATATACAATTTTTATAGGTAATATTTTTTATTATATACACCATGATCTTATCAGCTACTAATTTCATGTGACAAGTTATATACAGTAACATTTAGCAACATGTTTCTAATGGTTAACGAGCGTTAATGTCTGTTAGTACGCATTCTGTGCCATTGCAGCCATAGGAAGAAAATGGGCTGTGGCGGCACTTAACTCAGGCTAATGGATGTTAGCGCATGTTAATCTTCAGCAAGCATGCCTTTTATTGTCTTTTGGGTCAGATGATCTCACATAAAGTGACTAACAAATAGGTGTCAGCCTCTTGGAATTTGTGTATATCAAAAATGAGTGATGCTTGTGACCACTAAGATATGCATCCATACTATTATCAAAAATCTTTATAAACATTTTTTTAAATGTGACTAAATTTACTTATATTTATTCATTGGTCACCAAGGAATTTACCCCAAAGTAGGTGCAATGCCGAACATGGCCATTTTGAGTATTATGTTTCTTGTGATCACTTTTCATTTATTTATGTAACCCAGGTTCAAGTATCAACTACTCTGGGATAGCAGGATGTAACAATTGTAGCTGTAGCCTTTCTTTTAGCTAAAGCAGTGACACTAGACTCAGATTTAATTAAACAGATTAAACTAAGCAAGTCCCTTTTAGTTAGAAGCAAGGAGGAAAATAAACTAATTGGATTAAGAATCTGATTTAGTGGTTAACTGGTAGACCACTGCACTCTTACAGATGTTTATTAAGAAACTTGACAACATTCCTCTTTTCTCAAATCCTCATCAGAAATGAATTTCACCAAGGAAAAGGAATTGCAGTACAAATTATGTTTATAGTAGCTGACAAATGATTAAAGCACTGTAAGCAAAAATTAACCAGCCAATTAAACAATTCTTTCTATAAAGATATTACAAATTAGTTATTTAAATATGCAACAATGCATAATAAAGTAAAGTTTCCCTTGTTCCAGGAAAACTATGATGGTATTAGAATTACAGAAGTTCTGAAAATATTTCAGATAAGTGTCAGCCTTCAAATTTATCACACGTTTAGCTTTCCAGTCACAGAAACGTACAAGATTCTTTAAGAAAAATAGTTTTCACGCTTATAGCTAAACAACAATTTTTAATCAAGCCCACTAGAAACCAAACAGTAAGTACCTAGTCTTTAACTTTTTTTTCTCTTAGAACCTTGGAGCCCAAAGGTTTAAAATAAAGGCTTCCAAAGAAAATTCACTACCTGAACAAAGTGGAGAATGTTAATTCAAAAATGTGAGTCCTAGATTTAACGAACTTTGCCAAAATTGGGGCGTGCCTCAAGGAGAGGTTAAGCAGGCAGGGCCGGCTCAACCATTAGGTAAAACTAGCCCAGGGCAGCAGCTTTGAGAAGTAACAAGAAAATAGCAGCAGTAAAGCAAAACAATAGATCCTGACAGTTATACAAACTCAAAGAGCCATCAGCATATTATTTTATCATAGGTATATATAAAGCAAAGCTTAATATCTAAAAGTATGTTGTCTAATTACACATTTTCACAGGATTGTTGTGGGAGGGGTGGTGTTGAGATGATCATTATTTTTCATGGAAAGGGTGGTAGATGCCTGGAATGCCCTCCTGATTGAAGTGATGGGGTTAAAAAACAGTGACTGAATTCAGAAAGGCATGGGGCAAACACAGAGGATCCCTATATAGAGCTAAACAAAGGCACAGCAAGGGGGAGGGGAGGGATAACCTGCACGGAGTGGTAGGTACAGCCCTAAGCAAAGGCATAGAGAGGAGAAACCTGCATGGACAGCAAGGCACCACTCTAGCCACCTTACTGGGAAGACCAGATGGACCACACTGGTCTGTATCTGCAGTCATTTACTATGCTACCATTTAACTACAACACTGACAGGAAATGCGCAGTAAATCTCCGTACTAACAATGATGTGTAGACACGCCTGCACTCTGCCCCACCATACCCAGTTCCCTCCCTGTCACAAACTAAGCAGACAGCATGGAATTAACCTTACGCTGTCTGTTTAGCTCACACGCTGTTTGTGTGATCGATTAGCACATGCGCAAGCGTGCAGTAACAGCTAGCACAGCTTAGTAAACATGCCCCTTAGGCTTTGATGTCTCCAAGGTACCTGAATCCCTTTTCATTGTAAACAAAAATCTGGATGAGGGTTGCCTTGCCCATCAACAAGGTTTCTATTTTGTTCAGGTTCAGCCATAATTTACGGCCATTAAACCATCCCAGCACAGCTTCAAGGCAACCTATAAGTTTTCCTAATTCCTTCATAAAACCTCTCAATCCAACTAACTGAATGATCCCACACAGCAGGGCCATAAATATACTAAAACAAAATGCAATAAAATTTGAACCCTATGGCACACTACAAATCAACTTGCAGGATACCGACTGTGAGTCCCCACTTTTACTTTTGCTGCCTTCCTGTAAGGAATGGTTTTAAGCAACTTCAAACAGCTCCTTCATTTCCCATAGTCCTCAGTTGATGAAGAAGCACCTCATGATTTGCTGTATCAAAGGCCAAAACAGTTTTCAAAGGTGGAGGAATGGCCTAGTGGTTAGAGACAGCAGCCTAGAGCTTGAAAGACCAGGGTTCAAATCCTATTGGCACTTCTTGTGGCCTTGGGCAAGCCACCTAACCCTCCACTGTATCAGGTACAAACTTAGATTATGAGCCCTCTGAAGACAGGGAAATACTGTACCTGAATATAACTTGCCTTGATCATCTCCTGGAAAGGCATGAGCTAAGTACTAATAATAAGTAAAGATAGGAAATGATCTGGTGGTGATCTTTCTCCAAGCTACAATGAAGGTTATCCAACATAGAAACCAACAACATACCCATGCTACAATAATATCCAAGTCCTACTTGATAATTTCCCAGTACTATAGCATATAATAAAAAATCCTCTAACTGCATCTCCATTGCTTTACCAACATATGGCAAGTTTGCACTGACTGACCGACCTATGGGGAAATGGAGCAGTCAATATAGTATTTCTCTAGTCAACTTATCATTGGCTCTTCTTCTTACAAAACATTTTTAAAAACATATCCAACTTTATACATAAGATGAATGATGGCAAGTTTCTCATATATATACCTCCTAATAAAGAAAAAGATCAGTAATAAGGGTGGATTTGGATTTTAGATTTAATTATTCATCTTTTCCAAATCCAAGCTCAATGCAAGTTACAAACAGGGGCACAAGACTGGCTCATTTGTGGCAGATTATTACTCTATGTTGTTATGAGTGAATATCAAATCCTCTCCAAGAGATTGTTATTTCAACATCTGCAGCCAATCCATTTAATCATTGCTCAGCCTAAAAAACACTTTAATCAAAATTCTAAGGCATCTCAGTGTTTAGTTTTTAAATATACCCTATTTGTTATAAGATTATTTTGTTACTCATATAAATGTCATTTTAAAGAACAAGTATAACTGGTTTGTCTCCATTTAAACTTCACAAAACAAGTATATTGCTGTTTACTCATCATATTTTCTCTGAGTATGTCCCAGCCAAAAGTTCTTGAATTATTCTCCTTACTAATACCAACCTATGCAGCAGGGTCCAATGAAGGGGATTTCTTTTCAATAGTGGCTTAACCACGGTCCTTTCAAGTGAATAAATTAAAATTCCCTCTACCAAAGAAACATTTCTCAAAGGTCAGAGTTTCTTCAGTTGGCCTTCCTTGGCAGGGAGCCCAACTATAACTTGGTCTAATTTGATTCAAAATATCTTTCAAATATGTCTCCAAAATGAGAAAAAAGTCAGACAAAGTCTGCCTTTGGGTATGCTGAAGTTCTAGGTATGTGCACAGAAAAAGCATTTAGTTTGCTTTGTGCTCGGTTCCATCATCCCTTTGGTTCATTTTTGGATTCCAAATTTGGATCAGTGGAATCATTTGTGTCCATTAAAGTTAACGGGGCAAGCAACTTTGCACTTAAACAATGGGGGTTCCATCCATTTACAATCAAAGCTCTCTAAGACATTACGAGTGACATGCAAACCGAATGGAGCTAAGAGAGGGGCTAGCAGGAAGACAGCTAAGCACTGAGAGAGGGATAACGTAGTACCAATATTGGCAGGAAGATCCCAAGACACCAAGAAAAACTAAAAGTGCAATGTTAGCTAATCATTACTTCCATGATAATTATGTGAAACAGATGCCTCCCTTGGGAGAGGGGTATAGTAGCACTGATATTGGCATGGAGACGCCAGAAGCCAAGGAGAGGGGAAAATCTGCACTAGCATTGGCAGAGAGACCCCAAGGCACCAGGGGAGAGGTAAAGCAGCACCTGAATTGACATGAAGATACCAAATTCTCTGGGCATGGGGCAAAGAAGCACCAAGAATGTTAGGTCAGGGTTGAACTTTTGTGGGAAAAAACCTATTTGAGGGGTGCATGAAGAAGTACTTATGCTTCTTCACAGACACGTTCTCCCAAGAGAACTTGACAATAAGAGGGACCTGTCCATTAGGACCGTACCAAGCTAGAAAGGCACCCTCTGCCACTAACAAATCTGGTAACCACCTCTGCTCCAGCCATGTGCATTAATGCACTTTTTTGAGCTTCCTAAAAGCACTGTGATGATATCGGTGCCCTTTCTGTTCTTGCACCCTATGCAGCCACACTGCTTACACAGCCCATGGTATGGCCCTGCTGTCCAACACACTTCCAGAAAGATTACATGAAAGGACTTAGGGCACCTTCTTTGAAACAAAGTTTGGAATGTAGCCTAAGTATTCCCAAGCTGTCACAAAAGAGCTACTATCGACCAGTCCCAAACTCAGTTTCTTTGACAATAAGATAACATGTGAAATCAATAAATTAAAAAAAAAAATGACATGGAGACCCCAAAGCACTGAGAGAGGGGTAAGGCAGCATATCATGAAATAGAAACCATAGATGTTTTGGAAAGTATAGATCTTACACATTGCACCGTTACTGTTGATTGCTGTTTGTGGTGTGATAGAATGGCTGGAAGACACTAGGGAAAAATCTGATGGTCTTAGGGTCATAAGTATAGGAAAGAACATTTCAACTATTCCAGGAAAAGTGCAACTCTGGCTTAGGTATGAGGTTCATTACTATCATGGTATGTGCTAAACTAAACTCATTTGGAGTTATTGCTCCCAAGATAGAGACCTTTGTTTTTTGTGCTCTCACACAGATGTTGCATAAAGGATAATGGTACCACACAAATAAGAAATCGGTCAGTTTTATCAGAGCGATCATTTGTCAATAGTTTTCTAAATGACTCTGAATTAATGTCTGAAAGTACAATGTATCATGCAATATGACTCTAGGTAGTTTTTTATTTATATTTCAAACTCTTGCTTATAGCGACTAGCAGGGTCTCAGACTCGGGGCAACCAAACAAACTTCAATGTATCATTGGATTAAGCCCCTATTACATCAATGACCCTTTTTGCATAGTCACCCTTCACACCAATTGTCGTATAGTGAAATAATAAACAGTGCTTCTGGTAAACCGGTAGGCTCAGACAGCGGCTGTAGCTGACATCTCCTTTTGCTAGAAAGAAATATTGCAACATAAAAAGGTATGTGGACTGTTATTGTTTGTTTTTTTGCTATTTGGAGGTAATAGAACTCAGAGAGGATTATTATGAAAGTAAGTACTCATTGAACCTGGAAATTGTTTATTTTCAGTGCTTTCAAAGTTCCCCCCTGATGAAACTGGATTGGGTGAAACGCATGAGAAGCGCGGTTGATAGCGTTGGGGAAAACAACGAAAGCTAAGCACTGTTTATTATTTCACTATACAACAGTGTAATTCTAGTGTTGCCGCCGTTGTCACAGAAATGTGATCCTCTGCCAACACCATCCCATTCTGCTGCTGCCCAGGCGGATGGTTTGTCTTGTTCTGGCACCTCAGCTGAGACCCGTCCATCTTGGGAAACCCTGCCAGTAGTTAAGCTACCAATAGCTTAGCCCTCAGCATCACTGGATGGCACCAAAAGAAAAATGAAGGAAGGAACAGGAGTAGAGAAGAGGCATATGTGTGTGTGATGGAAGATCAGTGTGTGTGTGTGTGTACATGTCAGGAACCTGAGGAGAGATTGTGTTTCTGTATATTTAGGCAGGGTTGGATTAAGTCATAAACTAGGCACATGCCTAGGGGCTCTGTCAGATGTGCTAGAGATTCAGGAAGTTAGGATTGCCAACTATATGGCTTTTTTCAAGACTGTACAGATTTTTCAGAAGGATGGCTAAAGTTTCTTGAACACATCCGGAGTTTAGAGCTCTGCCTGCAGCTCTCCAGTTCTCCCCCCTGGTTGAATGAGCCTGTCCTATCTGCTTCCAGTGACACTACCAGCAAAGACTATGAATAGGATCCAACCAATGTGATGGCAGAGACACTAGGGACCGAATTACTGGAAGGAAACTGTAGTCACAGGAAGGGAGGGGGTGAGAGAGGGGGAGATTTCTGTGCTATGCATAAGGTATAGGGGCTGGGCTCTGTACTGTGAACCAAAGAGTGTCCTAGATGGAGATGCTGAGGAGGAGTAGGAATGGGAATTGGATGTGGGGAAAGTGTGAGGAACTGCTGCAGGCTGAGGAAAAGAGCTGGCAGTAACTATAAGAATTTTACATGATGATTTAAGAGTTGGTGGCAGAGTTGCCAAGTTACCCAGTTCCTGGAGTGAGACTATTTTGCTAGCTTTGGTTTTAAATTTGCATTGCAGTGCAGTATGGTATTTGTAGTCCCTGATTTTGCCCATTAGAATTAGTGCTGCAGATCCCATAATGCATCAAAATAAGATTGTCAGAAATCTGGACTGGCTTAAAATCTCACTCTTGGAGCTGGGTAACTTGGCAACTCTACGGTGGGTGAGGAGGGCACTTGCTGAGTAAGCACATGATTTGCAGGCATAAGAACATAAGATATTCCATACTGGGTCAGACCAAGGTCCATCAAGCCCAGTATCCTAACAGTGGCCAATCTAGGTCACAAGTACCTGGCAGGTTCTTCCATTCTTGTCCCAGGGCAAGCAGTGGATTTCTTGGGTCCTCTTTAATAATATTTTATGGACCATTCCTCCAGGAACTTGTCAAAACCTTTTTTAACACTAACAGCCTTCACTACATCCTCCAGTAACGAATTCCAGAGTTTGATTGAGTGAAAAAAATATTTTCTCTTATTATTCTTACATTGTAGCTTCATTGCATGTCCCCTAGTCTTTCTATATTTTGATGGTGTAAACAACCGATCTATGTTTACCCATTCTACTCCATTCATTAAATGTATAGACTTTTATCATATCTCCCCTCAGCTGTCTCTTTTCCAAGTTGAAAAGCCCTAACCTTTAAGGCTTTTCTCATAGGGATATCCTTCCATCCCCTTTACCATTTTGGTGACTCTTCTCCGTACCTTTTCTAGTTCCGCTATATTCTTTTTAAGATAGAGCGACCAGAATTACACACAACGATACAAAGGGATTGAAATATCCTTGGATTTATTCTCCATTCCTTTCCTTATTATTCCTAGCATTCTATTTGCTTTCTTGGCTGCTGCTGCTGCACACTGGGCGGAGGGTTTCAACATATTATCCACGATGATACCTACATCTTTTTCCTGGGTGGTGGTTCCCAATGTGGAACCTTGCATTGTGTAATCATAGCTGGGTTGTTCTTTCTTAATTGTATAACTTTGTATTTGCCCACATTAAATTTCATTTGCCATTTGCATGTCCAGTCTTCCAATTTATGAAGGTCCTGGAGAGGGAGAGAGAGAGAGAGAGAGAGAGAGAATGAATGAATATGAGAGAAAATGCATGTCTCCTGCTGAATATGGTTTTCTCTGGTGGAAACCTTATCGTATAAAAAGAGTTTCCTTTTAAAAAAAATTGGGCTACAGAAGTCCACTGATATGAATATACCCGTATGCATCCTTTGATGAAGGATGCTTTCAGTCTGGGGTATTTACCCTGGTAGCTATTTAATTAACTGGGCTAATTCCTTTGAAAACTTCCCTAATACTGCCTCCACTCTGCAGCAGCTTCTGTTTGTGAAGCCTTTTAGATTTATATCTCAGATACACTGCCTGTAAATCTTACTCTTTGCGGTGGCCTAACTTTGTAATTTCTGGTTTGGAGAAAAGGCAATGTAGGGTGAAAATGACTCGTCCAACTTCCCTAGTTCTCAGCTCACTGCTCCAACCACTAGGCTATCCACGTATTGAAAGCATGTGCTTAAATGGTCTCCATATTCACTCCATAACCTGCTGTCATCATTTTTCTGTTTCTATGTATAGAAGAGCTCCCAAATAATCCCTCTACATTTTTTAATTGGGAAAATTCTGGAACCTGCTCCTAACTTGGGAGGTGTATGTAAAGCAGTAGTTCCCAAACTTTGGGTTGGATACCCTAAGGCAGTGATGGCTAACCTTTTTGAGCCCGAGTGCCCAAACTGCCGCACAAAACCAAAGAATTTCCTCAAAGTGCCAGCACGTCAATTTGCATAAATATTTGCATAATGCTAACATACACTAACTTTTAGTAAACATGTCTCTTAATGAGTGTATGGATAAAGACAGACTAAAAGATTTCTACATTACTATAATCCAGTGCCAACCGCCAGGCACATTAGGAACTACTACAAACACTGCCCATTTAGAACCAATAGCAAACCCGCCGTATCCTAACAGCACTACCAGGACTCACAAAGCACCACACCATACCTATCAAAAGGCAACACTGCAAATGTTAAACCAATACATTTCAGACAATAACAATACATGACCTACTGGGGAAAGAGAACAAGTGGCAATGTCAAAAAGGAATTACATAAACAGAATACCTCAGCTCAGTTACACAGTTGCAATTGCTCCAGCCACTTTCTTCTGGTTTCTTCATGTTTTCTGCTAACTCTCCATCATCTGCTGTCCATTTGTCCTTTCTTCTCTCTTCTAGTTTTTTTTTCCATTCTCTCTCTCTACATCTGCTTTAACATACTAATCTTTCTCCTTTTGCTCTTTCCTCATTCCTATTTCATCCACTCAAATTTTACCCCTCCATCCTCAATCCCCACTTACTCTCCCAATACCCGGCCAATTGTAGATTTTTTATCCCTCCCACACAAAATATTTTTCCCCTCTCCATTTTACTCTCCCAGCCCCATCCCATTCTAATCCTCCCCCAACATCAGCTCCCTTCTAGTTCCAGCCTCACCCAGCATCCATTCCCTTCTAGTCCCTGCATCAGCCCATTTCCAGTCCTAGCAACCCCCCAACCCAATACCAGTCCTAGCCCCCCCCCATCAACTCACTTCCAGCCCTAAACCCCCATCACCCCATTTCCAGACAGCCCCCATCAGCCCACAGCCCATTAGCAGTCCTACCCCCCCAGCCCATTAGCAGTCCTACCCCCCCCCGCCCGCCCGCCCATTAGCAGTCCTAACCCCCCCCGCCCATTAGCAGTCCTAACACCCCCCCTCCTGCCCATTAGCAGTCCTAACCCCCCCCCTGCCCATGAGCAGTCCTAACCCCCCCTCCTGCCCATTAGCAGTCCTAACCCCCCCTCCTCCTGCCCATCAGCTGTCATAACCCCCCCCTCCTGCCCATTAGCAGTGATAACCCCCCCCCCCTCGTGCCCATTTGCTTTCCTAACCCCCCCTCCTCCTGCCCATTAGCAGTCCTAACCCCCCCCCCTGGCAAATTTAAAAAAAAAAAAAGCAGGCTCTGGCGGCTGCCGCGGCAGATTGCAATGTCCCGCGGGGCCCCCTCCGCCCGCTAAGCCCCTCTGCAAGGGCTTTCAGATTCGCGAGGGAGAGCGTCGCCCTCGCGTCTCTGTAAAGACAGCAGGGGCTAATGGGAAATTTCCCATCAGGGGCTGATGGGAAATTTCCCATTAGCCCCTGCGGGCTTAGCAGAGACGCGAGGGAGACGCTCTCCCTCGCGAATCTGAAAGCTCTTGCAGAGGGGCTTAGCGGGCGGAGGGGGCCCCGCGGGACGCTGCATTCTGCCCTTGCCGCGTCCGCAGTCAGAGACAGCTTTTTCTTTTTTTTGCGGACCTATGGCCCGCGTGCCAGCTGCAAGGCCTTCGCGTGCCACAGCTGGCACGCGTGCCATAGGTTCGCCATCGCTGCCCTAAGGAGTCACATTAATACTGGATGGGGGTCACAGAAATAGAGTTGCTTCCCCTCCCTCTTCACCTCTTCTGTGGCCTATATCCAGAAGTGACAGTCTACATGGGGCCTGTGAGTCAGTGAATGTTCACAGGCCCTCCCTCCTCCTCCCAGGGCCGGTGCTTCCATTAGGCAGACTAGGCAGTTGCCTAGAGCTTTGAGATTCCAGAGGTGGCAAAAGTCACCGGGCAGCCCAGGTAGGTATTTTAAATTCTTCCCTCGCCCCTCCAATCTGAGGTGGATGGAAGAGCTAGAGGTCATCTGGCAAATTAGCAGCTAATTTACAAGGAAGCAAAGGGCCTCAGCACATGCGCGCTGAAAGCCTGTCGAGTCCACATCCATTTCCCATTATGAGTGGGCATGCATGCTGCAGGTCTTCACCGTGCACATGTGCTGAGGCCCATACTTCCTTGTGGTTTAACTGCTGGTCTGCCTGCAGAGTTCTCACTGTTGTGCCTGCCATGGTACTGATGTAGCAAAAGAACGGAACCTGGTCTAAAATAAGCAGAATGAAAAGCTGCTTGACAACCAAGTGGGGCGTGGAGTATGCTGGACTGCCAGGGCGAGGTGGGGAGAGGGAGAGATTGCTGGTGCACGGTGGAGGGGGGCAGACAAGAAGATGCTGGACTAGGCAGGGAGGGGGATGCTTGACTGTGGGAAGAAGACAGGGAGGATTGAAATGCGGGACTGCAGAAGAGGGGGAGGGAGAGACACAAGATTAAATGTTTGCCTAGGGCGCCTAGTATCCTTGCAGCAGCCCTGCCTCTTCCTCTGTAGACTTCTTGTTAAACTGCAAGCCAATCCAGAGTACCGAGGTCTGTGAGTACATATTGACACATAGGACCCTGTTCCAAGTGCTGTTGCTGTTGCCAGCACTGCTGCTGCTGCTGTCTTCATGCTTTGGATAAATGGAGGAGCAGGAAGTGGATGAGGGAGTGGAAAAAGGGGTCATATGGGATAAAAGTTTGGGAAGTACTGGTAGAAGGTGTAGTGTACGCAGGGGCGGCCCAAGAGGGGTGCGGGGCCATGTGCGGAGACTCGGTGCGGGGCCTCATTTGCATAAGTGGTCTTATTTGCATAAATATTTGCATAATGTTACCATTCACTAACTTTTAGTAAACATGTCTCTTAATGAGTGTATGGATAAAGAAAGACTAAAAGATTTCTACATTACTATAATCCAGTGCCAACCGCCAGGCACATTAGGAACTACTACAAATGCTGCCCATTTAGAACCCATAGCAAACCCGCTGTATCCTGACAGCATTACCAGGACTCACAAAGCACCAGACCCTACCTATCAAAAGGAAACACTGCAAATATTAAACCAGTACATTTCAGAGAATACTGGGGAAAGAGAACAAGTGGCAATGTCAAATAGGAATTACATAAACAGAATACCTCAGCTCAGTTACACATGCAGAACATAGACCATCACCAAACAAGGAATCGCAATTTAGAAACAGGAAGGCAATAATTAAACTGGGAACCCCAAAAGCCAAACTTGGAATGTACAACAACACTGTAGAAATAAAACTATAAATCAATTTCCTCTTGTACCAAACAAAGCGCAGACGTTAATGATGCACATTTCCCAGAGCTTTCATATTCCAATTAATAAATTCAAAATAAAGAGATATCTTTCTACCTTTTGTGCATTTTTTTTTCAATTGCAATTGCTCCAGCCACTTTCTTCTGGTTTCTTCATGTTTTCTGCTAACTCTCCATCGTCTGCTGTCCATTTGTCCTTTCTTCTCTCTTCTAGTTTTCTTTCCATCCTCTCTCTCTACATCTGCTTTAACATACTAATCTTTCTCCTTTTGCTCTTTCCTCATTCTTATTTCATCCACACAAATTTTACCCCTCCATCCTCAATCCCCACTTACTCTCCCAATACCCGGCCAATTGTAGATTTTTCATCCCTCCCACACAAAATATTTTTCCCCTCTCCATTTTACTCTCCCAGCCCCATCCCATTCTAATCCTCCCTCAACATCAGCTCCCTTCTAGTTCCAGTCTCACCCAGCATCCATTCCCTTCTAGTCCCTGCATCAGCCCATTTCCAGTCCTAGCCCCCCATCAACCCATTTCCAGTCCTAGCTCCCCCATCCATTTTCAGTCTGAGTCCCTTCATCAGCTCATTTCCAATCCTAGCCCCCCATCAGCCCATTTCTAGTCATTTCCTAGCCCCACCATCAGCCCATGTCAAATCCTAGCTCCCCTCCACTCAGCCCAATTCCAGTCCAAGCCCCCCATGAGCCTACTTCCAGTTCTAGCCCCTCCATGAGTCCATTTCAATTCAAGCCCCCACCACAGCCCATTTCCAATCTTAGCTCCCCCCCAACAGCCCATTTCCAATCCTATCCTAGCTGCTCCATCAGCCCATTTTCAGTCCTAGCTCCCTTCCCTCACAGCCCATTTCCATTCCAAGCTCCCTCCCCATCAGCTATTTGCAGTTCAAGCCTCCCCGTCCACTCAGTCCATTTCCAGTCATAGCAATCCCCCAACCCATTACCAGTCCTAGCCCCCCATCAACCCATTTTCAGTTTAAGCCCCCCCTATAACCCATTACCAGTCCTAACCCCCCCATCAGCCCACTTCCAGTCTTAACCCCATCAGCCCATTTCCAGTCAGCCCCCATAGACCATTGCCAGTCCTAACCCCCCCATCAGCCCACAGCCCATTACCAGTCCTAACCACATCAGCCCACCTCAAGTCCTAACCCCTCCCCATCAGCCCATTTCCTGTCCTAGCACCCCCATAGCCCATTAGCAGTCCTAACCCCCCCATAGCCCATTAGCAATCCTAACCCCCCATCACCATATTTCCAGACAGCCCCATCAGCCCACAGCCCATTACCAGTCTTAACCACCCCCCCCCAGCCCATTTCCAGTCCTAACCCCCCATCACCCCATTTCCAGTCAGCCTCCATCAACCCCCAGCCCATTACCAGTCTTAACCCCCCCCCTAGCCCATTTCCAGTCCTAATCCCACCACCCCATTTCCAGTCAGCCTCCATCAGCCCCAGCCCATTAGCAGTCCTAACCCCCCCAGCCCATTTCCAGTCCTAACCCCCCTCACCCCATTTCCAGTCAGCCTCCATCAGCCCCAGCCCATTAGCAGTCCTAACCACCCCCCTAGCCCATTTCAAGTCCTATCACCCCCCTGCCCTTTTCCAGTCATAACCCCCCCAGCACATTTCCAGTCCTAACCCCCCCCAGCACATTTCCAGTCCTAACCCCCCCCCAGCACATTGCCAGTCCTAACACCCCCCCAGCACATTTCCAGTCCTAACCCCCCCCAAGCACATTTCCAGTCCTAACCCCCCATCACCCCATTTCCAGACAGCCTCCATCAGCCCCCCAGCCCATTACCAGTCTTAAACCCCCCCCCCCTTCCCTTCCCTTCTCTTCCCTTCCCTTCTGGCAAATTAAAAAAAAAAACAACCTGGCTCTAGCTGCTGCCGCTGCTGCGTCCGTCGCAGCAGCGGCAGAATGGAGTGTCCCGCGGGGCCCCCTCTCCTCGTTGAGCCCTCTGCAAGGGCTTTCAGATTCGCGAAGGGAGAGTGCTCCCTCGCGTCTCTGTAAAGCCCGCAGGGGCTAATGGGAAATTTCCCATCTGCCCCTTTAGACGCGAGGGGCTGATGGGAAATTTCCCATTAGCCCCTGCGGGCTTTACAGAGACGCGAGGGAGCACTCTCCCTTCGCGAATCTGAAAGCCCTTGCAGAGGGCTCAACGAGGAGAAGGGGCCCCGCGGGACACTCCATTCTGCCGCTGCTGCGACGGACGCGGCAGCGGCAGCAGCCAGAGACAGGTTTTTTTTTAAAATGTAATTTAAAAAAAAAAAAAGCAGAATGTTCTTTGCGCGGGGCCCCCTGAAACGCGGGGCCCTGTGCAAAAAACATTCTTGCTCAATGGACGGGCCGGCCCTGAGTGTACGAGGATAGGCTTGTATATCCATCGCTGCCAGTGGGTGTTCCCCATCATGTGCTTTGGAGGAATGACAAAAGGCTCTGCATTTAGACAGCTTAAGGTTTTTAGCGAGAGATGTTACCTGTTATTGGGGAGTGACGAGGGAGCTCTCTGGGGTCCCAGGTTGCTGAGAAGCAGCAGGAGGATGCTTCTTTTCATGGACTGCTAGGTTTTATGGAGAGAACAATTAGCCAGGCCTGCTTGGCCTAACCAGAAAAGAGAAGCTGACAGAAGTGCAGATCTAAGGGAGACATGAAATCTAGAGTTTGGAGTATACAGCTGTGAGCAGCTAAATATAGCAGCAGAAATCTGAAGATGCTCAGAGGTTCCAAAATGATTCAAGCTACAAGTACTAGATTTTGTGTATCTTGAGAAGTTGATGGGCACCAGATGGTACTTACTAGGTGTGATCAAAAAGTATTGAGACTTGTTCTGTAGCTATATAACAATATATCACACCACGATGCTATTAAGAATGCAGTGACCTATTTATGTGCTCTGCATGTGCAGAGTGCAGGGCCGATACGTACATTTTACAGGTCAGTTGCCCGCACATGTCTCTGTGCCTCAGGTGGCCTTGCTCCTGGCTGACTGGCTTCAGAGGGAGTCGAGCAGGCCCGAAGCCCGGCACCCCAGCTCACCTTTGCAGAGCCGTGAGAAAAAAACAGCATTTTCCTTTTTTCCCATGGTTCGCTGAGTGTCATGAGGGAATTTGCTGTCTCAAGAGAGACAGGAAATGCACCCATTTAAGCTTCTGACACTCAGTGTGCCAGATGGCTCAACTTTAACAGAGCAGTGGGAAAGAAGAAAAACACCGTCTTTTCTTGTGGCTCTGCAGAGGTGAGCTGGGGCACCAGGCTTCGGGCCTCGCTGGCTCCCTCTGAAAGCGGTCAGGCAGGCACGGGGCTCTTTGAGGGGGGCGGAGGCTAGTACTGGAAATGAGCTGATCGGGGCAGGGGGGGCTAGGACTGGATATGGGCTGATCAGAGGGGGTTAAGACTGGAAATGGACTGATGGGGGAGAGAGCTGTTGGCCCTGGAAGATGACTGGGGAGGTTAGAACTGGAAATGGGCTGATGGGGGAGCGGAGGAGAAAGCTGGTGTCCTTGGAAGAAGACAGAGGACTAGGACTGCAAAAGGACTGTCGTCTGCCGTCAAATACTATGTTACTATGTTTAGTTACAAGAGGAAATTAATTTATAGTTTTATTTCTCCAGTGTTCTTGTACATTCCAAGTTTGGCTTTGGGGGTTCTCAGTTTAATTATTGTCTTCATATTCCTAAATTGTGACTCCTTGTTCTATGTTTGGTGATGGTCTATGTTTTGCATGTGTAATCAAGCTGTGGTATTCTGTTCATGTAGTTTCTGTGTGAAACAGTCCCCCTTGTTCTCTTTCCTCAGTAGGAGATGTATTGGTATTCTCTGAGATGTATTAGTTTGATATTTGCAGTGTTGCCTTTTGATAGGTAGAGTTTGGTGCTCTGAGAGTCCTGGTAGTGCTGTTTTGATATGGCAGGTGTGCTTTGGGTTCTAAATGGGCAGGGTTTATTGTACTTCCTAATGTGCCTGGCAGTTAGCACTAGAGTATGGTAATGTACTGTAACAGGTGTTCTCTGAGGACAGCACGAAGCAGTCCTCACATATGGGTAATGTCAGAGCCAATAGAGCCCTCGCGGAAGCATCCCCCCAGCTTTCAAAGAAAGCCTTTGGGAGATGCAACCATGCAGGCTTGGTCCCCTTCCCGCCCAAGGTGCCATCTTTCTCAGTCAGATGACATAGCTAAAAGACGTTAAAAAAAAATATGGTAAAGAAGCAACTCCAAAGGGAAGAGGGAGCTTTGTGAGGACTGATTCCTACTATGCTTTCTCCAGGAACAAGCAGGAAGTCAGTACTCACATATGGGACTCCCTAGCTACAGGCTACTGCAAGCCCGTAGAAAAAAAACCATGGTTGCCCTCAAGGGGAGCTGTGAGCAGTAGCAATTGAGTCCACAGATACAGACTGTGGTAGGAACCATGTGTCCAATGGCAACCAGCCTGAACCCAGAAGGGCCGAGAGTAGGAGCTGCCTAGACCCCGAAAAGATTACGGAGCACGGACTAGCTGAAGGCACTGTACAATTGGGACTCCCTCTCCAGGCAATACTGAGCTGCGAAAGTATGGATGGAAGACCAGGTGGTGGCCTGGCAGATGTCCATCATCAGGATGGAGCGCAGGTTTGCCATGGAGGCCACCATGGCCCTGACAAGGTACGCTGTGACCCGGCTGTCCAGCGAGAGCCCTGCCTGCTCATAAGTGAGGTTGATACAGTCTGCCACCCAGGTATATAGCGTAGACTTGGTCACTGCTCCCCCCAGCCTACTGGGGTCATTCGAAAAAAAAAGCTGAGAAGCTTTATGATGGCCCTAGGTATGTTGAATGTAGAAGGACAGGGCCCTCTTACAGTCCAAGGTATGGAGGACAGTCTCTGCCCTACTGGTGTGAGGCCTTGGGAAGAAGGTGGGGAGCACCACCTCCTAGTTGAGGTGAAAAGGCGATACCACTTTTGTAAGGAATTTGGGGTGTGTGCAGAGCACAACCCTATTCTTGTAGAACCTGGTGTAAGGCGCCTCCGCCACCAAGGCTTGAAGCTCACTGACCTTGCAAGCAGAGGTGAGCGCAATCAGGAACACCACCTTCCACGAAAGGTATCGCAGGTGGCAGGTAGCCAGGGGCTCAAAGGTGGGCAAGTAAGTTGCGCTAGTACGACACTGAGATCCCTCTCGGTCACTGGAGGGCATACCGGGGATTTCAATAAAAGGAGTCCCCTCATGAAGCGGGTCACTAACAGCTGGGCCGAGAGGGGTTTGCCATCCACCAGATTGTGACATGATGCTAAACTGAGGTGCACTCTGGCGGAGTTCGATTTGAGTCCGGAGTGTGAGAGATGGAGAAGATACTGCAGGACCAGCTGCACCAGACAGGAGAATGGGCTAAACCTGCGCTCTAGACTGAAAATCTGCGCCACTTGAAGGTGTATGCTTTCCTAGTGGAGGACTTACGGGAAGCCAAAGGGATATCCTCCACTTCCTCCGTGAAGTTGAAAGGGGCTAGGGTCACCCTTTCGGCAGTCATGCTATCAGTGACAGGGATCCCAAATTTAGGTGCAAAAGAGAACCCCCCTTCTGCGACAGGAGCCCTGGGGAGCTCCCCAATGGGATGGGAGTCTCCACTGACAGCCGGAGGAGTAACAGGAACCACGGCTGCCTGGCCCATCGAGGGGTTATCAGGATCAGCAAGGCCTTGACATGGAGGGTCCTGAATAATGTTCTGGCAATTAGTGGGGTGGGTGGGAAGGCATACATGAGACCTTCCAACCATGAGATGAGAAACGCATGTCACCACCCGAGAAGGGTGGGCTTGCCGAAAGCAGAAGCGGGGAACTGGTAGCTGTCCGGGCTGGCAAATAGGTTTATCCATTGTTCCCTTCAGAGGTGGAAGAGCTGACTGGCCGCTCTGGGGTCCAACAGCCACTCATATGGCTGGAGGATCCTGCTTAATCTGTCGGCCAGTGCGTTGTCCTGGCATGG
This sequence comes from Ichthyophis bannanicus, assembly GCA_033557465.1. Classification (NCBI taxonomy): domain Eukaryota; kingdom Metazoa; phylum Chordata; class Amphibia; order Gymnophiona; family Ichthyophiidae; genus Ichthyophis; species Ichthyophis bannanicus. Next base: position 1,093,471,741 of record CM066032.1, on the reverse strand, counting down.
CAGGTATACTGCCTGTAAGAGTATGACCTGCTGGACTGCGTAGGAGCATAGGGCCATTGCCTCACGGCAGAGGGCACATGACCCCATGCCCCCCCTGATTGTTCACACAGAACATCACCACCTGGTTGTCTGTTTGGACCAACATGGGTTGGCGACGTAGGCAGAGGCAAAAGGCTCAGAGGGCTAGGTGTATCGCCTGTAATTCTAGAAGGTTGATCTGCTGATTGCTCTCGCTCTGCGACCAGCTGCCCTGGGTGTGAAGTTCCTCGCAGTGGACTCCCCATCCCAGCAGGAATGCATCCGTTGTGATGACCCTTAGGGGGCATGGAGTTTGGAAGGGCATCCCTACCTAGAGGTACTGGGAATTTTGCCACCAGGTCAGGGTTTCCGTACATTCAACAGTCTGTGGCCTGCGTCCACTGGTCCCGAAGGCACAACTATGTGGCCCTCATGTAGAGGCGGGCATCTGGGGTGATATGGACCGTGGAAGCCATGTGTCCGAGTAGGCACAGCGGATATCAAGGGACGGAGTTGTATGTCAAGGGCCAGAGCCCTGAGCTGGGCGGCTTGGTCTCCTGGAAGGAAGGCCTTTGCCGGGAGGGTGTCTAGTCTTGCCCCTATGAACTCCGAACACTGTGTCGGGAAGAGATGGGACTTGGGGTAGTTTATTACAAACTCCAGATTTTTTAGGACCTGGATAGGACGTGTGGTTGCCTGCCGCACTTCTGAGGCCGTGCCTCCCTTTATGAGCCAATCATCCAGGTAGGGGAAGACATACACCCCCTGGAGGCAGAGGAAGGTGGCCACGACTGCCAGGAACTTGGTGAAAACCACTGGGGTGGAAGCCAAGCCAAAGGGCAGCACCCTGTACTGGTAATGGCTGCCCTCCACCATGAACCTCAGATACTGCTTGTGGTTGGGATGAATGAGGATGTGGGTACAGGCATCCTTCAGATCCAAGGAGCATAGCCAGTTTCCCTGCTGGAGGTAAGGCAGCAATGTTCCAAGGGAGAGCATCTTGATCTTCTCCCTCACCAGGAATCTGTTCAGATTGTGCAGGTTGAAGATGGGCCTTAAGCCTGCTGTTCTTTTTTGTAAGAGGAAGTACCTCGACTAGAACCCCTTGCCCCTGAGATGGAGGGGAAATGGTTCTACTGCTCTGTCCTCAAGAAGACCTGCCAGTTCCTTCAGTAGAAGGTTCTGGTGAAGGGGAGACCTGGGAGGCTCTCCCAGAAAAAAAAAGGGAGGTGCCTGAGCCAGGTAAAGGAGGTAGCGCTCCTTGAGCACTTGGAATGCCCAAGAATCGGTGGTGATGGCTGGCCACCTTTGGGCCTAGTGGATGAGATGTCCTCCTGTGGGCTTCTGACCTCCTTGGGGTGGACAGGCTATGTCCAAGGAGTCAAAAGCTCCCCCTTGGTTGGACCGGGGCTGAGGCCTGGGGCTAGGGAGACCTTCTGATTACGAGGGCCATGCCCTTGTCCCTTGGCCTGCTGACCCTGCTGGGGAGCCGGAGAGGCCTGAAAAGGTGGGTAGTTTCTTTAAGCAGCCCCTTTCCTCATGTAGAAGGGCTTTCTACCCAAGCCCTTCGTCGGGGAGGGGCAGTAGTCTTTTTAGAGAGCTTGGTCCTCGTCATGAACTTGGTCTCCAGATCAGAAGCCTTGTTGCTCATAGGTTTGCCGAAGAGGTTCTCATCTTGGAATGGGACATTGACCAATTTGTCCTGAACCCATTGTTCAAGATCAAACGACTGTAGCCAAGCCTGGTGTCGGGCACCGATGCCCACCGCTGCTACTCGAGCCACCAACTCAAAGTCGTCATAGGCTGCCCGAGACATAAACTTGGAACACTCACGGACAGCTTTGGCCAGGTTCTTGAACTGCTGCAGGAGTTCCTCGGAGAGACCAACTGAGAACCCAGCGAGTTCCTTTGCCAGGTCTCTCAGGTACATGCCCATGTACAGCTGGTATGCCTGGATCCGGCCGATGACCATAGAGCCCTGGTAGCACTTTCTGCCGAGGGCGACCAGGGTGCGTGCCTCCCTGCCGGGAGGGCACTGAGGAGTGCATCTTCTGATTCTTCAGGTGATGCATGGCCGACTCCACCACCATGGAATTGTGAGGCAGTTGTGACTTCTGGAAGCCCAGGCTCCAGTGGACTTGATACATCGAGTCGAGCCACTTGCAGGGTTCAAATCCCACTGCTGCTATTATGATTGTGCTGATTACTGGGGATGATGGAGTGCTATCTTCTCTACACCCTCTGGATGTTTTTCAGCCAAAAAGAGCACTTTTCCATTGCTTGTTTATGCTTGGAGCAGGTCTACATAAGAAATGTCATACTGGGTCAGACCAACGTCCATCAAGCCCAGTATCCTGTTTCCCACAGTGGCTCCTCTAATAATGGTTTATGGACCTTTCCTCCAGGAACTTGTCCAAACCCTTTTTAAACCTAGCTACACTAACGGCTTTTATTACATCCTCCAGTAACGAATTCCAGAGTTTGATTATGCATTGAGTGACAATTTTTTCTCTCTTATTACTCTTAAATGGGTTACATTGTAGCTTCATTGAGTGTCTCCTAGTCTTTCTACTTTTTGATAGTGTAAGCAACCGATCTATATTTACCTGTTCTACTCCATTCATTAATTTATAGACCTCTATTATATCTCCCCTCAGCCATTTCGTTTCCAAGCTGTAGAGCCCTAACCTTTTAAGCCTTTCCTCATAGGGGTATCCCTCCACCCCTTTACCATTGTGGTGGCTCTACTCTGTACCTTTTCTAATTACACTATGTCCTTTTTAAGATATGGCGACCATAATTGAACACAATATTCAAGGTGCAGTCGCACCATGGAATGATACAGAGGCATTATAATATCTTTATTTTATTCTCCATTCCTTTCCTTATGATTCTCAACATTCTATTTGCTTTCTTGGCCGCCGTGCATATTGGGCAGAGGGTTTCAATGTATTGTCCACCATGATGCCTGAATCCTTTTTCTGGGTGGTGGTTCTTAATGTGGAACCTTGCATCGTGTAACCATAGTTTGGGTTGTTCTTTCCTAGGTGCATAACTTTGCACTTGTCCAAATTAAATTCCATCTGCCATTTGAACCTGCAGTCTTACCATTTATCAATGTCCTCTTGCAATTTTTCACAATCCTCTGGTGTTTTAACAAGTTTGAATAATTTTGTGTCATCTGAAAATTTGACCACCTCACTCACTATTCCTATTTCAAGGTCATTTATGAATATGTGAAAAAGCAAACGGGCTCAACACAGATCCCTAGGGTTCTCCACTATTCACCTTTCTCCATTGAGAAAATTGGCCATTTAGCCCTACTCTCTGCTTTCTATCTTTTTAACCAGCTCCTGATCCACAATAGTATGCTGCCTCCTCTCTCATGACTTTTTAATTTGGCCAAGAATCTCTTATGAGGGACATTGTCAAAGGCTTTCTGAATTCCAGATACACTATATCAACCGGCTGACCTTGGTCTACCTGTTTATTCACAACTTCACCTTAAACACGATTCCAAATGTTTCTAAGTCAGTGGAGATGGCTCTATGCTTTGGATGTTTCTATGCCCGTTTTCAGACGTCCGAATCACAAATAGTGTTTCCACCCCTACAGAGCGACCATCACTGGCTTCCAGGCCTCCTTCGGAGCCTTGACAGACCCGAATGCACAAAAATGTTGCAGTATGAAAGTAAACAAGCAGAATCAATCTCTATTATCAAACATAGATAGGCAGCAGAAAGAATGGATGAGAATCCACCAGTATATACTGTACAGGGAAGGAAGCAACAGAATTTGCCAAGCGAGAGAAAGAACTCTTCAAAGAACCATATCAGCAAAACGAGGCACAGTGTGGAAACACTAATCACATCACTCCTGGACAACATAATCACCAGACTAGACAATGCTAAACAAGGCTTCATAATGATATTCATTGATATCAAGGCAGCCTTTGACTCTATAAACCATAACACCCTTACCAAATGCCTACAAAAAATTGGTCTACAAGAAACAACTCTCCAATGGTTCACGTCATACTTTTCACATAGAAAAATCCAAGTAAAATCTAAAATCACACGCTCAAAACTGATTAATCAACCATAAGGACTCCCACAAGGCTCAGCACTCTCCGCATTACTGTTTATATACCTACAACCGCTATGTAAAATAATAACCAAAAACAAGGTCAAATACAGTATGTATGCAGACGACATCATGGTATACACACCCATCAATGTAGACCGACCTGATCACTCAAGGATAACATCATGCATCGAGGAGATGTCGAACTGGTTCCAGGAACAAAACCTCTCAATAAACTACAAGAAATCAGAAGCCCTCTTCATGACAAGGAGCACTGCCTTTACCCCGCCGAAAACACTACAAATATTCCACAACGACATAGCTGTAAAAACAGAAGTCAAATACTTAGGGATATGCCTAGACCAAAACCTGAATTTCCAAACACATATAAACAAAACAACAAAAGCAGCCTATCATAAATTAAGAATAATAAAAAAACTCAAACTACTACTTAACGCCAATAACGTCCGCACAGTTTGCGAAGCTATGATATTGCCCATCCTGGACTATTGCAATATCATCTACCAGGGCCTACTGATACAGATCACCTATCGTCTTCAATTAATACAAAACATGGCTGCATGAATAGTAACTTACACAAAAAAGAGCAGACACATAACTCCAACCTTGAAATAACTCCACTAGCTACCCATAACTACCAGGTCCAAATACAAGGTGCTGCTTAAGGTCTTTAAAATCATTCATCAATTATCACCACCTATCCTTTAAGCACTCATAAGCAAAGATCCAGAAAATAGAATAAAACGGAAACACAATAAAAACCTACTACTAATACCTAAGAGCAAAACAAAAGCAAAACAAGCAACTTGTCACAGAGTCTTTTCAATATATGCACCATCACTCTGGAATTCATTCCCAGAGAACATAAGAATGATCACCGACCTATGGGACTTCAGGAAAGTCATAAAAACATTCCTTTTTACTGAACACTATGGACCTGACCCCTGATACCACCCTAGGCTAATAACACATACACATGCCCCCTTTCCCCCGACTTCCCCTCCTGTCCACTATCCTCCCCCAAATATCCTATGACAATTTAGTATTCAGTTTTCGATGTAAATTCACCATGTAATTAAATCATATTGTTTTGTTGACTCTGTTAACATCCCAGTTTAGCTCCCCTGTTCTAAGATTCTGTTTTGTTTGTTCACTGTAAACCACTTTGAATACAAGATAAAGCTGTACAGAAAAATAAATAAACACAGTAAACTCAGTGATCACATACACAAAGTCGCTTTTGTCAGAAAAACGGTAGTGCACTGCTGATGCAGACTGTATTCAATAATTCTCCTAGTCTCTACGGTATCATCAGCAAAGCGAAGGTTGATCTGAAACATTTGCTTCTCACAATCAAAGAACAGTCTCAAAATGGGCCTGCACCTTAATGTAAAGAAGACAAAGATCATGACAACTGGCATAATCAACAGGTTCATCGTTGAAGGAGAAGAAATTGAAATCATGAACAAACAACTTTAACCTACTTGGATCAACTATCAATAAAGAAGCAACAAACAGTCAAGAAATCAGACGACGTATTGCTCTTGGCAGAATGGCTATGAAAGACCTAGATAAGATTCTCAAGAGCAGAGATGTCTCTCTCCATACAAAGATTTGACTTGTTCAAGCCATGGTATTTTCAATAACATCATATGGATGTGAAAGCTGGACAGTGAAAAAGATAGACAGGAAGAAAATTGATGCCTTTGAATTATGGTGCTGGTGGCGAATACTGTGTATAACATGGACTGCCCGAAGAACAAACCAGTCGGTACTAGAGGAGATCAAACCTAAGCTTTCTTTAGAAGCTCAGATGAAAAGACTTCGACTTTCATACTTTGGACACATCATGCGAAGAGAGAGATCATTAGAGAAAGACATCATGCTTGGCAAGATAGAAGGTCAACGCAAAAGAGGAAGGCCAGCAATGAGATGGATCGATACAATAACAGCAGCTAAAGGTACCAGTCTGTCAACAATGAGCCGCCTGACTGAAGACTGAACACAGTTTAGGATAGCTATCCAGAGGGTCGCCATGAGTCGACTCCGACTCGACGGCACTTAGAAACATAGAAACATAGAAATATGACGACAGAAAAAGACCACATGGTCTATCTAGTCTGTCCTTCCATAACAACTACAACAGTCCCCTTTTTACCTTTAGAGATCCTCTGTGTTTGTCCCATGCTTTTTTGAATTCAGTTACTGTCCTCATCTCTACCACCTCCACTGGGAGACTATTCCATGGATCCACTACTCTTTCTGTAAAGAAATATTTCCGCATATCACTCCTGAATCTATCTCCCTTCACCCTCATCCCATGTCCCCTCATAGCAGAACTTGCTTTCAACTGAAAGAGGCTCTCTCCCTGAACATTTATGCCACGGAGGTATTTAAACATCTCAATCATATCACCTCTATCCCGCCTTTCCTCTAAGGTGTACATAATTAAGATCCTTCAGTCTGTCCTCATATGCTTTATAATGAAGACCACTAATCATTTTAGTAGCCACCCTCTGCACCGACTCCATCCTGTTCACATCCTTTTGAAGGTGCGGTCTCCAGAATTGCACACTATACTCCAAATGAGGTCGCACCAAAGACTTATACAGAGGCATTATCACCTCCTTTTTTCTGCTAGCCATTCCTCTCCGTATGCACCCAAGCATCCTTCTAGCTTTTGCCGTCGCCTTTTCTACCTGTTTAGCTACTTTAAGATCATCAGACACAACCACGCCTAGGTCCCGCTCTTCTTTAGTGGACAAAAGTACTTCACCCCCTATACTATATTGCTCCCTTGTATTGCTGCAGCCCAAATGCATGACATTACATTTTTTAACATTAAATCCCAGCTGCCAAATTCTAGACCATTCTTCAAGCTTAGCTAGATCCCTCCTCATGTTATCTACCCCTTCCTGGGTGTCTACTCTATTGCAGATTTTGGTATCATCCGCAAAGAAGCAAACCTTACCTGAAAGCCCTTCTGCTATATCACTAACAAAGATGTTAAAAAGAATCGGACCAAGGACAGATCCCTGGGGCACACCACTGATAACATCCTTCTCCTCAGAGTGAGCTCCATTTACTTGTACTCTTTGTCGCCTCCCACCGAACCAATTTCTAACCCAAGCAGTAACTTTAGGGTCCATCCCTAGGGTGCTCAGTTTGTTTATAAGTCGCCTGTGAGGAACAGTGTCAAAGGATTTACTGAAATCTAAATACACCACATCTAGGGCTGTCCCTCGGTCCAACTCCCTGGTCACCCAGTCAAAGAAATCAATCAGATTTGTCTGACAAGACCTGCCTCTGGTGAATCCATGCTGCCTTGGATCCTGTAATCCGCTGGACTCCAGAAACCTCACTATTTTCTCTTTCAGCAGCATTTCCAATAATTTACTCACCACCGAAGTTAAACTAACCGGCCTGTAGTTTTTAACCACATCCTTACTTCCGCTTTTGTGTAAAGGCACCACATGAGCCTCTCTCCAGTCCTTTGGCACCACTCCCGACTACAACGAGGCATTGAAAAGGTCAGTCTGTGGAGCTGCTAGAACGTCCCCAAGTTCCCTCAGTATTCTCGGGTGTATCCCATCTGGTCCCATCGCTTTGTCTACTCTAATTTGAGATAGTTTCTCAAGAACACAGTCTTTTGAAAATTGTTCAAGATGTCCTTTGCTTCTGTTCTTATTTGTGGGTGTTTTCTGAGGTCCTGCTCCTGGTTCTTCATCTGTGAACACAGAACAAAAATATTTGTTAAGCAATTCCGCTTTATCCTTATCAGCTTCTACATATTCCTCCCCTGCACCCTTGAGTCTGACAATACCACTCTTGCCCTTCCTCTTCTCACTAATATACCTGAAAAATGTCTTATCCCCCCATTTTATTGCATTGGCTATTTCCTCCTCCTTTTGAATTTTTGGCTTCTTGACTACTTTGCTAGCTTCTCTAAGTTTTTCAAAATACAGATGCCTGTCTTCCTCTCTCTGTGATCTCTTGTATTTCATGAAGGCCTTCCTCTTTTTCTTCACTTTTTCAGCTACTTCTTTCGAAAACCAAAGCGGTCTCCTTTTCCTTTTACCTTTATTTACCATTTTAACAAAAAGGTTGGTTGCCTTAAAATATCCCCTTTCAGTTTTTCCCACTGTTTTTCTACATCCCTCAGCTGTTCCCATCCAACTAACGACTCCCTGAGGTATTGGCCCATCTTCGCAAAGTTAGTCTTCCTAAAGTCTAAGATCCTCGCCTTTGAATGGATTCTAACAGCCCTAGTCCTAATACTGAACCACACCATCTGGCGATCACTGGATGCAAAATGATCTCCCACTACAACATCAGAAACACTTTCACCATTGGTAAGCACCAAGTCCAGTATGGCCCCTTCACGTGTGGGGTCTGTTACCAATTGCCTGAATAGGTCTCCCTGTAGAGAATCCAGAATCTCCTTACTTCTAGATGATACTGCAGCAGGAATGTGCCAATCAACATCTGGCATATTGAAATCTCCTATCAGTAGCACTTCCCTTTTCCTAGCAATGCTGCTTATGTCTTCAATTAACTCTCTGTCCACCTCTTCCTCTTGTGAGGGAGGTCTGTATATTACACCAATGTAAATAGATTTCTCTTTCCCTCTTTCTAGTTTAACCCACAATGCCTCCCCTCTCCCTTTTAAGCTCTGTAATTCCAAAGCTTTAATAGTAGTTTTTACATATAGTGCCACTCCTCCTCCCCTACTTCCTACCCTGTCCTTTCTGAATAAAGTATAGCCAGGTATAGTTACATCCCAATCATGGTTTTCTGTGAACCATGTTTCTGTAACTGCCACTAAATCCAAGTCAGCCACTCCCACCAAAGCTTCAAAATCAGGGATCTTATTTCCCATGCTACGGGCATTTATACACACTGCTTTCCATATGCTACCCCTGTTACCCATTTCCATAAAGGTATTTAATGTATCATCTACCTGGGGGCTTTCACTTACCTGGGGGCGTTCTTCACCCATCCCCAACGAATCTAGTTTATGTTTCAAACATTTTATTAGAATTTTTAGAACCCCAAACAGCAAGTAATACCGTCATCAAATAGTTAACAAACAGTGAAGACTGCAGCAATCGTACACCGTATCCCAGCAGCTACAGGTAGGAACACCAGAAAATACATAACAAGTACGAGTACAGACAACAGCAGAAAGTTCCCATCCGAAAATACAGAAGGCACATAGCTGAATATAACACAGCAGAAAATAAACACTTAAAGGCCAAAAGGTTACAAAATAAAACAGCAGATATCATGAAAGCGAGTTGACATCGAGAGCCTCAGGGGATAGCACTTGTTCCAACGCGACACCCAAAGCTGCTAGCTAACTGCCCCCCACCCTCCACCCCCTCCCTCCCAAATCAACCCAAGCCCACACTCAGTCAGAAACATAAAGCTCAGTAACCAGCGTAGGGCCACTACCCGGAGACCGTACCAAGTTCCACGAAGGCAAGAAGACAACGCACCCACAGGCCTAGGGGGTGTTCTGCTCCCAGGCCCACTTACAATAGTGTCCCCGGGATAAACCCCACACTAGCCCGGCTTGGCCTTACCCCCCCCCCCCCCGAGCCCCCCCCCCTCCCCTCCTCGTCCAGTTATCCAATCCCATTCAAGGACAGGGTTTGACAGGTTGCGGCTGGGAAGGAGGCGAACCCCCATCCCATGCGCATCGAGCCATCTACGAGAGAGACAAACAATTCACACCATGGGACTCCCCGAAGGGAACCCAGGGAAGGAAACAACGACAGAAGAAGAAAAAGTGTATTGGAGCCCAGAGAGGGCCCAAGGAAGCAATGTAAACAGCCACACTACAAGGATGCCACGCAACACCTAAAACAAACTCAAAACAAACTCAAAATTCTGCCACGCTCAGCCGGCCGTAAAGATTGCAGGTGGGGGCCCCAACATTCCAAGAAAGACCGCCAGCGCCTCTCCACCCCACTAGCACGCATCTTCTCCATAAGCAGAACCCGGTGCAGTTGTAGTCTCCAAAGGCCGTAGGTCGGCCCCCGGCCGGTTAGCCACTGTTGCAACACGGTCGTGCGAGCCGTTACCAACACCAGGCGCAACCAGTGCAATCCCGCGGAGCCAAGCTCAGATTCCCACGAGCTTTCCCAAACATCAAGCACTAAATTGCCAGCTGTAAAAAGAACGTCCCGCCGCAGGCACATCAGCAGGTACTCCGTTACCCGGCGCCAAAAGACCTGAGCCCTTGAGCAACTCCAAAACATGTGTCCCAATGTCGCTTGAGGAGCCGCACATCGGGGACAACAGTGGGAGTCTCCCACTCCAGCCCGCCAGGCCCGAACGGGTGCAAAATATAGTCGTCGAGTGAGCCGAAATTGAGTATCACGGTGAGCTACTTGCACACTGAGCGAAGAGACAGCAGCCAGGCCACGGAGTAACCCCTCAGTGGTAATCTCAGTACTCAGGTCTGTCGTCCAGGTCTGTGCCAACACCTCCAGACCCAGCGGCACGGCCGCTTCCCACAGCATTTTGTGAAGCCATGTTACACGTGTCCCAGACTCATCCCCTAGTAAAGCCACCTCCAAAGCCGAGCATATCTCCCCCCGCAAATTGCCCTGGGGGAGGGAACGAATATAGCTACATAGTTGCATGTATAGGAAAACATCACGATCACCCAACGGATACCGTTGGCGAAGAACTAAAAAGTCCTCCACCCTACCCTCAACAGTTAGCACCTGTTCCAAATTGACAAGCCCCATCTTTTCCCAGCGTGCGAAGCCGGAGCCGCCTAAACCTGGAGTGAAGGCTGCATTACCACGTAGGGGAAGATAAGGGGAAAAAACTGCCGATAGTCCCCGACTCAAACAGAAATGCCGCCACGCTGTCCGCAGGGGAGCCAACAGAACTTGTTGAAACAAAGGCCCCACCCCCTTGGACTGCGGAGCATGTAGAAGATACCGCAGGTGAAAGGGACGCGCCACAGCCCGGAGCATCTCCAAGGGGGAAAAGTCACTCAGGTCCCACAGCCAATCTCGAACGAACCGCAACAAGCATGCAACATTATATTTCCGTATATCCGGAAGACCCAGCCCCCCTAGCTCTCGGGGCTGCCGCAGCACCTCAAGGCGTACCCGCGGCCGTCGCCCCCTCCACAAAAGCCGACTCAGCAAGCGCTCCAGCCGCTTAACATCGACCCGCTTAACAAATAGGGGAAGGGTCTGGAGCGTATACAACACCTTTGGGAAGATGGCCATCTTGCATAAAGCAACACGCCCCCCTAGAGACAATGGTAAATCGCACCACTTATCCACACAAGTCGTCACCGCCTGGAATAGCCTGGTTATGTTCAGTTGGTATAAGTCCTTCAAGTTAGCCGGTAGATATATACCCAGATATTTGAAATAGCCATCCGCCCACCGAAGTGGGAAGACGCCCTCCCATCCACCATGCTCCTCCTCCCCGATCTGCATGGCCTCCGATTTATCTAAGTTGAGACGGAACCCCGAGGGCCGCCCATAATCCCGCATCAAATGCAACAACTCAGGCAATCCCTCACGGGGCTCCGCCAGATGTATCAGAAGATCATCGGCAAAAGCCGCCACTCGGAATTCTTCCTTCCCCACCGAAATACCATGAAACTGCTCTGCGGCGCGTATCTGAACCAGAAGGGGCTCCAGAGTTAAAACAAAAAGAAGAGGGGACAACGGGCAACCCTGACGAGTCCCTTTCTGAATCTCAAAGTCAGCTGTCATATTTCCATTAACCAACAAGGCCCCAATTGGGTTAGCGTATAAGAGGCGTACTACATCGACAAAGAAACCAGTAAAGCCCATCGCCTCCAAGACTTGGTACATGAAACTCCAGGTGACTCTATCAAAGGCCTTTTCGGCATCAAAACTTATAAGCATGGAGCGTAGCCCCCCCTCCCGCGCAACACAAAGAGAAAGCAAAATACGTTGAAGGCTATATGCCACATGACGGCCGCGGACAAAGCCCACCTGATCACGGTGAACCAAGGCCGGTAGATAATTAGCTAATCTATCCGCCATTATTTTAGCTAACAGCTTGAGATCCACATTGAGGAGCGAAATGGGACGATAGGATTCAGGGAGAAGGGGGTTGCGCCCCAGTTTAGGTAAAATGGTAACCAGCGCCTTGTTGGCCTCGAAAGGAAACCTCCCTCTCTGCACCAAGTCCTCAAAATAGCCCACCAGAGGGGACACCACCGCACTGCCCAGAACTTTGTAGAACTCACTGCGGTATCCATCCACTCCCGGTGCCCGGCCCGTTTTAAGGTTCTGAATGCCCTCTTGTACCTCCCGCCCCAAAATAGGTTGATTAAGAGCCTGTAAGTGTTCCTCGCTGAGCCTAGGCAGGGCACATTGAGTCAAAAAATCGCGGCCATCCTGTTCCCGATCGCCCTCATTCGCATACAACTGCCGGAAGAAATCTAAAAAGACATGTTCAATGTCCTCGGCCTTACGTCGAAGGGTCCCATCAGAATGACGAATGGCTCCTATATGTCGAGACCCCCCGGATGGTTTCAGCAAGGAGGACAGCAGCTTACCTGCTTTATTACCATGCTGATAAAGCCGATATCGGTAGAATAGCATCGATTTTTGGGCCCGCCGGTGGAGAAGCATCTCCAACTCCATCTGAAGTTCCCGTGATTTGCGCTGGTTTTCGGCGGTCCTGCGCCCCGCCAACACCCGGCGCGCTCTACCCAACTCCCGCTCCAGCAGCAGAATCCGCTGGTTGAGCCGCCGCCGTCTCTGGGCTTGATAGCTAATGATCTCGCCTCGAAGGACGGCCTTACCCGCCTCCCAAAAAAGGGCCGGGGAGATCTCCGGCTGGCCGTTGAAAGACACATAATCTTTCCATCGGTCTCGAACATAGGCTTCAAACTGCACATCCCCACTAAGGTCCAGGGGATAGTGCCACAGACCATTACGGCGGGTGCTACTGCAGTGCAGCTCCAAAATGACCATCGCATGGTCCGACAGAACCACAGGCCCAATCTCCGCCTTACCTACCCGACCAAACAGCGCTTCGGAGACTAAGAAAAAATCAATCCGGGACCACGTGCCGTGAGCTCGGGACAAGTGAGTATAGTCCCGCTCTCCAGGGTGGAGCACCCGCCATATGTCAAGAAGCTTGTGTGCTTCACAGAGCCCCCCAAGACGCCGTCGAGCCTTCCGGCTACCCCAGCGCACCGAACCGGAGCGGTCCACTGCCGCCTCCAAGACTTCGTTGAAGTCCCCCCCCCATAATAACCTGATAACCATTAGTATCCTGCAAAAGATTCGTTAAAGCTACATAAAAGCCGGCCTCATAAACATTGGGACCATAGACCGAGCACATAGCCACTTTAAGTCCATTGAGCACCCCCCAGACGCAAACGTAACGGCCCTCCGTGTCCGTCACTACGCGTTCTTCAATCCAGCTAGCCGAGGTCGTTATTAAAATAACGACCCCCCGCTTTTTTCCAACAGCCGGGGCTCCATAAACATGCGAGATACGGCCCTTGCCGAGCTTCACATGTTCTGCAGCAGAAAGATGCGTCTCCTGCAACATAGCAACGTTCAACCTGTGACGATTCAGGTGCTGCATTACTTTGAAGCGCTTCATCGGTGACCCCAGGCCACAAACATTCCAAGAAGCTATTCTAGTGTGTTCACCCAGGATCATGGACCCATATATAAACCCCAAGTCCAGCAAATCTCCTTTGTAAAAGGCAGCGGCCCCCCCAGCCTGGAGCCCCCACCTGCTTCCACATCTCACCTCTCGCAGACAGCCGCATAGACATGCACACCAGACAACCTTCCATCCCCATACGCAAACCCCAGGAAATAAACCAATAGTCCTTCCCACCAAAGCCCAGTCCATGACCAGGTAATGAGCCCTGAATTATGTACACCCTACCCTCCCCGCCCCCCCACCCCTCCCATCTCCCCCCCCTACCCTCCACCCTCCATCCCCCCTCTCCACCTACTAACCACCGAGCTCCCGGCTCTGGCCCCACCTCAACTTCTTAGGCATGTGGGACCCGCCCCCCCCCGCCCCTGTCTATCCCAGTTATCCCGGTTACCCCCACCACTCACCTCTGCCGCAACGCAAAAACTAACCCTTTTCCCCCCCCCTTTCCCGCGTCAGCCTCCCACCCGTGGCCCAATATCCTCCCACCTTATGAGGCCTATTCCTACCGTCCGCCCCTACCCCAGCCTTCGTCGCCTCCTCCACCCCCAAAGCCTAGGTGCCCTTATATCTACAACCCGCAGAGCAGGCATGAGGAGGTAGATTAGTCAAGGGGTCCCCCCCCCAAACCAGCCACCCACCATCCCTTCCAACAATCCCCAGCCCAGTGAAATAAGCAGGCAACAATAGGGCAACCCAGTCCCAGCCGTGACCGCGTGTCCCCCCGGAGGCTTCAAACATCCCAGCCCAACAGATGCAATGAAACAGCCCATCACCATGAACAGCATATTGAAATAATCAAACAGTAAAGATGTCAAAGTGCAAGTTAACGCAAATACAATTACATATCTGGGCCCGGGAGGGCCGTAGGTAACATAGGCAAAGCAGGAGCCGGAGGAGGGGGGAGCAGAAAGAATACCCGCTGCGGGAACAGCAAGGGTTAGGAAAAATGTGCACCTAGGGATCAGCATACAGCAGGCGAACAACGAGAAAACAAAAGGAAGAATAAGACATAATAATCAATACACCACATTGCATTGAAGAAAAAGAAAGAAATTGAAATAGGGTTTAGGTAAAAAAGCAAAGCTTCATGTCATTTAAAAAGGCAGACATCTCAGGATTAAAACAAGAACCAGGTAAAAGAAAAGAAAGGGAGGAATTAAAAATATGGTAAGATCAAGAAATAGAAAAAGATAAAGTAATGCGAAATGAAGGAAAAGAACAGGAAAGAAACAAGGAAAAATAAGCGTTACTTAAAAGGAAAGAAAAGAGAATTAAAAGAAAAAGCAAATAAGAAACAGTATACTGTAAATAAAAACTAATAGACTAAGGAAACTAAGAAACTAAAACAAAACTAAAAGGGAGGGAGAAGGGGGATGCAAACGCACCCAGAGTTCAAGCGAAAAAACCTCCGCAAAAGGAGGCAATGGTACTATTACACCCGCAACCAAGGCAATGGTATAAACAAGCCATCAGACTACCCTCCGCCCCCCAGGAAAGAAAAAGAAAAAGAAAGGGGTAACAGGTAGGAGACCATAAAGGCCAATCAAAAGTATAAAGGAAAGGGATTCCCCATCTGCCCCCGACTCCGCAGCCAGGTCGCTATCCCAGGCAAAAGGGTTCATGGAGTCTCCTCGAACTGTCAGCAATACCGCTGCAAGCTGTGGGGAACCATCTACGGATCCCCTATAACGTGTGCGAAAGCACCAACAAAAATGTCAGTTCTGCCGACGCTCCGGCTCATCGGGACCGAAAACAGTCCAGGGCCCCAGTAAGTTCCTGTCGTCGTCGAGGCAGACCACAATAGGGTGTGAGAAAAACACTCTCCCATCCCTTAGGCCTACTCAAAAAACGGCCAGGCAAGGGGGAAGAGTACTTTAAGGAGGGCCACATTGCACGCAGGACTCTGCCACCCGGACACCGCGCTCCTCAATCCAAGCTATCACAATAAGACTTAGCTTCTTCCGGGGTTGAGAAGGTCCGGCGCCCATCCTCGCCATCCACTCTGAGCGTGGCAGGGTAGGCCAAAGTGAATCGGACGCCCCTTGCAGCCAAACGCCCGCAGGCCTCCTTAAATGCTTTGCGGCGGAGAGAAACTCCAGTCGAGTAATCTTGAAAAATCAGAACTCGGCGGGGATTTACTCCCGATCGCCTCTCCTGCCGCGAGGCACGCAACACTTCTTCTTTCTGTGCGGCATTAAGGAAACGGGCAATGACCGCTCGGGGTCTATTCTCGCCAGCTCGAGGAGGGCCCAACCGATGCGCCCTTTCCAGGATGATGTCTCCGGTTCGCTCCCCCAAAGGAAGGTGCTTCGGTATCCATTTCTCCAGATGATCTCGCAGGTCCTTGTCCAGCACCGTCTCAGGGATTCCAATGAATCGTAAGTTATTGCGTCTGCTGCAATTTTCGAGGTCTTCCAGCTTGTCCTGGTGCTTGGCAAGGGCCTCTTCCAGTTTTTTTATTCTCGCTTCGTCCTGAACCCGCGTGTCCTCCAAGGAACCAATGCGGCGTTCAGTTTGCTCCACTCGGCCGGCAAATTCGGACACTGCTTGTGCTACCGCAGCGAGTTGAGTGGCCAATCCCCCGAACCGGTCTTCTAGGGCAGACACCACTGCCTTAGACACCTCGGCTACCATCGCCGTTGTATCTGCCGGCACTGGAGGTCCGGCGACCATCTCCGCCATCTTGTTGTCACCGGCACGCGGCTTCTCCCGTCGGGAGGTTTTTGTGGCCATACAAATCCGCTCCTCCGCCCAAACACACGGCTACCAAGTGCACTGAGTGCTATATCTAGGCGTCCTCCCCGTTAGAACAGAAATGGAGTATTTAAACAAGAAAGAGGACGGGGGAAGGAGAGCGAGGTCCGGAGCTAAGAGGAACACGTCCCGCTCAGCTCACCATGCCACCGGAAGTCTCACGAATCTAGTTTAAAGCCCTCTTCAGTAGATTAGCCAGTCTACTACTGAAGACGCATTGACATTTCTTGGACAGATGGATGCCATCTCTGCTCTGCAACCTTTGGAACAGCATCCCATGGTCTAGGAAACCAAAATGCTCTCGATGACACCATCCACGCAGCCATGCATTCATCTCTACGGTCAGTCTCTACGGCTTTTCTGTGTGTATTGCTATCACCTTTACCGAGAGAAAGAGAATGAGAGAGCAAGCTGACACTACACTAAAAACAGACACGACCTCTATCAGATAGTGCATCTTTTCTGAAAACACATTCCTTCACCTATACTACGGCCAAGCTCATAAATGTTTTTGAATATTGACCTCGGAATACTTTTCTTTTGTATTCAGACTTAATCCTGGAGGGGACTCCAAACTCCCACTCACATACTCCCAAGAAAACAAATGCAGGAGTGGAAGTATCTCTCTGGATGGGATTAGTTATTTTATGATTCCTGTGCAACCTACTCTCTACTCCTATTTTCTATTACGTGTCTACGGTGATGTATATTCGCTACTGGATTCGATTATTTTTGCTTTTTTCTTTTTCAGATATTCTCTACCTTTGCCTCCTTGTTCTCCCTCTTTTATTTACAGGCAATCATACAAGAGTGAATACAGACCTCATATGGTGGAAGCTCTCTCCAATATTAGACTCCTTGGTGTCTTACCTGTTAGCATGCAGCACATTTGAGAAGTATGCCATTATCCTTCCTCCTCACTTCAAACCTCAACAAACCTGCCTATGACACATCTGAAAATCAGTGTCCCTGACGGACATATGACCTGAATTGAAACTCCAATGCTATGTTACGATAGCCAATCAGTAGGGCCAAACCTCGAAAATATCTGTGCAAAGCGATTCCCCTTTAAGGGGGTTATTCAAAGGCAGGAATAGCGGGGATGGACATCCCATCCCCACTATTCGTGCCTTTTCCTGGTCCTGTCTACCTTCCCCATGTCTTGTAAGGGGAAGGTAGATGGGGTGGGAAAGGGGTGGCGTTAGGGCAGGCATTGGGCAGTCATTGGCCCCGGACAGGGAACTTATTCCACCTCTGAAGTGGAATAAGTTCCCCAATGCAGGAGGAATGGCAGGCCCAGGGCTGGGAAGAGGCGGCAGGGGCAGAGAGCATTCCCTGAAGCCCGACCCTGGCCCTGGGAGGCCAAATCGGGGGTCGGGCTGTGGGGAAAGCACTTTGGGAGCTGGCAGCTGGGGATCACGGCTTTTCAATGGAGCCACAGTACAATGGCAACCGGACGCCATGGTGCCACAGCTCCATTGAAAAGCCCTGACTGAGTTAGTTGGGTAAGTACTGTACGTGCAGGCCGGATGGAATTGGGGTCCCGAACTGCACATACAGGCCTGTTCACGATTCTGATCCTACGGGGCTAGAAGTGCCCCGTGGGATCAGAATCACAACTCCCTCTGTGCGTCCAGTTCCGACCAGGCGCACAGAGGGCCTGGACATTGGGGATGGAATCGGGCTCTAAGTGCTCTCTGTGGCTATATGCTTTCCAGCAGGGATATTGAAAGCTAATAGATGTGTGGAACTCATGCATATTCAGATTTCAATGTCCTTCATTACACTGTACATATAGTATAATATACCATGTTTGTCAGTCTCAAACATAATAAACCACTTTTGCTAATACAAATGTATGTATATTGTAGGATCAATTAAGTTATCTTTCTTAACCAAAAAGTTAATTTTAAAAAACTGCACTGCATAAAAATTGCAAATTAAAATGTAATTGACTTCTCTTATGTTTAAAAATAAAGCAGTAATTAAAGATGTGAAAAAAATGCACAAAAATAGAAAATAGTTGATGAACTGGAGAATTCTATCAGTTTGCAGGTGGCACAGATAATTAAAGGTTTTTCATGCCTCTGCTCTTCTCTTGAAATTCAAGACATACACGGAGTACGTTCTGCTTCCAATATTGACATCAAGAACCATAGGGAAGAAGTTCTAGGAGCCCTGTGCTTAATGACATTGCACATGAAATCACATTAGGACCTGGAATGGTAAACAGGGGATACTCTAACTTGCACTAAATTAATGCAGTTCATGTTAACCTTAAAGGGGTTGACATGTGCATTAATTAATAAAGCCCCATTATTTTAAATAGGGCCGATTCACTAACCTGTCTACTTTAACTCATCTTGAAGTTAATGCACATCACATTTTGTGAATAGGAATTTTGTTTCCTGTGTTTAAACAGTGAGAAGCATCCCCCACTATCAGCTTTTTCCAAATTTAAAAAGAATTAGCTCAAAGTAATTATGATATATATGTAAGGGAATCCTAAAGCCTCAGTCTCTTACCAGTGAAATGTGTATCTCCACTAAGGATGTACACTGCCAAAAAAAAATTGGCTTGTGTTAGTTTTAAAACCATCTTTACCCAATTTCACTAGGCTTTTTCAGTTCATTCATATTTATTTTTTATGAACACTTTCGAGTCTATTCTGTCTCATGAATAATGGGGATGGACATCCCGTTAGGGCTAGATATGTCCCGTGGGATCATAATCACATCTACCGGGATGAACAGTACAGAATGTGCCTCCACATGTATACAAATACTTTTTATGCATGTAGATCAATTGTACAAGTGGTGTATTTGTAGGTATATATATGTACAAGCAATTAGTGTGCTCATTAAGGGTGTTATTTTAAAAGCCCTATTCATGATTTGGATGTCTGCAAATAGACATGCATAGGTCCAAATCATAGACAAGTCCCCAGAATCATTTTAGAAGCCAGGTCTGTGGACATCCTCAGCACGAAAACATCAAAGTCTTAACGGGGGCGTGGTGAAGGTGTGGTGGAGGCATGGCCGGGGTGTTCCTAAGAATCTAAATGACTCCGCCTGATCTCCAAAACACCCTGGATGTTCCAAATTGCATCTAAAGTTAAACCTCCTCCGGGCATAACCAGTTAATGTCCTTTCCTGCTAGGCCAGTCCAGACAAGTGTTCCCTTACCAGCAGATTAGTGGAGACAAAGAACTGATAAAAAGAACAGGTTTCAATGACTTCACTCCTATGCTTCGATTCGCCTCAGCCACCTTCAGTATTCCTCCCAAAGCATATGGGAGAAACATGGCAAGCCTCACACAACCTCAATCGTGGACAACAATAAGTAATCAACATTAAAGATCTATGTACAGGAAAGCATAAACAGAAAGCTTTCCGAAGAAGATGAACTTGCAGAGTCAAATGAAAAAAAAAATCATAGCGGACACAAGGATACCGCAGCAGAAGAACAGAGAAATCCAATTTCATGAGTGCATTCTGGACTGGTCTGGCAGGACTCAAGGAAAGGACATTAAATGCTAAGTAAAATGTCACCTTTCATATCACCGTGGTAGACCAGTCCAGACAAGTGGGATGTACAAAAGCTACAATATCACTGGACGGGAAGAAGACACAGCAGCTCGCAAAACCTTTTAGCCAAAGGCCGTGTCCACGTGCACGTGGACAACCAAGCAGTAATGCTTGACAAAAGTGGAAAGTGATGCCGACATTGCTGCCTGACAAATGTCTGCAGGGACTACAGAGCTCTGCTCCGCCCACGAGGACACTTGTGCTCAGGTAGAATGGGTGTGAAAACCTTCCGGAACCTGCCAGTTCCATAACAGATATGCCAAGGCAATGGCCTCCTTAATCCAATGCCCCAAAGTTGACTTGGCCACCGCCTCACCATTGCACGGGCCAGCAAACAGCACAAAAAATGGTCTGGCTTATGAAAAGAATACGTAACCTTGAAGTAACAGAAAAACACCGTCCGGACATCCACAAGGCAAAGATCCTTATCTTTCTCCAGACGCTGTTCCTTAGAGGAAGGCAGGCAAATCATCTTGTTCACAAGAAAGGGAGGCAGCACTTTGGGCAAAAAGAAAGGAACTTAAAAAGTCATGGGATAAGAGGCAGTGCACTATTGTGGACTGGGAACTGGTTAACCCGTTTTGGACAGTTCGCATATTCTTTCTCTGTTCTGGATGATTTATTAGATTTGTTACACTCAACTATGAAATACCGGCAATAATAAAAAATATTAAAACTTTGCAGAAAATAGAAGTTTCACATAGTGTATGTTTTTCATACACTGGTCCAATATAGTATATTGTCCGTCTTCAGAAAAGATAGGATTCAGTTCCAATATTCATTGAGATAAACATACTGTATGATACTATTGAAACTGCAGTTTTCATTTAAAACACTTTATTATGATATAATATAGTTTGTCAACAGTCCATTATGACGGCAGAATATGATACACGTGAAAACACTTCTGATGCAGTGCATCGATATTGCACCATTGAAACTCCTAGAACAGAATGCTCGACAGCAATTAGTTTCGACAACATATTAGCCCAGCATATGAAAAACATACAAGGCCGATATACGCACCAATAACTCTGACACTAAGTAACTTACAGTTATCTAAACCTATTTTCTAAAGTCTACAAATACTTTTATTTGCAAAATAGTAGCTATTACAACATTATAAGCTACTTACTATTTTTTGTAATCTTTTTATATTGAGCCGCTAGTACAAAATCAGCAAACTTCGAATACCTATTAAACTAACTAGATCTCAGATAAAAAATCTGTATAAAACGCTTTTTGACATAACGATAATAGCTAAACATAGTTCCGTTGAATTTATAACCATTAATTAGTAAGCAGGGCCGGATTTACCTTGAGTGAGGCCCTACGCCAACAAAAATTGTGGGCCCCCAGCAGGGGCGGCCCAAGGGGGGTGCAGACCTCATTTGCATAAGGGGCCTCATTTGCATAAATATTTGCATAATGTTACCATATACTAACTTTTAGTAAACGTGCCTCTTAATGAGTGTATGGATAAAGAAAGACTAAAAGATTTCTACATTACTATAATCCAGTGCCAACTGCCAGACACATTAGGAACTACTACAAACACTGCCCATAGTAAACCCGCCGTATCCTAACAGCACTACCAGGACTCACAAAGCACCATACTCTACCAATCAAAAGGCAACACTGCAAATATTAAACCAATACATTTCAGAGAACAACAATACATGACCTACTGGGGAAAGAGAACAAGTGGCAATGTCAAATAGGAATTATATAAACAGAACACCTCAGCTCAGTTACACATGCAGAACATAGACCATCACCAAACAAGTAATCACAATTTAGAAATAGGAAGACAATAATTAAACTGGGAATCCCAAAAGCCAAACTTGGAATGTACAACACTGTAGAAATAAAACTATACATTAATTTGCTCTTGTACTAAACAAAGCGCAGATGTTAATGATGCACATTTACCAGAGCTGACATATTCCAATTAATAAATTCAAAATAAAGAGATATTTTTCTACCTTTTGTGCATTTTTTTCAGCTGCAATTGCTCCAGCCACTTTCTTCTGGTTTCTTCGTGCCTTCTGCTAACTCTCCATCGTCTGCTGTCCATTTGTCCTTTCTTCTCTCTTCTAGATTTTTTTCCATTCTCTCTCTACATCTGCTTTAACATACTAATCTTTCTCCTTTTGCTCTTTCCTCATTCCTATTTCATCCACTCAAATTTTACCCCTCCATCCTCAATCCCCACTTACTCTCCCAATACCCGGCCAATTGTAGATTTTTTATCCCTCCCACACAAAATATTTTTCCCTTCTCCATTTTACTCTTCCAGCCCCATCCCATTCTAATCCTCCCCCAACATCAGCTCCCTTCTAGTTCCAGCCTCACCCAGCATCCATTCCCTTCTAGTCCCTGCATCAGCCCATTTCCAGTCCTAGCCATCCATCAGCCCATTTCCAGTCCTAGCAACCCCCCAACCCAATACCAGTCCTAGCCCCCCATCACCCCACTTACAGTCCTTAACCCCCCATCACCCCATTTTCAGTTTAAGCCCCCCCTATAACCCATTACCAGTCCTAACCCCCCATCAGCCCACTTCCAGTCCTAACCCCATCAACCCATTTCCTGTCAGCCCCCCATAGCCCATTGCCAGTCCTACCCCCCCCATCAGCCCACAGCCCATTACCAGTCCTAACCCCATCATCCCACCTCCAGTTTTAACCCCCCAGCCCATTTCCAGTCCTAGCTCCCCATAGCCCATTACCAGACAACCCCCATCAGCCCACAGCCCAGTACCAGTCTTAAGCCCGCCAAAGCCCAGTGCCAGTTCTAACCCCCCCCAACAGCCCATTACCAGTCCTAACCCCATCAGCCCACCTCCAGTCTTAACCCCCCAGCCCATTTCCAGTCCTAGCCCCCCCCATAGCCATTTACCAGACAGCCCCCATCAGCCCACAGCCCATTACCAGTCTTAACCCCCCCCAAAGCCCATTGCCAGTTCTAAGCCCCCCCAACAGCCCACAGTCCATTACCAGTCCTAACCCCATCAGCCCACCTCTAGCCTTAACCCCCCCCCCAGCCCAGCCCAGCCCAGCCCAGCCCAGCCCATTTCCAGCCCCAGCCCCCCAATAGCCCATTACCAGTCCTACCCCCCCAATAGCCCATTACCAGCCCCAGCCCCCCCATAGCCCATTACCAGTCCGACCCCCCCCCCATAGCCCATTACCAGTCCAAACCCCCCCCCCAAAGTAAAATTTAATTAAAAAAAAAACCTGGTGGCTGCCGCCGTGGGGCCCCCTCTGCTGCCGCGGGGGCCCCGTCTACAATCTGAAGCCGTCGGGTCGGGTCGGGTCGGGTCTCTCTCCCTCCCTCCCTCGCTGCAGGCTGCAGGAGACGCGAAGGGAGAGCGTCTCCTCGCGTCTGTGTTAAGCCCGCAGGGGCTGATGGGAAATCCCATCAGCCCCTGCGGGCTTAACACAGACGCGAGGAGACGCTCTATCTTCGCGTCTCTCGCAGCCTGCAGCGAGGGAGGGAGGGAGGGAGAGACCCGACCCGACCCGACCCGACCCGACGCGACCCGACCCGACCCGACGCGACGGCTTCAGCTTGTAGACGGGGCCCCCGTGGCAGCAGAGGGGGCCCCGCGGCGGCAGCCACCAGGTTTTTTTTTTTAATTGTGTGTGTTTAAAAAAAAATACCTGGTTCTTTTTTTGTGGGCCCCTGCCGGCTGTGGGCCCTACGCCATGGCGTACATGGCGTATGGGTAAATCCGGCCCTGGTAGTAAGTATGGAAACCTTATGTATGTAAAACATACACTGCTCCAAAACGGGTTAAAAGAGAAAACAGAGAGTAGGGCTAAATGGCCATTTTTCTTAATGGAGAAAGATGAATAGTGGAATATCCTAGAGATCAGTTCTGGGCTTGCTGCTTTTTAACTTATTCATAAAAGACATGGAAATGGGAACAAGTGAAGTGATTGAATTTGCAAATGATACAAAATTATTCAAAGTTGTTAAAATGCAAGAAGATTGTGAAAAATTGCAAGAGGTTCTTAATAAATTGGTAATCTGGGCATCCAAATAGCAAATGAAATGTAATATGAACAAGTGCAAAATTATACACTTAAGGAAAGAACAGCCCAAAACTATGGTCACACAATGCAAGGCTCCAAATTAGGAATCACCACCCAGGAAAGGGATCTGGGCTTCATCGTGGATAATACTTTGAAACCCTCCACCCAGTGTGCAGCGGCAGCCAAGAAAGCAAATAGAACGCGAGGAAACATAAGGAAAGAAATGCAGAATAAAACCGAAGATATAATGCCTCTGTATTGCTTTATGATGCGATCATACCTTGAATATTGTGTGCATTTCTGGTCACGATATATTAAAAAGGATATAACAGAATTAGACAAGGTACAGAGAAGAGCAACCAAAATGATTAATCAGATGGAAGGATACCCCTACGAGGAAAGGCTTAAAAGGCTGGGCTTGGCTGAGGGGAGATATGATAGAAGTCTATAAAATACCGAGTGGAGTGGAATGGGTAAACACAGATTGGTTGTTTATGCCTTCAAATAGTAGGCAGACTAAGGGACACGCAAAGAAGCTACAATATAGCACATTTAAGACTAATCAGAGAAAATATTATTTTACTCATGCGTAATCAAACTCTGGACTTCATTGCGAAAAGATGTAGGAAAAGCTGTTAGTGTAGCTGGGTTTAAAAGAGGTTTGGACAAGTTCCGTGGACTGGGGAAATCTCCTGCTTACTCCTGGGATAAGCAGCAAGGAATCTGTCTACCTTTGGGGAGCCTGACAGGTTCCTGTGACCTGGATTGGCCACTGGTGGGAACAGGATACTGAGC
This sequence comes from Ichthyophis bannanicus, assembly GCA_033557465.1. Classification (NCBI taxonomy): domain Eukaryota; kingdom Metazoa; phylum Chordata; class Amphibia; order Gymnophiona; family Ichthyophiidae; genus Ichthyophis; species Ichthyophis bannanicus. The sequence continues at coordinate 1,093,446,747 of CM066032.1, read as the reverse complement.
TTGATAGATCCTTTGATCTGACCACGCAGGGCATTTATGTTCTTAATGTTTCCACATTTCAATTTAGCTCATGTGTTTTCCATAGTAGCTCAAGTACAGTAAGCAATTCCCTGGCTGCAGAGGCTTACAATCCAAGTTTGAACCTGAGCCAAAGGAAGGTTAAGTGTCTTGCCCAAGCTCGGAAGTAGTAACAGTGGGATCTGAACCCTGGCTAACCCAATTCACAGCCTATTGCTCTAATCACTAGGCTACTCCTCCACTTCCCACATGGTGGCTGCATACCCCCTGTTAAATTCAGGAAAAGCTCAAATCCAGCTGCTCGTTGCCCAGAAGTGAATTAAGGCCCTGGTGCAGTGCTGGTCAGTCCTCTCCTGGAGGCACACCTAGCTGGTTGGGTTTTCAGGTTAAATGCAATGAATACACATGAGATAAATTTGCATATATTGGAGACCCACTGTATACGAATCTATGTTATGCATATTCATTGCAGTGATCCAGAAAGTCTGACCAGTTAGGCGTGCCTCCTGAGCAGCCCTTCTCCAAAGAAGGCTAGTATAAGCTGATTAAAAGCACAAGTACTTGGGGGCGGAGCTAGCCACTGAACAGAATGGACGCTTGAATTTTTGCTCCCGTTGCTGCCCAAGAATCCTGAATATATCCCGGTATTATATTGAAGTTTGTACCCCCTACCTACATCAATAACACTGCAATACAGCTGGATGGCATCCCTGAAGCCTGCCCGACTGGAATTTCCACAGGGCTCCGGCTCAGCAGCGAAACGATCTAAACCCGAAGTGGGCTCCCCGCAGAAAATGGCCGCGGGAGAGAAGGAGGGAGTGACTGCCGGTGGCCTACGTGAAGTGCTCCAGGAATTGAAATGTGTTAAAGAAATGATTGCAGCCAATTCTAGTTCTCTGAACATGATTCAAGAAGACTTGCTAGAGGTAAAAGAGAAACTCCTCACCATCACCACTCGACTTAATGCAGTTGAATTGCAAACCCAGAAGCATGGCGTTGCATTGGAACAGCTGGGCCCTTTGGTCAAACGAGTCCGGCACATAGAAAATCTGATTGAAGATCAAAATAACCATGCCCGTAGAAATAATATCCGCCTTGTTGGAGTCCCTGAAGGCGCTGAGGGTACCGATCCGATTGGATTTCTGGAAAAAGTCATACCGGAGATGCTGCAGCTTGTCTTTGCCAGGCCTTTTGAACTAGAACGGGCCCATCGAATCCCAACACACAAAGCTGACAACACACGCTACCCGCGCCCACTCATAATGAAGGTGCTGAGATACCCACAGGTCCTACAGATTTTTCAAGCAGCACGGAAGGCCGGATCACTGCAAATCCAGGGACACAAAGTGGCACTCTATCCGGATTTGAGCAAGCAAACGGTAGATCGGAGAAAAGCGCTGCTGGCCTGTAGACCCATGCTACAAAGTGCACAGGCGAGATACGGGCTATACTACCCAGGAACCATGCGGGTCACGCTGCATAATGAAACGAGGAATTTCGTTGAAGCTGAAAAACTGAAAACTTTCCTACAAGAAAAATGCGGTATGGAAACCTGAGGCTAATATACTGATTTCTCATGCAGTATAGAGAATTCCGCATATACTCAGGGGGTGCGGCCGTGCGTTCTCACAAATTTTAGAACGCCTTAGGCCTTGTTAAACGCCTCATTGATTGTATTTCTGTTGTTCTAAATAATTTTAATTAACCAGATATTTCTGCTTGGAATGTAGGGGTGGCAACGGGAGGTCGGGGTTGGTTACTGTTTCAGTGGATTGTGTTCACCTTAGTGATACAATGTTTGCTAGTTATGCAGTTGTTTGTGTCAGTCCAGTCCAGTACAAAACCCTCCACACACATGCAAAATGCAGGTGCGCGGCAGGCCTATCCATAGGATAGCTTTCACCTATAAGACAGCTTATTCTAACGCTGATGTCTAGTGATCTTTTAGTGCTGTCGTTAAATGTTAAAGGTATTACTGGCCCTGTCAAGCGGAAGAAGATTTTAGCGTACTGCCAGCAAAAAAAAGCAGATATTGCCCTCTTACAAGAGACACATTTATCAGATACTGAATCGCAAAAAGTAACCTCTAAATATTTCCTGGTGGCGGCCTCGGCCTCTGCCACTCAACGCAAAGGGGGGGTAATAATATTAGTGCGCAAATTCCTACAATCCGCCATTACCGACACACAGATTGATCCACTAGGTCGATGGGCCAGAGTGACGATGAAAATAAATCAACAGCTTTACACATTCTTCAATATCTACGCGCCCAACCTCGATGACCCTAACTTCTTCAAACTGATAGCTAAAGAAGTTACAGCCGCAGCTCACACCAATATCATACTAGGGGGCGATTTCAATGTCATCTTGGATCCACTGTTAGATCGCACTCCCTATCGGGCTGTAGACAAAATCAAATCGCAAGCGATTCTTAAAGGCATCATAACAGAGCTACACTTGGTAGACCCATGGCGCCTACTTCATCCCCAAGAAAGAGACTACACATTTTATTCCATCCCACATAATACCCAAACAAGGATCGATTTCTTCCTACTGTCCACAGAGCTGATGCCCCAAGTGATGTCCGCAGAGATATACGCTACAACGGTATCGGATCACGCCGCTGTCTCCCTAGTGTTGAATACTAACGTTACACAGCATGTTCCGCCAAGATGGACATTTGATAAATCCCTACTAGCAGATGACTCCTTTGTACAGCTGCTGTCAGGGGAAATTGAGACCTATTTTAAATATAATACACCCACTGATACCTCCATCTGGAGCTGGTGGGAAGGTTTTAAAGCGACCATGCGAGCTCATATTACCGCCTACACCATTAGACGGTGTGTAAAGCCAGGAAAAAAGAAAAAGATGAATTGGAACTTCAAATAAAAGCTGGGGAAAGGTTACTAGCCAAAAGAGCTGACTCAATGATACTGATTAGACTCCAAAAATTGCGCTACCAATATAATGCTCTCCTCAACAAGGAAGCGCTGAGTAGTATCCAGCTACAACGTAGTATATACTACTATGAAAGCAACCGCTCTGGATCCCTTTTAGCTCGACAGCTCAGACCAAAAGCCAACAGGACTGCTATAGCGGCGTTGCAAGACAATTCCGGGGGTCTTCTCCTGAGATCTGACAAAATTCTAGACCGCTGCAAAGAATTCTATGAGGAACTATATCGCTCAGATACCCAATGTAGTGACAGAGCCTTTGAGGATTTTGTCTCCAAGATAGTAGGACCCACATTAACCAGTCATCAAAGTCGAACGCTGGAACAAGAGATCTCAGTAACTGAAATACAAGATGCGATTAAACAGATGGCTCGTGGCAAAGCCGCCGGTCCAGATGGTATCCCTCTGGAATTCTATACTAAATATTGCATTCCATTGGCTCCCATGCTACAGATCTACTACAGTGGCCTGCAAGATGAATCTCCAGAGATTGGTGCCCTGGCAGAGGCTGTGGTGGTAATTCACCCGAAACCGGGCAGGGATACACAAAAGATAGAGAATTACAGACCCATCTCTCTCCTAAACTCTGATTATAAAATCTATGCTAAAGTGCTTGCTAACCGATTAGGACGGATCTTAAAGGATTTGATACATGAGGATCAATGTGGATTTATACAAAACAGATCCACTACAGATAATGGAAGATTATTGGCACACGTACTGGCCTCTGCCAAGACCAAAGCCGAGCCCCTGATAGGGCTAGCATTGGATGCCGAAAAAGCCTTCGATCGACTGGAATGGTCCTTTCTATTTCGTTCCCTACGGTGGTTTGGGATAGGAGAAAAGTTCCTAAAACGCGTTGAATTGTTGTATACCAAACCCACAGCTCGCATAGCGGTCAACTCACACCTTTCAGCCCCTTTTCAGTTGCAAAGAGGGACCAGACAGGGTTGCCCCCTGTCACCGATGCTTTTTAATTTAGCCCTGGAACCCTTATTAATAGCGCTCCGACAAAAGGACAACATAAAAGGAATTGAGTTAGCTGATGGTCCCTGTAAATTGTCAGCATATGCCGATGATCTGCTCATTTTCCTACAACCCTCAGACCTTCCTGAAACACTGCAACTCATAGATGCATACTCAGCGATATCCGGATACAAAGTAAATCTGAATAAAACAACAATTATTCCCCTGAATGAACAGGTCAACGAAGAAATGATGCGTGGATACCCTTTCCAATATGAGAAGTCATCCTTTAGATACCTGGGCGTGACCTATGGTACCACCTTGGAAGAGACTGTCGCACTCAACACTAAGATATGTCAAGAAATTATACATGATAACATCTCCAAGTGGACCCCCCTTCATTTGAGCTGGTGGGGCAGGCTAGAAACGATAAAAATGATGTTGGTACCAAAACTCAGCTATATCTTAAGCATGATACCCTTACGTTTCCCGCCAGCCTTCTACAAGAAAATGAATAGTCAACTGATAGCCTTTCTATGGAATAACCGAGTACCTCGAATCGCAGCCTGGAAACTGAAACTACCTAATGCACAAGGAGGTGTCCATTTCCCAGATCTCGGCTGGCTGCACACTGCCTCTCTTTTAAAGCAGGGTGCTCAATGGATCGACTCTGACGACACGGATAAAGGACCTAGATGGCTGAGTGTGGAGCGGGCCCTACATTCCCCCCTACCCACATGGCTACTGATAGGCACAGTCGTAGACCAGACTACACCACCTAAGGCTATCATCCGAGAAACACAACATGCCTGTCGACTATTGGCATCATGTATCGATGGAGGGGATGACTTCGCCGCAGATATGCCCATATGGTTGAACCCGCGCCTTATCATCGGAGGAAAGCCTATCTTATGGAAAACATGGGTGGAACATGATCTTATCACCATTGGACAACTGATCAATGGAAGTGCATTTAAAACCTTTGACAGATTAAGAACGGAATTCCGATTGCCTAATACATGCTACTTCCAATGGTGTCAGCTCCGCTACTGTATGAGCAAAGCGGGTGTGTCACCTGTCTTGATGCGTACAGGATGGCCTCTGCGACAGAAATTACAAGAATTACAAACGGATGCCAAAGCTATTTCGAGATGCGTAGCGATTCTCCGATCCAACAGTGACAAGACATGTTCTAAGATACAGTCGGTGTGGGCTACTGAAACCGGTCAAGATCTACCTCCGGACAATTGGGACACTTTTTGGGGAACTCAAATACGTGCCACGAGAGCAGCGTCTCTCACACAATCTATGTACTTTATAGCACATCGAGCGCATATTACACCGGCTAAGAAAATAAAATGGACACTGCAGGAGGGAAATCGATGTTGGTCCTGCAACATGGAAATTGGGACACTGGCACACATGTTGTTCCACTGTAAATCCCTGGACATATACTGGAACAGAGTTTGGGAACGCATATCACAGATCCTCAACTTACAAACTCCTATCACTTATCGGATAGTGATATATAAATCCATAGCTCTGGAACCTACTCTGATGAAATGGGATAGTAAATTGCTGGACTTAATGCTCGGGATAGCGCTTAAAATAGTTCTAATACACTGGAAGAATCTCGACAAAGCTTGTTTCGAGCATTGGTGGAGTCTCTTAATCCTACATAAGACCTACGAAGAGATCTATATAGCTAAAAATCCATGGTCTGGTAAACTCAGTAAGAAATGGTCAGCTTTACAAAATTATGTTTGATGAAAGTGATTGCTGGAGGCTGCCTTGTGGAGGGGTCTCTGCTGTACCTGCGTTGAACGGAGAGAGGGAGGGTGGCGTGCTGGCATGGACTGATACTAGTTCTTGTTAACGTTATTGTACTGTCATGTTCAATTATTATATTCTTTTGCTCTTCTGATCAATAACATTTGCTTGTATCCTGCTATATCACGAATGTTTGTATTGTTATTTTACATGTTAAAACTGAATAAAAACTACTTTTAAAAAAAAAAAAAAAAAAGCACAAGTACTTTTGCCCATGCGTGTCTTCATTGTCAGTATGATCAAGCCCACAGACCAGCTTGTTTTTTATGTTAATATTCATCAATTTATCAGTGCTTTCTTTTTCCAAATACCTTGGATACACATCTTCATATATCATGCACAGTATAAATCCTGAAAATCATTTGGGAAGGAAAGCGTTAAATTCCGTTAGAGGCTGCACTGGAACTCGATGAATATAATTAAAAGCCTGGCTTGATTGCATTACTTCCCATTAGCTTTTACTGGAGTGCCTTTCTTTCGCTCTCTCTTTTTCTTGCTCTAGCCCTTCCTGTGTATTCCCAGTGGGGCTCTCAACCCACGTTTATTCAAGCAAGATTACTGCTTTCAAAACTGCTTCTTTCATCAATTCCTTATTAATTAGGTGAATGCTGCCTCGTATTATGCGTTCTTCCATTCTATGCAGAATTTGCCATAAGCCAGCAAAGCAGGGCTCACAGTGCTCCGAGCTCCAGGCTGAGGCTGGTCATTGGTATTCCAGGACAAGTCACCTTACTGTAATGTGAAATTGGTCTGCCGTCCCATTAGGAATCTGCTCGATCAATACCAAGTGAATTAGAGTTTCAGTGATCTGATTAACTCCCCATTATTTTCTACCCTGTCTGATTCAGAATGCATGATGAGACAATATTCCAGTTTCTCTGCTTTATCCCAGTTTAAATAAAATATAGACATCTTAGGAAGCAGCCGCCGTGCATTTGATTTGGATTCTGCTGTAATAAAGTCAAACACCGTGAGTGTCCTGCCTCATCATAACAGGCTTGAACGGCTGAGAGATGCCAAATGTATACAGAAAAAATACAGGGCAGAAGGGCAGAAACAAAGGAGAAGATACAGCTTTCCGCATGCGGTATGCCACACTTGATTAGTTACTGCAAAAGAAAGCTACATAGGCACATAAAATCTCTAACGTGTTCGGTCAGGGCTTCTCAAACCTTTCCTTGGGGCCCCAGAACCAGGCAAGTTCCCAGGATGTCCATCATGAATGCACTTAAGGTATATATGCATACATTGGAAACCCTCTATATGAAAATTTATCTCATGCATATTCATGGTGGATATCCTGAAAACCAGATTGGCAGTGGGGTGATGGTGACAACCACATATTTAAATAATTGTCTCAGTATTACAGAGGCAAAATTCAGCATTATTAGCAATGAAGAAAATGCCCATGTTCAAAGTTCTCCTGGCTTCTGAATATTTTGTCACCTTTTCTGAAATGAGCTGCTTGCATATTAATCTGGTTTCCTACAAGGAAACTGGCCTTGCAAGGGCAGAGTCATTGTTTCACAACCATCAGTGAAAACTCAGCCTGGCCACACACTTAAAATTATGCAAATAGGAGAGAATGAGCTTATTACTTCATATCCCCCGTTTCAGAATTTATGGGGAAAAGAAACCCCACAAAATGTAGTCATTCCGGGCCAGCTAGCACAGATGAAATTAAAAAGGTCTTAAACAACACTGTGAAAATACCACCAAAACCAGCATTTGCAGATCAACTAAGAGTTTTAATTTGTGCCACAAAACAGCAGACCGCCCAGTGGCCCTTGGCTCTCACTTTTCAGACAGTATATCTTTGATGCACTTAGCACTTACATTTCCAGGTACGGAACTTAGCCAGTTCAGATAACTGAAAATCAGAGTATTTTTTTGAAGGCTGCCCTGCCATTGATTGGCAGCAAACATTGTGGAAACTGCCAAGTTGCCTTACGTTAGTGCTTGTAGCTGCAGATTGCCTCCATTTCTTGCATAAGTCTGTCTAGGGAAACAAAAATGGAAATAGCTCTCCAGTTTAATGATGTGCTCATTACACAGGAATCTATGTAACAAAACACCATCATAGCAGTGTGCACATTTCTGCATTAATGACAGAAGCCCAACGCAGGGGAACGTTCACACATTTCACTGTCCACCCCTGCCTTGAGCCTACACGTTCTTTATCCTTATTGCTCAGTGGCTTAACCCTTTCCAGGCCGAACCCAAAACTCTTGGGATCCAAAATTCTGACTAAATATTCCTATCAAATGGTATATAATACATGACCATGGTAGAAGGAAAATCACTATTAGAACATAGTGAATAAGACAGGTACAATTTTCCTGAAATATGCACAAATTAACCAGGCTGCAGAATGTGGATTAAAAATTTAAAGTAGGCCTTGAAAGGGTTAAATTCTAGCCAAGCTGTCCTGACAGGGCACTGGGGCTCAATGAAGATGGGAGCCCGCTTGAAGCCACTCCCGATCCTTCCCCATTCCAGGGACCCTTAATATGAACGTATGCCACTAATGGTGCCGTTTTCCCTTTTCATTCTACCAGCCTGACACATTCAATATGTCAGGTCCTATGAGCTAGTAGCCATGGAAGAATTAAAAGTGCATTCATTACTAAATTCAATATGGTGCCTGTTTACTAAAGTGCAGTAACATTTTGCAGTTACCGTGTGCTGGTTACAAAATTTAACGTGTAGCCATTGAAAAGCCTGTGTGGCAACCGTTGGGGGCATACCCAGAATCTGCCCATGCATTTACCATGTGGTAAGTGCATTGCCAATCACACGGATTCACTTACCACCTCCCGAAGGGGCAGTGGTAAGTGCATCCGCAATATCTGGAATGTCTTTACCATGGTCTTCCACTTCCCCTGCCGTATAGATGCCCAGTCTCCTAGTCTCACAAGATCCTTCTGCTGTTTCTCACAATCCTCTCCTGTTGTAATGACTGAATCATTTTCTGTCGTCTGCAAATTTGATCACTCTGTTCTAGGAAAACTACTACAGTACTAGCAAGTAAGTGGTTCAGGAATCCTGCTTCCCCACCACTTGTTATATGAATGCAGCATTTGCCACTAACTATTCTCACTGACAAATTCCCCAAAATCTTCAAAATATGAGCGAAATGTAAATATTTACTGGCCTCTTACAAATTATCTAAACATAGTAACAAAGTAAATGATGGCAGATAAAGACCAAAATGGCTCATTCAGTCTGCTCAGTAAAGTGTTTAAAGTTGTAACTGCCACTCTTTTTAGGTTACTATACCCCTCTATACAATGAGATCAGGTTTTACAAAATGTCTGTTTTCTGGTCTAATCTAATCCAGACCTTTCTAAGAAGACCAAGTTGAGATGCTGGGGTAGATTTTGTGACATAGCTTGACCTTGTACCCTAAAAAGATCTACAGAACAGACAACCAACTCACACCCCTCAAGCTTTGTAAACTTTAATTAGGTTTCTGGGACAGAAGGTCAGCACCTTGAGAGTTGGATGAAATTAAAAAAAGGCAGACCTTTTCACGTGATCTGTTGAGATTTTATGGGTCAGATTGCTATGACCCTTTCGATCTCAACCAGGATATTGTCTGGTTGGCAATCAAGTCAAAGTAGCAATTTAGTACAAAAGACTGCACAATAAGAAGAAACGCTTTATAAAGAAACAAGATGTATGAATATAGCCTGGGTTCAGTGACAAAGACCGGGCTTCTGGACTTGGCTCACATGCCAAATCCTTCAGTAATAAGACAACCCCCCCCCCCCCCATCTTCACAATGTAATATTTTACTTAGTGCACAGCAAAATATGTGTCTTTAGATCCAGCAATGTATAACATTCATATGGGAATGATTTTTAAGCAGAATGCAACTTTGTTTGTTACAGTTCTGCAACCCTCTGATTTTTTCCAATTCAGTCTAAGGAAAACAAGGCTAAAAATACATTTAATTTGTGTGTCCAGGTATGTTTCAGTTTGCTGCACAAAACCTTTATAGTTATGGACAACACTGACAGCCTTGCAGTTTAACCCCATAATGTCCAAAACAGTATCTCCTAAAAAAAAGTGGCCAGTGAAATTGCTTTGGACTAAATATACACACATATCTGACACATAAAAGATTCAAATAAAACAGGACCAATTAAAAAAGAAAATAGTAGGAAATAGTATAAAAACTGTGACATTGCCAGGACATGATTATTGTTAAGAAACAAACCCTCATATAATAAAAATCAGCTCCACTCTACTTTTCATGAGACTAGCCAGCCTCTCGCAAAAAGATCTCCTTTTTAATATTTATGACAAGTGCCCCAAAACATCTCTAACGTGTTGAAACACAACCACTGTGAAAACACTTAAAACTATAAAACTTGTAATATGAAACTTATCTTTGGAGTTCAAACTTGCGAATTTCTATACAATCATCTGTATTTTTGAATCTCTCATTCTTTAGTCACAGACCAAGTAAGTCTTAATTGTTGGTCGCAGACAATCAGTCTTTAGGAACCGCAACCACTCCAAACAAGTTTGATGTCTCTGAGTGAACACAGCACTGCATTTACATCTTGGCAACTCCTCAAAGCTCTGTCTCAATGCTCCTGAAGGACATCCTTGATTCTTTTGGAATCTTTGCCCAAATCCACCTTGAGAAACCACAATCCTTCTGGGAAAATGTTCTGTGGACAGTTGAAACTAAACTTGAGCTCTTTGGCAATACAGATCAGCAATACATTTATAGGCGAAGAAATGAAGCTTATAAGGAACCCCCCCCCCCCCAAAAAAAAACCACCCTTCCTACAGTTAAATATGGTAGAGGTTCCATAATGTTGTAGGGCTGTTTTGCCGTCTCAGAAACTGGAGGCCTGGAACATATTAAAGGAATCATGAAGTCAGAGGACTACCAAGGTATTTTGGAGCAAAATGTGCTACCTGGTTTTAGAAAGCTAGGTCTGGGTCGAAGGTCAAGGGTCCTCCAGCAGGACAATGGCTCAAAACATACATCCAAAAGTAAAAAAGAATGCTTAAAAAGAACAAATGGACTGTTCTAAACTGGTCATCCATAAGTCTTGATCGCAATCCAATCGAGAACCTTTGGAAAGAGCTGAAATCTACCATTGGTAAAAGGAATCCTGGAAACATTCATGAGCTGGAACAAATCACAGTTGAATGTGGAAGAAACTATCAGCAGATGGATGTATGAAACTTATGGATGGCTAGAAGAAATGTTTGGAGGCTGTCATCACTGCCAAGGGTTGTGCTACCAAATATTAGCAAAGAGTGCCATTAATCCTGTCCAGGCCATATTTTGTTTCTTTTTCTCAGAAATTAATACATCTACAGTAAGTTGCACAGACATCTTTTTTGTTGTGTACCTTTGAACATACTTTTAAAAGGTTATGATATCATACAATTTGAATATTTCCAATTGTTTCTCAAGATATTGTACACAACATACCCAGGATGCCAATAATGTTGACCACAACTGTACCAGGGCAATGATAAAACTCTTGTGCAAGAGACAAAAATGTTGATAATGGCCCTCATTCTAGAACACAGGATGTGGGGCGGTGCAGTCCCGCAATCCACCTTGACTCTATTCCCCCACTGACGCTTCCCATATGTACTGTGCTTCAGGATGGGGAGAGCCGGCGGGGGGCGGAGCAGGGGAGAGCCGGCAGGGGAGAGCCAGCAGGGGACAGAGCGGGGGCCACCCAGCAGCACGTACAAGGCTGATTCAAGTCAGAGGTCGTATAAGCAGCAGAATTTGTGGGATCTGAGCAGATGAGCCACCCCCAGGGCCTGGGGGGTCCCCGCTGCCCAATCCAGGCCATAGGAGGCCAGCCATTGGTCAGGTGGCAGGGTTTTGGGGGGCTGGAGCCGTGGATGCCAGGGGCGCCTGAGGGGAGGCCGTCCTTGGGCCCGATTCTGGCTCCCGTGGGAATGTTTTGTTCCCGCAGACTAGAATCGGGTCATAACGGCCCTGTCTTCAGCGGGGACGTCCGGACAGCCCCCCTTCCGGAATGGGGCTCCAAATAAACAAACAAAATATTCTAGTGGTTCATATGGAGTTTGAAGGGTTCAGTTTCTCACAACCAAGTCAATTATTTGTATTTCTGGGAGCACTGTATATATCTAATAGCTCTACAGAAATGATAAAAAATAGTAGTAGCAGCTTCCTGCTTAGTAACAACTAATCAGAACGGGAAAATATCCACCATTTGAAACAATTGGGAAAGTACATGCTTGAAACAATGCATGTTGGTATTTTTCCTGTCAAGCAACTCTCCCTTCCTCTAATCCACGGGAGGAAAGCACAAGCATGGACTTATTGCTTCACCCTCCTCCCACTCAAACAGCCATAGGATCAGATATGGGATGTGGTGTTGGCAGGAACTCCCACTGCTTGGTCCCTGACTGCATGTGCACCATGTGCAACTGCTTGATTAAGGGCTCATGGCTGCACATAGCAGGCAGACAGATGGACAAACACTTGATAATAATAGATGTTCTTACTTGTGTAACATGCCTAAAACCAGTAAAGAAAGTTATTTTAATAGGTCTAGGCAGCATTCACACATGGAAAATGCTACCATGGGCAAGTGTAAATGGGCATACATGTGTAAGTAGCAATTTTAGAAAACCCACTACTTAAATGTGTGATCTGCAGCACGGCTAGATTTTAAAAGGGCATTTTTGGGTGTGGGCAAACTTTTGCAAATCTCCTCTGAATCACTCATTGGGCGGGAGCATGGATGGAGAGACTATGCCCAGGGCAGAACAGTTCAGTACCAGGCAGGAATAGGAACCAGGAGTTGTTAGAAGGGAGTGTTGGGATATTTTGGCTTAGGGATAGTTCTGCTCAGATCTGCTTCATATGCCTTCTATGGCTACTCTTCTGCTGGCCTGCAAAGTACACAAGCATCCTGTTTATGGCACAGAAGACAGTTTGTGGGCTAAAAGAGAAAGTGTATGATATGAGGCCTGCTACAGTCTGGAAAACCATGTTTTGTGCAGAAGTGTTCAGAATGTGGGCCCAGAGAAATACAGGCCAACTAATTAGCAGAAATACTTTCAGCCTTGAAGATTACGTTTAGTGCCAAGAAATAGAAGAACACAGGCTGGACACAGGAAGGCAGAGAAAGAAATGCCTGACAGCACCAGATAAGCGAAGACCTTGAAGAAAAGCAGTTGCTGGCCCAAATAATCATGGGGAGGGTCCCAAGGAGAAACTTTGCAGACTTTGCAGAAAGCTGCACGTACTCCATAGAAAAAACCCTGCATATGACATCAGAAGCTATGCAGTACTTTCTAGAACTTTGTGACAGAGAGAGAGATGTATATAAGGAGGCAGCTCTCTAGCTCGGGGGCAATCTGCTCTCTAACTCCAGTAGAGAGAGGAGATTGCCCGCCCCCTTTCAGACAGACGCTTGCTATTTGCATTTGTGATTTGTTTTGCTTTGGTATACCGAATAAAGAGCTTTGCAGCTAAGCAATTGTTGTCTGAGCAATTTGTTGGTAATTGGTAATATTTGGGGAACCTTTGTGGGCTACCAGGCCCCACAGGAGGAGGATGAGCAGGAACCAGGTAAGAGTCAGGAGCTAGAAATCTTGGTAATGAGAAGGAAAAAGAAGGCGGCAAGCTATTGGAAGCAAAACAATCTATTAGAAAAGTGAAGGGAGCTGGGTTGACAGTTGATACAAGACATACCCATACAAAACTGTTGAACCAGTAAGGGTGTGCCTGCCTGGCCCTCCTTATATATGGTCACTGATAGGACACACCTCATGCTGGTCCAATAGGCTCCTTTGGGGGTGGGTTTCTTCTTCCACTGCCTCTAGGTATTACCATTCCCGGACTAGCTTCAGGCTTAGCAGCATCTGTGACTCCAACTGCAATCCAATGGTTCCCAAGGCAGTGAGTTTGATTCTTGGTTGGCCTGAAAGAATATCCCCACCCTCCTCCTTAGCGCTTACGATCTGGGTTTTCTGCAAATTCCCTATGGAACAGAGTCAGCAGGGTATTGTCATGGACATGGGTAGCTGGTTCATAAATGCATTTCCTCTGAGCCATATTCTTTCCTGTCTAGCAGATAGTGCAGACAGCCCTCAATGAACTTAGAATCAAAAATGTTTTGCCCCTGTCCCTTAATGATAGTTGGCCATGGAGGTGGAGGCTTCTGACCCGGAAATTGATTTTGTCAAAAAGGGCTTATCTTTTCATTAATCCCTCCTTTTTATATGAAAAGACTGGTGGAGGGATTAATGAAAAGATAAACCCCAGAAGAGTCATTGATGCTAGGAGCGCTATTGATGGTATTTTTATACTGTTTGATTAATGCGCCATGAAGTCTGAGACTCTCTGGGTGAATGTAATATAATCTGTTCACACAGTTGTTTTTAGCACCACGTAAATGTTATAGTAGAGCAATTGAATATACATTATTGGCTACAAACCGTGCTCTGTTAAGACCAATTACTTTAGTTGTAATCTATAAGTTTCGTACATCTGTCTGCTGGAGTTACTCCCACTCTTCAACTGTGATTTGTTCCAGCTCATGAATGTTTCCAGGTTTCCTTTTATCAATGGCAGATTTTAGCTCTTTCCAAAGGTTCTTGATTGGATTGAGATCAAGACTTATAGATGGCCAGTTTAAAAAAGTCCATTTGTTCCTTTTTAACCATTCTTTTGTACTTTTGGATATATGGTTTGGGTCATTGTCCTGCTGGAGGACCCATGACCTTCGACCCAGTCTTAGCTTTCTGACACTAGGTAGCACATTTTGCTCCAAAATACCTTGGTAGTTCTCTGATTTCATGATTCCTTTAATACGGTCCAGGCTTCCAGTTCCTGAGGCAACAAAACATTACAGAACCTCCATCATATTTAGCTGTAAGGAAGGGGTTTTTTTTCCTTATAAGCTTCATTTCATGTATCGCCGGTCTGCATTGTCAAAGAACTCAAGTTTGGTTTCATCTGTCCAGAAAACATTTTCCCAGAAGGATTGTGGTTTCGCAAGGTAGATTTGGGCAAAGATCAGGTGTGCCTTTTTATGTCTGTCTTTGAGCAGTGTGGTCCTTCTTGGCCTTTGCCTATGAAGTCCTTCTTTCTTTAGTGCCCTGAGTATGGTGTAGGCTGGAACCACCACTCCAGATTGCTCCAGGTCAGCCTTAAGCTCTTTGGATGTTCTATGTGGTGTTTTTCCAATAGTTCACATTAACCTTTGAAGACTTCTTGGATTAATTTTCCTCTTCCCACCACAAATCTTTGCTTGGCAGAGCACATTTTTTTTCTGCGAGAACTAAATATGAAAAGAACTTTGATTTATATTTGTGCGATGCCCTTGGCTACTGTCTGCAGCCAAGGGCAGGGCTAGATGAAGACATTGGCAAGCTGAAAACACAACTAGGGTCCAACTTTTAGGGGGCTGCTGTCAGATCAGGGAGATTAGAATTGACAATTGTCAGACTCTTTCATGGTTCTATTGATTTTTACACTAAGGTCTGAAAGCTAGAAAGAAGGCTAACATTTCAACGCTTTTCAGAGTTTAAAACCTCTATCTGTACTCCCTTTGTGAGTGAGCCTGCCCTGATTGCTTCCAATGTACAGCTGTGGTCAACAGTATTGGCACCCTTGCATTTTAAGTATGAGGGTTGCTCAGAAAGTAATGCCCCAAATGTTTTTTTTAATTTAAATTTATATTATAACAAACAATTCCAGAATACAATCTGAATCGAAATTCAAATAACAAAAAGAGATCAACAAAGTTATCTCAATAGAAATTCACCAAAGGAAATACATAACAAGATAGTTAGACCACAATAAAACCCCACTATTAGATCCAAGAAAAGAAATCATACTTAGGAAACCTAAGATACAAAGGGAAAAAAAACTCACAGGAGCAAAGATATCATGGTATGGCAGCCGATATGGGACCCCCCTCTATCCCTCCCTCCCTACTTTGTATAAATTGCAACAATTGCATGGCCTCAAAAAACAAATATTATTTAGCACGATACAAAATCACACATTTACGGGGGCGGAGCCAGCAACGATACAGAGTGGCTGCGTAGGAGAGTTGCTCCGGTGGCTAGACTAAAATCCTGAGACGTTTCCCTCTTTTTCCATACTTACCGGTACTGATTCTAACAGCTAGCAGGAGTATGTCTAATAGCAAACCAACGAAGTTGGATTTCGCGTCAAGCCAGACTGGAGGGACGAAACGGAGCAAGTCCGATCCGCTCTCCCCGCAAAAGATGGCGGCCCCAAGGGAGTCGGATGGTACGTTAAAGGAGGTCCTTGGTGAGATCCGGGCGGTAAAGGAGATGGTGGCAGCAAGCGGAGATGTAATAGCCCGAGTGAAAGAAGATTTGCATGACCTGAGGGCGCAAATGGAAAAAATAACCGGCCGCATAGAAAGAATGGACGTCACTCTAGCTGCGCACGAGGTTCATGTTGAGCAGTGTCGGAGGGCCCAGAAGCGAGTGGAGAGAATGGAGGCGACCATTGAGGACCTCAGCAATCACAGCAGGCGTAACAACATTCGGATTATAGGAATACCAGAGGGAGCAGAGGGTACAGATCTAAATGCTTTTTTATCTCAAGCTATTCCGAAGATGCTGAAGTTGAACCTCACGAGTCCACTTGAATTTGAGAGAGCTCATCGAGTGCCGGCACACAGGCCCCCGGAAGCAGCAAACTAGGCCCATCATCTGCTGCATTCTGCGGTTCCAGCAAGTTTCCCAGATCATGGCAGCGGCCCGGGCATCCTCTGATGTGATGTATGAGGGCCGCAAAGTCTCCTTTTTTTCCGGATTTTTGCAAAGCGACAATTGAGAAAAGGAAGCAGTTCTTGGCGCTGAGGCCCCGTTTACAGCACCTTCAAGCAAAATACGGGTTGTTCTATCCAGCTCGTTTTAAGATCACCATGGACAATCGTACACGTGCCTTTGAGAGCCCATTGGACGCAGCCGGGTTTATAGAGGAGCAGGAGGCGCTGGCGATGCAATGACTACTTCTTATAAATCTTACTGAGAGCTAGTGTTGTGTTGCAAGGCCTTCCCGGGCTGGCCGAGGCCTCTAACGAAGTCCTATGATGGTAGGAAAAGAGGGGGCAGGCTATGTTCAATGTTGTATTGGGGCTTGCTGTTTAGTTATACCTTCCTGATGTGCATAATTAATAGTACTGTGTACCTGGGGGGTGCAATAGTTGTGGATATTATGTTGGCTATGGCAGCAACGTTGCGGGGGGGGGGGGGGAATGGGTTTTATTCTATACAATGTATTCTGCTCCTACCTGTGCATCAATATGTAATCATGGGTTTGCTACTGTCAGTTGGGGGAAGAGAGGGGAATGTCTGTTTGCTACTACTTTATTGTACTGCACCTAGCCACTGTGGCCACTTGTCGCATACTGGTTCACCCAAATTTTCGGTACCAGTTGCTCCAAGGGGAAGCACCGGTCGCCTTGTCAGCCCTTCATGGTCAGCCCTGATTGTCAGTCTCCTCATTTAGCGGACACCCAGATGATGCCCATGAGCAAGCTTATCCTCCTAATGGGTAAATGGCCCCCTTAAAGTTGTTGTCCCTAAATGTCAAAGGCATCATTCATCCTGCTAAAAGGAAGAAGATTATAGCGTATGCCTTGAAGCAACGGGCAGATATAGTGATGTTACAAGAGACACATCTTGCTACAAAAGAAGCCTTAAAGTTGGAGCAAGGAAAGTATGTTCTTGCAGCACACGCCCCAGCGTTGGGGAAAAAGAATGGAGTGGCCACATTAGTCCGCAAGTCCATGGGAGCCCTTTTTCAAAAGCTCCGGTCGGACCCGGAGGGGAGATGGGTAGGGGTCCAGATGGCGGTGGATGGTCAAGAGGTGGGGCTCGTGAACGTATATGCCCCTAATTGTGATAGACCAAGTTTTTTTCATAATATGGCAGAAGTGCTTCAGGAATACACCGATGTGCCTCTCATTCTGGGAGGGGATTTCAATATGGTCCTGGACCAATTAACCGATTGTAAGCCGGCGAGAGGCAACAGGAAGAGCAGAGCACTGGAGGTGTTGACGTCAGTTATTTCTGAGTTCGGTCTGGTGGATATATGGAGACTTCTCCATCCAGTAGATAAGGACTATACTTTTTACTCACACCCTCACGGCTCCTTCTCAAGAATAGATTTTTTTTTAGCCTCTCGAGTGTTAATCCCGAAGATTCTGAACGCTGAGATATTAAGTATGCATATCTCCGACCATGCTGCTATTATTCTGGAAGTGGAAGTGCAGCGGGCTGACGAGCGGAGCTCGGGATGGTTTTTCCCCAGGGCTTTACTGGCTGAAGATGCCTTCAAGGAATATGTGCGACAGGCCATCACGGAGTACTTCGAGGTCAATGATCCAGCAGACACATCAATCTGGGCGTGGTGGGAGGCCTTTAAGGCCTCACTGAGAGCTAAGATTACCAGCTATTCGATTGCGGCTAGGAGACAGAAGGCTGCAGAGCTCCTAACCCTTGATCAGCAAATTCGTGCGGGCGAAAGACTGCTGCAGAAGCAAGAGTCCGCTCAAATAGTGCAGTATCTGCAGAAATTACGTTTCCGCTACAACTCTCTGTTAAGTAGAGAGGTAGCACTGGCAGACTTTGAGATCCAAGCAAGATATTATTCTGAAGCAAATAAAACTGGGAAGCTGTTGGCCACGACATTAAAGCCCAGAAAAGTAAGGTCCCGCATAGCGGTACTTGAGGAGACTAATGGTATGGTCGTAAAGGATAGTCTGGGCATTGTGGAAACTTTTCGTAAGTTTTATGGGACCTTATATACGTCTGAAGTACATTGGTCCGAGGAAGAGGTGGATAGCTTCCTGGAACAAATAGAACATCCTTGTCTGGGGAGAGAGCATCAAGAGGCCCTGGAACGTGAGTTGATACTTAGTGAAGTAAAAGAGGCCTTGAGGAGAATGCCGGCGGGTAAAGCTGCAGGGCCGGACGGTCTTCCAGTAGAATTTTACCAAACCTTCATGGTGGACCTTCTACCACACCTGTTGACCTACTATCACGGCTTGCAGAAACTTGATAGTACTAAAAGTGCCTTTGCGGCGGCCACTATTGTGGTTTTGGAGAAGCCCGGGAAAGATCCGAAGATGGTAGGTAACTACAGGCCTATCTCCCTCCTTAACGCCGACTATAAAATCTACTCCGCCATCTTGGCAAGTCGAGTCAACGCGGTTCTCCACCTGCTCAAACATCCTGACCAATGTGGTTTTGTCAGTGGGCGATCGACAGCGGACAACGCGCGGCTCCTTTGCGATGTTATGGAGCTTGCAGAAGGATTACGTATGCCATTGATCGGCTTATCGGTCGATGCCGAAAAGGCATTCGAAAGGCTGGAGTGGCCTTTTTTGTTTCGGGTACTGGAGTGGTTCGGCTTTCCTGCACAGTTCATTGGCATGGTTCGAGTGTTGTATACCAACCCGTCTGCAAGGATACTCGCCAATCAAGTCCTCTCTGACTCTTTTTCCCTTTATAGAGGGACCCGGCAAGGCTGCCCGCTATCGCCACTGCTGTTTAATCTGGCCCTGGAGCCTCTTGCATTGATGGTGCGACAGGCAGAGGAGGTCCAGGGTGTTGTACTGCAAGATTTACATATTAAAATGTCGGCGTATGCAGACGATTTAGTCTTTTTTCTTCAACCTGCTTCAATTCAACGCTTGCTGCAGTTGATTCATGCTTACTCCTGTTTCGCTGGATATCGGGTGAACTGGGAAAAATCATCGGCTTTCCCTCTAAGCAAGTTTGCCACTGCAGATATGGTACAGCAGTTTGATTTTCGATGGGAGTCTTCACCAATAAGATATCTCGGTGTTCAGTTCCGGGCCCCCCTGGACGAAACTTGTAAAATCAACGCAGATAGGATCAAGGAGATTGCCCGCAGCTTCACTCTGCAATGGTCCCCACTTCGTCTGACGTGGTGGGGAAGGCTGGAGTCTATCAAGATGACCTTAATGCCTAGGATAAACTATATATTAGGTATGATCCCGGTACTATTTCCGCCTGCGGTATACAAAGAGGTAGAGCGCATACTTGTATCCTTTTTGTGGAACGGGAAAACTCCCAGGATTGCTCTCAAGAAACTTAAAGCACACAAGACTGAGGGGGGCGTACACTTTCCTGATTTTCTCTGGTACCACCAGTCTGCTATCCTTCGACAAGGATGTCTCTGGGCCGAGGGATCGTCCTTGATTCAGCGACCAATGTGGCTCGAACTCGAGGGACGGCTGGTTAAGCCGCTCCCCAGCCGCCTACTGATGGGCATGTTGTGTTCCGATGAAGACAAGATCGGAAGAGTCATCACTTCCACACAGAGAGCTTTTCAGAGCCTTCTACAGGTTCTAGGTAAAGAGTTGCCTTTCTCACGGCAACTTCCGTTGTGGCATAATCCTTTACTGAAGATAAATAAGGCTTCCATCACCTGGAATGCGTGGCAGAGGAGAGGAGTCTGGACGATAGGACAGCTGTTGGAATTGGAGCACTGGAAGTCCTTCGGCTCGCTGCAAAAGGAGTTTGGGATTCCGTCTACCTGTTATTATCAATGGATCCAGCTACGGCATTGTCTGTCCCAGGGGCAAGGAGCATCTAAGGCCTACCCTGAAGAATGGATATTGAAAGACATAGCAGAGAGTGTCACTGCCCAGAAAGGTGGTATGTCTAGATTATACGCTCTGTTTAGCTCCCACGGCACGGGCATGGCGATGGGCCCGCAGAAGGTTTGGGAAGAGGAGACTGGGGTTGACTGGACTCAGCCTGCATGGACCCGCTTCTGGGGCCTCAGTGTGCGGATGGCCAGATCTGCTGCGTTAACGCAATCGCTGTTTTTCTTCGCCCATCGGGCGCATATCACTCCAGTGAAACTATCCCGCTGGGGCAAGAACATATCCCCGTATTGCTGGTCCTGCAAGCAAGATCTTGGCTCCTTGCGGCATATGTTCCTTGACTGTCCGTGTCTGCAAGACTTCTGGAATCCAGTTTGGCGTCGCATTCAAAGAGTATTTAACTTCTCAGCACCGTTGTCGTGGAGTATAGTGGGGCTTAGAGATTTGACGAATATCCCTACACTTCCTAAAAAGCAAGTTTTTGGAGTGAACTTTATGCTGGCAGTGGCAATAAAGCAGATCTTATGTGCGTGGAAAGATTCAACAACGCTATCCTGGATGGCCTGGTGGAACCAAGTGTGTACGTACAGTAAATACGAGAGAGCCTCTGACATATTGGTTAAGTCCAGAGGGGGGAAATGCTCTTTGGATAAATGGGCTGCTTTGGATGGTTTTTGTGGGACTGACAGGCGAGACTACTGACTCTCGAGGGGCTGGCAAGTTGGCTGACTGGTGTGGGGAGGAGATGTGGGTGACATTGGTTGTAGTTGTTAATGTAATGGGAGTTATGTTTGTGTATATGTTTAGTTGTTTATATGTTTTAAAATGCAAAATAAAATAATAAAAAAAAAAAAAAAAAAAAATCACACATTTACACGGATATCTTAATTTAAACTGAGCTCCCAGGGAGAGAATTCTCTGGCGTAAAGCCAGAAAATCTCGCCTCCTTTTCTGGGTGTCTCGAGCAAGGTCAGGAAAAATATGTACTTTTGAGCCCATAAATTGAGATTGAGACATTCTTAGGAAATACAATTTCAGCACAGCGTTCCTATCTGATTCAAAGGCAAAACTAACCACTAGAGTAGCCCGGCTTGTCACCACCTCTAGTGAGCTTTCAAGAAATTCAGACAAGTCCATTGTGGGAGGCGCTAGCCCTGCAGCATTACCCTGCTGACCAAGCGGATCCACCGAGGAAATAGACACATATTGAGCCCTGACCACCGGAGGTAACGAGCCCTCGGGCATTTGTAACACGTCCACAAAGTACTTACGGACCAAGTCCAACGGTGCAAGCAAGGGTGACCTCGGGAAATTCAGGAGTCTCAAATTATTCCTCCTCAGCTGGTTATCAAGAAATTCAATTTTTCTCGCCTGGATCAGCCGATCCCTTGAATTTACCACACCAAGGGCCTGCAACTCCTCCACCTTGGATTCCACCTGGGATATTTTTGTAGCCTGAATAGCCGCCTCTGTTACCATGGATGAGCACTGAGCTTTAACTTCAGACAATTCCTGAGATACAGCACCCACAAAAGGCAAGAAGGACTGCTGGAGGGTAGAGATAGCTTCCCATAAGCTATCTAATGTTACTGGCGTCGGTTTTACCGCACTCCCAGGAAGCCGAGACGCCACAATACGGGGGGAGCTACTTCCACCAAGCTCAACCCCCGAAGAGCCGCCGGAGGGAGACGCACCTACTCGACCTCCTACGGCTCCAACAGCTGACCAATCTTTCACAAGGGATCCCTCAGCCATCACAGCAGATTCACACACCGGTGAAACCTCACTCGACTGCCGCCTCATGAAAAGGCCTCCAGGCTGAACTGGGCACGCCTGAACAGGGCTCAAAGAAACCCCTTCCACGCTGAGATCAGTCGGCACCAACGGCGAATCTCTCGAAGCCATACTGCCAGCGGGGGTACAAAATCCGGTAATAGGCATCTGAACAAGCTGATCCGCCGTAGAAGATGACCCCGAGGGCTTCTGGGCATGCTGTTTCCTTTTCCTCCCCATTAGAATAGATTGTTCAGGTACCGGACCCGGACCCGCACACTCAGCGTCCTACTCCATCGCCATCTTGGATCTTTTCCCAAATGTTTTTTCTCAGTCCAGAATGAAGATAGAGGTGTGAAATTGAAAGGGTAGTAACTTGGAACTTCAAAGGACACGTGTGCAATTTTACAGTCGTCCGACAAATAGCGAGACGGTAGTGATCCTTCAAATGGTGGTTGTGTGCTGTGTATGGAAGTTCTGCGGTAGATAGAAGCACCGTTGGATGATGGGTGAAGAGAGTAAAGGCTTCAGGAAGTGGTAAAATGGAACTGGAAGATCGTCCGCGGTCTGGGCGTCCTGCCTCAGCCACCAGTCCAGACAAGTTGCAGTGCGCTGATGACATTATTCGTGCAGATCAGCGCATCACGAGTCAGGAATTGTCCGTACAGTTTTCCGTCAGTAGAGGTAGTGCAATGGCAATTATTGACTCTTTGGGATATTCAAAGGTGTGTGCAAGGCACATCGCAACAGCTTACAGTATTTTAATACCTGCTGGCAGCTATTGCAGGGCGCTGCAACTTGTCTGGACTGGTGGTTGAGGCAGGACGCCCAGACCACGGCCGATCTTCCAGTTCCATTTTACCACTTCCTGAAGCCTTTACTTTCTTCACCCATCGTCCAATGGTGCTCCTATCTACCGCAGAACCTCCATACACAGCACACAACCATTTCTGAATGTTTCTCACACTTTCTTTCTCCTCCACCAAGAATTCAATTATAGCTCATTGTTTGTACCGTGTATCACTCACAGACGCCATTTGAAGGATCACTACCGCCTTGTTATTTGTCGGATGACTGTAAAATTACACACGTGTCCTTTGAAGTTCCAAGTTACTATCCTTTCAATTTCACACCTCTATCTTCATTCTGGACTGAGAAAAAACATGTGGTGCATTACTTTCTGAGCAACCCTCGTATGTTATATACAATATCTTGAGAAATAATGGGAAATATTTATTTAAAAGGTTTTTTATACAACTTTATCATTTCAGTCGGAGCAGTTTACATTGTAACTCAAACTTGGTAATGTACATTAAACAAGGATATTGATAACTTGGATTTTTCCAGAGGCAATGCAGAGTTAAGTGACTTGTGCAAGGCCCCAAGGAGTGCTAGTGGGAATCAAACCCTGGTTTCTTGGTTCCCAAGCCAGTGCTCTAACCATGAGGCTGCTCCTCTACTTTACACTCCAATATTCCAACTGTATATCATCATCATATTTTAATAGTGTGTTCAAAGGTATAAAAAAAAAGGAGGTCTGAGCAACTTAGACATAGTAATTTCTGAGAGAAAAAAAACAAAACAAAACTAAATATGACCTGGACAGGGTTAATGCCAACCTTTACTAATATTTGGTTGCACAGCCCTTGGCAGTGATGACAGCCTCTAAATGTTTCTTGTAGCCATCTATAAGTTTCGTACCTCTGTCTGCTGGTAGTTACTCCCACTCTTCAACTGCGATTTGTTCCAGCTCATGAATGTTTCCAAGATTCCTTTTATCAATGACAGACTTCAGCTCTTTCCAAAGGTTCTCCATTGGACTGAGAATAGGACTCATTGCTGGCCAGTTTAAAACAGTCCATTTGTTCCTTTTTAACCATTCTTTTGTACTTTCGGATGTATGTTTTGGGTCACTATCCTGCTGGAGGACCCATGACCTTCGACCCAGACCTAGTTTTCTGACACTAGGTAGCACATTTTGCTCCAAAATACCTTGGTAGACCTCTGACTTCATAATTCCTTTAGCACGTTCCAGGCCTCCACTTTCTGAGGCAACAAAACGGCCCCCGCAAAATTATGGAACCTCTACCATATTTAACTGTGGGAAGGGTATTTTCTTTCCTTATAAGCTTAATTTTTTCACCTGTAAATGTACTGCTGGTCTGCATTGCCAAAGAGGTCAAGTTTGGTTTCATCTGTCCACAGAACATTTTCCCAGAAGGATTCTGGTTTCTGAAGGTGGGTTTGGGCAAAGATCAGGCATGCCTTTTTATGTCTGTCTTTGAGCAGTGTGGTCCTCCTTGGCCTTTGCCTATGAAGTCCTTCTTTCTTTAGTGCCCTGAGTATGGTGTAGGCTGGAACCACCACTCCAGATTGCTCCAGGTCAGCCATAAGCTCTTTGGATGTTCTATGTGGTGTTTTTCCAACAGTTCACATTAACCTTTGAAGACTTCTTGGATTAATTTTCCTCTTCCCACCACAACATGAGAGGTTTTTGACAGTTCCAGGAGCAGAAATCTTCTTAATAACACTGCAAACTGTACACACAGGAATCCCAGGATCTTTGGAGATGGCCTTGTACCCATTTAAAGTTTTATGTTTGGTGATAATAGTTTTTCTGACGGTGTCAGAAAACTCTTGTATTCACCATTGTGAAAATGGTACAGGGAGTGAATGTGGCGATTTTCAACATTAGAGCCATCATTCATTGGTTGATTCAAGTCATGAGCATAGTGGCAATTGATTACAGGGGCATCTAATTTTACTGCAATGGGAATGTGGTTCTTCTATTCAAACTGATTTGAATTGTTTATAAGGGTGTAATCATGTCCTGGAAATGTCCCAGTTTTTATACTAATGTGCGAGGCTGCCGGGCCGGGTCTCGCGGCCGACAGTAACCTGGGCCCGGGCCCGGCCTCGGCCTCTATTACGTGGCGGGGATCGCGGAGGGGGGGGGGGGAAGAGTGGAGTCGTGCGGCAGCTAGAAATCGCTCCCAAGGCATGTGGGAGCGATTTCATTGGCTAGGCATGGGGGGGGTGGAGCTAGAGATGGCGAGGAGCTGCGTGGCTTGCCCTTTCGGCTCGGCTCCTCGTCAGGGAAGGAAGCACTTCCCGCCAACCCCCCCTCTGGGTTGTGGGATAAGGATGTTGCAGCTGGGGGCAGGGTAGAGAGCCAGCGCTCACCGAGGCGGCGGGGCTTTAGCTGATTTAGGAGCAGTGGGGAGCGAGGGCTCCCCGGGCGTGGGGCGAGACATCCCGGTTGGGGGTCTCGGCCTGGTATATGGGTGTGTGGGCCGGCCTTTGCTACTAGCATGGCGAGGCAGGCGGCGGGTTTCAGGGGAGGACGATGCTCCGCCTTGCTAATAGTATGGCGGGCGGGGGCATTGTCCGGTGCTGGAGTGTGGGGGGGGGGGAGTTATGAGGGGATGTTGATTATGTTTGCCCATGTTTGGGCTGGTTGTTATATATGTGTGGAATAAAGCTGCGACCAAAGTTGCACCATAATACGGTGTTCTGTGGTATTTTGTATTGGAAAGTAGAAGCGGGGGGGGGGGGGGTCTGGGCGAAGGGGAAATATGGAGGGCAAGGAGGGCCTCCGGGTTACCAGGGTTACTGTATTTCCTACTATTTTTTTTGTAAGTGCTGTCAAGTATGTAGCAATAAATCACTCTCTTTATAAGGGAAACAGAACAACTAATGTAGCTGAATAAAACAATAATAAAATAAGTCATAAAACTAGAACATATAGCAAGATATAGCAAGATATATAATTAACTGAAGCATTAAATAATAAAATGATTCACAAAAATTTGACCAACAGAGCTATGAAGCTGGATTATAAATAGAAGTTATGAGATGTATAAAAAATGAAATAAAGCTGTGGGTATGATAAAAAAAGATGTGGGTATGATTTTTATGGACATATCCTCTGCCTTTGATACTGCAGCGCCTTCAAGAAACTGGCCCACATAATACACTAGTATGGTTTCAATCTTACGTCAGCAACCAACAACAGCAAATCAAATATGGAATGAACAGATCAACACCTTTCCCCATAAATCAAGAAGTACTATGAGGCTCATCACTCTCATCACTTTTATTTAACATCTACATACAGCCCATATGTGCAATCATCAAAAAACACAAAATTCAGTACAGATTATATGCTGACGACATCATGGTATACGCCCCACTTAAAATACACAAGCTTGACCTCTCAACCATAACATCGTGCGTGGAAGATATGATCACTTGGCTAAACAACAACCACCTATCCATAAACTATAAAAAGATAGGGGCACTCTTTGTCACAAGGTATACCTCATTCGTCCCACCACAATCAATCAACATATGGCAAAAGCCCATAACAGTAAAGAAAGAAATCAAATACCTAGGAATCATCATGGACCAACACCTCATTATGCAACTTCACATAAAGAGAACCACCGCAAACGCCTACCATAAAATGAAAGTGATCAGAATGCTAAAACCGATTCTGGACCAAGATCATTTCCACACCATCTGCCAGACAGTAATCACCCCAACACTTGACTACTGCAACTCGCTTTATCAGGGGCTCCCAAAACAAACCATCATGCCACTTCAAATAGCACAAAATACAGCAGCACGACTCATCACAGGAACACTCAATCAAGAACACATCACCCCCATACTTAACCAGTTACATTGGCTCCCAATACACTCCTGCATCAGGTTCAAATCAACCTTAAACATCGTCAAAATCATCCACCAATCATCAGCCGACATCCTACAAGACTGCATAATAAGAGACACAAGCACTCGACCCAGGAGAAACAAACAACAAGTATATGATCATCACACCCATTGATTACCAAAGGACCAACCAATCCACATCCGGAAGAGCGCTTTCACTATATGCCGTCACTATGGAACTCGCTCCCAGTTGCCATGCGAGTGACTACAGACATTAAAAACTTCAGGAAGAAGCTGAAAACTCTACTCAACACAAACCACTTGGGACACATCACTTAACCACCTGACCGATGAAAAGACCCAAACTACCACCTTTCGACCGTCGGCCATAGACCAACAACTCATCCTTAACACCACGTGCTGAACTGTACATCGTTTATGTCATACAGACATGACACTGTACATAGTTAATCCTGTGGCCTACCCCTCCCCCTCCCCTGTTTAAGCGTTTATTGTACACTGCTTAAACGTTCTATGTATATTGTTGAGTTACAATGTAAACTGCTTTTATTGAAGGATAAAGCAGTATTAAAAATGGTTAAATAAATAAATAAAATAAAACAAGTAAAAAGCACAAACGTAATCAAATACATTATAAAATAAATACACTAGGAAATACAAAAAAAGGCTTTAAAAAACTTACAGCATGTAGAGCTCAATCACATATGGATGCAATACACTCTATAATTAGAATACAAATAGCGAAATGTAAATAACTCCTTGGGGTACAACATCAAATCAGAAGAGAAGTGTAACAGAGAACCCTCATGAAGTTATCAAATTAATATAATACTAAAGCAAGGGGGAAGATGTTAAGTTGAGTCACCAGCATGAAAAGAAAATATCACAGTAAGAACATTAAAAGCAGACAGGGAAAGGGGAGTAAAAAAGTGAGTAATCAGTGTGGATACCAGACATATGAGGAACATACCTAGATGCACTAATAATTGTAGTTCTGCGAGCATGTGGGATTGAACATCCAGCACCATCGGATACTGTCATTGACAGAAACAGCTTAGGAAATGGCAGGTGTTCGGAGTCTGTGCTTTCAACTTAATTTTGGTACCACAGGCAAAGGGGAGCCATGGAAACCAAGAAAACAAAAATCTGAAAAAAACACTGCTGTGGAGCTACTACACTGATAGATTATAAAACCGGGGATCACATATAACTGGATGTGAGATATTACAGTTAAAAACTCCTGGTCAGGCATGACGATGTTCCAATAAAACCCAAAGTAAAATGAAAATAAAAAATTAAAATTAAAAAGTCGGAGGGTAAAAAGGAACTAAAGGGCCAATCTAATAAGACCGTAAAAACATAAGCCAATTAGGGTGAGCATGTACGAACACATGATAAAACTTAACTCAGAAATAAAAATAGATATAAAAGAGGAAAAGATAAAAGGATAAAAAGGTAAAAATGGGGTCAAAAGCAACTAAAACCAGAGATAGATCACGTCAGCAGTAAAAATCTGAATAGGTACATTGTTAGCCCTAAAAAGCGCATTGGAGAATAGGATAAACAATATTAAACCAAAAGCTAAGAAATATTTATCTAAAAAACATATGAGCTGAAGAGATCTAAGAAAAACAGGACGAAGGATCACTTGGCTTGCAATGCAATCTAAAAACCAAACAGTATCATGGCTGATAATTTAACGTAAAACCACTATATAGTAAAATCAGGCAGAGATAGAGCCATATGATTTAGATGCTGCTGCACAACAAAAATGAGCCATTATATTAGGCTAAACCAGATGAATACATCAGTAAAATGGTGTATCTGGAGCTAAAACATAATAAAAACCAGTAGGTGAATAAAAATATAAATATATAAAAAAGAGCCTAAAAGATAATAACAAGGTGTGAGTGGATGAGATGAAGGGGGAGAGGAAAGGGGGGCAAGGGGGATGGGTAAGGGAGGAGGGGGAAGGGGTAATGGGGAAAGGGGGAAGGGGGAAAAAGGCGGAATGGGAAGAGGGAAGGGAGGAGGAAAGGGAGGGAGGGGGATGGGGAGAGGAAGGAGAAGAGGGAAGGGAAGAAAGTTGAGGAGGGGGAAGGGGGAAGGGAAGGAGAAGGGGAGGGGGAAGGAGGAGAAGGAGGGGGTAGGGAGAGAAGGGGAGAGAGAGGAGGAGGGGAGGAAGAGGGAGAGGGAAAGGGGAGGGGAAGAGGGGAGAAGGGAAAGCAAGGGTGTTGGGGGTTAGAGGGAAAGAGGGGGAGGGGAGAAAGAAAGACAAGGAAGGAAGGGAAAGGGGGAGAAAGGGGAGAAAGGGAGAAATAAAAAACATGTACTAAAAAAAAAAAATCAAAGAATAAAAATCTAAGTTAAAAATACTCCAGTTAAAAAGACAAAAGAAAGAGTCAATCATAAAAAAACAGAGTCATCTACTTCCAGGTTGAGTCCACGGGGGGTCATGGTGTTAAGTCAAAAAATGGACTTCTGCTCCAGTCGTAAGAGGCTCTATTAAGATCTCCTTCCCTCCAACTCAGAAGTACAAAATTATTTAGTACAAAATATTTCAGGTCACAAATGCTGTAGGACTTCTCGATCCAATGTGCCACTAAAGATTTATCTGAGATCTGTCTTTTGATGCAGCTCCTATGTTCCACAATGCGTATACACACCTGACTCTTGGTCTTGCCAATATAGAGGAAACTGCAAAGGCATGTGATCACATAAATAACGTTTTCAGTTGCACAGGTTGTAAAATTCCTCAGAAAAAGAATTTCTGGTTCGTCCAGTGTTCAAAAAATATTCTTCACGGGTAAAACATGCGTGCATGCAGATCATCTGTCACACTGGAAATGTCCTTTCACATATGGTAGGTTCTTTCTTTCTGGGAGGGTCAAGGGAACCAGGTGATTTGCCAAATTGCTATACCATTTGTATGTAATTGTTATACTCTGCTGTGCAAAAGCAGGAAGAAATTGCTAAATGTGCCATTCTTTCCTGAGAATACGAGCTATTTCATGTGACAATTTAGAAAAGAAAAGAGGGCACACAATCCTGTTAGCACAATTACGAGTGGACTTCTTGAGAAGATCAGAATGTTTGGCTGTTTTGACTTGAGTATAGGCTTGTGAGATACTCTCCTTGGGATATCCTCTGTTAGAGAATCTGTTCCTCATGTCATAGGCATAGCGCTCAAAGTCTCTTCCTGTAGAACAAATTCTTCTAGCCCTAAGAAATTGGCTGACCGGTAGGTTGTTTTGAGTGATTTACTATGGAAACTAGTATAGTGGAAAAGTTGATTCCTGTCAGTGGGGTTTCTATACAAAATCCATTTGGAACCCACCAGATCCCTTCTTGATGATTATATCAACATAAGGAATTGCTGTGTCACCGCAAGCATACTGGAAATTTAAATTAGGATCCAAGGCATTAAGCCACTGGAAAAATGATTCAAGAGTATCACATCCACCTTCCCAAATCATGAGGGCATAGTCTATGTATCTACATTATAACTTAATATTTTCAATAAAAGGATGTCTGGTTAAAAACTTGTGTTCAAAAATGGCCATGTAAAGGCTGGCTATGTCTGGGGCCACTGAAGACCCCCATTGCCATTATTTTGATCTGTTTATAGTAGATCTCCCGGAAACAAAAATATTTCTCTGTTAGGGCTAATTTGGCTAGTAACCGAGGTATCCGGATGCCCGAACCCCAGCCACTGAACAAACCCACATACCCCCCCCCCCCCCAAGGGATAGAAGCCCAATTCTTCACAGGTACCACAACTCCTCCTGCCGACCCAGTCCTCCCCCCCCCCCACACAAAACCAGGTCCAGACCGCATACAGAACACACAGACATCAAACTTGGAGAAACTTGCTTGGTCGCAGCTTTATTAACAGTATTGAACACCGGCCCCAAAATGGGCCAACTCAACATTCGAAGGTTCCACAATTGCCCCCCCCCCCCCACCATTTCCGGATGATGCTCCCACCCCCCATTCCCCCTACCGCCCGCCTCACCATGTTGCCAGCAAAGGCCGGCTCAACGTTGCCTTCCACCGGGCAGAGACCCCAGCCGGGACGTCTCTCCCAACCTAAGGAGCGCTGCCGCTCACGTATAAAGCGGCATCCGCCTCAAATGCCCCACCGGGTCGACAAGCGCCAGCTCGCTACCCCCACAACTAGCCATAACAGAAAACCTACCCCCTCCAGCTGCGACACCCCCACCTACCCATAGATCGGAGGGAGGGTAGGACAGGACACCTCTTGAAGACGGGGAGCAGACAGGAAGAGGGAGATCGCACGCCGCTGATCTCCCTCGCTCCCTGCCAACCCCACCCCCAGCTGCCATCCTGGCCAATCTCCGGACTCCAACGCACTGACGTCCAGCAGCCGGTAAAAGCCCACGCATCGCTCCTCCTCAGTGCCCCCCCCAACTCCCGCATGCCTCGACGCCATATGCCTGGTGAGATCGGGCCCCGGGGACCCGGTTACTGCCCGGCCTCGGGACCCGGCCCAGCGGCTCGGCAAGATTAACCGAGGTATCCGGATGCCCGAACCCCGGCCACTGAACAAACCCACATACCCCCCTCCTAAGGGATAGAAGCCCAATTCTTCACAGTTACCACCACTCCTCCTGCCGACCCAGTCCTCCCCCCCCCCCACGAAAGCAGGTCCAGCCCCCCATACAGAACATACAGACATCAAACTTGGAGAAACTTGCTTGGTCGCAGCTTTATTAACAGTATTGAACACCGGCCACAAAATGGGCCAACTCAACATTCGAAAGTTCCACAATTGCCCCCCCCCCCCACCATTTCCGGATGATGCTCCCACCAGCCGTTTATAGCAAAGTGGTGCATCATCCACCCCCCCTTCCCCCTACCGCCCGCCTCGCCATGTTGCCAGCAAAGGCCGGCTCAACGTTGCCTTCCACCGGGCAGAGACCCCAGCCGGGACGTCTTTCCCAACCTAAGGAGCGCTGCCGCTCGCGTATAAAGCGGCATCCGCCTCAAATGCCCCACCGGGTCGACGAGCGCCAGCTCGCTACCCTGCCACCGGCACAAGGAAACCACTAACCTTGTGCCGCCCCCACCAAAGAAAGCTGCGACCAGCACCACCCTTCTAAAGCTTCCTGCCAGTCATTCAACAGCAGATCCTGGCCCACCGGGGCCAGGTGAACCCCATCCAAACGATATAAGCCAGCGCAATGGACCTCCGCCCACGGGTGCAACACCTGGCGCCCACCTGTCTGCTGAACCCAATGCCCGATTTGACGGTTGATCTTGACCAGACCCCGAGACCAACGCCGCTGGGTCCAGCAAGCAGGGTGCGGGATAATGTCTGACACGCTATGGCCGCCCCCAGGAGTAACTCCCGCAGTTGAGCAATGTCCCTCTGTACAGTCCGAATCAGATGCCAGCATGACCAGTTCGCCAGGTCATTGCGCCCAAGTGGATTAACAGCCCGGCTGGCTGCTGCCGCAATCCCAGCTGCGCCTGGACACAGGCCAGGAGTTGCCACCATCGCATGCCGCGTTGGCCCATCCAACACAGCCGGATCCCGGAGTCTGCCAGACCGAGGTGTGTGCCCAGCGGCCACACTGCCGCCCGATGCTCCTCCCAGTAGACGAATGAATGCCCGATGATCCACCAGTCTCCGAAACGTGCGCCATCTGAAAGTAGAAAATTGGACTGCCACCAGCGGGCCACTCTACAACAGGAAAGGAAAAGATTAGTACACCCCCCCCCCATTAGCTAATGGCGGGCCACCGCAGCCGGTCCCCACCGCGCAGCCACGCGGCAGAAAGAGACCTACGGGCGAACGTACGCTTCGAATGCCCCTGAAAGCCACCTGCCAATGCGCTGAATAACCCCCGCTTCGAGACCTGCTGCAGCCGCACTCGTGGCTGCCCCGATCCAAAAAGAATGCGAAGCATAGCTCCTATCGTCATAACCCAGGTACCGCAACACCAGACGCAACACAGCCGTAAACTGAAACTGCGTTACCGGCTTGCCATCATCGTGAATGAAAAAATAGCCCCGCGCCACCGGCCGCAGCTGCAAGTAGCTCCACACCGCTCGCACCGGGCAGGACAACAAGGGAGAAATGGCATTTAGCACCGCCCATCCACCCCTCCCCTCCTGATCCGTTTTGGAGCGCGGGAGGTAAATGCGAACCTGGGACGCATCGAGCAGGACGTGCCCGAAGTCAAGCCCGCCAAATGCTCCCCCGCCTCGCGGACCGGAACACGAGCTCACACACTCGGAATGCCCCAAAAAATGCGGTCACAAACAGGGCATGGAACAAGACAGATTCGAAACCCGAGGACGTCACACACGGCAAGGCCTCACAGATCTGAAGTAAGAGTTTGTGAGAAACCGGAAGGCGCCAATCCCGAGACCTGGGCTGCACCCTGGACCAACCTGCCAACAGGCGCCGCACCAAGAAGGAAACCCGAGGGTTGCCCCAACCCGCCGCCTTACAAAAGAAGGAAAAGCTGGCCAATGCAGACACGACGGCCGACCGAGCCCAACCCTGCTTCTTCGCCCAAACCACAAACTGGCCCACCAGCCCATCCAGCACGCTCCCCCCAGACCACCCCCGTGTGCTCACAAACGCACTCACCTGTGAGTATCCTCACCGATACGTCGCCAAAGTGCCGCACGCCACCGAGGCGGCCAGCAAAGCCATCAAGTCGGGGTCCCAACCCGCCAGAGATGCTCCAGGACCCATGAGGCTGACTTCTCTGCTCCCGGGGCCAGGCGCTGAAACTACTCCCACTGAAAATGGGACAGAGCATCAGCAATGGAATTCTGTGCACCGGGTACATGACGCGCCCTGGCAGTAACATTCGAGCACAAGCAGGCCAACACGAACACCCTCATCAAGGAGGCCACCCGCGGGCACTGAGGTGCCTGCCTGTTGATAACCTCAACCACCGCCGCGTTATCGCACCAGAACAATACGCGCCGATCGCGCAAGCACTCCGGCCAAACCCAAAAAGCCACTACAATAGGAAACAGCTCCAAGAAGGTAATGTTACGCGTCAAACCGGACTGTACCCAATCCTGAGGCCAAGGCTCCGCACACCAGACCCCTTGGCAATAGGCCCCGAACCCGGAACCGCCGGCTACATCCGTAAACAAGTGCAAGTCCAGGTTCGAAAGCTCGGGAAGCTGAAGCAACGAACAGCCATTGAACTCTGCAAGGAAAGTGTCCCATACCCGCAAGTCATCCCTCATACCCGCAGATACACGAACCCGATGGTGGGGGAGATGAACACCCGCCATGGCTAATGACAACCGCCGTGCGAAGGGGCGCCCGATAGGCAGCACCCTGCAGGCAAAGTTAAGGTGCCCAACTAATGACTGCAAGACCCGCAGGGTAACCTTGGAAGCAGAGCCCACAGACGCCACCAACTCCCTGAGCCTTGCGACCTTCGACACAGGCAAGTGCAGCACCATAGCTACCGTATCAATTTCAATGCCCAGGAAGGTGAGGCGGGTAACCGGACCCACCGTTTTGCTAACGGCTATGGGAATGCCAAAGTTCTCGGCCAAGCGCATAAACGCACCCAGCAGGATGTCGCAAGTAGGCGCCTGCGCCGGCCCGAAAAAACAAGAAGTCGTCAAGGTAGTTTACTATGCTGGCAACACCCATCTGCCTCGCCAACACCCAATGCAAGAACGTACTGAAAGCTTCGAAGTAGGCACAAGATATCGCACAGCCCATCGGCATGCACTTATCAAAATAGAACGACGACTCGAAACGGAAGCCCAGCAATGGGAAAGCCGAAGGGTGAACCGGCAACAAACGAAAGGCAGATTCAATATCTACCTTGGCCAGCAAAGCACCCGCCCCGCACTGGCGCACCAAGGCCACGGCCGCGTCGAAAGAAGCGTAACGCACTGTGCATAGCTCTTGCGGAATGCAATCATTCACGGAATCCCCCGGAGGGCAAGAAAGGTTATGTATCAGCCTGAACTTACCCAGCTCCTTCTTGGGCACCACGCCCAATGGGGAAACAATGAACGGAGAAAAGGGGGGCTCGCAGAAGGGCCCCGCCACCCTACCCAATGCGCATTCCTCAGCAACCTTCCTACGCACAATGGCAACATGCTCCCGAACCGAACTAGCATTTCGAGACCCCCCGCGCGCCGGCAAACCTTGAGACGGAATCCTGAAGCCCTCGGAAAAACCTTCTAATAACAATCTCGACGCCTCCCCACGCCAAGACCGCCCGTACATCACCAACCACGGGCGCAACGTGTTGACTCGCACCGGCGAAGGAGCCAACGCCCAGCAAACCCCATCACTTGCCCCCCGCCGGGGCTCCCGCAACACCTTTGCGGCTGCATTTTGTAGCAGCATTCCCGCCCCCACAGAGTGAGCAGGCATGCTTAAATTTGCAGTCAGGGAACGGGCACGACGCTTTATTGAAACGCCAACAGACATCACTCCCGAGGGCACCCCCCCTCAGCTGGGACGCAACGGGAGCTGGGGCCCGAAAGGACCGCAAGCCAGCTTGGACAGGAGACTGGCCCAACTTTCCAGTCCCACCACCCGCTGACCCGACCTGAGTCTGTGCAGACATCTGCGTTAACCATAAGTTGATGTCCTTCATCCCCCACGAGAGCTGCCCATTCTCCTCCATCATGTCCCGGAACTCCTCGCCATAATTCAACCAGGCCCACCCGTCGTGCGCCTGTGATGCTGCCAAGATCGCGTCAGCATAAGCCAACAGCTCACCGTACTGAGCAGGGAAGTAATGACTCCATACACTCGCCAACCGCAAAAAAGCACGGGTCCAGTTGAGGGTATTACGAGATGCCTTCCGCACCCGACCGGCTTTTTCATCCTCTTTGTGCTTCTTTTTACTTTCACCGGAACGTTTGCGGCCATCAAGCAGGCGGAAAATGTCAATGTACTTGCGCTTCTTGATCCGATGGCGCAGCCTCTGTGGCACGCACTCCCACAGTTCGACACAGCGCACCACAGAGGACCCCCCGCCATCCCTAGCCCCACCGCCTGACACTAGGGCGTCGTCCGAGGAAGCCGAAGACACCGACGAGGAGGAAGAAGAAGAAGAAGACCGCCAGCAACGACGCCTCCGACGATGCTTAGCTTTAGCTTTACCCGCCGTGGCCAGCTCCACAGCCGCGGTGTGCGCTCCTTCCACCACCCCATCAGGATCCCCTGCATACTCACCAATGCCTCGAGGGGGAACCGCCATCGCGCCCAAAGCCTGAGCCACCGAGGTCGTTCCAGAAAGATCATCCGAAGGACAAGAGGGACCCACGCCAGCCTCCAGGCCAGAAGCATCCATGGACGGTCTGTGCATCGAAGTCCGCGGGACCTGCAGCGGAAGAGAGGGAGAAAAGCCAGCAGCAACAGCCCCCAAGGAACTGGGCGCCGCACTCGGCCCCCCTCCCCAACCCCATGATGAGGAACCGAGGCCGCCCGCATCCCACGCAGCGGAACCCCGGCCTAAAGCACTCCTCGCTTCCCCGGGCCCCGCTCCGCACCGCTCGCCCCACCCTCCACCGCAAGGGCCCACACTCCCCCAAGGACTCACCCCATACCACCACGGGCCCCAAGGCCCAGGGAAACCAGAGGAAGGGAGGTGCCCAATCCCAGAGGCAGGGGAAGGTGGGACACCCGTGAGCGAATCCATCCCGGCGTCCGCAAGTGGCCCTTCAGCCTGCAATGCCACCGGTCCGGCCCCACTAACCCCAGACTGGCCAAGGTCGTCTCCCACTCCAACCACCGCAGACACCCCTCCGCCGGCCCCCTCCATCAACAAAGGCTCAGGCCCAACAGCGTCCTGCAGCGCATCACCCGCACCAACCCGCGGAACGCTGCCTGAAGCCTGAGTGGCCCGTGCGCCTCTAGCCCTCCGTTTCCCACGCTCGGAACCTGCGCCGCGGCGCACCCAGGCCTCTGGAGCACCCCTGTGCGCTGCACCACCTCCGCCTGGTGAAGTGCACCCCAGCCTCTCAGCTCCACGCCCTCTGGCCCCCTTCCTTATGCCCCCAGGCCCACGCGCATCCGCGCGCCCACTGAGCCGCCGAACCATAGTGCGCACCCTGCACCGTGGAACAGGCGAAAGAACCCCCGCCCAACAACCGCAGCCGAAGGAAAGCTGGCAGTCCCGGGCACGAACACCCCCCCAAACTAAGCGGATCCGCGCCCCGCTAAAGCCACCCACGCGCCGACACAGTTCAGCCTCCTCTACCGTTTTTTTGGGGGTTTTTTTTGGTAACTGGTACTGTTGTTCATTTTATTTATTAGTATTAAATTATTATTATTATTATTATTTTTGTAGGTTAGAGCATCAACACCCGACGAAGCCGAACAGGAGGCCCACCCCCGGAGAAAACCGCCCCCAAACCCAAGGCCTCGCAAAACAAGGGAAAGGAAGGCCGAAGCTGGAGCAACTAAGCACACACCTTTTGAAGACGGGGAGCAGGCAGGAAGAGGGAGATCGCACGCCGCTGATCTCCCTCGCTCCCTGCCAACCCCACCCCCAGCTGCCATCCTGGCCAATCTCCAGACTCCAACGCACTGACGTCCAGCAGCCGGTAAAAGCCCACGCATCGCTCCTCCTCAGTGCCCCCCCAACTCCCGCATGCCTCAACGCCATATGCCGGGTGAGATCGGGCCCCGGGGACCCGGTTACTGCCTGGCCTCGGGACCCGGCCCAGCGGCTCAGCAAGATTTACATTAGAAATACTGTAGAGATTCTCTTGTGTTCCCGCTCTGCCCAAAAGTGTATCTTGTAGAATATCCAGGGCCTCTTTCTGAGGTACATTCGTGTATAGAGACACGGTGTCCAGAGTTACTAAAACAAGCCCATCATGATAGCCCTCAAAATTTTCAAGAATATTAATTATATCTGAGGAATCACAGACATAAGAAGACATGGCTATAACAAAAGATCTAAGAAAAATGTCCAGTATCTGAGAGATAGGCTCAAAAAGGGAACCAATCGTGGAGATAACTGGACAGCCTGGGGGATTGGTCAAAGATCTGTGAATTTTTGGATGTATGTAGATAGTAGGAACAATAGGATGGGGCACTATAAGAAAGTCCCGTTCCCTTTCAGTCAAATAAACTCTCTCAAATCCAGTTTGGACAAGCCTATCAGCACTCCTTTTTAACGGAATGGTAGGCCCCCAGTCCAATCGTTCATAAAAGGTGCGATCACTTAACTATTAATCTCAATAATATAGTCTTGTCTATTCATGATAGCTACTGCTCCACCCTTGTCAGCCGGTATAATAACTATCCTAGTGTTAATCTCAAGTGAAGTCACGGCATTTTTCTCCAATTTTGTCAAATTATAATAGTTGCGGTGTGGAAGAGCCTCTAATTTGTCTACTCATGTTAGTACAACTTTTTCAAATGAGTCAATCAGAGAATTGTTTTGATGGGGTGGTATCCATTTAGATGGTCTTTTAATGATAGAGATGTCACTATTAGTATTAGATTGTCCCGTAAAAAAGTCTATAACCTTAAGTTTTCTAAAAAACGTATATAGATCAACTCACGTATCTAAAGGATCATATATCAGTGAGGGTACAAATGACAGTCCTTTATTCAGAACCCATATTTCGCCCTCTGCTAGTGGGACATCAGATAAATTTACCACTTATGTTTCTGGTACCGTGTGTGGGGTTGTCTCGAATCCAATCTGCCCTGCTTCATTTCGCTTCTCTCCATGCTCCTCTCCCTTTTCCCCACCCTCTGCCTCGGGGTGGATAAGAAGATCTGTGGAATTCTAGGGTTTTGGGGAGAGTTAGGTCCTGTGTTCGACCCCCATCTTTCCACAGACGATCCATCTCAAAAAAACAATGGTCGCTCCTTTTCTCCTTTTTGTTATTAGAACTAAAAAGAGAGGCCGAGGCATGAAGAAGGTCCTCAGGTTCATTTCTGCTTCTGTTCTGAATACGGTCTACCCGTGTGCCTGATTGTAAGGGTGGATTCTGTGTATCTTTCTGTATATCTTTCTTATTAGAAAAACTAACCCAATGTCTAGAGCGCGTGCCTTTTTTCTTGTTCCATGGATAAACAGAACCAATTCGATAATCTTCCTCATCACGGCAAAATTTATTTCCTTTTTATAAAACTCTATTATAGTCAATCATCAAAGAATCATAATGTCAACCATTCTCCTTCAGTAAATTAAGATTTTCCTCAATCTCTACTTGAATGTTTTCTGCCTTCTTTTTAGATGTATTGATTAATAATATCATTAGGTCAAGAGAACATTTGTTCAAAATGGCATGAGAACATTGGAAAAAGGAATCATCACCTTGAAATAAACCCGGGCCTTTAGTAATTTTCAATCCTCACAGGATCATCTTGGAACAGTAATATTCCAATAACGTTACATAATGTAATTCTTCTTGCATGTATTTCTGAGTGAGGAGAACCACTCTTTATTGCTCTCATCATCCTGTAAGATCTCACATCCAGTTATATTCGATCCTGGTTTTGTAATCTATCAATGCAGTAGCTCCGCAGTAGCATTTTATTCAGATTTTTGTTTACTTGGTTTCCACGGCTCCCCTTTGCCTGTGATGCCAAAATTGAGTTAAAAGCGCAGACTCCAAACGCCTGCCATTTCCTAAGCTGCTTCGGTCAATGACAGTACCCGATGGTGCTGGGCGTTTAATCCCACAAGCTCATGGCACTACGATTATTAGTGTATCTAGGTATGTTCCTCATACACTAGCGGAATAAATTGTGGATACACCTGTAAAATGTGAGCTCTCCGCGATAATATCTGTCTTACTTACATTAATTAAGTATTCTATATATTAGATACTCTATGCAGATTGTTGCCATAACATTTGGGAACATATTACAAATGAATATCATCAACATTTATCAGAAAAAACTTTGATTTGGAGTCAGACAAGGTAATTGATGTCTTTTTCTCAGGAAAATGATATTTTTCATGAAACTGTCGATCCACTTTAAGCAGGTTTTATGCAGAATCTCATGTATAAGCTGACGCTTCAGATAATGTCTGCTATACTGCCAGGTGTATACAAGCTGTATCGAAGTCATATTTGTGATTTTGTTATTTTTACAAATTTATTTTATTTATTAGCGAAAATATTTTAAAAAAATGACAAATGCTTAATAAAAAGTTTCCAATTTGGAATATGTTGTATTTTGTAGATTAATGATGGCAGCAACAAAGAGGGTTGACTGGTCTCCTAAAAAGAGAGCAACAGCCATTACTTTGAGAAATGAGGGGTACAGCTTTCGTGAAATCGCTCAGAATATGGGCCATGGAATGACAGCATCTGGTGTACAGAAGTTGGGTGCTCGCTTCAAAGTCACTGAAAGTGTTGCAACTCAGAAGGGAAGAGGAAGGAAAAAGTCTACAACTCCAAAAACTGACAGAATGATTTTTAGGCTGGCTTTAAAAAATCGTAAATCATCTGCCAAGGATATCAATCAGGAACTTATGGATCTTGGTGTGTCCGTAACCGTGGTAGATCGGACCCGGTGCCCTAACCCTCCATCCCATCCAAAACCCCCTCCCCCCGCCAGCCATCCACTGCCTCCCTTAAAAATTCACACACAAAACTTCTTATTGGAAGTACCAACTGGTCGCAGCTTTATTATATTTGTAAACAATTGAAACATTACAAACCAGAACAAACCTCTTAACAATCTCCTAACAGCCGGAGCAATGCCTCACCAGCCATACAATTAGCAAAGTGACCTCGCATCCGCTTCGGCCGTGTCCTGCCACCGGCCAACTTCCTACCGCCCTTTCCCCGACCTCGCCATGTGACTAGCAAAGGCCAGTCAGGGCTTATCTGGGTCAGGGGCACCCCGCCCCCACCCAAGTATGTCCTAAAGGCTCCAGACCCCAGAGACCTCCGGGATCCCGCCACCGGCACAGGCGACATTAATGTCCTTGTGCCGCCCCCCTACTGCCCAGCTGCGAACACAACCCCCGGGAACATACACAATACAATTGATAAATCCTTTGTTACTGCTCTGATGAGCTGCTTACAAGTCCACGCAACCAGGTCATTGCCACCTAGATGTAAAAGTAGCAGCTTCGGCTTGTTCCTCACTCGCTCGTGGTGCCGCAGCAAAGGCATAAGCTGATACCACCTCAGCCCTCTCTCACCCAGCCATAGAATCGACACCCGAGCTGTATCAAGCCCCAGGTTAGGTCCAAACGGTCTCACTGCCGCTCGTCGACCTGCCCAGAAAACGAAGGAATGCTCTATCATCCAACAGCTTTGGGCATTCCTGTCTTCAGCTGCAAAAGAAAATAACAATCAATCCATGAAACAGGTTCCCCTCCAACCCGTCATAAACGAACATAACCCCGGAAAGCCCGAGAACGCCATCTCCCAATATTCTGTATGTCCTGTTGCGACAATCCCGCCGCAGCAGCACTGGTAGCCGCACCTATGCGAAAGGAATGTGCTGCAAACTGCTCCGGGCATTCGCCTACAAACATCAGTGCTAACCTCAGCACTGCCAATACTTGAAAATGCGTTAGCAGCCACCCATCATCATGCAGGAATAACCCTCCATCCACTGCTGGGCGCACCCGTAAATACTCATGCATTGTGCCAACCGGGCACGTTGAAAATCTCCCAATCCCGCTCAACCGCACCCACAAACCCTTCCCCTTTTGATCAGTCTTAGATTTTGCCAACAAAACTCTCAACTGCCCCCTCTCAAAGCAGACATGCTGCCGTTGTACAATCCCAACTGCTCCAGGCCTGCTCGAGTTCGACACCAGCTCCCCCATTCGGAAGGCACCAAAAAATGCAAGACTAAAAACCGCCTGAAATAGCACGGCCTCATACTGAGACGAAGCCACCGCAGGCAACGACTTGCATAACCTCTCTAACATGATAAAGGGGTTAAAGGAGCACTAAGAGACGACAAGGCGATAGCGGAGAGACTGAATGAATTCTTTGCTTCGGTCTTTACTGAGGAAGATGTAGGGATGTTACCCATGACTGAAGTGGTATTTAAAGGTGCGGAAGAATTGAAGGAAATATCGATACATCGGGAAGATGTCTTACAACTATTAGATAAACTGAAGAGTAGCAAATCACCTGGGCCGGATGGTATACATCCAAGGGTGTTGAAAGAAATGAAATATGAAATTGCAGAACTGCTATCAGTAATCTGTGAACTATCATTAAAATCATCTCTAATACCTGAAGATTGGAGGATCGCCAATGTAACACCAATTTTTAAAAAGGGTTCCAGGGGTGATCCGGGAAACTACAGACCGGTGAGCCTGACGTCAGTACCGGGAAAAATGGTAGAAACCATCATAAAGAATAAAATTACTCAGCATGTAGGTAGTCACAACCTAATGGGAGACAGCCAACATGGCTTTAGACAAGGAAGATCTTGTCTTACTAATCTGTTATGTTTTTTTGAAGGAGTGAATAAACAGGTGGACAAAGGTGAGTCAGTTGATATTGTGTATCTGGACTTTCAGAAAGCCTTTGACAAGGTCCCTCATCAGAGACTTTTGGCAAAACTAAAGAGTCATGGGATAGGAGGCAGTGTACTATTGTGGATCAGGAACTGGTTAAAAGATAGAAAGCAGAGGGTAGGGCTAAATGGCCAATTTTCCCAATGGAGAAAGGTGAATAGTGGTATACCCCAGGGATTTGTGCTGGGTCCGCTGCTTTTTGACATATTCATAAATGACCTGGAAAGTGGAATAACGAGTGAGGTTATCAAATTTGCAGATGACACAAAACTATTTAAAGTTGTTAAAACCCAAGAGGATTGTGAAAAATTGCAAGAGGATCTTGATAAATTGGAAGACTGGGCCTCAAAATGGCAGATGAAATTTAATGTGGACAAGTGCAAGGTTATGCACCTAGGGAAGAACAACCCAAACTATGGTTACACGATGCAAGGTTCCACATTAGGAACCACCACCCAGGAAAAAGATTTAGGCGTCATTGTGGATACCATGTTAAAACCCTCGGCCCAGTGTGCAGCAGCGGCCAAGAGAGCAAATAGAATGCTAGGTATGATAAGGAATGGAAAATAAAACAAAAGATATTATAATGCCTCTATATCGT
Organism: Ichthyophis bannanicus; assembly: GCA_033557465.1. Classification (NCBI taxonomy): domain Eukaryota; kingdom Metazoa; phylum Chordata; class Amphibia; order Gymnophiona; family Ichthyophiidae; genus Ichthyophis; species Ichthyophis bannanicus. The sequence goes on along the minus strand of CM066032.1, from coordinate 1,093,403,762 downwards.
TCCATGGTGAGACCGCACCTTGAATATTGTGTGCAATTCTGGTCGCCGTATCTTAAAAAGGATATAGCGATTTTAGAAAAGGTACAGAGAAGAGCCACCAAAATGGTAAAGGGGATGGAAGGATACTCCTATGAAGAAAGGCTAAAAAGGTTAGGGCTCTTTAACCTGGAAAAGAGACGGCTGAGGGGAGATATGATAGAAGTCTATAAATTAATGAACGGAGTGGATCGGGTAAACGTAGATCAATTGTTTACCTTATCAGAATATAGAAAGACTAGGGGACATGCAATGAAGCTACAGGGTAAACTATTTAAGACTAATAAAAGAAAATATTTTTTCACTCAACGTGTAATCAAACTCTGGAATTTGTTACCGGAGGATGTGGTAAAGGCTGTTAGTGTAGCTGGGTTTAAAAAAGGTTTGGACAAGTTCCTGGAGGAAAGGTCCATAAACCATTATTAAGAAGTGACTGAAGATATCAATGCTTGACCCAGTACAAGCATTGTGGAACTTGTGTCTCTTGGGAAAATCTCCTAGGTAAATATGACCTAGATTGGCCACTGTTGGAAACAGAATACTGGGCTTGATGGACCTTAGTCTGACCCAGTATGGCATATCTTATGTTCTTATGTTTATGTTAACAAATCATGTGTGATCGGCCTCCGAGCATCCGGAGGTGCAGGTGTCGCTCGGCCCCACCCTTGAAGCAGCTTGCGGGCTAAGAATCCCTCTACAGGGAAGTCCCAACCAACAGCTCTCGCAAAAAATTCAAAGCCCGCCAAGTGGCTACGCACTGACGATTGAGCCAATCTGTTCGCTTTAGCCCACACTACATACTGGCCCATCAACTGAGCGGATACCACCCCATACTGCCATCCACAGCTTTCCAGAAAGGCCACCACTTTTTCACATACTCGCAGATATGCTGCCCATGTCCCAGCAGCAACAGAACTCTGCAGCAATTCCTTCATCCCGGGTGGCCAAGACTCCATAACTTCCAGGGGACCGCGCCTCCTTCCGCCTCCGCTTCTGGTGCCAGTCTTCGAAATTGATCCCACTTGAAACGGGAAAGAGCATCAGCGATCTCGTTAGCGTACCCTGGTATATGTCTGGCCCTAAGGGACACATTCAAACGTAAGCATGCTAAAACCACTTCCCTCATCAAGTTTGCTACCTGGACACAATGTGGCGAATAATGATTCACCACACTGACTACTGCTTCATTGCACCACCAAACCACCCTTCTGTTATGCAGTCTTTCCGGCCACAACTCTAATGCTACTAACATGGGAAACAACTCTAAGAACGTTATATTGTTGGTGAGACGCGACTCATGCCATGCTTGCGCCAGCGCTCAGCACACCACGATCCCCCGAAATAAATACCCAAACCTATGCCCCCCGCTGCATCAGTATACAATTGCAAATCCACACTACTGAGCTCTGGCTCCATCAATACCGTAGTCCCATTAAATTCCTCCAAAAAGACCTGCCAGATCCTCAAATCTGCCCTAATCGACTTCGAGACTCTAATATGATGATGAGGCCTGCGCACCCCCGCCGTAGATGCAGCTAGCCGACGCAAGAATACCCTTTCAATTGGGCTCACCCGACAAGCAAAATTTAAAGATCCTATCAACGCTTGCATCTCCTTCAATGTTAGAGTCGATGATGTCAACACATTGGCCACCAACACGTGTAATCTCCGAACTTTTTCTTGAGGAAGACGTGCGACCATTAACTTGGAATCTAATTCCACTCCAAGAAACGTGATCCTTGTGGCAGGGCCCTCCGTCTTATCTTTTGCCAAAGGCACTCCTAATTCCTGAGACAATTCTACAAAACCCTCCAGCAAGTCACGGCACTCATCCGATTGTGCCGACCCAACAAACAAAAAATCATCCAAATAGTGCACTACCTTCGCTCTACCCACCTTGCGCTCTACTGCCCACTGCAGGAAGGTACTGAACTTCTCAAAGTATGAACAAGACACTGCACAGCCCATTGGCATGCATTTATCAAAATAAATTCCGTCTTCGAAACGAAAACCCAATAAATAAAAGGAGAAAGGGTGCACTGGAAGCAGCCTGAATGCCGATTCTATATCGACTTTTGCCATTTGCGCCCTATGACCTGCTTCCCTCACCAAGTCCACCGCCTTATCGAATGACGCATATCATACGGTACACAATTCCCGCGGAATATAGTCATTAACTGACTCACCAATCGGGCTAGAGAAATTATGTATCAACCGGAATTTCCCAGGCTCTTTTTTAGGTATTATTCCTAAAGGAGATACTACCATCCTCGCGAACGGCTGTATCATAACAGGGCCCGCTACTCTCCCTAGCTTCAATTCGCCTTCCAACTTTTCCCTCACCACTGGCGTGAAGCGCCTAACTGAAAGCGAATTCCGCGCCACCGTCCCCTCCACCTGCCCACAAACTGGAATCACAAAACCAAAATTAAAGCCAGAATACAAAACTTCTCTATCCTTTCATTTAGGGTATCGGCCCAGCCACCCGTTTAACACTTCCACCCGAATTGGCGTGGGGGCGAGGCCAAATAACTCCTCATTGCTTTGTTCCAGGGGCGGGAGCCTGAGAAACCCCTTTTTTAATGCATTTGAATGCAGGATGGGCTCCCCCACAAATGGAGCACACGTGTCTGAATTTGCAGTCTGAAAAAGGGCACGAGGTCTTGTTAAACCTCCAGCATACATCACCTGCTCCACTTCCTCCTGCTCGCTGCTGCCCGAAGCTCCCTCCCCCGCGAAAGGAACGTCCCACTCCCGCATTAACCCCCGCTGCGCTTTTTGCTCCACCCCCTCCCCCCCCCACTCACCTTGGCCGACATCTGGGTCAACCACAAATTAATGTCCTGCATACCCCACGACACCAACTGATTCTCTTCCATCTTGTCCCTACTTTCCCCTGAACACTTCCGGCCCTCTAAGAGATGGAAAATATCAATATAACGACGCTTTTTAATTCTTTGCCATAATTTCTTCGGGACTCCCTCCCATAACTCTGAGATAGCCACCGCCGTAGGAGCTCCCCGCACTTGCCTGCCTCCTGGAACCCCTTTACCGCTCCTCCCTTGACGCCTACCATCATCCGACGATGACAACGAGGAAGACAAATCCGAGGACGACGACGACGATGAGCTCGATCTGCGGCACCTCCGACAGGAATGCCTCCATTTTTTTACTTCCTTTTTCTTTCCTTTTTTCACCCTCCCTACTCTTCTCCCAAACCTCCTCCTGTAACTCACCCGACACGCCTGCCGCAGTTGCCACCACTTCCGAAGGACTCACATCTGACGGGCTGAGCTCCTCGTCCTGGCCAACCTCCTCTCGGGACGCGACCACACCTGACACCATCCGTTGCATTGCAGAATTCCCCAGATCCACGTGCCCAGCTTGCAGCTGTCCTCCTTCATCTCCTCCTGTTACTCGTGCCGTGGCCTGCGACTGCATCGCTGGAACCTGTGGAGACAAAATAGGAAAAGGAGGGGGGGGAACAGCAGAGGGCCACCCTGGCTGCCACGCCTCCAACCATTCAGCTCTGGAGGAACCTTGACCGCCCCCCAACCAGTGCGTCCATGTCGGATGGCCACCCCAGGGCCCGTAGCTGCTTTGGCCCGTCTGCCCACCCAAGCAGGACGCCATGCTTCTGGCAGGCAAATTGTGTGTTCTTGGAAACCCAACCATAGGCCCCATCCCTTGATCCCCATAGCTCAACCTCCCCTGCGCAGCATTCACGTGCACCTGTTCCGTCCCCCTTCCCCGGTCCACATCACCTCCACCCCTAACAGCTCCTTGCTCCCCAAAACCTGCTGGCACCGCCTCTGAACCAGCCCCTCCACCCACTGACTGTGGCTGCCCTCGCCTGCTTGGCCCCCACAACCTGGACCCCGTACACCCTTTGTCCTTCACCGATGAGGGCCCCCCCCTCCCTCGCTGAGGCCCTTTTGCTCGTGCATGACTCCTACTCAAAGTCCCTCGGCGCACACGCCCACCACATCTGCTCTCCCTTTCTGCAACCTCTTCAACCACCCTTCCCCTATTTTGGTTCTGAGCGTCCCGCCCCCACACACTCCCCCTCAGCCTGCCGGGTCCCCGTGCCCCAACACGCTCCCCTCCCCGAGCCATCACCTTTTCCTCCAATACTACCCAGCCAGCAATGAAACCTAGGTAACCTCACCAAAGAAGTAACCATAGCTATTTCTGAGTTAGCACCAACACCCAGAGTCTGCGCATACTTCCCTCAAGTTATAGTTGCCTTCAATGTTGTTCTGTGTAATTATTTCATGTAACTATTTCATGTATATAGTTCACCCCTGTTATCTAAGTTATACTCTAGTTATCCAAGTTTATACTCCTGTTCTATGTAAAATCCAAATAGCCTGTTGCATGGGTCATTTTGCTATAATGTAAACCGCGCTGATACCGAATAGTGCGGTATATAAGAAACTGTAATAAATAAATAAATTAAAATCTACCAGCCAGAAAACAGCCCACTCCTTAAGTCTAAAGATGCAACCCTCCACCAACCTCAAACTACTGGTTTCCTTATTATTATTATTATTATTTTTTATAAAAAAACAACCCCTGGCTCTGGCCTCTCGCACGGCTTACAAGATTACTCCCCTTTTTATATATATGGGCCCTTCGCTCTCCGCACCTCAGGTCTCAGCTCCGTTCCTTTCTCTCCTCCTCCTCCCTCAATCTCAGGGCCCTCTGCACGTGGAGCCTATCCGTGCCGCCTCCTCTCCCGACCACGCGGTACCTCGCAGCACTGCTGTCTCCACCGCTGCATTCCCCTCCTCCGGAACGCCAACAATACCAACAAGATAAGGCTTGCCGATGCCGACCTCCGAATCCAAGCCGTATCGCCGCACAACCCGCCGCTGAAAAGGAGGAAAACCGCCAGCACCCTTCCTCTTTAAAACCTCGGGAACGTCGGCTCCATCTCATTGGCTCTGCTCCTCACGCTCTGCGGAGCCAATGATTTCAAATGACGCTGCCAGCGTCAGCCGTGTCACGTTCCCCTCGCCCGCTCCTCCTCCCCCCCCCCCAAGAGAGAAGCAGGAGGCCGGGACCGGGCCAACCACCCGGTTACCGGTGTACTTCGGGACCCTGCCCTCGTACTTTCCATTACTGATGGAACTGTTCGAAACAGGCTACTCAACGCCGGTCTGAGGGCAAGAATTCCAAGAAAGGAATATTCAGAAAAGGTTTTTTTCTTGGAATTCTTGACCTCAGACCGGCGTTGAGTAGCCTGTTTCGAACAGTTCGATCAGTAACGGACACACCAAGATCCATAAGTTCCTGATTGATATCCTTGGCAGATGATTTACAATTTTTGAAAGCCAGCCTAACAATCATTTTGTCAGTTTTTGGAGCTGTAGACTTTTTCCTTCCTCTTCCCTTCTGAGTTGCAACACTTTCAGTGACTTTGAAGCGAGCATACAACTTTTGTACACCAGATGCTATCACTCCATAGCCCATATTCTGAGCGATTTCACGAAAGCTGTACCCCTCATTTCTCAAAGTAATGGCTGTTGCTCTCTTTTTAGGAGACCAGTCAACCCTCTTTGTTGCTGCCATCATTAATCTACAAAATACAACAACATATTCCAAATTGGAAACTTTTTATTAAGCATTTGTCATTTGACTTTGATACAGCTTGTATACACCTGGCACTATAGTAGACATTATCTGAAGCGTCAGCTTATACATGAGATTCTGCATAAAACCTGCTTAAAGTGGATCGACAGTTTCATGAAAAATATCATTTTCCTGAGAAAAAGACATCAATTACCTTGTCAGACTCCAAATCGAAGTTTTTTCTGATAAATGTTGATGATATTCGTTTGTAATATGTTCCCAAATGTTAAGGCAACAATCTGCATAGAGTATCTAATATATAGAATACTTAACGTAAATTAAGACAGATATTATCGTGGAGAAATCAAATTTTACAGGTGTATCCATAACACAGGTACACTAAAAAAAATTTTTTTTAAATTGCCTCTAATGTTTTGATTGATTTTTACGTTTTTTGGTGCGCTGAATCCAAATCTGGTAACCAATTTGCTCCATCACGTACCGATTTTTTGCTACATTGGGTTAGCAGTTTGAGGTGAACGTTTCAGATTGAGTGCGATCGAGATAAAAGTTTCTTGGATGAATTCTTTATACTAATTGTTTAGTAGTTATTCAAATAAGAATAAAGAAAATTGTAACAAGGCAGCACATAAGAATAGAGTAATGTCAACAAAACACACTGTGATGGTAGCAAAATTGTCTGCACTTAAAACAGCCACATACATGTGCACAAACATTGAGCATATAAGAGCGAGGTTAGACACAAAGCAAAGCAAAGAAATGTGCAAAAAATGTTGTACAGGTATGTATGTAAGAATAGAAAACGCAAACCGCACCATTGCAATACATGAAGACAAACACCCGATGGTGTGAAAATAAAATTCTAATAAATGAGATCCGACACTGTGGTAATAACTAGCAAATTTTTATTTCAAAGTTTAGTAAAAACACGATATTTGTCAACACAGTTTAGATTTTAAAGTCATTCTTGGGTCAATCAATCTCCTGGTGGGCCCGTTTCTTCTTCCCCCGAATGCTTCTCTTGGTGCGCTGCTTGGCGTATTTTTCATCTGGGGTTTCCCGCAGCAGCAACCAGCAGAAATCAGCCATCATAGTGGTGTTCCATCTTCCTTGGTACCTTCTCTCTGCGTCCTTGATGTCCTGGTGAAACCTTTCACCTTGTTCTTCACTGTACGCCCCCACGTTTTTGGGAAAGTAGTTCACATGGGAGTGCAAGAAATGGACTTTCAGGCTCATGTTACAACCTTGTTCTTTGAAGGCATTGAGCATCCTGGCAACAATATCCTTATAGTTCTCATCCCGCCTGTTCCCCAAGAATTTGAGAACAACATCCTTGAAGGAATCCCAGGCTTCCTTTTCCTTCTCAGACATCGTTTCAGCGAATGCTCCATCTGAAATGAGTTTCCTTATATCAGGGCCAACAAACACTCCTTCCTTTAGCTTTGCTTCAGAAAGTCGGGGGTACTTTGAGCAAAGGTACCGAAAGCACTCACCATCTTTTGGAAGGGACTTGATGAATTGCTTAATGAGACCCAACTTAATGTGGAGAGGTGGTAATAGAATTTTATCACGAGGTACCAAGCTCTCATGAAGAACATTATTCTCACCGGGTCTCAAATATTCCCGAATTGGCCGGTCTTTTTTCCCCCAGTGTAGGTCGCGGGCCCGGCTATCCCACAAGCAAAGGAAGCAGGGATATTTGGTGAAACCGGATTGCTGCCCTAATAGCATGGATAGAATTTTAAAGTCTCCACAAATCATCCACTTATGCTCATCATAACGAATCTTCTGAAGAATCAGGGCCAAATTCTCGTATTTTTCTTGGAGAATAACAGAGTGAGCAATAGGAACTGAAGCGAATGTGTTGCCATTATGAAGAAGAACACCTTTTATGCTGTCTTTTGATGAATCAATGAACAGCCGCCATTCAGCAGGATCATACTTGAGTTTAAACTTTTCCATCACTCCGTATATATCGTTGCAAAATACCAAATCTTCCTCTTTGCTGACATACTTCAAAAATTGTGTCTCGCGGTTGCGGTACCAATAAAAAGTTGTTCCTGGTGACAATAGATTTTTCTGTTTAAGCCGAGAACCTAGCAGTTGGGCAGCATCTTTTGGGAGTCCTAAATCCCGGACTAAATCATTCAATTCAGCTTGAGAGAAAAGTTCAGGTTTCGGATCTGGTTCAGTTTCAAACTCGGAAGTACTGGACTCATCGGGAAAAGCCATCTGATGAGTCTCATCATGATCAGAACCGTCCACACAAATATGATCCAAAGATTTTGGTGGTTCAGGCACAGGTACTTCGTTGCTATGAGGCATAGGCCTAATTGCTGAGGGAAGGTTGGGGTAACTTATTACGTTCTTATTTTTTAAGTTGTATCCCTTCACAATGCAAGAGCAAAAATAGCAGTCACTGCTGTGGTCTCTTTGTTCACGCCACATCATAGGTATTCTGAAACGAAATGCTTGTTTTTTACCTTTCATCCATAAGCGTAGATCTTCCTCACATGTCTTGCACACTTTGTGAGGAGCCCACGGTTTGTCTTGATCGCCTAACTTCAAACCGAAATAGGCGAAATATACTTTTTTAATAAATGCAGAAATGTTCCTCTGCCGCGTTTTCACGGTATATTCCCCACAAAAAAAACAAAACTGTCCGGAGAGTTGACGCAACCTCTGGCTCTGTGAGCCATCACAAATACACAGCACTGCAAACTACAACTGTAGTGAACCACTTCGGAATAAAGCTGGATTACGACTGAGCAAACAAAAGGTAATAATGAACTTGCAAGAAACTGAAATTTGACAGGAACGTTCATGTCGCAACCACCGTGTTTGAGCGAGCGAACGAGGCGAGGCGAACAGGAAAGAACATGCGCCAGCGCGAGTACTGGATTTAGCCCCCCCGCCTCCCAATTGTCCTGTTAATGTATAAAATGAATACAAAACACTCTAAAATATCATGAGGGAGTGTTTCTAGTTAGTTAACCATTACAACCTCTATTTTGGGCCAAGAAAATAAACTGCAGTCGGCTAAAAAGAAATTATGTGAACATTCCTTATATGGGTAAGAAATCTAATTTTGCAAGAAAACGTGACGTGATGGAACATTTTGACTGTTTTTCCTGGATTCAGCACCCCAAAATCTATAGGAATCAGTTGCAAAACTGGAGGCAGTTTTTTGGTAGTGTACCTGTGTAATTCTTTCCGCTAGTGTATGTCTAGTATCCACAGATTACCCCCTATTTTACAGATATACATTAGTATCTTTTGGATTTAAACCTTACCCTCTTTTCCTGTCGGCTTTTAATGTTCTTACTGTGATGTTTTCTTTTCATGCCAGTAACTCAAACTAACATCTTCCCCTTTGCTTTAGTATTATATTTGCTAACTTCATGAGGGGCATCAGTTACATTTCTCTTCTGATTACCTGTTGTAAGGACTTATTTCCATTTCACCGTTTTTTATTCTAGTTGTAGAGTGTATTGCATTCATATGTGACTGAGTTCTAGACATTGTAAGTTTTTAAAGCATTTTTTTGTACTTCCTAGTGTATTTATTTTATAATGTATTTGATTACTTTTTACTTGTTTTATCATACCCACATATTGATCTTCATTATTCCATTTTTTTCTACACCTCATAGCTTCTATTTATAATCTAGCTTCATAGCTCCATCAGTCAAATTTTTATGAATCATTTTATTATTTATTGCTTCAGTTAATTATTTATTGCTAAATGTTCTAGTTTTATGGATTACTTTATTATTGTTTTATTCAGCTACATTAGTTGTTCTGTCTCATATACAGGGTGATTTATTGTTAAGTATATCACTTCCCAATGTTACATCCTTATTACTCCGTTCCCTAATATGAGAAGTCTTTTTATCTATCACCTTTTTTATATAACTTTGATTTTTATATCATCTGAATGCTTGTCTGCACAAGTGTTATTTGGTTTCAATGCACTGTTTTATGGTTTTATAATGTTTTAATGTATATATTTATGTGTCAGGTGCTTGATACTCCTTGGTTTCCATAAACCTGGTGTCTTTACTACCACTCTTATGTTCCCAAAAAGGTACATAGGTTCCACAGTGCTTGTCCTGTGGTAAGCAGTGGATTTCCCGGGTCCTCTTTAATAATGATTTATGGATCTTTCCTCCAGGAACATGTCCAAACCTTTTTTAAACACAGCAACAGTAACAGCTGTTACCTCATCCTCCGGTAAATTCCAGACTTTGATTACGCGTTGAGTGAAAAAATATTTTATATTATTTCTCTTAAATGAGTTATATTGTAGCTTCATTGCATGTCCCCTAGTCTTTCTACCTTATGATGAAATCAACAACCTACCTACTTTACCTGTTCTACTCCATTCATTAATTTAAAGACTTCTATCATATCTCCCCTCAGCCGTCTCTTTTCCAAGATGAGGAGCCCTAACATTTCCTCATAAGGGTATCCTTCCATCCTCTTTACCATTTTAGTGGCTTTTCTCTGTGCTTTTTCTAATTCTGCTATATTCTTTTTAAGATATGGGGATGAGAATTGCATACAATATTCAAGGTGCAGTCGCACCGTGGAACAATACAGAAACATTATAATATCCTTGGTTTTGTTATCCATTCTTTTCCTTATGATTCTTGGCATTCTATTTGCTTTCTTTGCCACTGCAGCACATTGGGCGTATGGATTCAATGTATTATCCATGATGACGCCTAAATCTTTTTCCTGGATGGTGGTTCTTAATGTGGAACCTTGCATCCTGTAACCATAGTTTGGTTTGTTCTTGACTAGGTGCATAACACTGCACTTGTCCACATTAAACTTCATCTGCCATTTGGACGTCCATTCTTCCAATTTATTAAGATCCTATTGCAATTTTTCACAGTCCACTTGAATTTTAACAACTTTGAATAATTTTGTATCATCTGCAAAATTTGATCACGTCACTCGTTATTCCCATTTCCAGATCATTTATGAAGATGTTAAAAACAGCGTGCCCAGCACAGATTACTGGTATATTCCACTATATACCTGTCTCCATTGAAAAAGTTGTACATTTAGCCCTACCCTCTGCTTTCTATCTTTTAAGCAGTTCCTGATCCACAATATTATACTGCCTCTTATCCCATGACTTTTAAATTTTGCCAAGAGTCTCTCATGAGGACCTTAACAAAGGCTTTCTGTAAATCCAGATACACTATATCGACCAGCTGACCTTTGTCTACCTGTTTATTCACACCTTCAAAAAATAACACAGATTAGTAAGACAAGACATTCCTTGGCTAAATCCATGTTGACTTTCTCCCACTAAACCATAACTATCTACATGTTCAGTAATTTTATTCTTTATAATGGTTTCTGCCATTTTGCCTAGTACTGAAATCAGGCTCACCAGTCTGTAGTTTCCCAGATCACCCTTTGAACCCTTTTTAAAAATTGGTGTTACATTGGCCATTCTCCAATCTTCAGGTATTACAGATGATTTTAATGATAGTTCACAGAGTACTAATAGGAGGTCTGCAATCTCAGTTTTGAGTTCTTTTAGCACCCTGGAATATATATCATCCAATCCTGGTGATTTGCTACTCTTTAGTTTACCAAATTGCTGTATTACATCCTCCTGGTTTACCAAGATTTCTTTCAATTTCTCTGATCACCTTTCATTACTGGCATAGGTAACTTCTCTGTATTCTTCAGTAAAGACCAAAGCAAAGAATTCATTCAGTCTCTCCACTATGGCCTTGTCCTCCCTTAGTGCCACTTTTACCCCTCTATCATATAATGGTCCAACTGACTACCTCACGGGTTTTTTGTTACGAATTTACTTGAAAAGGTTTTTACGTATTATGCTTTTTGGCTTCTACAGCAAGCTTTTTTTCAAAGTATCTCTTTGTCTGCCTTATCAATGCCTTGCATCTGACTTGCCAATGCTTTTGTTTTCCATTTTTGTCATTTGGCTCCTTATTCCATTTCCTAAAATATCCTTTCTTGGCTACAACAGCCTCTCTGACTTCACCTTTAAACTATGGTGGCAGTTTTTTGGCCTTCCTTCTACTTTTCTTAAAGTGTGGAATACATCTGGTCTGGGTTTCCAAGATAGTATTTTGAAAGAATGCCCATGTTTGAAGGAAAGTTTTAACCTTTGCAGCTACTCCTTCTAGTATTTTCTTAAGTATTTTCCTCATTTTATCATAGTCTCCCTTTTGAAAGTTAAATGGTAGTACTGTGGATTTCCTTGCCGCTCTTCTTTCATTTATTAAATCAAATGCGATCATGCTATGTCACTACAGATATGCACCACATAACGTCCATTCGTCTAATATCCAACCATATATACATCCGTGATCGGAGAGCGGGTCGTAACGGGCGCAACCGGAAGCGATTACGAAGCTGGGCATACTTACTCATTTACCTATAAAAAGGTTGCCTCTCTGTTTAAAATTCATGTATCATGGCTCCCAAACGCAAAAGCAGTTCTACTGATAATAGTAGCAAGAGACAAAGGAAGAGTATTGATTTGGAAGTGAAAGAAAAAGTTATTAAACAGCATGACGGTGGAAAACTAGTGAATGCTATAGCTCATGATATGGGCATGTCGCACTTGACAACAACTATCTTTAAGAACAAAGAAAAGATTCTCCAAGCCCATCCTTTTGGAAAAGCCCCTCCCTTCCTCAGAATGTTGCGCAGTTCCTAACAAATCCAAAACCCTCTTCATTGCACCATTGTCTCATCCATGCATTGAGACTGCGGAGCTCTGCCTGCCTTTTGGTTCCTGCGCGTGGAATGGAAAGCATTTCAGAAAATGCTATCCTGGACACTCTGGTTTTCAACTTCCTACCTAAAAGCCTAAATCTGGCCTCCAGAACCTCCCTCCCACACTTTCCTATGTCATTGTTACCAACATGTACCAAGATAGCAGGTTCCTCCCCAGCACTATCTAAAATCTTCTCTAGATGGTGCATAAGGTCTGCTACCTTTGCATCAGGCAGCATGTTACGAGGTGATCCTCACATCCATAGCCACCAAGCTATCCATATGCCTAGTGATTGTATCGCCAACTATAATGTTCATCCTAACCCTTCCCTCATGGGCACATGTCCCAGGAGAAATCTCCTCGGTGTAAGAGGGTTTTACATCACCTGGAGTACAGGCAGGGGCGGCCCAAGGGGGGTGCGGGGCCATGTGCGGAGACTCGGTGCGGAGCCTCATTTGCATAAGGTGCCTCATTTGCATAAATATTTGCATAATGTTACCATACACTAACTTTTAGAAAACATGCCTCTTAATGAGTATATGGATAAAGAAAGACCAAAAGATTTCTACATTACTATAATCCAGTACCAACCGACAGGCACATTAGGAACTACTACAAACACTGCCCATTTAGAACCCATAGCAAACCCGCTGTATCCTAACAGCACTACCAGAACTCACAATGCACCATACCCTACCTATCAAAAGGAAACGCTGCAAATATTAAACCAATACATTTCAGAGAATAACAATACATGACCTAATGGGGAACGAGAACAAGTGGCAATGTCAAATAGGAATTATATAAACAGAATACCTCAGCTCAGTTACACATGCAGAACATAGACCATCACCAAACAAGGAATCACAATTTAGAAACAGGAAGACAATAATTGGAGTGGAGGAGTGGCCTAGTGGTTGGGGCAAGGTACTTCAGGCCGGAAGGTCAGGGGTTCAAATCCCACTAGAGGACAGCAACCTTGGGCCAGAAGGACTGGGGTTTCTAGTCCCACAGGTGCTCCTTGTGGTCTTGGGCAAGCCACTTAACCCTCCATAGCCCATGTTCCCTGTAAAATAGTGTTCTCCAAGTTATAATGCCCTGTTCAATGTAATTTCAGTTTGTTCAATGTAAACTGCACTGATGCAGAATAGCGCAGTATATAAGAGAATGTAAATAAAATAAATAAAAAATAAATAAATAAAATAAAATAATTAAACTGAGAACCCCAAAAGCCAAACTTGGAATGTACAACACTGTAGAAATAAAACCAGAAATTAATTTCCTCTTGTACTAAACAAAGCACAGACGTTAATGATGCACATTTCCAAGAGCTCAACAATCACTGTGGTCATAATGGTCATATAAATGCCCGAATAATCTGAGACCTGTTAGCCATTTAAGTTTACAAGACATAGAATTGATGTCAATAGAAGTCGCTTATAACTTTCATGTTACATTACAGAGTTTAATAATTTCTTCATTTCCAAGAGCTGACATATTCCAGTTAAAAAATTCAAAACAAAGAGATATTTTTCTACCTTTTGTGCATTTTTTTTCAGTGGCAATTGCTCCAGCCACTTTCTTCTGGTTTCGTTGTGTCTTCTGCTAACTCTCCATCGTCTGCTGTCCATTTGTCCTTTCTTCTCTCTTCTAGTTTTTTTTCCATTCTCTCTCTACATCTGCTTTAACATACTAATCTTTCTCCTTTTGCTCTTTCCTCATTCCTATTTCATCCACTCAAATTTTACCCCTCCATCCTCAATCCCCAGTTACTCTCCCAATATCCGGCCAATTGTAGATTTGTCTTCTCTCCCACACAAAATATTTTTCCCTCTCCATTTCACTATCCCAGCTCCATCCCATTCTAATCCTCCCCCAACATCAGCTCCCTTCTAGTTCCAGCCCCACCCAGCATCCGCTCCCTTCTAGTCCCTGCATCAGCCCATTTCCAGTCCTAGCCCCTCATCAGCCCATTTCCAATCCTATCCTAGCCCCACCATCAGCCCATTTCCAGTCCTAGCTCCCCCATCCATTTCCAGTCCTATCCAAGTCCCTCCATCAGCTCATTTCCAATCCCAGCCCCCCATCAGCTCATTTCTAGTCCTTTCCTAGCCCCACCATCAGCCCATGTCAAATCCTAGCTCCCCTCCACTCAGCCCATTTCCAATCCAAGCCCCCCATGAGCCTACTTCCAGTTCTAGCCCCTCCATGAGTCCATTTCAATTCAAGCCCCCACCACAGCCCAATTCCAATCTTAGCACCCCCAACAGCCCATTTCCAGTCCTATCCTAGCCCCTCCATCAGCCCATTTCCTGTCCTAGCCCATTTCCTGTCCTCAGCTCATTTCCAGTCCTAACTCCCTCCCCTCACAGCCCATTTCCATTCCAAGCCCCCCTCCCCATCAGCTATTTGCAGTTCAAGCCCCCCTTCCACTCAGCCCATTTCCAGTCCTAGCAACCCCCCATAGCCCATTACCAGTCCTAAGCCCCCCATCAGCCCACTTCCAGTCCTAACCCCCCCATCACCCCATTTTCAGTCTTAGCCCCCCATTACCAGTCCTAACCCCCCATAGCCCATTACCAGTCCTAACCCCCCCATCAGCCCACTTGTAGTCTTAGCCCCCCCATAGCCCATTACCTATCCTAACCCCCCCATCAGCCCACTTCCAGTCTTAGCCCCCCCATAGCCCAATACCAGTCCTAACCCCCCCATCAGCCCACTTGTAGTCTTAGGCCTCCCATAGCCCATTACCAGTCCTAACCCCCCCCCCCCATCAGCCCACTTGTAGTCTTAGCCCCCCCCATAGTCCATTACCTGTCCTACCCCCCCATCAGCCCACTTCCAGTCTTAGCCCCCTCATAGCCCATTACGTGTCCTAACCCCCTCCCACATCAGCCCACTTACTGTCTTTGCCCCCCATAGCCCATTACCAGTCCTAACCCCCTCCCCCCATCAGCCCACTTCCAGTTTTAGCCCCCTCCATAGCCCATTACCAGTCCTAACCCCCTCCCCCCCATCAGGCCACTTCCAGTCTTAGCCCCCCCCCCATAGCCCAGTACCAGTCCTAACCCCCCTCATCAGCCCATTTGTAGTCTTAGCCCCCCCATAGCCATTACCTGTCCTAACCCCCCCCCCATCAGCCCACTTCCATTCTTTGCCCCCCCCCTTCTCCCTTTTCCAGTCCTAACCCCCTCCCCCCCATCAGGCCACTTCCAGTCTTAGCCCCCCCCCCATAGCCCATTCCCAGTCCTAACCCCCTCCCCCCCAATCAGCCCAGCTAGGTTAAAAAAAACAAAAACCGGCTGCTGCTGCCACTGCCGCCGTGGCAGCAGCAGAATCGAGCATCCCGCGGGGCCCCCCTGCTCTGCAGAGTCCTCCCTGCGGCCTCAGCGCGGGCTTTTCAGAGCCGCGCGAAGTGAGAGTTTCCCTTTCTCGCGGCTCTGTTAATCCCGCCACGGGGCTGATGGGAAATCCCATCAGCCCCGCAGCGGGATTAACAGAGCTGCGAGAGGAGAAGCGCTCTCTCTCTTCGCGCGGCTCTGACAGCCAACACTGAGGTTGCATGGAGGACTCTGCAGGGCAGGGGGGCCCCGCGGGATGCTCGATTCTGCCGCTGCCACGATGGCAGTGGCAGCAGCAGCCGGTTTGTATTTTTTTAACCTAGCTGGGCTGATGCAAGATGTTTTTTGCGCGGGGCCCCCTGAAACGCGGGGCCTTGTGCAAAAAACATTCTTGCTCAATGGACGGGCCGGCCCTGAGAACAGGTCCTAGCTATAGGATCACTTCCTGCCACACAAAGGTGAAGCTCTCTTTTCACGTAATCACTCTCCTCCATGGCAACAGAGAGGCTGCCACATTGGAAGTGGGACTTCAGTACTACGTCCCTATAGGTCTTGTCTGTAATACCTGTCTGTCTTACTTATGTCCTCCAAGTCTGCTATTCTAGCCTCCAGAGATCATACTTGTCCCCTGTGAGCAAAGAACTCCTTGCACCTAGTGCACACGTAACAGCCCTCATCTGTGATACACCCCCCTCCCTCACCCCCACCCCCCACCCCCACCTTCCCTGCTATCTAGAACAGCTATCAGCTATCAGCTAACAGCAAAGTAGAGATTTAAACAGTGTTCACTACGCATGTGCAAGCGTCTTCACTGAAACATTTTGAGATCACTTCTTGTGAAAGAGAGAGCTGACCGAAGATGCAAACTGGTCAGTCTATCTATTATATAGAAACAACTAGGGACTGCAAGATATATGATAGTTACTTTGATAATTTGTATGGTAATATTGCTTTATATATTTTTATAGAAAGCTACATGGATACGTTGTTTGAAGATTTATGTCCCATATAAGAAACGACACCATTCCCCTTGACAAACCCAAGTGGAGAAACGCCAAAGCGCTGTGGAGATTAAGGCGTCGGGGTTTCAGCAATTTTTGTGGTCGTAGCAAGATCAATACAGGGACTACGGCTGCTGCTATTCTACACAAGCTAAGTAGAATGGCAAACGCCATTTTATCAAAATTAGAGGGCACGATGTTAATCGACCTAAAAAAAAAATGAAAAAATAAGATAATCAAGCAATATTAAGCTATAAGAATTATAAAAAAGTTGGCTCAGGTCATTGATGCTAAACGTGCACTAGTTTGGGTGTAAGTCATTGACCCAATAAGAAGTGTAACAGCGAGTGGCTGGCAAATATGCTACAACTTGCCGTTTATCTGAGACCATACTGAAGCCACAATAGAATAGAAGACAGAACAATTTTGAGGTTAATAAATATATGGGTGAAGTTTGTTTTACATAGTTATATGGTAATTCACTCTTAGGAAGTCCTATACTTGTTTGTTTGATACACCATTTTAGTTAGTAACCAAGAGGGTAAAAAACAGACTTTAGCTAGAAAATAAGACTTGTATGAGATGAAAGTCACACAGTAGGCACACAGATATAACTGGATTCTTTCAGGTTGTTCTCCTATTGCTTCTCTGTGAGAGAAAAAGCTTCTGCAGGTATGCCAAGGTCCATGTTTTTTTGTTAGAGACATGGATTTATTTATTTAACAGGTTTTATATACTGCTTTATCATTTCAATCAAAGTGGTTTACATTGAAACTTAAACTTGGTGATGTACATTAAACAGGGACATTGATAACTTGGATTTTTCTGAGGCAATGGAGGGTTAAGTTACTTGCCCAAGGCCACAAGGCGTGCTAGTGGGAATTGAACCCTGGTCTTTGGGTTCCCAAGCCAGTGTTCTTAACCGTTAGGCTATTCCTCCATGCCACTGATGGGGAAACTACATTTATATATTGTGGGCATGCCCAAACTAATCCCTCTCCCCAGGGAATTTAAATGTGGTAAGCCTCCCCAAGTTAAAAAAAAAAAGCCCCCATGTACACCAATCTACAAATGTAAATACTGCTTTTTAAATTTAGGGATGCTTCTAAAATAACCTCAAACTGGAATGGTGCTACTATTAGACAAACTAGGCAGTTGTCTAGCACCCCAGGCCTCTGGGGGCACCAATTACTGCCACTGCTGCCCCTCTCTGGAGCCTGCAGTGTCCATAATAGCTATGAAAATGTGATGCCTTGGGGCTCCGGTGCTGCGCCACAGTTTCAGGCTTTTACCCACTTCTGATACAAACTGGAAGTCTGCATTGGAGGGGGCTGGAAGTGGTGTACATGGTATTGGTATTGGTGATGGTATTGGCGCTGTGTCATTGGTATTGGTGATGGTAATGGGGGTGACAGGATGGAGGGTTCACCTATGGTGTCTCCAATCCTTGCACCAGCCCTGCCCCTAAATCTTCATACACAAAAATAAACAAACATCCTCTTTCCCAGCAAAAATTAACTATGCCTCAAGGAAGTGGTGTTAAGATTACCCCCCCCCCCCCAAAAAAGTGCTACTCATTTGCATGAATATTTAAATGAGCCAACACTGCAAGAAAACGTTCTCATAGTGCGGACTCATTGCTGTGCGGGAATTTGCAATTTGCAGCTTTGTACAGTGGAGCCTAGAAGACAGTTCAAAATTGTGTTTTTGAATACTGGGCCGAAGATTCATATGCATAGTATGCCTACTTTGAGGAGAAGGGGACAATGACTTCAGATTATTGATGGGTGGGGATTCTTTCTCCTCCCTTAAGATTGGCATTGATTAGCTTTCTCTCCCTGCCATGATAATCCTTCTTCCACAAATACACACTCAAACACTATCTCTTTCACGCCGCCCCTTCCTCCCTTACCAGCCTCAGCCATCCCACCTGCTCAGCTGTTGCTGCAGCAAGTGTCAAACTCTTTTCAAACCTTTGTATTTCTTAATCTAATCTTATTGTCTTCCTTTGTGTTTCTTATTTTGTTCTTTTATTTGGATCTAGTTTCATTTTGCCTTTTCTCAGATTTTCCTCTCCTCTCTAAATTTTCTTCTTCTGTTGTCCATTTTATTCTCTCAGCATTCCCTCTAGATTTTTTCCATCCTGTTGTCATCTGCCTTTTGCTTATCTTACAGGTTCCATTTCATTTTTTTTCTTATTCTTGTATTTTAAATTTATCCTACATATACGCTCCCATTATCCTCTCCCTCCCCTCCTGCTCTCTCATACACACCCCTTGCTCCCCACCTCCCCACTCGCTCACCCTTCCCCACTACTCCATAATTCCCTCATTCTTCACCTGTCCCATACCACCCCATCTCTTTGTTTTCTCCATGTCTATCCCTTCCCACTTATCTCTTCTCCCCATCCTTCCATCAGCTCTTCTTTCTTCCCTCACATCTCTCTCCATTCCTACCTTCCCCACACCCCCTCTCTCTCCTTTTGCTTTTTTCCATCTCTTCCTTCTAACTTCTCTCCCTCCTTTAAATCCCCTTTCCTCATCTCTTTCCTTTATAATTTACAATTTTATTAAAGTGATTTCAAAGAAGCATGAACAGGTAATAAAGCATAGTTACTCACCTGTAACAGATGTTCTCCAGGGACAGCAGGAATCAGTTCTCACACATGGGTGACGTCGGCGCCGATGGAGCCCGCGCGGAGCATCTCCCCCCAGCTTTCACAGAAAGCCTTTGGGAATGCTACCATGCATGCATGGTCCCCTTCCCGTAGTCAGATGACATAGCTTAGGCAAAAAGGTAAAGGAGGCAACTCCAAGGGGAGAAGGGAGGGTTGTGAGGACTGATTCCTGCTGTCCCTGGAGATAACCTGTTACAGCTGAGTAACTGCTTTCTCCACAACTAGCAGGAAGTCAATCCTCAGATATGGGACTCCCTAGCTCCAGGCTGCCGAGGACCAAACCATTAGAAATTGTTGGTCTTGTTAGACTGCTATATTACACCATATATCCTCTAATTTACTTTCAGGCAAATTACCATCTAATAGTTGTATATTCACTACTAAATATGATTTTTTAATATTGTCTTTTTGTTATGATGAACTGAAAGGTCTCAGACTTTCTAGGTACTTTATCTGGAACTTAGGGGCTTGTTTACAAAGCCGCGGTAGCGGTTTGCGATCGTAATCGGAGCCGCGGCCCCATTGATTTCAATGGGGCCGCGGTTGCGATCGCGATCGCGAACCACTACCGCGGCTTTGTAAACAAGCCCCTTAGTCTTCCGCCGTACCTGTTTTGCATCAATGACCTCAGTTCACATACAGTTCTGAGCAGGTATAATATTTTCAAATTGTTTCAATCAAGAAAAATGCTTATCTTATTCCACTGTTGTGTTCCCCAACGCCATAATTCGGCACCGTGCTTGCGTTTCACTATATCGCGTTTCATCAGGGGGTTCGATCTTACGTTGTAAACAAAATGCAACTTTCATTGTAATGCCTTGATTGTCATAATATCAAACTGGATACTTTCATCTAACTCTCACATACCTTTAGTATAGTCTTTGTAATATTTGCAAATTCAACTCTTTCTATCGCTGTTTGGCGTGTAGCTGTGAGCCCTTGAAACACTTGAGGTCATCAAAATTATGTTGGTATCCTAGATAATGTGCCACAATACCAACATACCAACATAATTTTGATGACCTCAAGTGTTTCTGTTTGGATAAGGTTATGATGGGACAGAACGGTAAATCTAAAGAGCAGACGTTGCTCATTCGTGAACAACGATGGATATATCGACTGCAAACTGTTACTCCGGGAGGTTTGAATAACGCAATTGAATGGGGAGCATGTATCTAACTCATAAAGCCTTGTTATTCTGGTAGCAATGGAGGAAATAGAGCCTCTATGATGCAATCCCTCAGCTTCCCCTAATGGAGGGACTACTATTTAAATGGAAGACACACGTCAACCCGCATGCGCGTCGTTTTTTGAAGCCGAAGGGCTCACAGCTACACGCCAAACAGCAATAGAAGGAGTTGTATTTGCAAATATTACAAAGACTATACTAAAGGTATGTGAGAGTTAGATGAAAGTATCCGGTTTGATATTATGACAATCAAGGCATTACAATGAAAGTTGCATTTTGTTTACAGCTTAAGATCGAACCCCCTGATGAAACACGATATAGTGAAACGTAAGCACGGTGCCAAATTATGGCGTTGGGGAACACAACAGTGGAATAAGATAAGCATTTTTCTTGATTGAAACAATTTGAAAATATTATACCTGCTCAGAACTGTATGTGAACCGAGGTCATTGATGCAAAACAGGTACGGCGGAAGACTAAGTTCCAGATAAAGTACCTAGAAAGTCTGAGACCTTTCAGTTCATCATAACAAAAAAACAATATTAAAAAATCATATTTAGTAGTGAATATACAACTATTAGATGGTAATTTGCCTGAAAGTATATTAGAGGATATATGGTGTAATATAGCAGAGGACCAAACCATGACGGTACCACCAGAGACCCCCTTGGGTGGCTGTGAGTTGCAGAACATGAGTCCCCACTGAAGGACTCTGCAGGACTCTAGCGTCCAGCAACACTATTACTTCAGTATCTTGAACACAATAGGGTCACAAGGCAGGAGTTGTCTAAACATGAAAAATATTACGGAGTACTGCCTGTCCGAAGGCACTGTCCCTGAGGGACTCACTCTTCAGGCAGTAATGAGTTACAAACGTGTGAACTGAAGCCCATATGGTGGCTTTGCAGATTTACGGCACTGACACTGAGCGGAGATTGGCCACTAATGCAGCCCTGGCCCACACATGATGTGCAGTGATCCGGTGCTCAAGGGAGAGGAATGAACGCTAATAGGCGAGGACGATGCAGTCCGCCACCCATGTGGACAGTGTCAGCTTCATTACTGGAGGCCCCAGTCTATTGGGGTTGTATGATACAAAGAGCTGAGGGGCTCTGCGAAGGGCCTGAGTCCTCTGCAGGTAGAAGGACAGGGCCCCTTGCAGTCTAGCCTATGCAAGATGAGTTCTTCCATGCCAGTGTGGGTTCATGGGAAAAAGTGGGAAGGACCACCTCCTGTTTGAGATATAATGGGCATACCACCTTGGAGAGGAATTTGGGTTGTGTGCAGAGCACCACCCTGTTCTTATAGAATCTTGTGTATGGCGGATCCACCACCAAGGCATGGAGTTCGCTCACTCTGAGCGGACATGATGGCCACCAGAAAAATCACTTTCCAGAAGCTCAAAGGGCAGCTTGGTGAGTTTGGAGAGCACCACATTAAGGTCCTATTTCACCACCAGAGGGCAGAGAGGGGGCTTCGATAGCAGGAGGTCCCAGAGGAACCTGGAGACCAGGGGCTGGTTTGAGAGGGATTTCCCCTCTACAGGGTGATGATGAGCGGCTATGGCACTCAGGTGTACCCTCACCGAGTTAGACTTTAGACCAGCGTGCAAGAGGTGCAGTAAGTATTGTAGCACTAGTTGCATGCAGCAGGAGAAAGGGTTCTCCCTTCTCTCTGCGCATCAGACTGAGAATCTCCTCCATTTGAATGCATACGCCCGTCTGGTGGAGGGTTTTCAGGAGGCCAACAGGATCTCATCGACTTCTCCAGGGAGAATGAAGGAGGCCAAGGCTATCCTTTTAGCAGTCACGCTATCAACGCTAGCAACCCCAGGTGGGGTGCAGGAGGGAGCCCTCCTCCTGGGACAGGAGGTCCGTATCCTGAACCAGCAGAACCAGAATGCTGCAGACAGGGAGAGCAGCAGAGGGAACCATGGTTGCTGGGTCCAGCTGGGGGCAATCAGAATCACTGATGCCTGCTCGCTCTGGATTTTGAAGAGGGTCTTGGCCACCAGTGGGGTTGGTGGGAAGGCATAAAGGAGGCACTTGGACCACAGGATCAGAAAGGTGTCCGCTGCTACTCTCTCCGAGTGCGGCTGGCATGAGCAGAAGCAGGGAAGCTGCATGTTGTCTGGGAAGACGAACAGGTCCATCTTGGGCCTGCCCCAGAGGCAAAAAAGTCGCTGCGCCACATTGTGGTGCAGTCGCCATTCATGTGGAAGGAGGACTTTGCTGAGCTTGTCTGCCAAGTAATTGTTCTGGCCTGGAAGGTATGCTGGTTGCGGGAGCATTCTGTGGCATACCGCAAAGGAGAAGAAAGGCACCGCTTCCTGGCAGAGGAAGTATGAACCCGTGTCCCCTTGCTTGTTCACGGAGAACATGGTGACCTGGTTGTCCATCTGCATCAGCAGAGGACGGTTGCACAGGATGTGGCGGAACACTTGCAAGGCTAGGAAAAGGGCCCTGAGTTCCAGGAGGTTGATCTGCGGGAATGACTCCTCTTCCAACCAGCTGCCTTGAGTGCGGAGATTTCTGTAGTGTGCTCCCCAATCCAGGAGGGAGGTGTCCGTGATTAGGGCCATCAGCAGTGTCGGTGCCTGGAATGGCATCCCCTCCTGAGGTGTCATAGGGACTGCCACCAGTTGAGGGAGTCCGCCAGTTGGCGGGTGACTCTGATCCTGTTGCATAGCCTGCCCGTGGTTTGGGTCCACTGGGAGCAGAGGCACCACTGGGCCGCCCACATGTGCAAGCGGACTAGGGGCATGATATGAACTGTTGAGGCCATGTGGCCTAGCAACCGGAGGAGGAGGCGAGCTAGTACCGACCGGCGAGTCTGTACCTCTTTCGCTAGCTGCATGAGGCGAAGTGCTCTCTGCTTTGGAAGGAAGTCCTTGACCTGTAATGTGTCCAGCTGGGTGCCTATGAACTCGATTTTGGACTGGAGAGAGGCTGGATTTGTGGTAGTTGATGATGAACCCCAGGTGCTGCAGGAGGCAGATTGTTCATCCTGCGGCATGACTGGCCTCAAGGGTCATGCCTCTGATGAGCCAGTCATCCAGGTAGGGGAAGATGAAGGCCCCTTGTAGGCACACGGAGGCAGCCACGACCGCCAGGCACTTTGTAAAGACTGGGCGAGGAGGCCAAACCGAATGGAAATACCCTGTACTAGTAGTGCTCTCCTCCCACCACGAACCTTAGATACTGTCTGTGGGAGGGGTGGATCAGGATGTGGGTTTATTCATCCTTTTGGTCTAAGGAGCACAGCCAATCTCTCTGGTGGAGGTAGGGCAGCAGGGTTCCAAGGAAGAGCATTTTGAACTTTATTTATTTATTTATTTATTTTATTTATTTATTTAACAGTTTCTTATATACCGCCCCTTCCAGAGATCAGGGGCGGTTCACATCGAACAAAAATCAATATACTTCTGTATATTTTACATGGAACTTGTGTTAACTATGTACACGTTTAGTTACATTGAACATGTTTTGAACATTAACTAGAATAACACTATTCAAACTATGTACAGGTCATCAAAACATAATTGAGTTACCGGTATTTATTTACAATAGTGATATAGCCATTTGTTTGTGTAAATCTTTGTCTGTAGGGTAAGGCAGAGTAGAGTAAGTGTCTTTCTTATGTTTAATCATTTGTTCTGTCTTGAGAACTGTGAATGTGTTTCTGTGATTGTATCGGAGAGGTTTTTTGTTGGTAGGGGATCTCAAAGTGTTTTGTGAAAAGGTATGTTTTTAGTTCTTTTTTGAATTGGCGAAGGTCCTTTATTGTGCGGAGGGTTAATGGGATTTCGTTCCAGAGGGTAGGGGCAGAAAAGGAGAAGGCTCTATCACTTGTCGTTGCTCTGGTCCTTCTGAAATTAGTTTTTATCTTGAGGGAGTGGGTTGCGTTCTGTCTTCGTGTTCTAGTTTCTTTTTTTTATTTATTTTTTTTTTTTATTTATGAAAATTTTTAAACATTACAAGAAACAAATAAATCAATTCAAATCCCCAACCATCCATCTAACAATAAAAGGAAATACAGTGAGCAACCACATCAAGGGGGGTGCGTCCTCTAAAAAGGAAATCTGTAATAAATACATATAAAAAAGAAACTAAATACTAACATACTACCATCGGCCCTGGCTTACCTTATACTCCCTTACTATCCAGGAAATTTGACAACTGAAGAGATTCAAGAAATACATATCTTGTACCCTGGTATAATATAACGCATTTACAGGGAAATTTGAGATGAAAAACTGCCCCCAGGGCCAAAACCTGCGGACGCAAAGCCAGAAAGGATTTACGTCGCACCTGTGTGGCCCTGGAGACATCCGGAAATACTTGAACTATCTGTCCACAAAACTTCTCCGACTTCCTCTTAAAGTATGCTTTCATAATTCTATCTTTATCTATCTCTAATAATAAAGAAACCAACAATGTGGCCCGAGAGGAAATATCATCTGATTCTGATTCTATAAATGCAGATACATCTAAAGTAGATGAAGCCTGCACAGGTTCCACAACAGCCTCCTCAGAGGATGGTTGAGTTAAGCTACGTGGAAGAACATAGTATATTTTAGATACCGAAACAGTGTTAAAATCTGCAATTAACAAATTCTCCTTCAAGTATTTTTAAAATAACAGCATCGGAGATAGATAATGAGTTCGGGGAAAATTCAAAAACCGAAGATTCCTAGAACGTAAAGAGTTCTCCATCATCTCGTCTTGTCGATGCAATACATTAAAATCTTGCACAAAAGTAGACAGCATATTTTGACGAACAGCACAATCAGATTCTAAAGCTGATATTCGTTGAGTTGCCACGTTTAATCGCTTATCCTGATCAGCCATTTTCTGCACAGTCATTTTAGAAAAATCGGATATCTTTTGTAAAGAAACATTCAACACTGATTCGATACGGGAAGTAGCTAACCAAATATCTTCCAAAGATAACTCAGACGGAGGGGCAGCGGCTTCACCCACTTGAGAAAAATTTATAACCAAAGGTAAAGGAGGAGATAATTCAGGCACACTCAAAAAAGAGTCCGGACGCACTTCCCCATCAGGAACCATTGTAAGTGAATCAGAAACACCCGAATTAGTAGTAGGCAGTTGCACAGAAACTTTACTGGGGGGAGTAATACCCAGAATGCGGGAGTCGTTGCCAGAGGACAGAGTACTCACAGTTGACGTCTCCAACAAACCTTCACCAGGTGGAGTAGGAACCGACGACATCTCTCCCACCAAAACATGGGCATCCATCGGGCCCACCACTTTCCCCACCTTGGACTGCACAGGTTGTGGGTAGCGCTTCCTCCTCTTCCCCATACCAGGGGGCCTCCAACGCCGACTAAACGCCGAAGGGGCGCCAAAGGGGCGTGCCTGCCCCTTTGGTCACGTCCCTTCGGGCACGCCCACGGGACGCGCCCGCTTCGCGTCCCGCGAGGAGGGCTGTGCTGATATAGCCCTCTTTGAGATGCAGCTCCAATCGGAATCGCCTCACAGACTCCAGGAACCAATGGAAATGAGCCAAGGAACTTCACAGCAACCAGGAAACAAACGCACCACCGGCGTCCCGCGAGGAGGGCTGTGCTGATATAGCCCTCTTTGAGATGCAGCTCCAATCGGAATCGCCTCACAGACTCCAGGAACCAATGGAAATGAGCCAAGGAACTTCACAGCAACCAGGAAACAAACGCACCACCGGCGTCCCGCGAGGAGGGCTGTGCTGATATAGCCCTCTTTGAGATGCAGCTCCAATCGGAATCGCCTCACAGACTCCAGGAACCAATGGAAATGAGCCAAGGAACTTCACAGCAACCAGGAAACAAACGCACCACCCTCGTGTTCTAGTTTCTGATGGGGTTTGTAATAGGGTAGATAGTTGGGAGGGAGAGATGTTATTGAGGAGTTTAAAGGTAGTCAGGAGGATTTTATATTTTATTCGGCTGCTTATGGGGAGCCAATGAAGATCTAGTAGTATTGGGGTCACGTGGTCTGTTAGCTTAGCTTTTGTGACCATCTTGGCACATATGTTTTGTGCTCTTTGGAGGAGGTATATGCTTTTTAGTGGTAGGCCATTTAGAATGCTATTGCAGTAGTCAAAGTGGGGGGTGATGAGGGAGTTGACCACTGATCTAAAGTCATGTGTGTTGAGTAGGGGTCTCAGGTGTTGTATTGTCTTGAGTTTATAGAATATCGTTTTTACTGTATGTTTTATGTGTGGGATCATGGTGAGTGAATGGTCCAGAATTATTCCAAGGTATTTTACCTCCTTTTTAATAGGTATTGGTGTGTTATTTATTGTGATTGTGGTAGGGTAGTTGTGGTCCATGTCAGGTTTTCTCGTTATGAACATTGCTTCAGTTTTTTTGAGATTGATGCTTAGGTGGTTGTTCTCAAGCCATATGGTGGTCTCATTCATGCATTGGAGTAGTCTATCGTATTTGGGGTTGTTGGTGTTTATGGGGATGGCGAGCATGATATCATCCGCGTATATGAAATGGTTAATTTCATACTTCTTGAATATGTCTGTAATTGGTTGGAGGTATAAATTGAAGAGGAGGGCAGAGAGTGCCGATCCCTGAGGGATACCCTGGCCTTGAGGGAAGGTTTCTGATGTTTCTTTGCCTAATTGTATCTGTATGAGTCTGTTTGAAATGTATGATTTGAACCATTTAAGGACAGTTCCTCCTATTTTTAGGTTTTCAAGTCTGTTGATGAGTGTTTTGTGATTAATGCTGTCAAATGCAGCAGATAGGTCTATGAAGAGGAGGAGGAAACCTTTGCTATTTTCATTAGTACCACTGATGAGGAGGTCTGTCAAGGCGATTAGGAGGGTTTCCACTCCATGGAAGGGGCGGAATCCGAATTGATGCGCATCAAGAAGTTTTTGCTCATCTATGTATTCCTGTAGTTGGAGTTGTATGGTTTTTTTCTATTATTTTAGCGATTAGCGGTATGCTGGCAATTGGTCTGTAGGGGTTGGGGTCCTTTGGGTCAAGTTTATTGTTTTTTATTATGGGACGGATCGAGGAGAGCTTTAGGGTGTTGGGCATGGTTCCTTGTGTGAGAGATTGGTTTACTATGTATTGGATGTTTTCTGCAAGGGATTCCTTAGTATACTTGATCCATGACACCGGGCATGGGTCAAGCGGGGAAGTTGTAGTGTTGATCATTGTTATGATATTGAGGATGTGTTTACGATCAACCTTGTGGAATGTTGTCCATTCATAGTTACTGGTCCGTGTATATTCTATCGTGATGGTTGGGGAGCAAGATTTTACCTTTAGCTTTTCAGCAAAATGTGATGCTAAGGTTTGGACGTTTATAATGTCCTGGTTCAGTTCTGGGTTATGTGTTTTTGTTAGTGTTTTGACGATTAAGAAGAGTTCTCTTGGTCGGTTGAGAGCAAGATTTATTAGATTGGAGTAGTAATCTCTTTTTGAGTTGTTGATTGTTTCTTTGTATTTATTAAGTAAGTTTATATATTTGGTTTTGTTATCATGTGATTTGGTGTTTCTCCAGGTTTTTTCTTGTTAACGTAGTTGTCTTTTTTAGTAGGGCAATGTTTTTCGTGAACCATTTTTGTGATTCTTTCTTTTTCTTCTGGGATGTTTGAGTGGAGGTAGCTGCTTCTTGGATTGTTTGGTTCCAGTTCTCTATCGTTAGGTCGATGTCAGATAGGCTTGTAGTGAGCTTAGGTAGTATCTTGTCAAGGAATGTGTCATTGTCAAAGCGGGTAAAACGTGAGCGGTGAGCTGTTGCGTTTGGGGACTGTGATGGTACTTGTGTTAGTAGGTGAAAGGTTATCAGATGGTGGTCAGACCAAGGTACCTCTGTAGTTGTTGGAGGAGATTGTAGTTGATGTAGGTTGAAGGGGGTAGGGAGGAAAATGAGGTCTAGTGAGTTTCCTTTATTATGTGTGGGGGTATTGATTATCTGATTATATCCCATTTGGGTCATTGAGTCTATGAAGTTGTTTTTTTGGGATTGGTTTAAGGATGGCAGGTTAAGGTCACCTAGGATTATAAGAGGTTTTCTCTGGGATGCTGTGCATGCTAGTTCAAGGATAGGAGAAAGATTTTTCTGATCTGCTGATGGTGGTCTATAGATTAGGGAGAATGCTAGTGTTCTGTTTTTGATGTTTATTATGTCCATGCCTTCAACATTGTTTGAGTTTGTTAGGGTGTATTGTAAGTCTTTCTTGGTGAGTATAAGTGTGCCACCTCCTCTTTTTATGTCACGGTGGCAGTTGAAAATATCATATTGTGATATGTTGAGTTGGTTTAATAATATTGTGTCTGTGGATGTTAGCCATGTTTCCGTGATGAAAAAGAAGTCAGGCTGTTCGTCTTTTATTATGTCATTTACAATTGGTATTTTATTTCGAATTGAGCGAATGTTTATTAGGATCAGCTTTAATTTATTGTCTTCATTGGGGGAGGTTTTATTGTTTGTGTAGTTTTTGCAGTTTATCTGTATTAGTCTAGGGGAATGTTTGTGGGTATTGTTGTGTGGTGGCAGGTTGAATGGGTTATTGTGTATTGGGGGGTGTGCTAAATTGCGGTTTGGGTTATAAATTATGGGGATGCTGTTGAAAGGGGGATTGTTGAATTTGTATGTGTAGATTTGTTGGAGTAGGAGGGTTATTAGTAGGAAAGAGGTTTGCAATGTTTTTGTTTTTAGGTCTGCCATTATGTTTTTGAGTTATGGAGGGTTTTATTGGTGGCTTTTGCGAGAGGACTGTTGTATGGGGGTGTTGGGTTGGGGGGGTTGTGTGGAGGGAGTTCTGCAGGATTAGCTGATCGCAGTATATTTATCTATTGGTGATAGTTTGTATAGCTATGGCAACAGAGTGTATGATTACTGGCAACAGTGTTTTTAGCTACTGACAACAGTATAATTTGTTCTTGACAACAGTATATTTATCTCCTAGTGACAATATTACTGGCAACAGTATATCTATCTACTAGTGATAGTCTATCTATCCACTGGCAACAATATATCTATCTCCTAGGGACAGCATTACTGGCAACAGTATAGATATAATTACTGGCAACAGTATAAATACAGACACTAGTGACCGTATAGACACTGGCAACAGTATAGATACAGGCAATAGTATAGATAGCTGATATCTACATTTCCTGAGGGGGGGAATAGGGATTACTGACAGCAGTATATATAGGGGCAATATGAGTGGGTACTGACAACAGTATAAACTAGTTATGGTAACAGTCCATGAGTGAGTACTGACAACAGTATAAACTAGTTATGGTAACAGTCCATGAAGAGTGGGTAGTACAGTAGGTAGTGAGAGATTAGTTCATTTAATTATATACTTGCTGTGGTTGGTTCAGTTGAAGGTCGTTCTCGGTTCCAGGGGTAAAATAAAGGGGGTCGAGGTAAGGGAAGCACAGTAGAGCTGACAAATCTGTACGGAGCTGTTGGTAAGCGAGCTCAACCTCAGGGGAGCTCTAGCTATTGGTTGGTTGAGAGATAGACTTAGCTTTCTGTTCGATTGGACAATGTGGGTCGACTTGCGCGGGCCCGCTGGTATCGCTGTTTTCTGGCATTGTAAAGGCCCCGATTGGGCTGCTGGCCTGTTGGAGGTGGTGCTTCGGTGCGGCCTGCTCGATCCCTTGTTCCTAGGCCTCCACCAGGTCTCCGCCTAAGGGCCACGCCAAAGGGCCCTCTGGCGAGGCCCTCAGGCGCGGGCCCGTAAGGCGCGGGCGTGCCTGATGGCGCGATCTTTAAGTAGTCCTCGGTGCACCCGGATTGGGCGGAAGATGGTCGGCTGCTGCCCTCTCTGCCGGAGGCTCTATCCCCGTGCAGGGGAGAGCTGTAGATGGTGGTGGGGGCAGGAAAGAGCACGCGCCCAATGGCGCGATCTTTAAGTAGTCCTCGGTGCGCCCGGATTGGGCGGAAGATGGTCGGCTGCTGCCCTCTCTGCCGGAGGCTCTATCCCCGTGCAGGGGAGAGCTGTAGATGGTGGTGGGGGCAGGAAAGGAACTTCTCCCTCACCAGAAACTTGTTCAAGTTTCACAGGTCCAGTATGCGACTGAGGCCTACAGTTCTTCTGGGTATAAGGAAGTACCTTGAGTAGAAACGTTTTCCCCACAGTTGTCTGAGTACAGATTCTACTGCCCTGTCCCTGAGCAAACTCTTGAGCTCTGACAGGAGCAAGGTCTAGTGAAGTAGAGGCCATACCGGCTCTCCTGGGAAGAACCATGGACTGGGTTGTTGGAACCTGAGGAGATAGCCCTCCTTTACTACTTGTAGAACCCACAGACCCATGGTGACCCTGGCCCACCTGTGACCTACAGGCCTGTGGTGACCCTGGCCCATCTGTTGGCTGGGAAGGGTCTCCCGGGGGAGAGGAGGCCTTGCCCGGAGAATCAAAAGCTCCCCCCATTCCAGGTAGGAGTTGATGTCTAAGGTTTCTGGGTCTTTGGCTTCCTTGGCCCATGGCCCTGGCTCTTGGATGGGGGGCCCTGTTGCTGTTGCCCCGAGAAGGACTGGTAGTGGCCCTGGTGAAAAGACCCTTTCTTCCTGGAGAAAGGTGGTCTCTTTCCTGACGGCTTCTGCTGGGGAAGGGTCTCAGTTTTCCTCGCGAGCCTTTGCCTGGTTATGTCCTCAGTCTGTATCTCGGCTGCTTTGTCGGCCATGGGCTTGACAAACAAGTTTTCCCCGATGCAGGGGATGTCCATCAATTTTTTTGCACCCATTGCTCAAGATCAGAGATTTGTAACCAGGTTTGGTGTCGGGCCCGATGCCCACTGCTGCTACTCTTGCTGCAGACTCAAAGCCATTGTAGGCGGCATGGGAGAGGAACTTTGAGAAGTCCTGAATCCCAACGGTCAGGGCTTGGAACCTCTGAAAGGGTTCCCCGGCAAGGCCCACAGAAAAGCCTGCCAGCTCCTGGATAAGGCCCTTGAGGTACATACAACTCATAGACCTGTATCTAGCAGCCCAGCATGGATCCCTGGAAGCACTTGCGCCCGAGGGTGTCGAGGGCTCTGGCTTCTCTGCCTGGGGGGACAGAAGAATAGTTCTTCTAGCTTTTGAGTTTCTGCATTGGGGACTCCATAACAATAAAGTTATGCGGGAGTTGGGATTTCTAGAAGCCCGGGCCTTTCTTGATGCGGTAGATGGCGTTGAGGTATCGGCTGACCACCAGCACCAAGGCCAGAGTCTCCCACATCCGCAGGAGCAGGCGCTCAAGGATGGGCTGCACTGGCACCATCAGAGTCTCCTTTGGCGGGGACTCACACTGAAGTATCTGCAGTTCTTCGGTGCATGGGTCCTCCTCTGACTCGGTTGGGATCGAAAGGGCCCGGGCCATGATCCGTACAAAGTCGTGGAAAGCCACATCGTCGAGTGGGGAGTGGCGCCGGGATTCCGGAGAGGACAGCTCCAAGGGGACATCTCGGTGTCAAAAGGTCCTGGGGGATCAGAGCCTGAGGGTATCGAGGATTCTGAGGCTCGGGTCTCTCCTGTCTCGAGGCTGGCCCCGATGAACCAGGGTCTCCAGTGGGTCTCGGATCAGACTCCCGGAAATTGTCTGGGAAGGACTAGATACCCAAAGATCGGGACCGGGACCTCGATTGGTGCCGAGGGCTCATCTGAGGCTGGTGGCACTCGGGGCCTGGCTCGATGCCCGATGACTCCCCTGCAGTCGGGGGCCTGGCTGTCAGAGCAGATGATGTGGGAGAACCTAACATCATCACCTGCTGCAAGGCCAGGATGACAGAGATATAATGCTCTAGCGCTGCCATTCTGGACTCAATACCAGGAGGCCTTGCAGCTTTCGGCATGGACACCGAGGGTCTTGGGCCCGATGCCAGCCCTCTTGTGAATGCGTTCTCGATGAGGACCACAGCCTCAGGGAACCTTGCAAGGTTGCTACCGGCCGAGGACTCCCTCTTAGAGACCTGAAGGGGGCGCTGCTCAGTCGCCCGAGTCCCTCCGCGGGACCTTACCTTGTTCACCGGAGGAACCTCGACTGAGCAAGATGGCACCCTTGGGTGGGAAGGGGACCCTGCATGTGTGGTAGCATTCCCAAAGGCTTTCTGTGAAAGCTGGGAAGATGCTCCGCGCGGGCTCCATCGGCGCCGATGTCACCCAAATGTGAGGACATCCTGCTTGATCCTGGACAATATATCATATCATAAGTCAAAGAAAAAAAGCATAAGACCATTAGAAGGAAACAAAGAAAATAAAAAATCAATTATCCATTGCCATTTCGAATAATTTCTTTCAGGAAATAAAATAAATTAGAAACAGAAGGATGTCACATAATAGCCAGAGCGTACAACTATGAGATCTTAGAAGGAGACCTGATTCTCCTTTCACAAGAAATTACCAAATCCAAAAGTTGTTTTGGTTCAACAAAGAAATTTTTAACGCCAATACTTATATAACAAACAAGGAAATTTTAAGCTCCAAGCAGCACCCAGAGCCAATACCCTCGACCGGATGACCAGGAATTCTCAGCGCCTATATCCTTTTTAAGATATGGCGACCAGAATTGCACACAATATTCAAGGTGCGGTCACACCATGGAATGATACAGAAGCATTATAATATCCTTTGTTTTATTTTCCATTCCTTTCCTTATGATTCTTAGCATTCTATTAGTTTTCTTGATCGCCCCTGAACACTGGGTCAAGGGTTTCAACGTGTTATCCACGATGACGCCTAAATCTTTTTCCTGGGTGGTGGTTTCTAAGGTCATACCTTGCATCGTATAACCATAGTGTGGGTTGTTCTTTCCAAGGTGCATAACTTTGCACTTGTCCACATTAAATTTCATTTGCCATTTGGACATCCTGTCTTCCCATTTTTCAAGGTCTTCTTGCAATTATTCACAATTCTCTTGTGTTTTAACAACTTTAAATAATTTTGTCTCATCTCTATATTTGATCACCTCACTCACTATTCTTATTTCCAGGTCATTTAAGAATATTTTAAAAAGCAGCAGGCCCAGCACAGATCCCTGGGGTACTCCACTATTCACCTTTCACAAAAAGAAAACTGACCATTTAGCCCTACTGCTTTCTATCTTTTAACCAGTTTCTGATCCACAATACTACACTGCCTCCAATCCCATGACTTTTTAATTTGGTCAAGAATCTCTCATGAGGGACCTTGTCAAAGGCTTTCTGAAAATTCAGATACACTATATCATCTGACATCGTCGCCTAAAATTGAATATTGCTATAAGGAAACTTCTTATTTTTCCCTCCTAAACCCTCCTCCCCTGTTCCTCCTTTCTCTATCACTGTTGATAACACTATTGTTCTATTTCCTCGGCCCACAACCTTGGGGTCATCTTTGACTTCTCCCTTTCCTTCTCCACACATGTTCAACATATAGCCAAACCTGTCATTTTTTCTCTACAAAAATTTGTCTCTTCCTCTCTAAACATGCTACTAAGGCTCTTGTCCATTCTTTGGTCACCTCCCATCTTGACCATTGCAACTTCCTCCTTGCTGATCTCCCTCAATGTCATCTCTCTCCTCTTCATTCTATCCAGAACTCTGCTGTGCGGCTAATCTTACGCCAGCCCCGATACACTCATATAACCCCTCTTCTAAAAGCACTTTACTGGCTCCCCTTCCATTTCCATATCCAATTCAAACTTCTCCTTCGAATATATAAATGCATTCACTCTACTGCCCCTCATTGCCTTTCCTCTCTTCTCTCTCTCCACACCTCCTCGTGAACTCCGCTCCTCCTTGGGCTTTCTTCTCTCTATGCCCTTTTCTTCTTCTGCAAACTCCAGATTTCGATCTTTTCATATTGCTGCTCCTTATGCACGGAACAAACTTTCTCTTTCTTTACATTGTCTCTTCTCTCCCTCTCTTCAAATCCATGCTAAAGGCTTACCTCTTTGAGGCCACAATTTGGATCCTAATCCCTTGTTCTCTTTGTCTCCTTCCGTATTTGAATCCCCTTGTTTCTCTTGTATTGTTCTGTCTGTCTTGAGCAGGTACAGTCTTCTTTATATATTTGTACAGCGCTGCATATGCCTTGTAGTGCTATATAAATCATTAATAGAAGTAGTAGTAGTAGTAGTAGAAACAAAGTCAGATGATGACAAAAGATGTCATATCTGCTCACCCTCCTTAGATTCTTCCACTAACTATTTGGCATCTCCCCTTAAACAGAGCTCTTCAGTCTATCAGGTGTTTGACCCTCCTCAGACACTTGGCTCCTCTCATCTCTCCAGTCAGCCACCTGAACAGCTTCTCTTCCACTCAGCGCAGTTAAGTTCTTGGGACCCAGAAAGGACCCCTTTGGTTTCTCCTTTCCCAGTGCCATTACGCCACCTCCACAAGCAAACAGTCACTCTCTCTCTTAGGGACTTTTTCCTTTCACAGTACAGTCTCACTAGACCCTTCCTGGGCAAAGCTAGCAGGGTGCACCCGGGACTTGGGTCTTACCCCTTTTCTCACTCGCATCCTTCACCTAGACCAGTGGTTCTCAAACTTCAGGTCAGGACCCCCAAATGGGGTCATATCATTAGTGGATGGCATCACAGAAACACGGCCATCTCCCCTTCTCCCTAGACTTTCACTGTGACCTATGCCAAGTAGTGGCAGTCACCAGTCAGCATGTGGCCTGTGAGCCAGTGAACATTCATAGAGCCCTTGCCCCCTCTTGGGTAAGCTTCCTGTTAGACTGGAAACTCATGATGTAAACACACACTGCACACTGGCACAAGGGCCTCTGTGCTAATTGCTGCTGCTGCTGCTGTTGCCACAACTGTTGCTGGTGCCATCCTGCTTTAGATGAGTGGAGAGAGGGGAAGGAGACTGGAGTCCTGCCAATTTGATTTCATCATCATCTGGAGTCTTGTGAATTTCCAGTTATTCAAATGGGATCATACGGAATAAAAAGTTTGAAAAGCACTGACCTAGACTCTTACTTACTACAGCTTCACTCCCCTTCTCCTCTGGCACTGGAATCTGGCAGCTTGCTCCTTGTTCCCTCTGGCTCTGGGATCTCCTTTCTTGATTTCTGTTCCTCTTCTACACAGGACTGCTGTAAGTTGTATTAGCTTATATCACCTAATTCCCTTCTGCTAAGGGAAGCTGCTCCCTTCTAGTTTCCTATGAAGAAGGTTTAAGCCCCTCCCAAACATATAGGCTATCATCATTTTAGGTGACCTGAGGTATTGTACTTTTTGATGTACAATGCAGAACTCTAGAATTAATTCTCTTCTGAGGACCAGCATAAAAAAATAGCAGTAACTCAGTGAAGTAGCCATTCTTCAGTGGTACCAGAAATGTTTTACATGGCAACTGGACGCATGTATTAAAGGCCTAGCATTAAAAAAAAAAAAAAAACCTAATATATCTAATTTGAAAAGTGACATGTGTGCAGGTTGAGGACATGACTTAAGTAAGCATATCCATAATTGCTTGTGTGTGCAGTAGTAAAGTTTATTCTGCCCACACACAAACGATTGTGTTTACTGTTCCATGATCAATTGCCGCTCTTCCTGTGGTTGATTTTTTTTTTTGTGTGTGGAATTCTCACCTTTCGTTTGCTGTTTGTTCTTAAATGAACTCCTAACAGCTATAGGTATACTTACCAATATTTTCAAAGGAAGTTTTAGAATGGAAACTCTTTCAAAAACAACACTTTATCTGGTCAGACATGCGTGTAAATGTCCAATAATGCATTCTACAGAAGTTATAAAAAGAAACTGAAATAATACTGACTTTTGGTAAACCTTAGACATGTGGATGGAAATTTTAGAAGGAACATTGAAGTGCAATCTGGGATGTCTAAGCCAGAACATCTGAAAGAAAATGCAGGAATGTACAGGTACGGACACAATTTCACAAATGTGGATGTGTCCTTCTGCAGGGGCATCTACATAGACATCTCCAGAACGGAATTTCAGAAGCTGGATGTCTAGGATAGCCTGATGGTTAGAGTAGTGGGCTAGGAACAAGGAAGTCAGGGTTCAAATCCCACTGCTGCTAACATTGACATTGTTTTGAGTACTGGGGATGATGGAGTGTTTTCTCTACACCCTCTGGATTTTTTTCAGCCAAAATAAGCACTTTTCAGATGCCTGTTCATTCCTGGAACAGGTCTAAATTTAGACGTGACGCCAGATGTGTATTACATCCCTGAAATCAGACGGGGACATCTAGGATTCTGGAAAAACCCAAGCCAAGCTTTCACCATGTCTGCATTCAGACTTGAATGTCCTCATGCTGGAGACATCCTCAGAGTTGGCTCCTAAAATGGCTCTAGACATCTGTGCTTTGGATGTCCCTATGCCTGTTTTTGGGTGTCCAAAGCACGAATATGGCTTCTAAAATGACCCCACCAGTGAATTGGGGAAGTGTTCCAAAAAGCACGAATAGTCCTATAGTTAAGTCAGGTTGAGCATGTATTATAATCAAAGTATCACCACCAGTAGGAACATACAGATCATATTACTCAGTCTAAAAAAAGTCAAAGGGCTCAAACATTAGGAATGAATGAAATGCACATTTTGAATTCTTTAGAAAACTGTAATGCGGCTGGCCTGGTAGCTCAGTGAGAGAGATGTCCACTGCCATGTAAGATACCTGGATTTCATTCCTGAAACTAGCCTACATGCCTCAGACTAGTTGGGCATGGGGTGATAAAGAGGAAATATTCACAGTTCATGGGAGGAGGGAAGAGGAGGGAGATAGACTCAGACTGTACACAATGACAAAGCACAGTGCCCAGACTAAGAGGTTTGCCTACTAAAAACCGTGATAGGCTTTTGCAGTTAACACAGCACATTAGTGCAAATATCACCGTGATAGTTGCAAAGGTTGCATGTTCTATTGAGGACTGCATAGCATTTCCACAGTAGATAACACAATGAAAATACCAAGATCATGGCACGACAGAACAGTGGATGCAGCCAATGCCACCCACTGAGGTGGCATTAGTTGCACCCAGGATGTCTGAAAAATGTGCAGTTACCATGCACTGCCAATGCTTGCAGAAGTCCCTCATTGCAGACATACCCACTCTCTGCCCACACCCCACCCATGCATGCTGCCAACGTGCATTATTGGCATTTGGCCCGTATCTGCTGTTACCATGATGCACTCTTCCCATGTTATCGCTGCGTTAACAGCTAACACGCTTTAGTAAGCATGCCCCTAAAAGTGCATGTGTACTGGATTCTGAAAAAAGCGGTGAAATTAGACCCCCGGCTGAAGACTGTCACTGTGATGACTTGGCTAAATGGATAAAAGGAGATTGTGAAGTGGTAAGGGAAAAGAAACTTGGGGTAGTTGAGAACAAATGATCATGGCTCTACAATCCAAAACAAATCTACTCTTGAACTGAACTAGAAGGGTCAAAGAAGCAGAAGGAAAGCTGCAGGAGGTGAAAAAAATGCCAGAGGAAGCCAAAACATCTGGACTGTTATAATCCTCAGTAAGCTTGCATTCAGAAATGCACAGCACTTCCGCAAGAAACCCAGCATGTAAAGACATCATGGTGCCCGCTCCCTTTCGCGGTGTAACTTACAAAGGTTTCTAAGGCTATGGCTTCATTCTTGGCTGCAAGCTGCTCTCTGACTAGGCCCCACCATTCTCCCTTTAGAACTCCATCATCATAGCAACATCCTTTGCTAGGGGGCCATAAATGGTGGCTGCCTTTGTGTACATCCTGAACCTCACCTGTAAGTATTACCTTTGTTCAATGCTCAACTTTCTTCCTTCTGAGGGTTATGAATACTACTTCTCCTTCACCCTCAATGAGTAGATTAATCTGGGAATCAAACACATAAAACAACAAAAGAATGCTCCCCTAGTGCATCAGGATAACACATTTGCCATGTGCTTAATATAACAGTTCTGTAGAATGAATGGATACTGATCTAGGAGCACAAGAAGGGAATTTCTCTTTGAATTAAGTTTGCAGGTGTACCTGCAAACCTGCGAAATGGCACAGGGACATTGAAAATTGCCCCAGGAATATTCTAATGCTTTCATGTATCTACCTTTGAAGAATGAGTATGTTGGCTGAGCAATGATTATGGATAAAATGGTTACTTAGTAATTCAACATTCCTGATGCATCCTTCACTTACTGTCTATAAAATAGAATGTCCAAACTTTTGATTTCTACTGAGTAGGCAGTCTTGTTGCCATCCTGTGTGTGAGTGATGGGATTACTTAGCTGGTGTAATGCCAATATGTTTGCAATAGAGGTCCAGAAACACAGGTTCACCTCCTCTGTTTAAAGAGATTATCAATTCTGAATACAATCTTAAAAAAGCTACTCGGCCTCACTTCAGTAATGAAGTCACCTGTTTTCAAGCAGTATTAAAACATGATGGCTTTTTACCATGAAAGCATTAGACTGCACGGCACTGAAGCTGGAGATAGCAGGATATCACCTTTTGATCCTGAATGTGGATGCTCAAGTTTATAAATTTAATAAAATAAGATAAATAGGCGGTAGCATTTATATAAAAAGCAATAAACTCTGATTAAATCTAACTGGTTTAATATGGAAGTTTTTATTTTCTTCAGAAGCAGAGTTAAAAGCTTTATGAAAGATCACAACCTTAGACAAAAAGAAAAATGGGAAGTCTCAAGGACCATCCACACCTATTGCCAGACTTAAGGGTGAAGATGAGAAGTATGTAGAAGCTGATGAGGATAAAGCGGAATTGCTTAACAAATAATTCTGTTCTGTGTTCACAGATGAAGGGCCAGGAGCAGGACCTCAGAAGACATCCACAAATAGGAACAGAAGCGATGGGGATCTCGAACGATTTTCAGACGACTGTGTTCATGAAGAACTAGCTAAACTAAAAGTAGACAAAGTGATGGGACCAGATGGGATATATCCGAAAATACTGAAAGAACTTGAGGACATTCTAGTGGCTCCACTGATTGACCTTTTCAATGCCTCTTTGTAGTCAGGAGTGGTGCCAGAGGACTGGAGATAGGCACATCTGGTCCCTTTACACAAAAGCAGAAGTAAGGATGTGGTTGAAAACTACAGGCCGTTTAGTCTAACCTAAGTGGTGAGTAAATTATTGGAAACACTGCCGAAAGAGAGAATAGTGAGGTTTCTGGAGTCCAATGGACTGCAGGATTTGGAGCAGCATGGGTTTACCAGAGGGAGGTCTTGTCAGATAAATCTGATTTCTTTGACTGGGTGACCAAGGAGTTGGACAAAGGGAGAGCCCTAGATGTGGTGCACTTAGGTTTCAGTAAAGCCTTTGTCACCGTTCCATACAGGCAATTTATAAACAAACTGAGCAACCTAGAGATGGACCCTAAAGTTACTGAATGGATTAGAAATTGGTTGAGTGGAAGGCGCCAAAGGGTACAGTGTCACCCTCTCGTTGGCCAGCCCAGCGCCTAGGGCGCTGAGAGTTGGTCTGCCTTTGTATTCCTGACTCAGAGTATGACCCTGCATTGGTCCTGCAAGGCCCTCTGGGAATGGTAGTCCCTTTTACCCTTTGAGAACAGAAGAGTTGTAGTCGAGTGTTTCAGGCAATGACAAGAATTTATTTTTCCCCTTCCCAATGGATTTCTGTGCAGGTAAATAACTTAGGACAAACTGCCATACACTTGGCTTGAGGGATATGTACAAGAACTCAGGTAAATTAGCCTTATCAGCTTCAGGCTCACAACGTGCAGTGCTCAGTACAAACAAACAATAACAGCTTCCTTCAGCAAAAGAAAATGTTCTCCATTCTTTCTGTTGCTTTACCAGCTTTCTCAAACTAGTGTTCAGCACAGAGACTCAACGTGGTCAGCAAAATATAGCGTGCAGTCCATCTGGTTATCCACTATTTCACTGCTATCAGAGTCAATCTGCATTTCTTCAGCGTCAGCAATAGCAGGGTGTGTCAGTGAGCTGCTATCCTGAACTTTAAAACAGACGTCTTCACTATCCTCACATGGCTTCTCTCGGTAGCACTCTAAAGGATAGGACTGTGAATTACCGTATATACTGAAGTTTCTTTTTAGAGAGTCTGCTACATTCTGGCAACTGCAGGGAAATACTTTATAACTAGGTTCAAATCTATGTAAGTTGTGAAGCCTACCTTTCGGCTTTGGAGGGAAAGGAATTCTCAGCTCTGCAAAGTCAGACTGATTCCCAAACACAGCTTGTGTTTGTTTGTCTCTCAGCCTCGTAGCTCCAGCCTTAGAGGTACAAGTATTGTCATGCCAGCAGGTTTCTCTCTCTGGAGCATGTGAGTTTTCCCAAGCCTGCCTTCCAGGAAATATCTTATCCTTCTTGCCTTTACCAGACATCACCTGTCCTGTGCTGCTTCTTTCTGGCGTTAAGACTATGGCTCCCTTGGTTCTCACCTCTTGACGTCTTCCTTCTTTCTGCTCCCCCCTAGTCCAAGCTAATGACCACCTTTTATCATCCTGTTTCTCCGGGCTAAACTGTGCCCCTCCCTTAAACAGGTGTATCTCATTATCTCCTGAACTAGGGACTACATCACAGCGTGGGAGTGTCTTTCCAGCTCGTGACTCTCTTTGTTTACATTCTCTCTGAAAACACTGACCCATGTGCTCAGACTGCCTGTCAGTTTCTGCAATGGAATCCTCTTCTCTCACCAACTCCATAGGCTCAGAAGGGTCTATTTCATGACAACAGGTACAGTGCATTGCAAAAGTATTCATCCCCTCTGGGTTTGTCCTGTTTTATTGCATTATAACCTGGAATTAAAATGGGGTTGATATATACAAAATGCCTACGACTTTGAAGATGCAAAATATTCTTTATTGCGACACAAACAATAATAAGACAAAAAGAAAAATGAAAGCAGGTGTGTGCATATGTATTCACCTCCCAAAGTCAATACGTTGTAGAGCCACCTTTTGCTGCAATTACAGCTGCAAGTCTCTTGGGGTATGTCTCTATTAGCTTAGCACATCTAGCCACTGGGATTTTCACCCATTCCTTAAGGCAAAACTGCTTCAACTCCTTCAAATTAGATGGGTTGCATTGGTATACAGCAATCTTCAAGTAATGGCACAGATTCTCAACTGGACTGAGGTCTGGGCTTTGACTAGGCCATTCCAAGACATTTAAATGTTTCCCTTTAAACCAGCTTTAGCAGTTTGTTTAGGGTCATTGTCCTGCTGGAAGGTGAACCTTCATCCCAGTATCAAATCTCTGGCAGACTGAAACAGGTTTTCCTCAAGAATTGCCCTGTATTTAGTGCCATCCATCATTCCATCAATCCTGACCAGTTTCCTGTCCCTGCCACTGAAAAATATCCCCACAGCATGATGCTGCCACCATCATGTTTCACTGTGGAAATGGTGTTCTTAGAGTGATGGGAAGTGCTGGGTTTGCGCCACACATGGCGTTTCCCATGATAGCCAAAAAGTTCAATTTCCATCTCATCTGACCAGAGAACCTTCTTCCATGTGTTGGGGGGTCCGCCACATGCTGTTGTGTAAACTCAAATGTGTTTCTTATTTCTTTCTTTAAATAATGGCTTTTTTCTGGCCACTCTTCCATAAAGCCCCACTCTGTGGTATGTATGACTTAAAGTGGTCCTATGGACAGATACTCACATCTCCGTTGTGGATCTTTGCAGCTCCTTCAGTGTCATCCTTGGTGTTTTTGTAGCATCTCTGATTAATGCCCTACTTGCCTGGTCTGTGA
Source organism: Ichthyophis bannanicus (assembly GCA_033557465.1). Lineage (NCBI taxonomy): Eukaryota > Metazoa > Chordata > Amphibia > Gymnophiona > Ichthyophiidae > Ichthyophis > Ichthyophis bannanicus. The sequence continues at coordinate 1,093,361,488 of CM066032.1, read as the reverse complement.
GTTTTGGTGTGCGGCCTTCCCTTGTCAGGTTTATAGTGGTGCCATGTTTTATTTATTTATTTATTTAGATGTTTTTTTTATAATGGATTTAATGGTGCTCCGTGGGATATTCAGAATTTGGGATATTTTCTTTATAATGCAACACTAATTTATACTTCTCCACAACTTTGTCTCTGACCTGTTTGGCATGCTCCTTGGTCTTCATGTTGCTAGCTTGGTGGTGTTGCAGAGTCAGGGGCTTTTCAGAAGAGTTATATTTATCATGTGATACTGATTGCATACAGGTGGACTCTAATTATGTGACTTTGAGGTTAATTGGTTGGACCTGATTTTATGTAGGGGTTTCATAGCAAAAGGGATGAATACATATGCACTCACAACTTTTCAGTTTTTACTTGTTTTCTTTATATATACAAGGTATTTTATTGTCATTTCACTTCACCAATTTTGGACTATATTGTTAGGTCCATTACCTAACATTCAAATAAACCTCGATTTTCATTCCAAGTTGTATGTAAATGTGACATTACAGGACAAAAAACAAAGGGATGAATACTTTTGCAAGGCACTGTAAATGAAGCTCACTCTGAGGAAAAGGAGGTTACCAGTGGTGTGCCACAGGGATCGGTCCTTGGTCCGATTATTTTTAACATCTTTATTAGTGATATTGCAGAAGGGCTGTCAGGCAAGGTTTGTCTCTTTGCAGATGATACCAAAATCTGAAATAGAAACCCAGGAAAGAGTAGATAATGAGGAGGGATTTAGCTAAGCTTGAAGAATAGTCTAAAATTTGGCAGCTAAGATTTAATGCTAAAAAATGCAGGGTCATGCATTTAGGCCGCAAAAATCCAAGGGAGTGGTACAGCGTAGGGGGTGAGGTACATCTGTCCACAAAAGAAGAGCGGGACCTAGGTGTGATTGTATCTGATGACCTTAAAGTAGTTAAACAGGTAGAAAAGGCGACAGCAAAAACTAGAAGGGTGCATAGGGAGGGGAATGGCCAGCAGAATAAAGGAGGTGATAGTGCCTCTGTATTAAGTCTTTGGTGTGACCTCATTTGGAGTATTTTGTGCAATTCTGGAGACCAGGATATAAACATATTGGAGTCAGTGCAAAGGGTGGCTACTAAACTGGTTAGTGGTCTTTGTTATAAAGCATGAGGACAGACTTAAAGATCTTAATATGTATACTTTAGAGAAAAGGCAGGATAGAGGAGATATGGCCGAGACATTTAAATATCTCTGTGGCATAAATGCACAGGAGGAGAGCCTCTTTCGAATGAAAGCAAGCTCTGCTATGAGGGGACATAGAATGAGGGTGAAAGGGGATAGACTCGGGAGTAAAATGCAGAAATATTTATTAACGGAGAGAGTAAAGATGCGTTGAATAGTCTCCCAGTAGAGGTGGTAGAGATGAGGACAGTATCTGAATTCATAAATGCATGGGACAAACACAGAGGATTTCTAAAGGAATATGGAAGGGCAGACTAATTAGAAACATGATGGCAGAAAAAAAACACATGGCCTATGTTTCTATGTTTGGAGAGCTTGAAAAATGAGAATCCCTGTTCCTAGCCATGGTACTCACTTGATTTACACCACCTTGGATTGTAAGATAAATGCAGTCAGATCCATTATCTTCAAAACAGAGTAGTTTCTTGAGCAGGTGTATGCAAAAATTAACTGCAGTCTTGCCTATGGCTACTTTAATATATACATATGAACAAGGTTCCTGGCTTCTAGCACTACTACAGCTATGGCAAAGGCTACAGAACTTGGCTTTTGCAACATGGTTTATTTATTTATTTATTTATTTAACAATTCTTTTATACTGCCATATCTACTAGTCACGGCAGTTTACATGGAACTATTTGAACAGAAAACTTGGATTTTACATGAAGCATTAAAAATTAAAACTGTACAAATTAAAATTAAAACTATGCAACATAAACTCTGTAACATTCAAACAGCATAGCTATATAACATAAATTATAGGAAACTATGATGCGAGGTAACTGTACAGAATGAGTATGCCCGTTTCAGATGGTTGATGCGTAAAAGCAAAATGCTCCATTGGCAGTGGAGGCACTGGTGTGGGTGAATGTCGTGAGTACTGCGAGGCAAGTGTTAGCGCTTCTGCACAATCTTTGGCAATGGGGCTTGATAAGAAGTGCCTGTAGTGTAGCGGCTGATATCTGCAGGATTGCCTTGAAGGTTGTTACTGCAACTTTGTATTTCACTCTGCTACTGATGGGGAGCCAGTGTATCTGCTTCAATATTGGTGCTATATGATTGAGGCAAGTACTGCCTGAGATGAGTCTGGCTGCTACGTTCTGTGCAAGTTGCAGAGGTTGGCGTGAGGATTTTGGTAGACCCTGATAGATAATGTTGACATAATCAAAGATGGGGGTGATAAGTGCCTGGCAGACGTTTCTGAAATCGTAATGGTCCAGTAGAGGTCTGAGGTTCCCCAGAATTTTGATGTGGTGGTATACTGCTCTGGTGATGTGTTTGATGTGATTGTTGAAATTGAGGTTCTGTTCCAGGATTATGTCCAGGCATTTCACATGTTGTTTTACTTGCAGCGTGAGGTTTGCAATGTTTATTGTAGCCGGCGGAACAAAGGAGGGGTGCCTGCTGATGTGAAGGACTTCTGTCTAGTTGGGTTGATGTGCAGGTTGTGGAGGCTGAGCCACTGGGTGACTGTCTCTAGGCATTTGTTGATTGTGGAGTAGTCAGGGTCGCTGGTGCAGAAAGGGATATAGATGAGGATGTCCTCTGCACAAAGTTGGTATAGGATTTTGTGGCTTTGGATGACCTTGCAGAGAAGTTAGATAAAGAGTTTATAAAGCAAAGCTGATAGGGCCGAAACCTGTGGCAGGCTCTGGAGGGGTTTTAAGGGTCTTGAGGTTTGTGATCCGACTGACTTGTTGTGAGCGGTCTCATAGATAGGAATGGAACCACTGTAGGGTTTTTCCTCTTGTTCCAATGTCGTGAAGGCGTGATATGAGCTGGGCATATATGACTGAGTCGAGGGTAGTGGAGATGTCTAGAAATACCAAGATGAAGCCTTGTGTGGTTTTCTCAGTGCCTGTGATTAGAGTGTTCAGGAGGGATGTTAGTAGGGTTTCAGTGCTGTGGAAAGGTTTAAAGCCATGTTGGTGCTCATCAAGAGGAGAGTGGGAGTCCATGAAATCCTGTGTTTGTAGTTGGACAGTCTTCTCAATGATCTTGGCAAGGGATGGGATGCTTAATATGGTTCTATATGAGGAAGGCACAGCTGGGTTGAGTGTGTGTGATTTCAGGTCTGATGGATGTTTGCTTCAGGGTAGTTGGCATACATGCGAGAGCCAGTGATGACTGGACAATGTGCAGGGTGAATGGCATGAGCTCTTGTTTGGAGGTTTTAATCCATGAGAACAGACATGGGTCAAGCGGGGAGGTGGTGTCGTTAAAGTTTATGGTGATGTTCTCTAGTTGCCTGGCACAGATGGGGTTAATGGCTGACCATATTTCTGTATTGTGGGAGTCAGTGTTGCTGCTTGTGAGACTGAGTGGGTTGACTGCCGCTGAGGTGTTTTCTGGCTTAGATTGTAGGTTTTGTACAAAAACGTTTGGAAAGATTGATGTGGTGGAACTCATGGTGGTGTGGGCTTTGGTGAATGTTAATATTGAATAATTCTCTGGGTCTGTTGAGGGAGGAGTTAAGTACATTGGTGTGATGATCCTTCTTCTTTAAGAGAGCGAGGGCGCAGTATTGTTTTAGGTTTATGGAATAAGCTTCGTGGTTGTCTGCACTCTTGTGACGTCTCCACTTGCATTCCAGATATCAGAGTTTATTTTTCATTAGCTTGAGCTTGGCTGTGAACCATGTTGCCAGGTGTCATCTCCTTCTCTTGGAGTTGCTGCTCAGTTTAGAGGCATATGAAGAAATGATGTCATTCCATTGAGTGATGCTGCCGTCTAATTTGCCTGGGTCGTTCTGCTCTGGGTCCTGATGCATTAGTGGTTGAGCTGCGGCAATGAAAGACTCTTTGTCAAATGTCTGAAATCTCAGAGTATGCATTGGCAGGAGTGTAATTATGTGGAGGGTGTTACTTTTTGGAAAGAAGAAGGTTAGGAGTCTGTGGTCATACCAGGGAACGAGCACTATGGGTTATGGAGGTAAGGTGTGGGTGAGGCCAATCAGTGGGAGTGAATATTAAGTCCAGCATTCCATCCTTGCAGTGTGTTGTTTCTGAAATTATTTGGTTGAGTTGCAGCGCTTCCATAGCTTGTAAGAATGAGGATGCATGTTTGTTTGGTAGTGTTGGTAGGTTGAGATCTCCAAGCAAAATGCATTTATTCTTGTAGTGTTCTGAACATGCTTCTTCAAGGAGAGGGAAAGGGTTGTTGGTTCCTGATCTGGGAGGTCTGTACACCAGGCAGATTGAGAGGTGGGGGTTTGTTATGGATATACTGTAGTCCATGTCTTGAGTGGAGCTGTGGTGAATGGTTTTGAATTGTAGATTCCTTAGCTAGGATAATGACTCCCCCTCCTTTCCTGTTGACTCTGGGATAATTGAAGAGCTGGTATGATGGTATTGTCATTTAATTTAGGAGAATAGTGTCCGTATCCTCGATCCAGGTTTCAGTGATGCATGCGATGTTGATCTGGTTGTCCTTGATGTGGTCAACGAGGATGAGTATTTTATTGTGAATGGATCTTGCATTAATGAGCATGCATTTGAGAGGTTGGAAGGTGGGTGAGTCGGATGGTTGTGGGTTGGGTAGAGGATGGATCCTGAGGAGGTGAGTGGGGTTTCTGGTCCGTGATTTGCTAATGAAAGGTTGTAGTCTGCAGTGTGGCTGGTATATGATGGGGATGGTAGCTAGGGAGGTAAATGCGGAGGTGTATGTGATTGTGAATGTGGCGAGGAGTAGGATAAGGATGTATGCTCTCGGTTGGTGTTCCCCAGGGTTCTGTCTTGGGTCCCCTTCTTTTTTCTCTCTATACCCAATCCCTTGGTGCGCTTATTTCCTCTCATGGTTTTCAGTACCATCTCTATGCTGATTTTTCTGTTCTCCTTCCTTCCTCTCTTTTATTTCACCTTTCTTTCTTCCTCTTACACTTGTTCTTACCTCTTTCCTTTGTCCTGTCTCTCCTGCTCTTGTCTCTTTGCCCTTGTTCTTATCTTTTTTCTACTCCTTTTCTTGCTTTGTCTTTTTAAAATGTAAGCTCTTTTGAGCAGGGACTGTCTTTTTGTGTTTTCATTGTACAGCGCTCTGTGCATCTGGTAGCACTTTATAAATGCCTAGTAGTAGTAGTAGTATGCTGAGTGGTGAGGCATATTGGTTGTGGTCCTGGCTGTGGAGTGTGCAATGGGAGAAGTTGTTGCTGAGCACTGGAGCTTGCCTTAGGTGTATTTGGGCTGGGTCCGTTTCATGGAGCAGGTGCTAGTGCTGGAGTGCTCTGTGAGTTGTGCTTGGATGCTTGTCCAAATGGCGTTGGGAGCATTTATTGCTATCTGTGGGTGCTGCAAGGGTAGGGGTTTTCTTTCCCTGATGCCGGTCGTGGCCGGTGGTGAAGGCTGCAATGGTCTGCTCCCGCACCTGGGTGCACTGCTGATTTAAAGTCCTGCCAGTGCTGCAGTTGGCCCAATCGGCCTTATAGTTGGGGGTGGGGAGGGATTTTCCTTCCTGCTTCTTTCTCCAATGCCGATTGTAGTCAGTGGTGAAGGCATCAATTGTACGTTTCCAGTTTTTGTGGTGAATACATAGTTTTGGCACCAGAAAACTGTGTTGCTGATGATTTGTAGGGATTTAGTGAACTATATAGTGTGCCAAGTGTTGGATAATGGTCCCCGCCTAAGGACAATGCCAAAGGACCCTCTGGCAAGGCCCTCTGGTGCGGGCATGCTGGAGCACTGCAGTTTTAAATGCAAGCTCCATGGGTGGTCTTCAGGCACGATTGGCCTCATCGGAGGGGAGAGGGGAGGAGCTCATCTGCCCACTCTCCCTAGATGCCACCGATTGGGGCTGGTGGTGGAAAAAGGATCGCTGCATTTCCACAGTGCCGCATTAACCAGAAGCCTTATTCCTTTGTAATGTCTTTTCTCTCATCCTCTGTCTCACCCACCACCATTGCCACAAATTAGATCTGGTAATTTAATTTAAATTTAATAGTTTAACTACTTTTATATACCACTTTATCTAATAGTCAAAAAGGTTTACAAGTTAATTGATAATGTTGACTGTATATAAAATATGAGTCCAGTGAAACAATGTTTTAATTATACTATGTTAAGTGGGTGCAAGAGTAATCAATCAATAGAAATGGAAAAATTGAAGAAAAAAGGCAGCATATCTGGTCTCGAGATGCTGCGGTATGCTATTGTTCTTGAGTGTTGGGTAGGCATGCTCAATCCTCACTCCCAAAATGCTCAATGAAGAGTTGGGCTTTCAGCTTTTTTCCAAAGTTTATCAGGTCTGGAATAGCATGTATGCTGTCTGGAAGAGCGTTTCACATGGACAGTGCATAGAATGAAAAGGCTCTACTAGAAGCGTATTGGCTGCTCTTGACTTTCAGAGCAGGGATGGTGAATGTGTTTTGCAAAATTACTCTTCTAGGTCTGTTATTTGGTGTCCTATGTAGTAGTGACTGCAGATAGACCGAGGAGATGTTATGGAGTAACTTAAATGTTGTAAGGATAACCTTGTATTTAGTTTGGCTTGCTATGGGGAGCCAATGTGGCTGTTTGAGAATTGGTGTAATATGGGCAGTCCTATGTGTTCCGTATAGTATGCGTGCACCAGTGGTCTAAGCCATCTGCAAGGGGATGAAGTATAAACTTTGGTAAGCCTGGAAGAGGATGTTACAATAATCCATGCATAGGAAAACTAAAGCCTGGAAGACAGTGAAAAATGTTTTATGTCTAAAAAAGGATGTAGGTGCTGGACTGTCTTGACTCTGTGATATATTAGTCTTATGATATTCTTAATATGCGGTTGTAAGGTTAGATGTTGGTCTATAGTTACTGTACTCCTAGATAATGAACCTCTGGTTTTACTTCAAGTTGTGCTCCTGAGACTTGCATAAATGCTGGGGGATTGAAGTTTGTGTCTCTAGTGACAGAACGTCAGTCTTCTTAGAGTGTACTGTTAGGCTGTGCTCATTTAGTCACTGGGTGACAGAGTTAAAGCAATCTATTATGGGCTTGCATGTGGGACTAAAGAAGGGTATGTAGAGCATTATGTTGTCTGCATAGATATGAAAGAAGAGATTGTGCGCTTGTATGATGGAGTAGATGGGATGCCGAGGAAGATATTGAATAATAAGGAGGATAATGCAAAACCTTGTGGGACTCCTTGTCATTGGGTGTAGGTGCTTGTTTGCTGCTGATCTATCTTCACGCTTTGCTGACAGTCTGATAGATAGGAGCTGAACCACTTCAGTGTTATGTGAGCTAATCCTAGTGACTGTAGGCATAACAGTAGCTTAGTATGAGGAATTGAGTCGAAGGCTGAGGTGATGTCCAGGAATATCAGGATGAACCCTCTATATCCACCAGTACCAGCCAGGAGTTCGAGGAGGCGTACAATCCATAAAGAACAACCCCACCCCACATCTAAATGAATCATAATCAAGAAAAATTAATATATTCATACACTTAAAATATAAAACTACAACATCAAGACGTTAAATACTGTTGAAATAGATACGTTTTCAAAAAGTGGTGAAAAAGCATTTTAATATGGTCCAGCCTTAATTTTCTCAGGTAATGCTTTCCAGGCTTACACGGCACAACAACAAAAAAAAGCTTTTGTACAAGTTTAGTTTTGGGAATAATGCCTGGGTTTCAAAAACTACAGCTCATTAAATCTAGAGGATCTCAGATGCCTTGCCACACAACTTAAAGTTCTTAAATGAGGCAAATAAGCAGGTGCTTGACCATAAAAGAGTTTAAAGGCCAGACAAAGTAATTTAAGTCTTCTTCCAGTATGAATCAGGAGCCAATCAAGCCCAACAAGGAATGGGGTAGCATGCTCCAAACCATTAACCTTTCAGAACTAACTTGACTGCAGTATTCCATAATACTTGTAGTCTGTGCATCAACTCAACTAATATATCCACGTATGTAAAATTGCTGTAGTTGAATTGTGACAATACAATATTTATTTAATAGTTCAGACAAGTACAATCAGATGCTCCTCAGATATAAATGACCTCATTTTACAAATGAATCATAATAGATAAAATATTTTACATAATACTTCAGCAACTTGTGATTCAAAGGATAGGGCTGAATAAAAAACACACACCTAAAATCTTTAATGAAGCTACAACGGGGATAGAAAAACTGGCAATATGTGGACATGTATCTGTCACATTTTTTTTGCCCTCCCAATCACAGCAAAAGATAGTTACTCACCTGTAGCAGGTGTTCTCCATGCACAGCAGAAATAAAGTCCTCACATATGGGTGACGTTCCCCAACAGAGTCCTGCATGGGAACACTCCCCAGCTTCTATTGGAAGCTTTTGGGAAGCTCTACTGTGCCCGCGCTGTGCACCTCCTTTTCACCTGCCGCCACGGCACCATTTTAGATCAGTCTGATAACATAGTTGTAGCAGAAGACAACTTCTCGGGGAAGTGGGAGGGCTGTGAGGACTTATTCCTGATGTCCATGGAGAACATCTGCTACAGGTAAGTAACTACCTTTTCTCTGTGAATGCGCAGGAATGAATCCTCACAGGCTACTGAAAACTGGAGCAAAACTCAACTGAAGGCCAATTATATACAATAGCAGTGATTCTCTCTTCCTTTTTTTTTTTGGTAGCCTGGACAGAACAGAATGGGCCTAGGGTGGATGGTGTTGGATTCTAATCCCCAAACAGATTCTCGAGTACAGATTGGCCAAAGTTGCTGTCGCATCGGGAATCCCAATCTAGGCAGTAGTGAGATGTGAATGTGTGGACTGAAGACCTCATTCAGCCCTGCAGATCTCTTACATAGAGATCGAGCGCAAGTTGTCCACCGACGCGGCAGTAGCTCTGACATTATGTGCAATGACATGAACAACAAGGCTCAGGCCTGCCTGGGCATAAGCAAAAGAAATGCAGTCTGCTAGCCATTTTGAAAGACAACATTTGCAAACACCAGCCCCTAGCTTGCTGGGGTCAAAAGAAACAAAACGTTGAGTGGACTTTCTATAGCCTTGTGTCTGGTCCAAGTAGAAGGCTAAGGCCCGTTTGCAGTCCAACATTTGCAACTTGGCTTCCCCTTTGTATGCATGAGGTCTAGGGAAAAATGTTGGAAGAACAATTGACTGATTAAGATGGAAAACTGATACACCCTTGGAAGGAATCTGAGATGAGTACTCTATTCTGGTGGAATTTGGTATAAGGCAGATGAACTACTAGAGCCTGAAGCTCGCTCACTCTGCATGCTGAAGTGACGGCCACCAGAAATAACACCTTCCAAGTCAAGAACTTCAGAGGACAGGATCTGAACGGCTTAAAAGGAAGCTTTCATGAGCTGCACAAGAACCACATTGAGGTCCTAAGACACTGCAGGAAGCTTACAGGGAGACTTCAAGATAAGTACCAAGTGCACTGAAGTGGACCCTGATGGAGCTGGGCTTAAGTCCAGACTCAGAGAGGTGTAGAAGATATTCAAGCAGCTTTTGTGTGGAACAAAGGGATCTAGAGCCTGGCTCTTGCACCAAACAGCAAACCCACTTGTAAGGATAAGAATTTCTTATAGAGGCCCTCCTGGAAACCCAAAGGACATTGGTTACCTTGTCTGGCAGGTTGAGCTCAGACAACATTAGCCTCTCAATATCCATGCCAGGAGGGCCAAGGAACAGATGTTGGTATGCAACATTGTCCCATCTTTCTGTATTATAATATCAGACATGCGGCTGAGTCACAGTGGCTCCTGACTGGAGAGTTGTAGCAGGAGAGGAAACCACAGCTATCTGGGACAGCAGGGTGCATTGAGGATCATCATACCACTGTCTGGCGATTCAGAAGGATCTTCACAATGAGAAGCATTGGAGGATAAGCATAGAGAAGACCCTCCCCCTAGTGAACGAGGAAAGCATATAATGCTAGTCCTCTGTTTGATCTTACTATGAAGCCGAGCTGAACCACCTGGGCATTCTGCGGGGTGGCAAACAGATTTATCGTAGGGTGCCCCACTCTCAAAAGATGTAACTTCTCTGTCCAGCATCCACTCATGCAGCTGTAGGAATCAACTCAATCTATCTGCCAGAGTGTTTTGTTCACCTGGCAGGTATGTGGCTCTCAGTTACATCCCCTGAGCGAAGGCAAACCTCCACAACCTGACTGTTTCCCAACATAGGAGGTACAAACCTGTTCCTCCCTGCTTGTTGATGTAGAACATGGTAACTTGATTTTCGATCTGGATCATAACAATTTGGTTGGCCACTCAATCTCAGAAAGCCCTTAGGGTATTCACTTCTGCTCTTAGCTCCAAGACGTTGATCTGATGGAGAGTTACTTGGAAGGATCTATTATCCTGGGTGTGTAAACCATCAAGATGAGCTCCCCACCCCAGCTTGGATGTGTCCATCATCAGAATTTTCTGGGGTGGGGCAATTTGGAAAGGAAGACCCTTGGGCAAATTGTGGTTGACTGTCCACCAGTGTAAGGATTGAATAAGAGGGGCGGTAACACACAGATGATCCCTTAGTCGACCCTGGGACTGGGTCCATTGAGTCCTCAGAGTCCACTGAACTTGCCTCATCTGTAGACATGCCAAGGGTGCGATATGCACTGTAGAGGCCATATGGCCTAGTACAGTCAACATCTTGCGAGCTGTTACCTGCTGACTCACTTGAGTTTTCCACACTAGTGCTGTCAATTTGTGAAGTTGGCCATGCAGTAGGAAGGCTCTTGCCTGAGTCGTGTTGAGCAGGGCTCCAATAAATTCCAAATGTTGGGTGGCCTTAAGGTGGAATTTGGGATAATTTATCACAAACCCTAGTAGTTCCAACACCCTAATGGTCAATCATGTTGATTCTTGTACTTCTTCCAGAGAGGCACTCGATCACCCAATCATCTAGGTAGGGAAGACAAACACTCCCAGTGTCCAAAGGCAAGTCGCTACTACTGTGAGGCATTTTGTGAAGACACAAGGTGCCAAGGCCAGGCCAAACAGCAATACTCTGTACTGGAAGTGTTGTCCCCCCCAGGATGAATCTGAAATACTTCCTGTGAGTGGGATGTATCTTTATGTGGGTGTAGACATCCTTGAGATCCAGGAAGCATAGCCAATTCTCCTTTTTAAAGGTAAGGAAGTAGGGTGCCCAGAGAAATCATTCTCAACTTTCCTCTCACCAAGTATAGGTTCATATCTCTTAGGTCTAGGATGGGATGGTATCCCTGTTTTCTTGGGGATCAGGAAATACCTGGAATAAAACACCTGACCTCTTTGCTCTGGTGGCATGAGCTTGATCATGAGATCTGACAAGAGGGTAGTGATTTCTTGCTGAAGCAATTCCTGATGCAGAGGGTCAAGATGATGCGCTCGGGGGGGGGGGGGGGGTGGAATTTGGTGGTATTTCTAATAAATGTAGTTGATAACTGCTTTCAAAGATCTATAGAACCCATGAGTCTGACATCATAAGGGGCCACCTTTGAGCAAAAAGTGTGAGCCTTCCTCCAACCCGGAGGGTTTTCTACTGGGGTAGCTGGGAAATTGGCTATGCTCTGCAGGAACCAGTCAAAACCCCATCCCAGGTTTTGGCTGAGGAGTCAGCTGGGCCTTTTGAGGCTTCTCACGTCGTTGCTGATGGTGAAGGGCCTGCATGTGCTGGGAGACCTGGAGCCCTGGAAAGCATCTACTCCTGTGAGGGTAATAGGTCCTCTTGATTTCCCCCTTGGTACCTCCATCAAGAGGAGGCGTGCTCTGACATGCGCCTGAAGAGCCTGGTGAGAGTAATATACTGTTTCTCTATATGGCCACCTTTCTCTTCAACTTGCTTCCTGAAGAGATTCTCTCCACAGCAAGGGATGTCTGCCAGCTTGTTTTGTACTGACTGCTCCAGGTCTGGCAACTGGAGCCAAGCAAGTCTCCATGTGCCAACCCCGATTGCCGCATTCCTAGATGCTGTCTAGAGAAGATATAATACAGTTTCTCTCTAATATAGGACGGTCTTTTTTACTATATGGACAGATAGTTATAAGGTTAACGGCTGAATATCAATGGCTGTCCATTGCATTAGACTGAATACCCATAGGCTCCACCCCAAAACTATCCACCAAAAATTCACAGATACAGGGTTTTATATAATTAACAGTCGCCACTAAGAGACAGATTCTATAAAGTGCATATGGAAAGCTATGCACTAGAAATACACATAAGTCCCTAATCTGAAGGACTTATGCACATGAATGGGCACATATTTATTTATTTATTTATTTAACAGGTTTTCTATACCGCCTTATCATATACATTCAAAGCAGTTTACAATGAACAGCTATAGCAACAGGCTTTACACTGAACAGCATTATTCAACTTGGAGGATATATTGAAATAAAACAAGCAATTGTCAGATGCTAACAAGCAGCTATCAGTTGCTAACTATATACAAGTTGCTAACTATATACAAGAACTCTACTTCAGTTTCATTCATGTGCATGCTTTAGGCGATCGCTATTCTGTAACCATACATTTATGTCCCATCATGCGTATTTTCAGTATGGACATGCATATGGATAGAGCTTGGTCAGAGCAAAGGTGGGGCCTAAATTTATGCATGTATATTATAAAATATTATAACTTGCGCATTTTTCTAGCGAATATAGGTGCAGACATTTATGTCTGCTCTAGCTGCCTCTACTAGATTTCTTTAAAAAATAGGGGCATAAAGATGCGCTTCAAAGTACGTGCAAAAATGCAATGTATGCCTTTGAGTCAATGCTGTCTTCTGGCAACTGATCAGCTCCTTGGTTTTCTTGGCAGTGTGACTGGAAACAGATTGCAAGGCCTTTCTTCTGAGACAATGGAAGATTAAGTGACTTACAGAAAGAGTGCTAGTGGAAATTGAACCCTGGTCTCTTGGTTACCAAGCCAGTGCTTTAACTATTAGGCTACTCCTCCACTCCTCAAAGTATGCACAACTTCACTTTATAAAATAGGTCCATATACATGTGTGGCAATGCACAGAAACTCTACAGGAATTTATAAAATTACCCCCTAAGTCAAGGATTCTCAATCCAGTCATTGAGATACACCTAGCCAGTCAGGTTTTCAGGATATCCATAATGAATATGCATAGAACGTCTGACCAACCCACTCTCAAGTTACTTTTTTTGCTCTTAGATAAATGTGTCTCTTGAAAAAAGGTCTTTTGAGATATTGGAAAATTCTTGCCCGCCTGACTGGAAGAAATACCTCAAACATTTAAAGATACCAGCCTAACCTCCCACCTCATTTACATGTGAATCTCCATTATTTCTTTTACAGCCCATAGGAAACTTTTCTGTGAAGATATATATGTACAGTCACACACTACTGAGCAGAGGGAAGGCTATTAATCTTGTGTTTAGGGACAATCACCTCAGTGTGCCAATTTTTCAAAATTTAGAAAACCCAAACGAAATATACAACTTGAAACTCGAAAACTCAGTCCCAAGAACTAAAACAAATGTAACATGGACAAGAAAACCAGATTTATCATTCTCAATTACACTTCACAGCCATACTGAATACTCACCCCCACATTCATTTTTAACCACTTATTCGCACTCCATTTCCCAACACAACATCCCCTCCTCCCACTTCCACTACCTGCTCCCAACCCTCAACTTGGCTTATTCCTCTCTGATATTAACCAATGTGTTTGGTATTAATAATTGTTGTCATATTTTTTGTTATGGCTATATTATTTATTATGTCATTGTCATTTTATTTTATTATAATTCATCGTTGTGGCTGTTTTATCTGGACTGTAAACTGCTCTAATGGCCTTTGGCTAAAGGGCGGTATACCAAATACTACTAATAAATAAATGAGAGAGATCTGCATTCAATGGAGGCAGTGAATGCAAATTTCTCTCATGCATATTCATTGTGGTTATCCTGAAAATTTAGCTGTGTCCTGAGGACTGAGTTGAGAACCCCTGCTCTAAATGTATAAACACTTTTGAATATCGACCCATTAGGCTCCTATGTTTGACTGAATAGGGGACAAATTTAGGCACAAAACTTGGCAGCCTAAATTTAGGCATTCAGGAGCTGATATTCACAATCCTTAGCTGGTCGGCCAATGGAAGGCTGTCCAGATAAAAGTCCTGACCATAATATTCATTGGCACTACCTGGACTATAATATCTTCACAGACTGTCCAGTCCAATAGTTCTCAACCCAGTCCTCTGGGACCCCCAGGCCAGTCACGTTTTCAGGGTATCCACAATGAATATGCATGAGATAGATCTGCATACAATGGAAGCAGTGCATGCAGATCTATCTCATGCATATTCATTGTGCATACCCTGAAAATGTGACTGGCCTGGGGGTCCCAGAGGACTGGGTTGAGAACCACTGGTCTAGGCAGTGCAAGTGCAGTAAACAGGCAGAACAAGTGCACTGTCAGCACTATCCAGATAAGGTGAAATTAGGTCTTATCTGCTAATTGACGCATCTTGAGTGAGTCCAGTCCAGTCCCACACCCATGGGGAGTGTCAACTAACCAGCAGCTTGGAGACCGAGCATGTCATGTTTGATGACATCAGGAGATACATACCGGTGGCACCTCCTACCACAACCAGTATCCTATTGACAAAGCAGACTCACAAAAGCAACTTTACCTTAAAACAAATGAAAACTATATACACTAGACCTCCCCCCCCTCAGACAGCAGAACCATCCTCCTGCTCCTGAGGGAGAGAGAGAGAGAGGGAGAGAGAGAGAGAGAGAGAGAGAGATCGCTTACCACCTTCGAGACCATTGCATCTGGCCCCATCTGGACACTCCCGACAGCATAGACTCCCGCTGGGAAATCTTCTGCTTACATGTAATCTCCATCTTCCACTCCACGATGGTGCCCCTCACCAACTATATGATGACCTTTTTCAAGGCCGGAGACCTCTGTGGAACCAAAAAGGAAAATCATACCTCAGGTCAGATCGTTGCCCCCGTTACAGCTTCTGTCTCTGTCCAGACAGAGGTCCCAATGCCAGTTACAGAGAAACATAGAAATATTATGACAGAAAAAGACCACATGGCCTATCTAGTCTGTGCTTCCATATCAAATTATGCAGTTGTCAAACGTTCAAAAGAACCAAAAAACTGTAGTAGCTTCTTTTTATATTTTATTTTATTTTGCTTTTCTCTGTATTCAAAGTATAAGATACATAAACCCGGATTCCTCCTTCATTCTTGTAAGGTATCAAAAATTTCTTTGTAAAGATACATTTAGAAGAGAAGAACCGCTACTAAACTCTTGCAAGACTACTTTTAAAACAGGTCTCGACGCTCTACTCCGGCGCCTATTGGCGTTTCAAACTTTTTCTTCAGGAGACCATATCAGACATAATATGCTGCCCACGTTTCTCTTCTTGTTTCATACAAAAAAACGCCGCGCATTTTTTTGTACGCCGCGCGGCGTTTTTTTGTATGAAACAAGAAGAGAAACGTGGGCAGCATATTATGTCTGATATGGTCTCCTGAAGAAAAAGTTTGAAACGCCAATAGGCGCCGGAGTAGAGCGTCGAGACCTGTTTTAAAAGTAGTCTTGCAAGAGTTTAGTAGCGGTTCTTCTCTTCTAAATGTATCTTTACAAAGAAATTTTTGATACCTTACAAGAATGAAGGAGGAATCCGGGTTTATGTATCTTATACTTTGAATACAGAGAAAAGCAAAATAAAATAAAATATAAAAAGAAGCTACTACAGTTTTTTGGTTCTTTTGAACGTTTGACAACTGCATAATTTGATATTCTACGTTCAACAAAATAGACCACAATTGAAAATTTTTGTGCTTCCATATCGACAACTACAACAGTCCCCTTCTTTCCTTTAGAGATGTTCTGTGTTTGTCCCATGCTTTTTTGAATTCAGATACTGTTCTCATCTCTATCACCTCCACTGGGAGACTATTCCACGGATCCACCACTCTTTACGTAAAGAAATATTTCCGCATATCACTCCTGAATCTATCCCCTTTCACCCTCATCCCATGGCCCCTCGTAGCAGAACTTGCTTTCAATTGAAAGAGGCTGTCCCCCTGTGAATTTATGCCATGGAGGTATTTAAACATCTCAATCATATCACCTCTATCCCGTCTTTCCTCTAAGGTGTACATATTAAGATCATTAAGTCTGTCCTCATATGCTTTATAATGAAGACCACCAACCATTTTAGTAGCCACCCTCTGTACTGACTCCATCCTGTTTATAGCCTTTTGAAGATGCGCTCTCCAGAATTTCACACTATACTCCAAATGAGGTCCACCAAAGACTTATACAGAGGCACTAACACCTCCTTTTTTCTTCTAGCCATTCCTCTCCATATGCACCCAAGCATCCTTCTAGCTTTTGCTGTCACCTTTTCTACCTGTTTAGCTACTTTAAGATCATCAGACACAACCACGCCTAGGTCCCGCTCTTCTTTAGTGGACAAAAGTACTTTATCGCCTATACTCTATTGCTCCCTTGGATTGCTGCAGCCCAAATGCAGTTGAAGGACCGGTTCCATGTGCAGGGTGCCTGCATGCTGAAGCTCTCAGGAAACAAGTGGAAGAATTCAGAGGAGGTGGCGAGGCTGAGGAGCATTCAAGACAGTGAGAAGTACATTGATGTGATGCTTCTTGCAACAACCAAGCTCTCCAGCAGAGGAGAAGATGGGTGCCTACAGAATGACGAAGGTTGGACACAAGTCACCAGGGCATGCAGAATCACCAATCCAACTTCTCCAGCCCTTGAATTGAAGAACCATTATGCAGCAATGAAAGTAGAGGAGGTGAAAGCATCCCTGGAAAGGGAAGAACCAGAGCTCAAGTACCCCAAAGTTGCAGAATCAGTGACCACAAGGAAGCAAAGGGTAGTGGTGGTTGGTGACTCCCTTCTGAGGGGTACTGAGGCATCCATCTGCCGACCAGACTTGATATCCAGAGAGGTATGCTGTCTGCCGGGTGCCAAAATCCAAGATGTTGCAGAGAGTTTGCCGAGACTCATCAAGCCCACTGACTACGTATTACCCAATGTTGCTAATCCATGTCGGAACAAATGATACTACAAGGTATCCCTCTGAGCATATCAAAAGTGACTTCATGGCTCTGGGACAGAGGATGAAGCATATAGGTACAAAGGTGGTGTTCTCATCAATCTTCCCTGTTGAGGGTAAAGGCCAAGGCAGAGAAGCTCGCATCCTGGAGATGAATACATGGCTGAGTGGATGGTGTCATCGAGAGCGTTTTGGTTTCCTGGACCATGGGATGCTGTTCCAAGGGTTGCAGAGCAGAGATGGCGTCCATCTGTCCAAGAAAGATTGACACATCTTAAGTAGTAGAATGGCTACTCTACTGAAAAGGGCTTTAAACTAGATTCATTGGGGATGGGTGAAGAAAGCCCCCAGGTAAGTGAAACATTAAATATCTTTATGGAAATGAATAAAAGGGTAACATATGGAAAGCAGTGTGTATAAATGCCCGTAGCATGGGAAATAAAATCCCTGATGTTAAAGCTTTGGTGGAAGTGGCTGACATGGATCACAGAAAACCATGACTGGGATGTAACTATAACAGGCTATAATTTATTCAGAAAGGACAGGGTAGGAAAAAGGGGAGGAGGAGTGGCACTATATGTAAAAAAATAATATTAAAGCTTTGGAACTGCAGAGCTTAAAAGGGAGAGAGGAGGCACTGTGGGTTAAAATAGAAAGAGGGAAAGAGAAAGCTATTTGCATTGGTGTGATATACAGACCTCCCTCACAAGAGGAAGAGGTGGACAGAGAGTTAATTGAAGACATATGCAGCATTGCTAGGAATGGGGAAGTGCTACTGATAGGGGATTTCAATATGCCAGATGTTGTTTGGCACATTCCTGCTGCATCATCATCTATAAGTAAGGAGATCCTGGATTCTCTACAGGGAGAACTATTCAGGCAATTGGTAACAGACCCCACACATGAAGGGGCCATACTGGACTTGGTGCTTACCAATGGTGAAAGTGTTTCTGATGTTATAGTGGGAGATCATTTTGCATCCAGTGATCACAGATGGTGTGGTTCAGTATTAGGACTAGGGCTGTAAGTCACTTGCAATTTCCCTCAATCAATATTATTTCACACTTAACTTTAAAACAATGATGGTTCCTTGAGCATTCTTCTATTGTTCAGCTATTTCCTTTCAGTTGTTTTATTGTTTCCCAGCGCCACTCAATGGCGCCGTAACTACGTTTCACTCAGATTACTGAGGTTCTTCAGGGGAACATTCTCAAAGAAATGGATTTCATCAAAGGAACAATTCTCTGCGAGCAAACAAAAAAAGTGTGTGATTCCCTTTTATATTTCTTCGTTAGACATAATTAATATGTATTGAAAAATTCTTACACAAACCCAATCCATACTGCTAAACCCCTGCTGTGATACGAAACATACCCAATGAAAACTGAAACGTGCTTCCGACGTTCACATGAATCTGTTTCTTCTTCACTTCTTTTCAGAAACACTTTCTTCTCATCTGTGCAAAAAACGCCACGCATGCGGGAAAGCATTAACCTGATTTACCTTATAACTCCTCCTAGAGGTGGCCCCATCCACCCACAAATCTGATGTCAGATACTCATCTCTCTTCCCTATGATCAAATGAATTATATTAGATTATATGAGGATACCTCCTTTCACCCTCACTTGGTTTGCAGCTTGTCGTGCTGTGAGGGCTTGTGGCATCAGTGATGCTGAGAGCTAAACTATCGGTAGTTTAACTACTGGCAGGGTCTCCCAAGATGGACAGGTCTCAGCTGAGATGCCAGACCAAGACAAACCACCCATCTGGGCAGCAGCAGAATGGGATAGTGTTGACGGCGGAGGATCACATTTCTGTGACAACGGCAACAACACCAAACTTAAACTGCGCGGAAGAAAGGCCCGGCAATCTATTTCTGTATTTTGCCATGAAAACCCAGTGGATAGTTACAACAAAACAAATTGTGCTGTAGTGCTGGAAGATGAGACCCCCAGGTTGGAAGGCACTCAACTAGCTACTGGGGAAGAGCTGAAGACTTTTCAGAGTAAAGCCAGCATTTATGATGTGGTTGGATCAAAGCCCTCGGGACGTCTGACTGCTGATGTAGCTGCGCATGAAATGAGAGTCAGAAGCTGTAAAGATGTCTTACACATTGGAACATGGAACGTACGAAGCATGAACCAAGGGAAGTTGGAGGTGGTCAAGAATGAAATGGAACGTGTACAACTTGATCTGTTGGGTGTCAGCGAACTGAAATGGACTGGCATAGGGCACTTTGCATCAGATGATCACATGGTCTACTATGCTGGAAATGAAAGACAAAGAAGAAATGGTGTTGCATTTATAATAAAGAAGAAACTTGCAAGAACTGTAATGAAATACAATGCAGTCAGCGAACGCTTAATCTCTATTCGTCTACGAGGAATGCCTATCAACACAACTATAATTCAAGTATATGCCCCAACAACAGCTGCAGAAGAGAATGAAATTGAAGAGTTCTATGAACAAGTACAAGCTGAAATTGACAGAACATGCAAACAGGATATCCTGATAGTCATGGGTGATTGGAACGCAAAGGTTGGCAACAAAGAAGAAGACAAAGTAGTTGGAAAATATGGACTTGGCAACAGAAATGAAGCTGGAGAAAGACTGATAGAATTCTGCAAGACCAACGATCTAGTCATCTTGAACACCTTCTTCCAGCAACACAAGCGGCGACTGTACACATGGACTTCACCCAATGGATTGTATAAAAATCAAATTGACTACATCTGTGGAAGTCAACGATGGAAAAGCTCTATAACATCAACAAAGACAAAACCTGGAGCTGACTGTGGTACAGATCATCAACTACTAGTATGCAAACTCAAGCTAAAGCTGAAAAAGAGCAAACCACTCATGAATGCAGCAAAATATGATCTTGAGAATATACCACTGGAATTTAAAGACTGCCTGCAAAATCGATTTGCTGCTTTAGATACAAATGATAGAGTTCCAGAAGAGTTATGGAATGACATCAAGAAGGTTGTGTTGGAAGAAAGGGAGAAGTCTCTACAAAAGGTAAAAAAGAAAAAATGGCCAAAAGGGATGACGGAAGAAACTCTGAAAATTGCCCAGAAACGCAGAGAAGCTAAAGCCAGAGGAGAAAGAAAGACAATCACAGAACTCAACAGAGATTTCCAACGTGCAGCAAGACAGGACAAGGAAAAGTACTGCAATGACGCATGCAAGGAAATAGAAACAGAAACTATTAGAGGAAGAACAAGATCAGCTTAACTAAAGCTACGAGAGTTAAAGAAAAAGTTCCAGTCTCGAATTGGAATGTTACAAGATGCTCAAGGTTCTATGTTGAATGATGCTGAGAAGATCAAGAAAAGAAGGAAGGAATATACAGAGTTTTTATATGATAAAGATCAAGTGGACCAACAGCCGTTTCAACCTGTACCTTATGATCTGGAACCATTGGTGATGAAAGAAGAAGTTGAAGCAGCATTGAAAGCCTTATCAAAGAACAAAGCACCAGGCATTGATTGCATTCCCATAGAAGTATTACAGCAATCTGATGCAGCTGT
Source organism: Ichthyophis bannanicus (assembly GCA_033557465.1). NCBI lineage: Eukaryota > Metazoa > Chordata > Amphibia > Gymnophiona > Ichthyophiidae > Ichthyophis > Ichthyophis bannanicus. Next base: position 1,093,340,725 of record CM066032.1, on the reverse strand, counting down.
TACCATACTTACAAGGCTCTGCCAAGAAATATGGAAGACGGCATCATGGCCAACTGACTGGAAAAGATCTGTGTTTATACCAATACTAAAGAAAGGTGATCCAACTGACTGTGGAAATTATCGCACAATCTCTCTGATCCCACATGCCAGCAAGATTCTACTGAAGATTATTCAAAAGAGACTACAATCATACCTGGAACAAGAACTACCTGAAGTGCAAGCAGGGTTCAGAAAAGGGCGAGGAACGAGAGACATCATTGCGGATGTGAGATGGATCCTTGAAAAGACTAAAGAATACCAAAAGGATATCTATTTGTGCTTTATCGACTATAGCAAAACTTTTGACTGTGTAAACCATGAGAAACTCTGGGCCACATTAAGAAGCATGGGTATACCAGAACACCTGATTGTTCTCTTGCACAATCTGTACATTGATCAAGAAGCAACAGTTCGAACGGAACAAGGAGAAACAGAATGGTTTAAAATAAGCAAAGGTGTAAGACAAGGCTGTATACTTTCCCCCTACCTGTTTAATTTATATGCAGAACAAATCATCAGAGAAGCAGGATTGTATGAAGACGACAGAGGTGTGAAGATTGGTGGAAGACTCATCAACAACCTTTGCTATGCTGATGATACCACATTACTGGCGGAAAGTGAAGATGATCTGAAACATTTGCTTCTCACAATCAAAGAACCTAGTCTCAAAATGGGCCTGCACCTTAATGTAAAGAAGACAAAGATCATGACAACTGGCATAATCAACAGGTTCATCGTCGAAGGAGAAGACATTGAAACCGTGAATAACTTTAACCTACTTGGATCAACTATCAATAAAGAAGCAACAAGCAGTCAAGAAATCAGACGACGCATTGCTCTTGGCAAAATGGCTATGAAAGACCTAGATAAGATTCTCAAGAGCAGAGATGTCTCTCTCCATACAAAGATTCGACTTGTTCAAGCCATGGTATTTTCAATAACATCATATGGATGTGAAAGCTGGACAGTGAAAAAGATAGACAGGAAGAAAATTGATGCCTTTGAATTATGGTGCTGGCGGCGAATACTGTGTATACCATGGACTGCCCGAAGAACAAACCAGTCTGTAGTAGAGGAGATCAAACCTAAGCTTTCTTTAGAAGCTCAGATGACAAGACTTCGACTTTCATACTTTGGACACATCATGCGGAGAGAGAGATCATTAGAGAAAGACATCATGCTTGGCAAGATAGAAGGTCAACGCAAAAGAGGAAGGCCAGCAATGAGATGGATCGATACAATAACAGCAGCTATGGGTACCAGTCTGTCAACAATGAGCCGCCTGACTGAAGACCGAACACAATTTAGGATAGCTATCCAGAGGGTCGCCATGAGTCGACTCCGACTCGACGGCACTTAACAACAACACCTCCTCTCAACAGACGCCCCATTCTACTCCGGTATTTAAACCATTTGGTATAACAGACTGGAGATGGAAAATCCAGCGTTGTTCACGAACCAGCAATGTTTGTTCTAATGATTTTCCATAAATTGGTGTAAAAACCTGTTCTATACAGAAACATCGCAAGTTGTCAAACAAATGTCTATAAACTTGGCAATGTTGGACAATGGGCGCTGTGGTGACCCCATGTTTCAAACGGCTTTTATGTTCAAGCATCCGAGTTCGAAACGGTCTCGTGGTCTTCCCTATATAGAACAGATTACAGGGGCAGTTAATCGCATACACCACATTCGTAGTATCACAAGAAGTGTTGCCTTTCAAAACACTCTTTTCCATGATATACAACTTATTAATTTCACTCGTTATATCACAAATGTTACAATGACCACATTTGTGATGTCCAAATTCTTTTTCTCCATTTTGTCCCACATTCAGAGGACGCAATATGGCCGGACTCAATTTTTCTTTAATATTCCTGTCCCTACGCCACATTTATTTATTTATTTATTTATTTTACATTTCTTATATACCGCACTATTTACGATCAGCGCGGTTTACATAAAACAAAACAGAATCCGACAATGAACAAGAGTCAGGTCATTACAATGAACAGGAGCAATCAACTTGGATAACGGGGGAAACTATGTACATAAATGCATCGGATTGTCTAATTTTCTAAACCAGAAACATTGCTGATAACATTGGCATGTTTAGAAATAATCTTCTTTATCTTAAAACTTAAAGGAGAGTACTTTGTAATGAAATTGACTGCGTCCGGACAGATCTCTAATCTGTCCTTTGTAGATGCAGCCAGAAGTCGTGATCGCTCATTGAACAGTGCTCGATGGTATGCTCGTTTTATAATTCTGGGAGGGTAACCTCTATCTTTGAAATTTTTTGCCAAAACTGCTGCTTGTTTCTTATAATCCTGAACTTCAGAACAGTTCCTACAATACCGTAGAAACTGCGAAAAAGGCAATCCTTCCTTCAGCCTCAAGGGGTGTGCACTCTGGTAATGGAGGAACGTGTTCCGATCAATTGACTTCCTAAATACTGTCGTTTTCCACTCCGAGCCTCCTTTTCTAATTGAGACGTCCAAAAAAGTAATGTCTGTCATGCTTGCTGTGTGAGTGAACTGAATGTTCCTGTCCAGGCCATTTATCCGTTCCACAAAAGAGTTCAAAGAATCTATGGACCCCAACCATAACATAAAAATATCATCGATGAATCGATGCCACAACTTGATCTTGGCAGTATAGTGAGAGGAAAAAACCCAATGGCGCTCAAAATCCCCCATGAAAAGATTAGCTTTAGAGGGGGCACAGGTGGCCCCCATCGCTACCCCAGAGACCTGCTGGAAAATCTTTTACAAATTTTGAGTAATCATTCACAGTGGGCCATTAATTCGGACATAGTCCTGGTAACCTTGGATGTTACTGCCCTATATATGCATATTCCCCAACCTCAAGAATTTGAAACAGTGGCACAGGCTTTAAGGGCTAGAAGGGATCTGTCAGAAAATCAATTAAGTTTCCTTCTGGAATTGACGAGGCTGACAATTTTTCACAATCATTTTAAATTTGAAGATGAGATTTTCCAGCAGGTCTCTGGGGTAGCGATGGGGGCCACCTGCACCCCCTCTATAGCTAATCTTTTCATGGGGGATTTGGAGCGCCATTGGGTTTTTTCCTCTCACTATACTGCCAAGATCAAGTTGTGGCATCGATTCATCAATGATATTTTTATGTTATGGTTGAGGTCCATAGATTCTTTGAACTCTTTTGTGGAATGGATAAATGGCCTGGACAGGAACATTCAGTCCACTCACACAGCAAGCATGACAGACATTACTTTTTTGGACGTCTCAATTAGAAAAGGAGGCTCGGAGTGGAAAACGACAGTATTTAGGAAGTCAATTGATCGGAACACGTTCCTCCATTACCAGAGTGCACACACCTTGAGGCTGAAGGAAGGATTGCCTTTTTCGCAGTTTCTACGGTATCGTAAGAACTGTTCTGAAGTTCAGGATTTTAAGAAACAAGCAGCAGTTTTGGCAAAAAATTTCAAAGATAGAGGTTACCCTCCCAGAATTATAAAACGAACATACCATCGAGCACTGTTCAATGAGAGATCACGACTTCTGGCTGCATCTACAAAGGACAGATTAGAGATCTGTCCGGACACAGTCAATTTCATTACAAAGTAGAAACATAGAAACATGATGACAGAAAAAGACCACATGGCCTATCTAGTCTGTTCTTCCATAACAACAACTACAACAGTCCCCTTTTTACCTTTAGAGATCCTCTGTGTTGGTCCCATGCTTTTTTGAATTCAGTTACTGTCCTCATCTCTACCACCTCCACTGGGAGACTATTCCACGGATCCACTACTCTTTCTGTAAAGAAATATTTCCGCATATCACTCCTGAATCTATCTCCCTTCACCCTCATCCCATGTCCCCTTGTAGCAGAACTTGCTTTCAATTGAAAGAGGCTCTCTCCCTGAACATTTATGCCACGGAGGTATTTAAACATCTCAATCATATCACCTCTATCCCGCCTTTCCTCTAAGGTGTACATATTAAGATCCTTAAGTCTGTCCTCATATGCTTTATAATGAAGCCCATTAATCATTTTAGTAGCAACCCTCTGCACCGACTCCATCCTGTTCACATCCTTTTGAAGGTGCGGTCTCCAGAATTGCACACCATACTCCAAATCAGGTAGCACCAAAGACTTATACAGAGGCATTATCACCTCCTTTTTTCTGCTAGCCATTCCTCTCCGTATGCACCCAAGCATCCTTCTAGCTTTTGCCGTCGCCTTTTCTACCTGTTTAGCTACTTTAAGATCATCAGACACAACCACGCCTAGGTCCCGCTCTTCTTTAGTGGACAAAAGTACTTCACCTCCTATACTGTATTGCTCCCTTGGATTGCTGCAGCCCAAATGCATGACCTTACATTTTTTAACATTAAATCCCAGCTGCCAAATTCTAGACCATTCTTCAAGCTTAGCTAGATCCCTCCTCATGTTATCTACACCTTCCTGGGTGTCTACTCTATTGCAGATTTTGGTATCATCTGCAAAGAGACAAACCTTACCCGACAGCCCCTCTCCTTTAAGTTTTAAGATAAAGAAGATTATTTCTAAACATGCCAATGTTATCAGCAATGTTTCGGGTTTAGAAAATAAGACAATCCGATGCGTGTGGCATAGGGATAGGAATCTTAAAGAAAAATTGAGTCCGGCCATATTGTGTCCTCTGAATGCGGGACAAAATGGAGAAAAAGAATTTGGACATCACAAATGTGGTCATTGTAACATTTGTGATATAACGAGTGAAATTAAAAAGTTTGTATATCATGGAAAAGAGTATGTTTTGAAAGGCAACACTTCTTGTGATACTACGAATGTGGTGTATGCGATTAACTCCCTCTGTAATCTGTTCTATATAGGGAAGACCACGAGATCGTTTCGAACTCGGATGCTTGAACATAAAAGCCGTTTGAAACATGGGGTCACCACAGCGCCCATTGTCCATCATTGCCAAGTTTATAGACATTTGTCTGACAACTTGTGATGTTTCTGTATAGAACAGGTTTTTACACCAATTTATGGAAAATCATTAGAACAAACATTGCTGGTTCGTGAACAACGCTGGATTTTCCATCTCCAATCTGTTATACCGAATGGTTTAAATACCAGAGTAGAATGGGGCGTCTGTTGAAAGGAGGTATCCTCATATAATCTAATATAATTCATTTGATCATAGGGAAGAGAGATGAGTATCTGACGTCAGATTTGTGGGTGGATGGGGCCACCTCTAGGAGGAGTTATAAGGTAAATCAGGTTAGTGCTTTCCCGCATGCGTGGCGTTTTTTGCACAGATGAGAAGAAAGTGTTTCTGAAAAGAAGTGAAGAAGAAACAGATTCATGTGAACGTCGGAAGCACGTTTCCGTTTTCATTGGGTATGTTTCGTAACACAGCAGGGGTTTAGCAGTATGGATTGGGTTTGTATAAGAATTTTTCAATACATATTAATTATGTCTAACGAAGAAATATAAAAGGGAATCACACACTTTTTTTGTTTGCTCGCAGAGAATTGTTCTTTTGCTGAAATCCATTACTTTGAGAATGTTCCCCTGAAGAACCTCAGTAATCTGAGTGAAACGTAGTTACGGTACCATTGAGTGGCGTTGGGAAACAATAAAACAACTGAAAGGAAATAGCTGAACAATAGAAGAATGCTCAAGGAATCATCATTGTTTTAAAGTTAAGTGTGAAATAATATTGATTGAGGGAAATTGCAAGTGACTTACCAAAAAAGCCGGAACGTTAGTCATTGATGCTAAAAGGCGCCGCTGGATACTATGTATCATTGTTGAGGCTGACGAGGAGTCTGAGACAACCTCCGTACTACGGGGTAATGCATTGCAAATTATTCCCCTATTCTATGTTAGAGAATCTGTTCTAATGGAGTAATATTTTAGTAGTTGTATGCATTTTGAATTACTCCTAAAGTTCTGACCAATATATATTGTAGAATCCATTCAAAAGCAAGGGTTTTAGACTTTAGGAAAACTAACCATGCCAAGATGGGCCAATACCTCAGGGAGTCTTTAGCAGGATGGGAACAGCTGGGAGATGTAGAAAATCAGTGGGCAAAACTGAAAGAGGATATTTTAAGGGCAACCAACCTTTTTGTTAAAATGGTAAATAAAGGTAAAAGGAAAAGGAGACCGCTATGGCTTTCGAAAGAAGTAGCTGAAAAGGTGAAGAAAAAGAGGGAGGCCTTCATGAAATACAAGAGATCACAGAGAGAGGATGATAGGCATCTATATTTGGAAAAACTTAGAGAAGCTAGCAAAGTAGTCAGGAAAGCAAAGATTCAAAAAGAGGAGGAAATAGCCAATGCAATAAAATGGGGGGATAAGACATTTTTCAAATATGTTAGTGAGAAGAGTTAGGTCAAAAGTGGTATTGTCAGACTCAAGGGTGAATAGGAGGAATATGTAGAAGTTGATGAGGATAAAGCAGAATTGCTTAACAAATATTTCTGTTCTGTATTCACAGATGAAGAAACAGGAGCAGGACCTCAGAAAACACCCACAAACAGGAACAGAAGCGAGGGGCATCTTGAACAATTTTCAGAAGACTAGCTAAACTTAAATTTTCAGAAGACTAGCTAAACTTAAAGTAGACAAAGCAATGGGACCAGATGGGATACACCCTAGAATACTGAGGGAACTTGGGGACGTTCTAGCAGCTCCACTGACTGACCTTTTCAATGCCTCATTGGAGTCGGGAGTGGTGCCAAAGGACTGGAGAGAGGCTCATGTGGTGCCTTTACACAAAAGCGGAAGTAAGGATGTGGTTGAAAACTACAGGCCGGTTAGTTTAACTTCGGTGGTGATTAAATTATTAGAAACGCTGCTGAAAGAGAAAATTGTGAGGTTTCCGGATTCCAGTGGATTACAGGATCCGAGGCAGCATGGATTAACCAGAGGCAGGTCTTGTCAGACAAATCTGATTGATTTCTTTGACTGGGTAACCAGGGAGTTGGTCCGAGGGAGAGACCTAGATGTGGTGTATTTAGATTTCAGTAAAGCCTTTGACACCATTCCTCACAGGCTACTTATAAACAAACTGAGCACCCCTAGGGATGGACCTTAAAGTTACCTCTTTGGTTAGAAATTGGTTGAGTGGGAGGCAACAGAGTACAGGTAAATGGAGCTCACTCTGAGGAGAAGGAAGTTACCAGTGGTGTGCCCCAGGGATCTGCCCTTGGTCCAATTGTTTTCAACATCTTTGAAAGTGATATAGCGGAAGGGCTGTCGGGTAAGGTTTGCCTCTTTGCAGATGATACCAAAATCTGCAATAGAGTAGACACCCAGGAAGGTGTAGATAACATGAGGAGGAATCTAGCTAAGCTTGAAGAATTTGGCAGCTGGGATTTAATGTTAAAAAATGCAAGGTCAGGCATTTCGGCTGCAGGAGTTCAAAGGGAGCAATATAGTATGGGAGTGAAGAACTTTTGTCCACTAAAGAAGAGCGGGACCTAGGCGCGGTCATGTCTGATGATCTTAAAGTAGCTAAACAGGTAGAAAAGGCGACAGCAAAAGCCAGAAGGATGCTTGAGTGCATACGGAGAGGAATGGCTAGCAGAAAAAAGGAGGTGCTAATGCCTCTGTATAAGTCTTTGGTGCGACCTCATTTGGAGTATAGTGTGCAATTCTGGAGACCGCACCTTCAAAAGGATGTGAACAGGATGGAGTCGGTGCAGAGGGTGGCTACTAAAATGATTAGTGGTCTTCATTATAAAGCATATGAGGACAGACTTAAGGATCTTAATATGTACACCTTAGAGGAAAGGCAGGATAGAGGTGAACATGATTGAGACGTTTAAATACCTCCGTGGCATAAATGCACAGGGGGAGAGCCTCTTTCGATTGAAAGCAAGTTCTGCTATGAGGGGTGCGGCGCTCCTGCCCGGCCTTGGGGCTAAAGACAGGAGCGGCGGTCTGATGCTTCGTGAGGAAGGAGAGTAACCTGTATCCAGGGAATGCTGGGTATTGTAGTTCCTGCTCCTCTCGCTCCGAAATAAAGAGTTGTAGTTATGGGGTTTCTTAATAGCAAGTATATTTATTATAGTAAAGGATATTGTTCCATCACATGGCAAATAAATGCAAACAAAATAGGTGCTTCAAATGCTAACAGGAAAACTTAGGATAAAGGCAACTTAAAGTATAACTGCTTCTTTTCACTTCTAAGCAAATTACTCACTTTGCCCCAAGAGGTCAGTTAGTTTCACTGCAGCCTCTTTCAGCCACTGTTACCTTCACAGTGCTGGGGAAAATCAGGTGCACATAATTAGAGCTTTCTCAGCAAGGCAATACAACAGCTCCGTAGCATTCAATTCACATACGGTAAAAAGCAGTTTCCTTCAGCTTGGCATCTCTACACAGCAGACCGTGCAATCCATGCTCTCACAATCTGGTAAATCTGTATTTTCTTGTGTTAATTCTTCAAGCTGTATGGAATTACTGGCTTCTGGTACCACTGGCTGTCTTCTAGCTTGCAACTCTAAAAACTGCTTAAAACTCTGTAGGAGCAATTCAGCCTGCTGTTTGGGAGATAGGGAATTGCTATCAGCTATACAACTTCCCTCTGGCTTAAGGCTGTTTATTTTCTCCTCTCTTAGATTAATTGTATCAGAGTAACTGCTAGTCTCTTTTGCTAATGTTTCACACACAGGAGAGTTAGCTTTACGTTCAGCCTGGAAACTTGGTGGCAATTCACTTACTTGTTGCCAAGCCGTTCTGACTTCAGATGGCTCCAACGTTCTCCAGCTGTTAGAATGTTTGTTGCTCTCTGGCTCAAACGGTACTCCACAGAATGATTGTTTTCTTTCTTGTGCCTGCCTTGAAGGCTTCCTTTCCCAGGGCTGTGCCTTCCAACGGTTGTCTATTTCAGGGCTAGGTCCTCTCTCCTTGGGACTTCTACTCACTGCCTCTGAATAGAACTTTGCAGGTTTCTTTCCAATGCCAGGTTCCCCAGTATCAGCATACTGTCTTCTGGCCTTCCAGTCATTCTCCTGCTTCTCCTTCTTTCTCTTCTCATTCTGACTAGCAAAGCCATACCCTGGTTTAAAACCACGTTCTCTTCTGGACACGCCCCTTCCAAGGACAGGGTGTGCCCAATCAGGACTGCAGGACTCCTCCCCTGGGCTGGTCTCCATGCTCAGCTCCGTGGAATAGAGTCTCTCTTTCTTTCCAGCTTTATCAAATTGGCATAAATCCTGCTGAACCTCAGGATTTTCATCCATCTCCATAGCCTCAGGAGGGCGCTGTTCACCACAGGGGACATGGGATGAGGGTGAAAGGGAATAGATTCAAGAGTGATATGCGGAAATATTTCTTTCCAGAAAGAGTGGTGGTTCCGTGGAATAGTCTCCCAGTGGAGGTGATAGAGATGAGGACAGTATCTGGGGGAGAGAGTAATGCAGGACCCTGGGCCACCCCAGGGGAGGGGCGCAGAACTGAGGGTTCACTCCTGTTGAACCCTGGTCCTCTGTCTCAGCTCCTGAGTTTATCCACTTCCAGGATCAGGGGACATCTTGAACCCTTCTCTTTTTCCTCCAATGTTAAGATAACCAAAGATAGAAAAGTGGTTTAGGACTATGATTCATATAATTCAGTTTTCCCTCCAAGCTGAAGTCTCCTCCCACCATTATCTCCCAAGTTCTGGAAACACTGTGTGGCATAAAAAGTCATAGTCACAATAATTAGTAGAACCATTAAGGATCTCTACCTGCACAAAATATGGTAGAATCTTAGGGGTCTCTACAAGTATAAAGTCAAATGCACATTTAATGCTCATTTGCACATTTAATACAGTCAATGCTCCTTTAATATGGAACGCTCTGCCGGATAAACTCAGAGATATCACAGATCTTTCAGCATTTCGAAAAGATCTTAAAGCTCACTTATTTATAGAGTACTTTGGAGACTCATTCCCAATAGATGAAATATTTCCCACTTAAATTCATGTATACTCATATTCATTAATTCACAACTTACTTTTTCCTTTTTCTTACTCTATCTTACAATACCACATTATCACATTTACTCTTTACACTAATAATATAATTCTAGTGAACTACAATACATTTTTCCTTGCTCAGATAAGATAAGATTTTTGAAATTTGTAAATATTTAAATCTGTATATATGTTTAAACTATCTATATACCTAATCAGCATTTACTCAGCATTGTAACCCTCAAATTACCATTTTTATTATATACAATTTAATGTTCACTGTAATTTCAATTGTTTGAATAAGTTTCAATGTAATGCTCAAGTTTTGTTCTATGTAAACCACTTTGATTTTTCTGAAAGGCGGTATATAAAACCGTTCAATAAATAAATAAATAAATAAAACAAACATTATTTTACATGGAGGGTTACAGCAGATTTTTCTGTGTTGCAGAGTTTATAATGTCTTTTGTACTCTTGCAGCCTTTGTCTGGTGCGGCTGGTTTCTCCTATATACAATTGGAATTCCATGCAGCTGTGGCCAATCATACATAGGTGAAACTAGTCGCATCAGAGAAGAAAGGCTACAAGAGCACAAGAGACATTATAAACTCTGCAACACATAGAAATCTGCTGTAGTCCTCCATGCAATGGAAACTGGCCATACAATCAAATTTGATGACACAAGAATCTTGGAAAAAGAAGAGGATCAAAGAGGCGGTAGAGATAGCAAAACATCCACGCAACTCAATGGAGACAAAGGATTTAACATCAAAGTATAGCAACTCCTCTTTCACAGAAGGTTTAATGATACAAGGTCTGATGACATTTTTTTCCATGTTCCAGAATCTGTAATTGTCACAACAATGTTCCTGCTAAAATCGAAATTCCCTCCCTCCAAGATTCCTACTTGCACTTTGCCTGTCTTTTGTCCAATGAACCTTCCCACCAAAATTCAAATTTCAAAATTCCACCTTTTCTTTAACAAACTTTCCCACCAAAATTCAAAATTTCCTGTTTCAAACCTACCAATCCAGTTTTGAGAACCACTGTATATAAGAACAAATATTCACTGCATAATTAAAGAAAGCTACAGCATGATGGCTGAAATGTCGGTTCCACTTACCAAGACTGCGGCATGAGTCAGAAAACTGCAAAAATCATGATACTAGCTGCGGAAGCCTAAGAGAACAGAACCCAAAACAGTTCTACAGGACACTGGGGAAGAGAATGTTAGTATGGTTAAAATACCTCCAACAAAAGCTAAAACAGAAACATTCTGGAGAGACTTATACGAGGACCCTGTAGAGCACAATCAAGAAGCAGAATGGTTACCCTGTATACTGGAGAATTTGGAAAAGGTAAAGAGCAAACAATGGAATGTCCTGAAGTAACTAAAAAGTTGAAGTCAGGTTAAAAAGAGCTCCAAACTGGAAAAGCCCTGGCCCAGATAGAGTGCCAATTTTTGGCTTAAGACCTGGTATAAAAAACAGCTGGTCAAGCAGCCAGATTTAAACACCACAATGGCTAATAATAGGAAGAACACTTCTCCTTCCAAAGGGAGCTCCAAGCAATGTCCCTACCAAAATGGGGTTATTTTCCAGATCACCGCAGCAGCCCCATGACAATTGCTCTGTGTTTTGTCTTATTTTATTTTGTTTTGCCCTGAATTGATTATTGCTCTGTGTTTTGTCTTGACTAGATTGTAAGCTCTGACAAGCAGGACTGTCTCTTGCATATGTATATCTGTACAGCGCTGCGTGCGACTGGTAGCGCTATATAAATGCTAAATAGTAGTAGTACTAGTACTAGTAGTAGTAGTAGAAGATCAAAGACCAAGCCTCGACAACTGTCAACCTCTCCAGATCGTTATTAACTCCGGACCAGGAAAGGGTTTTAAATCTTGACCTTTCCTTTGTTCTCGTTATTCGATACAATCCATTCAAACTTAGAGAGGCTTTATATCGATTTTTCTGTAAATTTTGCATTATACAACTCTCTTATGTGTAATCCTTCCAGATGGCTCCCACCTGGTGACATTGATCCGGTCCTTTCTACTTACCAAAACCTAATTCTTTCTGATTTGGCCAAGATGGAGAGCAATTTTAAAGGCTCTTTTTCCAATTTATCAACATCTGAGTGGAAAGCATTAGATGCTTTGACTAAATCAACACAGCTCACTATTTGCAATGCGGACAAGGGAGGAGCAGTGGTTGTACAATCTACTGTTGATTATCATGCTGAGCTTTTGCTTCAATTATTTGATGTCCATTATTACACTCTTTTGGAGTCGGACCCTACTCCACATATCAAGAACTGCATTACAACTTTAGTTTCTGCAGCTATCAAGTAGGGTTGGATTACATCCAAAGAGGCTGATTTTTTGGTTGCCAAACATCCTAAAATTCCTGTGATTTACACATTACCTAAGATCCACAAGTCGCTGAATCGTCCTCCTGGCAGACCAATAGTATCACGTAGTTGGTTACATTGGATGTTCAAGCATTTTACATGAATATTGATCAAACTGAAGTTTTGCAATGCCTTCGCACATATTCGCTGTCATTACCTTCTCGCTTGCCACGAGACTGGCTGCTGAACCTATTGCAATTAGTCCTCACTAAGAATTTTTTTCTTTATGATGGAAAATTTTATTTACAACACTTTGGTATTGATATGGGAGCCACGGTGGCTCCATCATTAGCCACCATTTATATGGCACAGATTGAAAAGTTTGTTAGAATTAGGCTTTTTTTCCATTGCTGTAAGCCCTTTTGATACAGCCTTTTTTGGCAAAAAGGAAGCTTGCGTCAAGGCCAAGCATGGAGAGTTAAAGTTTGAAGTTTAGAGCCTGAAAGAGAAGTGTTTTTCCTCAGTTTTGGCTGGTTCATTGAGCTGGCTTTGGCAGTGTGCTGAAGAGCCGTTGGATTTGGTCCCGTTGAGACTGTGTGCTGTTTATGCTGTTTACTTCAGATAAGTACAGTGGGCTCTTATTTGGGGGCTTCTATTTACTTGGAAGTAATTTTGTGCTATGTTTTTTCAGCTCTGGGACTACACTGATGACTCCTGATATACTGCTATGTGTGATGCAGCAAGGGGTACACAGCTCATGGAAGGGCAGGAAAAAGAAAGACTTACCTCAGATTCAGCATTGGAAAAGAGCACTAGGCACTCTGATTCAGTTGAGCAAAGGAAATTGTTACTGCGTAACAAACAGAAAACTCACCAGGAACACCTGATTGAAAATCCCCAGGTCACGTGTAGGGCTAGGGATTACTTAAGACAGGGTTCCAGTCAGAGAGGAGGAAGAGTTGTGGCAGCTAGAGTTGTGGCAGGAAGAGTTGTGGCAGGAAGAGTTGCAGAGGGAGCAGCAGATGCAGTTGCACCGGCAGATGCAGATGAAGGCAGAGAGAGAGAAAGGCACGTTACAACTCTCGAGCAAGGCAAAAGCCGGGGAGAGAGTGGCAGGAGGTGTGGCTCTCATCAGCTGAGCAGAAACCCCAGGGGAGTGCTGGGAGGAAACTTTTCTCACGGAGAACCAGGAAGTGAATCTGGCTCCAGCACTCAGGAAGAGAGGTTCAAGGCAAGCTGTACTAGGAGAAAACCTGCTACCAGAATTAGCCTTGAAGAGAAGCCAGGAGGGTCCCACTACACAAGAGACCGGTATGTGCCAGCTCTAAGCACAGGTCAGTGTAAGAAGAAAGTGTCGGGGGATGGGAACTCCAAGCACATCTGCAGCATAAGAAATAGTTGTAAAGCTAGGACCAATTATACTTCTGCACAACCAGCCTGGGAGGCTAAAGCCAAAAGATATAGGGAGCCAAGTACCAAGGCAATCCCTGCAGAGAGAAAGAAACCTCCATATGCTTACAGGGAGAAGTTTAAAACTTATAACTGCCAAGGGCGTGGTCCTGAATATAACCGCACGAAGCAAGATGTTTCAGAGCTGATGTTCTGGGAGGAAAGCCCAGGCAGAAGCCACTACAGAGGGAGGTATAGACCCGAAGGGAGAAGAGCCTCCATTGATTACCATAGCGAGTTATCACAAGACGCTGTGTCTGAACACTGTTCACAAGAAGAGTCCGACACAGGGAGTTTGGGGAGTGCTGGAGAAAGCATGATATGGGAAGATGGTAGCAGTCTTCCAGAGCCCATTCCCATGGATTGCAGCATGTGTTATAAATGCAGCCTTGATATTTGAGTAAATGCAAAAGAGAACTTTGTGCATGTAACAAAGAATATATGTTTGCCACTATTTTTGTTACTTCGCTTACGTTTTGAAGTTTCTGTTCTTCTTGACAGTCAGAGCGGGACGGGGAATAAAATCCCACTTTATTTTCATTCAATTTGCTCTGAAAGACTCTTTTATTTATAAAGCCGGAGCAGTTACTTATCTTATAGACCCTAGGCAACCGCCTATACAGGGCTAAAAGGGCTCTAACCACGGGCCCCATCACATATGATATTAAAGTTAGACGCTTTTAATGGGTGTGTGGTATGTATGAAGGTGAGTGTTTGTGAAGTTTACTAGATATGGGTTCCTAAGTGAATTGTTTGGGGTGTATTAAGTTTTGTTTAATTGGTTGTATTTATATGGTTGGATGGTATAGGCCAGCGATGGCGAACCTATGGCACGCGTGCCAGCTGTGGCACGCGAAGGCCTTGCAGCTGGCACGCGTGAAGGTCCGCAAAAAAAGAAAACGCGGGCTCTGGCTGCTGCCGCGGACGCGGCAGCATGCAGTGTCCCGCGGGGCCCCCTCCGCCCGCTAAGCCCCTCTGCAAGGGCTTTCAGATTCGCGAGGGAGACAGCGTCTCCCTCGCGTCTCTGTTAAGCCCGTAGGGGTTAATGGGAAATTTCCCATCAGCCCCTTTAGACGCGAGGGACTGATGGGAAATTTCCCATTAGCCCCTGCGGGCTTAACAAGAGACGCGAGGGAGACGCTGTCTCCCTCGCGAATCTGAAAGCCCTTGCAGAGGGGCTTAGCGGGCGGAGGGGGCCCCGCGGGACACTGCATGCTGCCGCGTCCGCGGCAGCAGCCAGAGCCCGCTTTTTCTGTTTTTAAATTTGCCGGGGGGGGGGGGGGGTGTTAGGACTGCTAATGGGCGAGGGGGGGGTTTGGACTGCGAATGGGCTTGGGGGGGGGGGGTTAGGACTGCTAATGGGCTGGGGGGGGGTTAGGACTGCTAATGGGCTAGGAGGGGGGGGTTAGGACTGCTAATGGGCTGGGGGGGGTTTGGACTGCTAATGGGCTGGGGGGGGTTAGGACTACTAATAGGCTAGGAGGGGGGGGGGTTAGGACTGCTAATGGGCTGGGGGAGGGTTAGGACTGCTAATGGGCTAGGAGGGGGGGTTAGGACTGCTAATGGGCTGTGGGCTGATGGGGGCTGTCTGGAAATGGGGTGATGGGGGGTTAGGACTGCTAATGGGCAGGGGGGGGGTTAGGACTGCTAATGGGCTAGGAGGGGGGGTTAGGACTGCTAATGGGCTAGGGGGGGTTAGGACTGATAATGGGCTGTGGGCTGATGGGGGCTGTCTGGAAATGGGGTGATGGGGGTTAGGACTGGTAATGGGCTATGGGGGGGGTTAGGACTGCTAATGGGCTAGAGTGGGGGGTTAGGACTGCTAGTGGGGGAGGGGGGGGGTTAGGACTGATAGTGGGCTGTGGGGGGGGGGTTAGGACTGCTAATGGGCTGGGGGGGGGGGTTAGGACTGCTAATGGGCTAGGAGGGGGGGGGGTTAGGACTGCTAATGGGCTAGGAGGGGGGGGGGTTAGGACTGCTAATGGGCTAGGGGGGGGTTAGGACTGCTAATGGGCTGGGGGGGGTTAGGACTGCTAATGGGCTAGGAGGGGGGGGGTTAGGACTGCTAATGGGCTAGGGGGGGGTTAGGACTGCTAATGGGCTAGGAGGGGGGTTTAGGACTGCTAATGGGCTAGGGGGGGTTAGGACTGCTAATGGGCTGTGGGCTGATGGGGGCTGTCTGGAAATGGGGTGATGGGGGGTTAGGACTGGTAATGGGCTATGGGGGGGTTAGGACTGCTAATGGGATAGAGAGGGGGGGTTAGGACTGCGAATGGGCTAGGGGGGGTTAGGACTGCTAATGGGCTGATGGGGAGGGGTTAGGACTTGAGGTGGGCTGTTGGGTGGGGTTAGGACTGGAAATGGGCTGATGGGGGGTTAACACTGGAGGTGGTCTGATGGGGTTAGGACTGGTAATGGGCTATGGGGGGGTTTAGGACTGATAATGGGCTATGGGGGGGCTGGGACAAGAAATGGGCTGATGGGGAGGGGTTAGGACTTGAGGTGGGCTGATGGGGTTAGGACTGGTAATGGACTGTGGGCTGATGGGGGGGTTAGGACTGGCAATGGGCTATGGGGGGCTGACTGGAAGTGGGGGGTTAGGACTGGTAATGGGTTATAGGGGGGGGCTTAAACTGAAAATGGGGTGATGGGGGGTTAGGACTGGAAGTGGGTTGATGAGGGGGGGATAGGACTGGTATTGGGTTGGGGGGCTGCTAGGACTGGAAATGGGCTGATGCAGGGACTAGAAGGGAATGGATGCTGGGTGAGGCTGGAACTAGAAGGGAGCTGGTGTTGGGGGAGGATTAGAATGGGATGGGGCTGGGAGAGTAAAATGGAGAGGGGAAAAATATTTTGTGTGGGAGGGATAAAAAATCTACAATTGGCCGGGTATTGGGAGAGTAAGTGGGGATTGAGGATGGAGGGGTAAATTTTGAGTAGATGAAATAGGAATGAGGAAAGAGCCAAAGGAGAAAGATTAGTATGTTAAAGCAGATGTAGAGAGAGAATGGAAAAAAAAAACAAGAAGACAGAAGAAAGGACAAATGGACAGCAGATGGAGAGTTAGCAGAAGACACGAAGAAACCAGAAGAAAGTGGCTGGAACAATTGCAACTGAAAAAAAATGCACAAAAGGTAGAAAAATATCTCTTTATTTTGAATTTATTAACTGGAATATGTCAGCTCTGGGAAATGTGCATCATTAATTTTTGCGCTTTGTTTAGTACAAGAGGAAATTAATATATAGTTTTATTTCTACAGTGTTGTTGTATATTCCAAGTTTGGCTTTTGGGGTTCCCAGTTTAATTATTGTCTTCCTGTTTCTAAATTGTGATTCCTTGTTTGGTGATGGTCTGTTCTGCATGTGTAACTGAGCTGAGGTATTCTGTTTATATAATTCCTATTTGACATTGCCACTTGTTCTTTCCCCAGTAGGTCATGTATTGTTGTTCTCTGAGATGTATTGGTTTAATATTTGCAGTGTTTCCTTTTGATAGGTAGAGTATGGTGCTTTGTGAGTCCTGGTAGTGCTGTTAGGATACGGCGGGTTTGCTATGGGTTCTAAATGGGCAGCGTTTGTAGTAGTTCCTAATGTGCCTGGCGGTTGGTACTGGATTATAGTAATGTAGAAACCTTTTAGTCTTTCTTTATCCATATACTCATTAAGAGGCATGTTTACTAAAAGTTAGTGTATGGTAACATTATGCAAATATTTATGCAAATGAAGCACCTTATGCAAATGGGGCTTTAATTGACGTGCTGGCACTTTGAGGAAATTCTTTGGTTTTGTGCGGCGGTTTGGGCACTCGGGCTCAAAAAGGTTAGCCATCACTGGTATAGGCTATTTGACCAGTGATGTGAAGCGTCTGCTATTTCCCTAAAGTGCCGTGTCACTGTGTGAGGGATATTAGCCATCCTGAGGTCATTTTTGCCTGTTAAAAGTAATTATTATAATAAGATTAATATTGGTTGTTAGTATTTGAGTAAAGCATAGTACAGGGCTGGTTTTCTTTTCTGGGTTATTGCTGCCCTAAGACAGCTTTTTGGTGTACAGATTGAAGAGAACCATGTATACACTTCGGACTGGTTCAAATTCATCCCTTTTTGGCATAAATTCTAGGATGACATTTTCTTTATTTGGACTGACTCTCTTGCTTCTTTGTCAATGTTTTTGAATTCACTTGAAAGGTTAACTTGAAATTCAAAACGCAAATTGCACCCGTCAATTCAAGTTTTGGACATTACTGTTGTTCTTACATCTGATGGATTCCACACTGCCTTGTATCAAAAATCAGTGCAATAACACTTTTTGTATTCCCCACTGTATTTACATTTTATTAAATTTTGATATACTGCCCTTCTAGGTGAGCGGAGCGGTTTATATATAAAGCAATATACAAAAAAATCAGAAAGTAATTCCATTGTGAAGACAGTTAGTAATAATATACACAGTTATACAAAAGAGAGAGAGGGATGAAGGAGGGTATGGAAGTATAAAAAATTGAGTCCAAACAGGCAGATTATAGAGGTGAATCTAGGAACTCTACCTCCCTAGCATATTCCAGTGTGACATCTACCCAAACAATATTGTGGTAATTTTAAATCACCCATTACTTTTGTGTTACCAAATTTAATAGCCTCCCTAATTTCTGATAACATTTCATCTTCTGTCTGCTTATTACGCTTTTTGCCAATTGTTTTTCATTGTCTGATGATCTGATTCTTTGAAAGGTTATTTTCTTGTTTCACAAATTGTTGCTTCCTTCCCTATGTGTGTTGGTGGATTATCATCAATCCCTTCTACTTTTTGCAAGTCTTTCTTAGAGAATTTACGTATGTCTGTTTTTTACCAGCTTCCTCTATGCTCGCTGTAAATCATCTTGTCTGAAATCCACTATCCTGAGCTGCAATTATCAATCTCGCATTTTAGGTTTCAGTTTGCCTCTCCTTGGCCATTCATGTGTCTGGTCTTGGTGGGAGTGGCTGACTTGGATTTAGTGGCAGTTACAGAAGCATGGTTCACAGAAAACTATGACTGGGATGTAACTATACCTGGCTATACTTTATTCAGAAAGGACAGGGTAGGAAGAAGGGGAGAAGGAGTGGCACTATATGTAAAAACTACTATTAAAGCTTTGGAATTACAGAGCTTAAAAGGGAGAGAGGAGGCATTGTGGGTTAAACTAGAAAGAGGGAAAGAGAAATCTATTTGCATTGGTGTGATATACAGACCTCCCTCACAAGAGGAAGAGGTGGACAGAGAGTTAATTGAAGACATACGCAGCATTGCTAGGAAAGGGGAAGTGCTACTGATAGGAGATTTCAATATGCCAGATGTTGATTGGCACATTCCTGCTGCAGTATCATCTAGAAGTAAGGAGATCCTGGATTCTCTACAGGGAGAACTATTCAGGCAATTGGTAACAGACCCCACACGTGAAGGGGCCATACTGGACTTGGTGCTTACCAATGGTGAAAGTGTTTCTGATATTGTAGTGGGAGATCATTTTGCATCCAGTGATCACCAGATGGTGTGGTTCAGTATTAGGACTAGGGCTGTTAAAATCCATTCCAAGGTGAGGATCTTAGACTTTAGGAAGACTAACTTTGTGAAGATGGGCCAATACCTAAGGGAGTCGTTAGTGGGATGGGAACAGCTGGGGATGTAGAAAAACAGTGGGCAAAACTGAAAGGGGGTATTTTAAGGGCAACCAACCTTTTTGTTAAAATGGTAAATAAAGGCAAAAGGAACAGGAGACCGCTATGGTTTTCGAAGGAAGTAGCTGAAAAAGTGAAGAAAAAGAGGGAGGCCTTCATGAAATACAAGAGATCACAGAGAGAGGAAGACAGGCATCTATATTTGAAAAAACTTAGAGAAGCTAGCAAAGTAGTCAAGAAGGCAAAGATTCAAAAGGAGGAGGAAATAGCCAATGCAATAAAATGGGGGGATAAGACATTTTTCAGATATATTAGTGAGAAGAGGAAGGGCAAAAGTGGTATTGTCAGACTCAAGGGTGCAGGGGGGAATATGTAGAAGCTGATAAGGATAAAGCGGAATTGCTTAACAAATATTTTTGTTCTGTGTTCACAGATGAAGAACCAGGAGCAGGACCTCAGAAAACACCCACAAATAGGAACAGAAGCGAGGAACATCTTGAACAATTTTCAGAAGACTGTGTTCGTGAGAAACTAGCTCAACTTAAAGTAGACAAAGCGATGGGACCAGATGGGATACACCCTAGAATACTGAGGGAACTTGGGGACGTTCTAGCAACTCCACTGACTGACCTTTTCAATGCCTCGTTGGAGTCGGGATTGGTGCCAAAGGACTGGAGAGAGGCTCATGTGGTGCCTTTTCACAAAAGCGGAAGTAAGGATGTGGTTGAAAACTACAGGCCGGTTAGTTTAACTTTGATGGTGAGTAAATTATTGGAAACGCTGCTGAAAGAGAAAATAGAGAGGTTTCTGGAGTCCAGCGGATTACAGGATCCGAGGCAGCATGGATTCACCAGAGGCAGGTCTTGTCAGACAAATCTGATTGATTTCTTTGACTGGGTGACAAGGGAGTTGGACCGAGGGAGAGCTCTAGATGTGGTGTATTTAGATTTCAGTAAAGCCTTTGACACTGTTCCTCACAGGCGACTTATAAACAAACTGAGCACGCTAGGGATGGACCCTAAAGTTACTGCTTGGGTTAGAAATTGGTTGGGTGGGAGGCGACAAAGAGTACAAATAAATGGAGCTCACTCTGAGGAGAAGGATGTTACCAGTGGTGTGCCCCAGGGATCTGTCCTTGGTCCGATTCTTTTTAACATCTTTGCTAGTGATATAGCGGAAGGGCTGTCGGGTAAGGTTTGCCTCTTTGCAGATGATACCAAAATCTGCAATAGACACCCAGGAAGGTGTAGATAACATGAGGAGGGATCTAGCTAAGCTTGAAGAATGTAGTATGAAAATTTAGCACTTTTTTATTGTTTTTACTGTTTTTATAGTATACCCCCCTGAGGCAGCATCTGCGAAACGCTAAGAAGGACGTCTGATTGTGGCGTCGGGGTTGATACTGCAATGACCATCTCGGAAGATTGAGCTAAAGACTGCGTTTTATGCTGATGGGTTTTTCTGGTCTATAGGAGCCTTCTCCTTTATTGGAATATATTTAAATGTTTGAATGTGGAAAAGTTCAATGAAAAGTTAAATGTAGAGGGCCCTATGATAAGTTTGCCTTGATATATGTGCTTATGATTATTTCATGAGAAGTGATATCTGTTAAAGTGACTTCTAGTTTGAATTCCCATCAGTTTATTGATATCTAAGGTTTTTTAGTGCTCTTTGATGGATGGAGGGCTTGGCTACACACCATTGATGTAAATTTCCTCTTCTTGGATTACTGAAGCCAGATTTCTTGGCTTTGAAGTATTCAATGGATATCTGAGGATTGTTCTGAGGTCTGTGCTCCCCGTTGTCACGGCACTATAAACCTTTTTAGTGCAGAGTTACGTATACTACTGTTGGTTAAAGTGTGGAGTTGTTTTTTATTTTTGTGAGGTATCATTGTTAAACTCCGGTTAGGCCTAGTGTTGTTTGTAAGCTTGAAGAATGGTCTAGAATTTGGCAGCTGGGATTTAATGTTAAAAAATGTAAGGTCATGCATTTGGGCTGCAGCAATCCAAGGGAGCAATACAGTATAGGAGGTGAAGTACTTTTGTACACTAAAGAAGAGCAGGACCTAGGCGTGGTTGTGTCTGATGATCTTAAAGTAGTTAAACAGGTAGAAAAGGCGATGGCAAAAGCTAGAAGGATGCTTGGGTGCATACGGAGAGGAATGGCTAGCAGAAAAAAGGAGGTGATAATGCCTCTGTATAAGTCTTTGGTGCGACCTCATTTGGAGTATGGTGTGCAATTCTGGAGACCGCACCTTCAAAAGGATGTGAACAGGATGGAGTCGGTGCAGAGGGTTGCTACTAAAATGATTAATGGACTTCACTATAAAGCATATGAGGACAGACTTAAGGATCTTAATATGTACACCTTAGAGGAAAGGCGGGATAGAGGTGATATGATTGAGATGTTTAAATACCTCCGTGGCATAAATGTTCAGGGAGAGAGCCTCTTTCAATTGAAAGCAAGTTCTGCTACGAGGGGACATGGGATGAGGGTGAAGGGAGATAGATTCAGGAGTGATATGCGGAAATATTTCTTTACGGAAAGAGTAGTGGATCCGTGGAATAGTCTCCCAGTGGAGGTGGTAGAGATGAGGACAATAACTGAATTCAAAAAAGCATGGGACCAACACAGAGGATCTCTAAAGGTAAAAAGTGGACTGTTGTAGTTGTTGTTATGGAAGGACAGACTAGATAGGCCATGTGGTCTTTTTCTGTCATCATGTTTCTATGTTTCTATCTTCCCAGTCACCCGAGTTCCTTCCTCCCATGAACCAGGCAGAAGCATAAGGAGAAGAAGCTCAGAGTCTTTTTGAGTGAGTATCCTCACCAAGCCAACCTAGCTGAGGGGAAAGAGGAGCCAGAAGTGTTGTGATTGAAAGAAAGCATAATCTTAAAGGGGTGAAAAAGGAAGCCCTATGTCTTCCAACTGTGTACCTGCTAGGGAAAACTCCATTTGTAAATGCATATGTCACGTGGAGGGTAATTGTATAAGGAGATGCCTACTTAACAGCCAAAAGTAGGCATTTACCTATGTTCTATTTTATAATAAAAACAAGGTGCCTACTTTTCTTTATGAAATACTAGCATAAGTGGTATTAATTTAAGGCACAATCACTTACACAAGCCCTAGAGCTGGTGTAAATGCTCATACCTATAGTTGCAAAGAACGCACATAAGGGAGAAATTTTAACATATCTGATCATTTTCTTTCCTTGAATCCTGCTAGACCACTTTGAACAAATGTGTTATGCTCCCCAGTCAGCAGGTGGAGGAAGACTAGGGCAACTTTCAGTGACGTAATCAGTTCTATATAGACTGGTGCAGCACTGAGAGAAGCCAGTATGCCACTTTCCAAACAGAAGAAAACTGAAAAACGTACTCCTGGGGAAATTTTGTGCAACTGCACAACACAGAATTTGTGCAAAATTCCCCACCCATGCAGAGTTCTGCATTTGCTGTGCAGAATTCTGCGCAGGCACTGACGAGCCAGACAATGAGGCAGAATTGGGCGCACATGCTTTAAAAGAGCCCGATCCTTCCTCACCATTAGCAGCAACATAGCCCTGGGAAGAAAACGGAAATGCTGTGTTACTGCAATCAGGTAAAAGAGAAGTGCTGCTGGCGCATCGGGGGGTTGCTGAGGGCTGGAGAATCATGGGGGTTTGTGAGGCTGTCGATGGGCTGCTGGCGAGTCAGGGATTGCTGAAGCTGGAGAGGAGCTGCTGGGAGTCAGGGGTTACTGAGGCTAGGGAAGGGCTGCTGGGAGTCAGGGGTTACTGAGGCTAGGGAAGGGCTGCTGGGAGTCAGGGGTTACTGAGGCTAGGGAAGGGCTGCTGGGAGTCAGGGGTTGCTGAGGCTAGGGAAGGGCTGCTGGCAAGTGAGTGGTTGCTGAGGCTGGAGAGGGGCTGCTGGCGAGTCAGGGGGTTGATGATGCTGGAGATGGGCTGCTGGCGAGTCAGGGGGTTGATGAGGCTGGAGATGGGCTGCTGGCGAGTCAGGGGAGTTGCTGAGGGCTAGAAGTGAAACGGAGAGAGAATAGGGGGAAAAGGATGGCTTGGTAGTTGGGGACAAAACTGTGAATGAACTAGAGAGCTAAGGAGAAAAAAGGCAGGGGAAATTTCAGTTCTAGAGGAGGAGTTAAGCTTTATGATGGGGGAACTCTGCACAAAAATTTACTAATAAAGCATGCAGATTTCTGCGGTATTCTAAAATACTACATGCAGAATTTTCAAAATGTTTCTGTAGAATTCCCCCGTTGTAAAAACTCTGGACAAGCATTTATCAAAATAACCATTACTACACTTTGAATTGTTCGCTCCCTGTTCTGTGTCTATGGGCAAAGAAGGTTAAGTAAATCAGTCCCATAAGTTTAAGGCTACCAGATGTCCCCTATTTTGAGATAGTGTCCCAGTTAGTCATGGGCTATAACCTCCTCCTGTTCCTGATTTCAGTGGGGACAGAGACAAAGGATACTGTTTCTCCTGCATACCCTGCTAATGCAGTCTTCTCCATCCTGGTAAAAGAAGATGTAAAATTAACTTTTTTTCTGAAAAAAGAGAAGGAATTTTAGAAATATATAGAATATTTATCGATATATACAAAATAAAGTTTAACCTCTTACCTGGGGAAGTAGATTTAACTTATCCTCCCGTAGCCATTGCACAAATGGGGAAGCCGAGTTAACTCACATCCCACCAACGTCTTTCCAGACACGGGGATCACCAGATCGATCATGTCTGTGTGTCCTCTGCTCCATTTTGCCACGGTGGTCGCCGGCTGGGTGCTGCCATCTTTCAGAGTTCTGGGCATTGCGGGTGCCAAGGACAAAGATGCAAACCTCCCCCCCCCCCCCACCGCCAAAACCAGCGTAGCCCGGCCATACAGCAAAGGCCCATAACAGTAAAAAAAGAGATCAAGTACCTAGGAATCATCTTGGACCAGCACCTCACCATGCAACCTCACATAAAGAGAACCACCACAAATGCCTACCATAAAATGAAAGTGATCAGGAGGCTAAAACAGATGATGGACCAAGATCACTTCCGCACCATCTGCCAGGCAGTAATCACCCCAACACGACTACTGCAACTCACTCTACCACAGGCTCCCAAAACAAACCATCATGCCACTCCAAATAGCACAAAATACAGCAGCACAAATCATCACAGAAACATCCAAACAAAAGCACATCACCCCTATATTTGACCAATTGCACTGGCTCCCAATACACTCCCACATCAGATTCAAGACAACCTTAAACATCTTCAAAATCATCCACCAATCATCAGCCGACATCCTGCAAGACCTCATAATAAGAGACACAAGCACCCGACCCAGGAGAAACAACAACAAACATATGATCATCACATCCCACGATTACCAAAAAGCCAAACAATCTACACCCGGAAGAGCACTCTCACTATATATCCCATCAATATGGAACTCACTCCAAGATGACATGAGAGCTATAACAGACATCAAAGACTTCAGGAAGAAGCTGAAAACCCTACCCTACACAAACCATTTGTGACACATTACTTAACTATCTGACCGACGTAAAGACCCAAACTACTACCTATCGACCCTAGGCCATGGACTAATAGCTTCTCTTTAATGCCACGGACTGAATTGTACATAGTTTATGTCATACACTTACGACATTATACATTATACATAAGTTAACCTGTTACTGACCTATCCCCTCACCTCCCTGTTTAAGCATTCATTGTATAATAGTTAAGCATTCTTTGTATACTGTTGCTTTATAATGTAAACTGCTTTGATTTGAAGGATAAAGCAATATAAAAAAAATGGTTAAATAAATAAATAAAGGCACTCACCACAATATTCAGTGGCACTATCCAGATAGTGCCGCTAAATATCTCCAAATACTGCCCTGGCATTATCCTGTTAGTGCAGGGGCTGTCCGTGGGTGGGACAAGAATGCTGTTGGCACTAACCAGATAAATGATGACTTTATCCAGTTAGCCTGATATTCAGCTAGCACTAATTCGCCAAACTTCGACCACTTAAAAAGTAGGTCTAAGTTGCAAGGCAGATAGGTATTGGCTGAATATTAATGCTAACCTGATAAGGTCACCATTTATCCAGTTATCGCCGCCCAGCCTGGATATTCAGCAGCAGTTCTAATCCATATATTGCTGCTGAATATCCCACTGATATTCAAGCCCCACATCTGACCGCCCTGGCATTAGAATAAATCAGCCATTTTGAAAATCGGCTCCTATATTTTTGCTCTTTTACTATGGTTCTGTTATGTTTATTTGCTAAACCATCTTTCACAATATCACCAAAGCAGGTGACAAGAAGACTAGAAATAGAATAAAACAATAAAATAATTTAAGAAATGTGAAGTAAAATAAAGAAAAGAATAAAAAACATGAAGGAAAGGAAAAGAAGGAATAAAGGGAAGGGTGAGAAGGGACAATTTAACTGTCTAGCTAATGAGCAGTTTCTTTTGGGTCCTGGTAAGTTGAGAAGTTGCAAACGTTGCTACAGATAAATGTTTCATAGATAACCTGTATAAGCTAATTCAAATAGATAAGTAAAGTTGAAGAGAGTTCCAGATTAGAGGAGCTTGGTAATAATAGGCTCTTGCATATGTTATCATGTAATGAATGGTGGAAAAGGAACTACAAGTTGGCTTTGGTCTTGAGAGTGAAGAACACAAAAAGGAGTGTAGGGTTCAATTAGATTGATAAATATTCTGGCTGACCTGTGTATAAAGCTTGAAATGTGAGAATAAGAATTTTGTATTTTATTCTGTAATTGACTGGGGGCCAGTTTTCAGTAAGTGATAACGGTATGACATGGTCAAAGCTTTTTGCATTGTGCATCAATCTAACTATAATATTTTGAATTTTTTCAAGACATTTTGTAGAGGATGATTTAAGACTAACAGAGAATTGCAATAACCATGGTGTGGCAGTATTGTAGCATGGGTAATAGTTTGTAGATGATTGAGTTCTAGTGGAGATCTGACAGAACGAAGGTGACGCAATTTACAATAAGAAAACTTGATAAGTGCGGAAATACAAGAGTTAAGAGAAAGTTTGCACTCGATAGTTACACTTAAAAGTTTTTGTTCTAATGAAAGTGTCCAGCTAGCCATCGTTCTGGGTTCAGACATCACTTGGTAAGGGCATGGCATGAATGCACTAGTGAAAGTGGGTCACGGGTCTTTTGGGGAAATGGATTGAGAGGAGAGCGATTGAAGACAGAGCAGAAGATGAAATTTTACTTACCTGATAATTTGCTTTCCTTGAATCCTGCTTGACCGGTCCAGATGTGTGGGTTATGCTCCCTTGCCAACAAGTGGAGGCAAATTTGAGCAACTTTCAGTTATGTCATCACTTAGCATATATACTTGAACAGCTCTGAGAGAAGCCAGTATGACACTTCCCAAGCAGTAAGCAAATTGAAAAACTCAGAAATGTATTGGAGTGGAGAAGTAGCCTAGTGATTCAAGCACTGACCTAGTGACGAAAAAGGCCAGGGTTCAAATCCCACTGATACTCCTTGTGGCCTCGGGCAAGTCAATTAACCTTCCATTGTCTCAGTACAAACTTAGGAGGATGTTTACTAAAACATGGTAACTGGGAGAGCATGGCAACAATGCATCCATGCTAAAAATCCTGTGCTACCCAAGTGCAAAAAGATAGGGTCGGGGCAGATCAGGCACTTGTATCTGCTGTGCTGGTGCATTCCAAATGTGATTCCCATACAGCCCTGAGTACACCCACAGGGTGGGTGTTGATCTCCTGGAGACCAGTTGTTTGTGGGGTGACTTTGAGAGCCATATGGCTGGAGCTTCATATAGAGTGCCCAGTACTCCTGCACTGATAGATGATTGCTCTAGCCAGAGTGGCAAACAAATGACAGGGGAAAGGGCCCCTGCAACAGCAGTGGGGGATGGAGGTACACTGCTCCCCTCCTACCCTGAGGAATGCAGCTGGGTTTAAAAAAGCTTTGGACAAGTTCCTAGAGGAAAGATCCATAAACCATCATTAAAGAGGACCCGGGAAGTCCACTGCTTATGCAGGGACGAGCATTGTGGAATCTGTGTACCTTTTTGGGAACCTGCCAACTTGTGACCTGGATTAGTCACTGTTGGAAACAGGATACTGGGCTTGATGGACCTTGATCTGAGCCAATATGGCATTTCTTATGTTCTTATGAGAAACAACTTGAGATGGACACCCCAGTTAGGGTTGGAAATGGCTAAACATAGTTGAGGGTGGGATATGCAAATGAGGTGTAGGAGGACTGGCACATAATTGTGCTGTTCAAACACCACATCCCCTGCATGGGGATCTACATATCAATGCACCCATGGGCTTTGTTTCTAGGGCTGAAGAAGGGAGCTCTCTGGTCAGTGCTCCCCCTCTCACCTGCTGTGTTGCTTAGGGGATGAGGTATTCTTCCCATCTGGTGGTCTTCGGTTTCCTGAAAGCTGGCGCGCTCAAGCTGGGGACTGATTGTGTGTGCCCTTCTCCACAGTGGTATGTAGGGTGTACGGTGGTGTGTCCCCAGAGCTCTCACCATAGTGGGAGGGGGGGGGGCTTCTGTGGATTGCTTCCTGACCACAGGGGTGAGTGTCCACTTCTTGGAACACGCATTGTTAGTGGGGATAGGTATCCTATATGCCTGACCTTGGATGCGACCCATGTAGTATGTCAGGACCACTAACTGAATCTTGCAAGTTCTGGGCCAAGCACTGGTCTAGGCTGAACAGCAAGAAGGACCCAACAGCAACAATGTCCACCTTTCTGGCCTCCATGAACCAAAAGAAACACCATCTTTTGAAAACTCTCAGACTTTCACTTAAGCTAAAGACAGAGGCATTCTGGGCCTTATGCAGGGTATCTACTACCGCTCTAGAGTAGCCTTTCTAGAAGAGCCTTGCCTTGCCAGGATCAAGCTGTAAGCAAGAAGGGGCTGGGATTCTCCCAGAAGACCCTGTCATAGGAGTCCTCTTGAGAGAGCAAGGGAGAAGGGCCCTATCAACAAGTTCAAAAGAATCACAAACCACAGCCTGTGAGGCCAGTCCAAGCCAATAGGATCACCAGGCCCAGATGGGCCCAAATCCTTCATGGAAAACAGCTCACTAGGGGCCAGGGAAAACCTACAGAATCCCCTCCTAAGGCCCCTCCTGAAGTAGGGCATCCAAGCCCACCATCCACTGATCCTTCATATATCTGCAAACCATGGAAGGCCCCATGTCTGTACTAAGAGGCGTCTGAGCTCCCACTTGCCCAAATCTGCAGAATTCCAACTCAGGAAGAACTGCATTATTCACACTTGCATATGCACTGCGGACAAGGTAATCAGATGCTTCTCCACACAATAACGCAGGTTTGCAACCTCAAGAGCCACTCCAGCCCTGCGAGTTCCTCTCCATTTATTCACATATTCCACCACCGTGGCATCGTCCGAGAGCACCTGGACCACTTTCCTCATACATTTAGAAGTAGAGTGAAATTATATAACCAAAGTTAGGTATTAGTTATTTTCAAAGGGGTTAATTGTGATGTTTAACTCCCAAAATTAGGCTCTTAAACTCTACAATAATAGGCCTATGTGTTGTCTTAATTAATTCAAAAGACAGAATTTTTAAGGGGTTGGTATTTAAACCACTTGGTTATTGTTTCTTAAATGCTGACTGACATTTATATTTGTTTCTATGTATTCAGTGCTGCTATCCATAGAAGCAGCCACACTGAATATATATAGAGAGTGGTGACTGCATATCTTTACTGATAGTGCCAGGGTGAACTGTAAAGATTTTCAGCGACACTATACATATAGCGCCACTGAAAATTCACGGATAGGGCACTTATACATTTAGCGGTTGCTGCTAAACCCATGTGTTTTTGAATATCTGGCCCTAAAGATTTTCAGGCAAAAGAGCTTAGAAAAATACTGCCTGGCCAAAAATAAAAAATAAAATAAAAAGTGAGATAGTAAGACAGTTAATTAGCCCAGACTTCATTTTCAAACCATTACGTAAATCTTTTTAAAATGAATCAAGGTTCTCCCTGAATTATGCCTTGCCCAAGTTTTACAGTCAGCGGGGCCTTAAATCAGCAGGGGCTTGTCTCAATTGGAAAGCAGTGCTTGGGGTTATGCACATTCTGAGTACGCTTGTCCTGGCTGCAGTAGCGAAGAACACCCAAGTCTATGTATGAAGGCGACATTAGCAGCTGCCTATTAGGTGATGCACTGACAGTTTATAAAAAAATAAAAAAAGCTCCCAGCTAATGTGAAACGTTCAGTAGCAGATGAAGCTAATCGACGCCGAGGGGTTTTTCTGTTGTTGGTTTCTATTTCTTTTCTTTTGATCGCTCTTTGGAGACACTGCTAGTACTGCCTCTTCATCAAGGTGTCCAGCTGAATAACTGCTGCAGCCTCCTGCTGAGGCGAGGCCAGGAGCAGCAGCCCACACACACTGCAGATGTGCAGGCTGGTAACTTTGGGAAGCAGAAACAATTAGAGAGCATATGGCCAAGAATAAATCTGTACGGTGCTGCTAGTCCATGCTAATCAAGGGACAAAGAATAATAGATGATCCTTAAAGTCGGGTGCAAATCTCTTATTAAAATTATTAGGTCATATACCACATATATCTATAGGAATGCATTCAGCAAAGTTATTTATTGCATGCAGTTTATTATGGCAAGTTCTGGAGGATTTATCGGGTATAGAGTTGGTGTGCCCTGATCAAAATTGTAGAAAGGGGCCTGATAAAACATCTAACATCTGGAGAGACAGATGTCACTAAAACAAGATAGCGAATATGTGAGAATATGAGATGGATACTGGTTAGTGGAAGCCCAAGCTATAATCCCTCATTCAGCTCTTATCTGGTAAATTCCCCACATATGTCAGTAAAATCACATTTAATTAGTCTGTAAGTCATGATTCACAAAATCGGTTTGTACTTAGTGTCACTGATAATTTCTCTAAAATTATTCAGGAAAAGGTTCAGGGCAAAATAAAGATCTTTCCCCAGAAATGTCTGGCAAAATTTGCTGCAAAGATCTAACAGTATGGGAAAAAAACTATAATTATATTCTGGATTGGAAAAAGGTTGCTGAGAAGTTGTTTGCATCTTGCTGACCCCAAGCATCTTTCCTTTGGTTTTGGGTCAACTCCTGCTCTTTATCCCACCTTACATTTACTGCCTTCATTATAATATACATGGCTTATTAGCCTTTAATGGACATGAAAAGTCACTCTGCTGATGTCAGAAACATCTGGAATAAGGCAAAGGGATCAGAGTGACATTAGTGGAATCTAAAAGCAAGAAGTTAGACACACTTCAGATTAGAGACTGGGCTGG
Source organism: Ichthyophis bannanicus (assembly GCA_033557465.1). Lineage (NCBI taxonomy): Eukaryota > Metazoa > Chordata > Amphibia > Gymnophiona > Ichthyophiidae > Ichthyophis > Ichthyophis bannanicus. The sequence goes on along the minus strand of CM066032.1, from coordinate 1,093,309,918 downwards.
TGTAGAAGGAGGAAGGACAGACTAAAAGACAGGAAGTCTGCGGTGGAGGGGGGACCGAAGTGGCAAATTGGGCAGAATTAAACCACAATGCAGCCTCAGAGACAGAAGGTAAGTGTTGTGTTGGGGTTTCAGGGGCAATTGCTGCTGCTGTCGACCCCAGAGATGGTGCCAGTGGCAGCAATAGGCATCAATGAGGGGCAGCAGGATGGAGGATCCGCCTAGGGGAACCGATTCTGGATGCATAGTCTTCCATCTGCAGCACTCGTCTTCCATTTGGGTTTTGCTCTCTGATGCAAGTAGGCCTTAGCTGTAGATAGGTGGAAGCAGCAGTACAATACAAAACACAGAAAGAGCACAAGAACAGCAGAACACATGAATGACTAGCCAGGATAGAAACAAGGCCGTAATGCTGCAGAGAGAGAGAGAGAATCCAGAACAAGGCAAGAACACTAACAGGCTGATGCAGAAAGCTGGCACTGAAGTCATGCTCTATCAACATTTTATACCTATTTGCAGCGCACCAATAGCACGTGACTTCAGCACCGGCATGCAGAAAGGGGCACATGTGCAAAAAAGCTACACGTTAAACTGTGCGCAAAATGGCAGCGTTAAACTGGGAGAGCAAGCCAAACACATGCACAACGAAGTTGGCACTAGTTTGGCATGCTCTCCCAGAGAAACAGGGGCACCGTGTGGCTAATTTGCATATGAACCCCAATAGCATTTTGATAGCATTGGAAGCTTTCTCAGATGCCTGGCATCGGGGAAAGCCCCCTTATGCCATCAAAATACTGTCGGGGGCTAGTGCTCCTAACAGAAAACAAATCCTCAGTGGCCCAGTGGCCCTGAACCCCCCCCACCCCATTAAAAATAAACATGTTGGCCCAGGGTTTGGGGCCACTGGGCCACCAAGGTTACTTTTAGTTGGGAGGGAGAGGTGGGAGGTTGGGGGTCGCTAGGCCACCAGGTTTATTTTGAGTTCGGAGGAGCGGGCAGTTCAGGGTCACTGGGCCATCAGGTTTATTTTTAGTTGGGAGGGGTGGGAGGCTCGTGGCCACTAGTGATTCGCTTTCTTGCCCCCGACAGTATTTTGAAGGTCCAGGCTTTGGAGAAAGCACCCAATGGCATGAAAATACTGTTGGGGGCACACGCTAAATGTTTAAGTCACCTCAGACACAGGCATAAAGATATTGTCATTAAGGCTGATTGCAAACTCCTCTACGCGTTTTTCTGCATCGTGTGCAGCCAATATCTGCACACCATTTCACTATGTGCAGCTCATTTGTCTATGATTTAAATACATTTAATACTTTTCCGTTGCTGTTTACGCGCGTATCTGTCTCTTTTGCATTGGCGGTAGCAGTACGTGTACTTAAAAGTGGCATTATCTTTGCTTAAAGACTGTACTAGTTTTCTGCATCGGCCTGCAAGCAAGCAATAACAGAGTAGTTAAACATGTCTACAACAGGAACAAGATAGCTATCAAGAGGCAGTGGAGGGTATAAAACAAGTAGGAGTGATCATACTCCCTAGATGCAAAGACATAGAATCCTTCTCTAGAAGTATACATGTTGTTGTTGGTATGCATACTGTGATAAGGAAGTTTATCATAGCTCAGGAAGGAGCTATAGAAAAGGTGAAGTAACTCTGAAAAAGCAACCTGTCAGTTCTGGTAGAAATAAGAAAACAGAATTTTCCCATAAAAGACTACCAGTCCCAGAATGCACCAGGTTTCCAACAGCCATTAGAGGAGCTGAAGTGGGGAGACGGGTGTTCAATCAGGAGGGCTATGAGGTAATCCCTAACCACTCATCTCAAAGGGCAGGGCCTGATTCAGCACAGCTGCGCTGTGTTAGGGAGGAGCACTCATCTAAGCAGAATAAAGGTAGAGTTTATTCTACAGAGAATCATCCTGAGGATCATCATCATCAGAAGCAGAAGCCAAACCGGATGGACAGAGGGAAAGAAACCCTTTGGAAGAAAGAGGAGAAAAGCCTTTGAGAGGTATAGAAGAGTCCAGAGCAGTACGTATACTGGGAGGCATTCCAAGGGCCAGCATACACCATTGGACTGGGGAAAGCCAGAGGAATGGTGCTGCAGAGCTAGGAATCTCCAGACGGTACCTGTGAGGGAGACGGCTGCACGTGGAAGGGACCCTAAGACCCGTGCCAGAAGGTATGTGAAGAGAGATCCAGTGTCCAGGGATCTGGATGGGAAGGCTGGACATAAGAACTGGACTACATACTGGCCAGGCTATATAGAGAGGAACTCTAACAGCAATTGAAGCTCAAGTATGAACACTGATCTATGCCCTAGCTATAACCTTGAAAGACAGCAGGGAAACAAGTATTCTCCTGAAAGTGCTCCATTGGGAGATTCATCTGTGCCAATCCATGATATTGAACCCATGCTTGTTGAAGAAGAGGGAATGATAGCAGATGAAGAATCTGTTTACATGGACTGCTCTCTGTCTAAACTCCTTTGGTGATTTTCTGTTATAAAGTATAGCAACCATCACAAAGAAATACAAACTTGTTCTTTAATCTACTCAGAAAAGATCCTGTGTAGGATTTCTAGCCACGCAGTAGAAAGCAAGCCAGCTAAGGGGTTTCAGCTGGATAACTGCTAGCAATTGAGCCTTACCTAATTGCTTGTGGGCTCTGAGAGAATCACTTCTGAATCTATGTGGGAAGATACAAGAAGTTAACCTGAGAAGAACAGTTTTTTTCTTTCTTTGTGGCTTTTGGTTTGTTGTTTGATACCTTGCTAAGAGAATATTAGCTAAAGCCTACAGAAAAGACCAGTTTGTTGCCAACCAGGTCTTATTTCTTTTGCTTTGATTGCCTGACAAGTTCAAATGTTGTTTTCTTAATTTTGTTTTTCTAAGTTTAACACTGAAAGCAAGTAACCTGATTTATGTGCTACCAAGCATATCTGTGTTGGGAGAAATAACCCCATAAATAAATAGCTTATTGGCTTTACCCAAAAGCACAACTAATTATTGTGAGCAGCTGTGTCTGGTGTGAAGGAACTGCATTGCCCACAATCCCTTTCAAATCATATAGCTATATGCACTTGCCAAGACTGTGAAGATTCTCACCCAGGCAGCCGTCTGACAAATGGCGTAGATTTTCGGATTGCTTTTGCACAAAAGGGATTTACTTGCTGAGGATTACAACTAAAGTTCAAGTTTAAAGCTGGAAAAAAAGATTTTCCCTCAACTGCACTTTGGAGGAGAAGTGGATGTTCCAGGCAGCTGTCCCAGGAGGAAAAGACCCTGTGCAGAGCTGGATTCATCACTGACACAAGGTAATAAGTACCTGGGCATGTCTAGTGGTGGATGGGAGTAAGGCACAGGGGTAATTGAAAAAAAAAAAAAGTAGAAAAAAACACACCTGTTTGGAAGGTGGTGCACTTTGGGGTTTTTTTTCTTTTGCAGGGATCATGATGGATCCGAGGGAGATGGCTAGCTGGATGGCAGCCCAGTTTAGCAGGCAACAGGAGCTATCGCAGCAAGCTCAGGACACTGCTATGAAAGCCTTTTAATGGACCAGCAGAAGCCAGTGCTTGATCTGGTGCAAGCCCTAGTTAAGCTGCAGAGCCAAAGTGGAACAGATGCAAGACCAGCAGTAAATACTGGTACACCACATGTGGACAGTGTGGGACTCAATCAAGGAATTGGGGCATTTAGTTTTGGGAAGCTAACTCCAGATGATAATGTTGATGATTTTCTAGAGTCTTTTGAAAGAGTGGCAGAAGCATTAGCATGGCCAGAGACCCAGTGGGCAGTAAGGCTGGCAGCCTCATTAACTGGAGAGGTGCTTGCAGCTTACAGAGCAATGCCAGCAGCCCAGGCTTTGAATTATAAGGATGTAAAGGCTGCTATTAGAGATCGCCTAGGGTTGTCTATTTCAGAGTAGAGGTGAATGTTTAGAGCTACTACATTGAGAGTGGGTGAAACACCCAGGGCTCTGAGTCAGAGAATCAGAGGTTTAGCTGTAAAATGGTTGGAGCCTGAGCAAAAGACGGTAGAAATGTTATTAGACATTATAATGCTTGAACAATTTATGTCTGCGGTCCCTAAAGATTTGCACACTTTCCTTATACAGCAAAATTGCCAAAATCTTGGAGAGGCAACCATGCTAGCAGAGAGATTCTTGGAAGCCACGCAGGCTTGCCATTGAATGGGTGGCCCTCTGAAGATTGGTGCTGAGGCAAGATGTGCTGTATCAGAAAAGAAAATAATTAAAAATGTTTCTGAAAATGAATGTACTGTATCAAACCAGATGACACAGTGGAATAGAAAGAAATGTTTCAAGTGTGGAAAATGGGGATATTTAGAAAAGAGATGTCAGACACACACTAGCTTAGTGGGTGTGGATTTAAAACAGCCCAAAGAAGGATTTCTTTTGATGGTTGATGTGCAAGGAATTACCACAAATGCTTTGTTAGACTCTGGGGCAGACCAGAGTATGATGTCAAAAAGGCTTTGGAAGAGGATAGAGGCCCAAGAAGGATTTGTGCCTAAAACCCCTGAAAGCCAAGTTCACATCAGATGCATTCATGGTGCTGCAACATCATATCCCACCTATAGGCTAAAGGTTAAGTGCCTGGGGGAACAAGAGGAAGTCCTGTTAGCAGTGGTGCCTAGGCTACCCTTTGATTTGGTTCTAGGAAGAGACTGGCCAAGATTTAAGCAGGGTCTAGTGGAAGGACTAGGAAAGAAGGAGGGAGAAGGTTTAATGGTAATAGCTCCCGGGCCTTTATTTGGAAGTCCTCAGACCCCAGCTAAAAAGATGGTTAAGCGTCCAGAAGATCAAGCTACCCCAAAGCAGACATTCATCCTAAAGTACCATAGGGTCACAGAGAAGGCCCAAGCTCCTAAGCGGGCAACCCCTCAAGCTGCTGGGTTTGACCTGTGCAGCATAGAAAATGTGACTGTACCTAGACAAGGGAGAGCCCTGGTTGACACCGGTCTCCAAGTGGAAATACCTATTGGATGCTATGGGAGAGTAGCCCCAAGGTCCGGATTAGCCATTAAATATTTCATCGATGTGGGTGTGGGAGTAATTGATCCCGATTACAGGGGCAATATTAAAGTTCTGTTATTTAACATTGGACAGAATGATTATCACGTGAAGACAGGAGACAGAATTGCCCAATTGATCTGTGAGAGGCTGGGTTTTCCACCTGTGGAGGAAGTCACATCCCTGGAAAATTCTGAGCGTGGAACCAAAGGCTTTGGTTCTACTGACGTCAAAGGGGTTAAAAGCCTAGCTGCCACCTGTGCCCGAGAGAGGGAGGTGAATGAAGAGGAAGATTTGGGACCCCAGGTATCTGATTGTAAAGAAAAATCAGAGCCCCAAATAGGTGAGGACCTGACAGTGGTACAACAGGAAGAAATTAGGAAATTGCTTAAAGAATTCCCAGATGTGTTGACACCCATACCTGGGGAGACACATTTGGTTGCCCATGAAATAATAACTCCACCTGGGAAATTAGTTCGTCAAAGGCCATACCGCTTGCCTGAAGCCAAGAGACAGGAAGTATTGGCACAAGTCCAGGAGATGTTGGACATGGGAGTAATAGAGGAGTCAAAGAGTCCCTGGAATAGCCCCATAGTCCTGGTGCCGAAGCCTGATGGATCTTTAAGATTTTGTATTGACTTCCGGCAGGTAAACGCCATATCAGTTTTTGATGCATATCCAATGCCAAGAATTGAAGAGCTGTTGGACCAGCTGGGACAGGCTCAATACTTAACCACCCTTGATATGACAAAAGGATATTGGCAAATCCCTCTCACCAGGGAGTCGAAGCCGAAGACTGCGTTCAGCACCCCCGTTGGCCTTTTCCAGTTCAAGAGGATGCCTTTCGGACTGCATGGAGCAGCAGCTACCTGCCAAAGGTTAGTGGATCAGGTACTTCGATCCCACCAAAATTATGCTTTTGCATATATGGATGATGTCATAATCCATAGTAACACCTGGGCGGAGCATCTAAAGAGGATCAGGGCAGTCTTGTGCTCCATGAAGCAAGCAGGAATCACTTTAAACCCGAAGAAGTGTGCCTTTGCAAATAGGGAGGTAAAATACCTGGGCCACCTAGTGGGAAGAGGAAAAATTAAACCTCTAATGAGTCAAGTAGATAGCATCAGGAATTTTCCTCCTCCAACAACAAAGAAACAACTAAGAAGTTTCTTGGGACTAATTGGATACTACCGCAGATTTATACCGCAATTTGCAGAGAAAAGTGCAATTTTCACGGATATGCTGCGGAAGAATTGTCCAAACCAGCTAAAGTGGACACCTGAAGCTGAAAAAGCTTTTTCAGTCCTAAAAGGAAAATTGTGTACAGGACCGGTACTGAAAGGGGTGGACTTCAAGAAACCCTTTCTGGTTCAAACAGATGCATCGGACGTAGGGCTAGGAGCGGTTCTATCCCAGTGTCATGAAGGGGAGGAGCATCCTGTGATGTACCTGAGCAGGAAGTTGTCACCAGCTGAACAAAAGTATTCCACAATAGAAAAAGAATGTTTAGCTATTAAGTGGTAAGTGGAGGCGTTAAGGTTTTACCTTACAGAGAGAAAGTTCCAGTTGGTCACAGACCATACCCCACTTAAGTGGTTGCAGCAAATGAAGAACCACAATGCCAGGTTGACACGCTGGTACATGGCCTTACAGGCATTTGATTTTCAAGTTGAACATCGTGCTGGGAAGTTACACAAGAATGCGGATGCCCTTTCCCGTATTACGGACTGTAGAGAAGAAGTTTCACCAGTGACACCAGTCCGTAATAACTTAAGCAGGGGGGTATGTGATAAGGAAGCTTATCATAGCTCATGAAGGAGCTATAGAAAAGGTGAAGTAGCTCTGAAGAAGCAACCTAGTGGGAGGGAGGAGTAGCCTAGTGGTTGGGGCAAGGTACTTCAGGCCGGAAGGTCGGGGGTTCAAATCCCACTAGAGGACAGCAACCTTGGGCCGGAAGGACTGGGGTTTCTAGTCCCACAGATGCTCCTTGTGGTCTTGGGCAAGCCACTTAACCCTACATTGCCCATGTTCCCTGTAAGTATTAGTGTATGTGTCTCATATCCCCGCGTGTTAAATGTATCCCCCAATTGTGTTGTGACCGCTTTGATTGAAGGATAAGGCGGTATACAAAACTGTCTAAATAAACCTGTCAGTTCTGGTAGAAATAAGAAAACAGAATTTTCCCATAAAAGACTACCAGTCCCAGAATGCACCAGGTTTCCAACAGCCATTAGAGGAGCTGAAGTGGGGAGATGTGTGTTCAATCAGGAGGGCTATGAGGTAATCCTGTATCAAGTGGTATCTCGCCCAAATAATCGCGATTATTGGGCGATTATTTGGGCGAGATACCACTTGATACAGGACCCGGAGGGGCCCGAAACATGCATGTCATGTCGTGGCAAGCTGTGGACGATAATATTCGCCTATGAGAGACAATGGTTTTGTCTGCTTCAGTTAAGTACTTGTATGAAATGGATATGTACGGTGAATGGGCTCGCTATGGCCTTTTTGAGTAAAAGGGTTCTTTCGGTAATGAGGGGAAAGGTGTAGTCCTTCTTCTCCAACCGATTGCCCCCTACAAAAAACAAAAAATAGAGGTTGTGGGATTCACTGATTGCCAGTGGTAGCTACTGGTGGGGGTTTGTTTGATGACTTTAAATTTTTGATGTTCAGTTTTGTCATTGAACTAGGGTTTTTTTTTTGGTATTATTAGCCATGAGCACTGGGAAAGCCACTGCTTATCTCTGGATATGAACATGAAGGATAGGGTCTCTTCTTTGGGATCCTGGCAGATACTTGTGACCTGGATTTGCCATTGTCAGAAACAAGATGATGGGCTTGATAAAACTTTTATCTGACCCAGTATGGCACATCTTTTGTTCTAGCCAAAACCACAACCCAGGTGACACGTCCAACTTTTATACAAACAAAATATAATAAAACATTGCCAGGAATGGGGAAGTGCTACTAATAGGGAATTTCAATATGCCGGATGTTGATTGGCACATCCCTGCTGCGAAGTTACCTAGAAGTAACGAGATCCTGGATTCTCTACAGGGAGAACTATTCAGGAAACTGGTAACAGAACCCACACATGAAGGGGCCATACTGGACTTGGTGCTTGCCAATGATGAACGTGTTTCTGATGGGAGATCATCTCACATCCAGGTTCAATAGTAGGACTAGGGCTGATAAAATCCATTCAAAAGTGAGGGTCTTAGACTTTAGGAAAATATAACTTTGTCAAGATGGGACAATATCTCAGGAAGTCGTTAGCGAGATGGGAACAGTTGGGGGATGTAGAAAAACAGTGGGCAAAACTGAAAGGGGATATTTTAAGTGCAACCAAACTTTTTCTTAGAATGATAAATAAAGGTAAAAGGAAAAGGAGGCCACTATGGTTCTTTAAAGAAGTAGCTGAAAAATTGAAGAAAAAGAGGGAAGCCTTCATGAAATACAAAAGACCACAGATAGAGGAAGACAAATATCTATATTTGGAAAAACAGGCTGGCAAAGTAGTCAAGAAAGCAAAGATACAAAAAGAAGAAGAAATAGCCAATGCAATAAAATGGGAGGATAAGACATTTTTCAGATATGTTAGTGAGAGGAGGAAAGGCAAAAGTGGTATTGTCAGAATCAAGGGTGAAGGGGAGGAATATGTAGGAGCTGATGAGGATAAAGCAGAATTGCTTAACAAATATTTTTGTTCTGTGTTCACAGATGAAGGCCAGAAGCAGAACCTCAGAAAACACCCACAAACAGGAACAGAAGCAATAGGGATCTGGAATGAATTTCAGAAGACTGTGTTTGTGGGGAACTAGCTAAACTAAAAGCAGATGGGATACATCCGAGAATACTGAAGGAACTTGGGGACGTTCTAACGGCTCCACTGACTGACCTTTTCAATGCCTCTTTGGCGTTGGGAGTGTTGCCAGAGGACTGGAGAGAGGCACATGTAGTTCCTTTACACAAAAGCGGAAGTAACGATGTGGTTGAAAACTACAGGCCGGTTAGTTTAACCTCGGAAACTATTGGAAACGCTGCTGAAAGAGAAAATAGTGAGGTTTCTGGAGTCCAATGGATTACCGGATCAGAGGATACATGAATTCAATAGAGGTAGGTCTTGTCAGACAAATCTGATTGATTTCTTTGACTGGGTGACCAGGGAGCTGGACCAAGGGAGAGCCCTAGATGTAGTGATTTAGATTTCAGTAAAGTCTTTTACACTGTTCCACACAGGCGACTTATAAACAACTGAGCACCCTAGGGATGGACCCTAAAGTTACTGCTTGGGTTAGAAATTGGTTCAGTGGGAGGCTACAGAGGGTACAGAGACATGGAGCTCACTCTAAGGAGAAGGTTACCAGTGGAGTGCCGCAAGGATCTGTCCTTGATCTAATTCTTTTTAACATCTTTGTTAGTGATATTGTGGAAGGGCTTTCAGATAAGGTTTGCCTCTTTATGGATGATACCAAAATCTGCAATAGAGTAGACACCCAGGAAGGTGTAGATAACATTAGTAGGGATCTAGCTAAGCTTGAATAATGGTCTAGAATTTGACAGCTGAGATTTAGTGCTAAAAATTGCAGGGTCATGTATTTTGGCTGCAAAAATCCAAAGGAGCGGTACAGTGTAAGGGGTGAAGTACTTCTGTCTACAAAAGAAGAGCGGGACCTCAGCATGATTGTGTCTGATGATCTTAAAGTAGATAAAAAGGTAGAAAAGGCGACAGCAAAAGCTAGAAGAATGCTTGGGTGTATAGGAAGAGGAATGTCTAGCAGAAAAACAGAGGTGATAGTGTCTCTGTATAAGCCTTTGGTGCAACCTCATTTGGAATATTGTGTGCAATTCTGGAGACCGCACCTTCAAAAGGATATAAACACGTTGGAGTCAGTAAAGAGGGTCGTTACTAAAATGGTTAGTGGTCTTCATTATAAAGCATATGAGGACTGACTTAAGGATGTTAATATATATACTTTAGAGGAAAGGCGGGATAGGGGAGATATGATAGATATGTTTAAATAGCTCCGTGGCTTAAATTCATAAGAGGAGAGCCTCTTTCGATTGAAAGCAATCTCTGCAACAAGGGGACATAGGATGAGGGTGAAAGGGGATAGACTCAGGAGTGATATGTGGAAATATTTCTTTACATAAAGAGTGGTGGATGCATGGAATAGTCTCCCAGTGGAGGTGGTAGAGATGAGGACAGCATCTGAATTCAATAAAGCATGGGACAAACACAGAGGATCTCTAAAGGAAAAGAGGGGACTGTTGTAGTGGTTGATATGGAAGGGTAGACTAGACAGACCATGTGGTCTTTTCTGCCATTATGTTTCTATACATAAAATGCTGCTGAAAATTCTTGTAGACCTCCCTGACGCGGAACAGCATCTGGTGTAATATGGGTATTCTGCCCAGCTAAATGAGTAGCCAGTGATATTCAGTTGCTATCCATATAGGTAAGTCGTTTAATATAGGCAAGCAGTTTAATATTGCTAAGCAAGAAGACTGTCTTAAATTAAACTGCTTTGCTCTATGGATAGCTGCTACATATTGCTGCAGCACATATAGCTCATTTGTCATATGCATATCAATGACACTGACTGTACATAAAGACAAACAATGAAGATAGCATTTAAATATTGATCTGTACATAATTGTGCTAATGATACTAATAAAAGGTAATACAGAATGACTTGTATGGGCAGTTTACAGATTCTGATAGTGTTCTGTATTTTCTCTAGTCACATCATACAGGGCTGGAGCCACAGCTCGATCAGCCAGTGCTCTGCAGCCCTCTGCTTTGTGCTCAGTCCAGCCCTTCTCTCTCCCAAGCAACAGCCTGCAGGAACGGGGAGGGAAGGGGCGAGTCCAGAGCAGACAGAACACAGCAGAAAACTACTCTGATCTCTAATTCAGCCCCTACCCTCCTATCATTTTCCAGGGGCTGACAGACAGAAACAAAGGGAAAGCGCTGGTACTAAATTCTGACAGAAAAAAAATACCTGTTCATTTCTTTCAAGATTTCCTAGGGCCTTGTCTAGAACATAGACAAGAACTGTATCTGTATTCTGTCCTGCTGGAAGTCCTTTTGTATTGTCTAGAAATGTGGTTAACTGAGTTAGGCTGCACATGAAATCATCTAGGTTACTTCCCCTTCTTTTCTATCTCTCGGGTTCCTAGGGGCTCTGTATTGGGCCCAATACTTTTTATTATCTATCTTGCCCCTTTGGCCTACTGGATTCTTTGGGCTTTATATTCTTTATTTATGCAGATGACATACTGCTTCTATCTTTCATTTCCCTCACAGGTTTCTTCTAAACTGGTTGGTTGTCTTTGCCTCGTGGTTACACTCTAATGCTCTTAAGTTGAATATTAAGAAACCTGAGGTTCTTTTTTCAAGGGCTGCTACCCTATTGGATCCAAATTTACTTCCTACTAATTTTGGAAACCTACTTGCTTTAAGGGATTTGGTTAAGGTTTTGGGTGTTTTTCTTGACAGGGAATTTACATTTGTACAGATTTCAAATGTTATACATAAAGTTTATTTTCTTTTCTCTAGCCTGCATTCTATCCGGGCTCTTTTGGATCATTTATCACTTTGTGTCCTTCTTTTGGCTCTCGTCATCCCTCAAATAGATTATTGTAATTCTTTGTATTATGATCTACCACATAAACTCATTTGGTGTATTCAATTGGCTCAGAACACTGCGGTTAAGCTTCCTTATGGGGCACGGAGGTCTGATCATCTAACTCCATTATTATACCATGAACATTGGTTACTGATCCATTATCATATCTGTGTAAAGCTTATTTTAATTGTTCATCAGGTTTATTATACTGGTTCTCCTTTTTTTTATTTTGTATTGGTGTCTTATTTGCCACCTTAGAACTTGTGTTCTTCTCAGCACAATTTGCTGGTTGTCCCTTCCTATTCTGAGGTTCATTTGCAGTCTTGTCATTGATCTTGTTTTTCTGTTGTTGGCCCTTCACTTTGGAATGTACGGCCTCTTTCAATTCGTTTGGAATCTTCTTTTTGGAAGTTAAGGTTGCTCTTAAGACGTTTTATTTAGTGCAGGCTTTTCCATCTGGCTAATCTGTACGATACATTTTTCATTTGGCTATTGGCAGAGTTTTGTTTTCCTTTTCTTTTTGTGTCTTTTGTTGACTATTGTAATTTCCTTTTGTTTTTTCCTTGTCGCCCTTCATAGTATTATGGTTTGTCTCACCTTTTAGTATTGTATGCCACATACTGTATATGCTTGATATTTGATTTGTGGTATATCTTCAAACCTCCACCATGCTGCTGATCGGACGTCGGGGGTGGAAGCGGGAGCTGCTCGCCCCTCCCGCTCCCCCCGCCAAGGCCCAGTCGGGGAGCCACATACTTCCTTTAAATGCTGGACCCGGCAGGTAACTGCCTTCTCTTCAAACCTCCACCATGCTGCCGATCAGACGTCGGGGTGGAAACTGGAGTTGCTCGCCCCTCCCGCTCCCCCCACCAAGGCCAAATCTGGGTGCCACAGACTTCCTTTAAATGCTGGAGCCAGCAGGTAACTGCCTTCTCTTCAAACCTCCACCATGCTGCCGATTGGACTTCGGGGGTGGAAGCGGGAGTTGCTCGCCCCTCCCGTTCCCCCCGCCAAGGCCCAATTGGGGCGCCACAGACTTCCTTTAAATGCTGGACCCGGCAGGTAACTGCCTTCTCTTCAAACCTCCACCATGCTGCCAATCGGACGTCGGGAGTGGAAGCGGGAGCTGCTCGCCCCTCCCACTCTCCCTGCCAAGGCCCAATCGGGGCGCCACAGACTTCCTTTAAATGCTGGACCCGGCAGGCGGGGCCAGGCATAAGGGCCCACGCATAAGGGCCACGCCAAAGGGCCCTTAGGCAGGGCACAAGTGGCAGGGTCGCTCTTCATCCCTCGCAGATGACTGCAATCACAGGAGAGGGGCGAATGGCGGCAGCCATCAAAAGTCCTGATTTGGTGTCCCTCCTCAAGAGCGGAGCTGACCAATCAGCGGGAGATGAACTGCCTCATGGTTGGTTCCGCTTACCGCTATATTTATTGTAGTTTCAATATAATGTAATTTATGTACCGTAGTTCATGTTGTCATGTTTTCCCTGTGTGATGTTTTCCCACTTTCCTGTATCCTTATAACTTATACAATAACTTTGTATTGTTTTGTGACCGCTTTGATAGAAGGAAAAAGCAGGATACAAGACTTGTTAAATAAATAAATATCAACTAAATAAACTGTAAACTATAAGATACAATTTGATCCAAGTCAGTTAATTCCAGCAGGACACTGTCCTCTGCATGGGGCATGTTTACAGAATCCATCTGTTACCCAATTAAACTGTCCATCAATACAAATTCAAATGAGAAGTCGAATAAATATACTAAATATATTAATATTTCTTGCAGGACTGTAATATGCTTAAAGCGTTGAATCCTTTATCAAGTATATGTTATCCTAGGTCCATTTAATGAAAATGTAATTTTTGAAATATAATTCTGTGTCACGGATGCATATCATTTGATTTATTGTCCCTCATTCCACTCTTTAATTAATGATGGCCATGTTCTCTTAACTGCGTCAGCTGACCACTATCCACCGAGCAGATCACCTGTCAATCTTTTAAACCAGGGGTCTCCAATACCTGTCCTGGAGGGACACAAACCAGTCAGATTATCAGGATGTCACTATTGAATAGGCATGAGATAAATCTGAATACAATGGGGGCAGTACATGAAAATACATCTCATGCATATCATTAGGGAGATCCTGAAAACCTGACTGGGTTGTGACCCTCCAGGACGGGAATTGGAGCCCCCCGGTTTAAACTAATGATATCCATTCCACCTTGGCTTGGCATTCATGCACTTAGGAGCAGACATGTCTAGATATACTGTATATCCATTATTGCTCTCTATAATTTAAAGTTTGATCCTGGTCTGCACTACCCCAATTTACTTGTTCAATAATCCACCATCATAAATCCTCAAATATATATACACATAAAGGATAAAGGATTTATCTCCTTAAGGATATTATGGCCCTATAAGAAATATTTTATAGGGCTCAATTGTAGTATATTTATCTCTTAAATTGTCTGACAACTGTTTTCTTATACTAGAGGAAGAAAGATCCAGTTTACTGGAGGTGTCCTTAGTTTTTCTCTTTTCTTCCTTAAAACCTATTAGTGAGATTAAATCAAACTTCTCCAGTCTCTAATTCCTCTGAACACATACACTTTTGCTGTATTCAATTCAAACTCAGTCTTCATTTTTACAATTTCATACTCAAAATACAAGGCAAACTATTCACCCTTCACATAGGTCAGCTGCCACTATCTGTCAAGGGAGATCTTAGATCAGGCAGCTTGGATATGAGGAGAGGCCTAAGAACATAAGATATGCCATACTGGGTCAGACCAAGGTCCATCAAGCCCAGTATCCTGTTTCCAACAGTGGCCAATCTAGGTCATATGTACTGTCGTGGCGTAGGCCTGACTATGCCTATGATTATGGGCAATCCACGGCAAAGATTATATTTAGGGAGCCACTGGGAACATAAGGTTCATTTGCGTAGTAAAATGTTCTTATCAGTTCCGGCTGCCTAAAAGAACTTAGCAACAAAACCAAGTGGAGGGAATTAAGGCTTTTATTCCCCGTCAATGCAAGGGTTCAAATTAAGAGATGACTAATGAAACAGAAAAAGTCCTTTGTTGCAAAAGGTCACCAGTATTCAAGAACATGTGCTTAATTGTTACACTTCACAATTATTGCAGAGGTCAGAAAACAGGAATTCAGTTCATTCCAAAAACATCAACATTTTCATAGACTCTTCTATTTTACTCAGTTACCACAGACTCTTGACACAAGGCTGTGCACAGGTCACACTCCATCGGCTCTGGTTGAGATAGGGACACTGTATCAATGCATTCTGTCTCCATGCATTCTTCCTCACTAAAATCACCCAGGGCATAAACATTGTCCCTGTTTGACTCGTGTTGGTGTGCTATGCCTCTGGGGCCTTGTCTCCAGTAAGAGTCTGTTCTTAGGGCTTTAAGGATTTTACTAAACCAGTCTGGTTTCTCCTTCCTTGTACAGTGAAGACTGGTTTTCCCAGGGCTTTTATGCTTCATGCATTTACTAGCATCAATAACTGTTTCATACCTGGAACTTTGCTGGCTTGACTCCACAGAGTTTTTCCTCTCAGCAACTTTCCTATTGTGGCAATGTCTCTGCCTCTCAGCATTAGGCAGGGCTGTACTTCTTGGCAATTTAGTAAAACCTGGTTTGGACTCTCTTTCCTCCCTTGGTAAGAACTCAGGTTTATTATAAAATGCCTTTCCTTTCTTGCTTGAAAAAACTGGGTAATTATTCCTCAGAGACTGTGAGCTTCTCACCAAACCATTCCCTTTTGCTTCTGGCTTAGCTCTCTCTCTTCTGGAGTCAGGAACACTGGAAGAACAGGGCGTGGCTGAGCCTCTCACTTAAGAGCTGGCTCTAACAAACTTTCTTGGGACAGCTGCACAATCAGCCTGGCCCTTCTGGATTTCAACCCTGTGAACCCTGTACCTGTGGGCTTGCTCCTCTAGGATTTCTTCACTGTTCCTTCTCAGGTCCTTCTCTTTCTCTTCTTTCTCTTTCCTTGGTGAAGCCGTGCACCTCTGTGTAGCCGTGCTTCTCTTCCTCAAGGCAGCTGGACCCCGTCCTGGATCTCTACCTGGATCTCTACCTCCACACCTTCTGCAAGCATTCAGCTCTGGCTTATAAGGAAATCCTTCCTGCCTGACTTCCTGGGTCATTTTCAGGTGTAAATCATTAGGCTTCTCAAGCTCATTAGCTCCTGAATATTCCTTCCTGCTCCCTCTAGCTGTGCCTGGAGGTAATTGCACATCTAGCTTCTTAAAAACAGGATTTCTTTTCAAACTTCCAACTTTATCAATACCCACATCATGACAGTACCTAGCTGCTCCCCCAAAAGACTCAGGTTCCACAATGTTTGTATTGGGTCAAACATTGATATCCTGGGTCCCTCCTTAATAATGGTATATGGACCTTTCTTCTAGGAACTTGTCCAAACCTTTTTTAAACCCAGCTACACTAACTGCTTTTACTACATCCTCTGGTAACAAATATCAGAGTTTGATTACACGTTGAGTGAAAAAATATTTTCTTTTATTAGTCTTAAATTGTTTACCCTGTAGCTTCATTGCATGTCCCCTAGTCCTTCTATATTCTGATAACGTAAATAATCGATCTACGTTTACCCGTTCCACTCCGTTCATTAATTTATAGACTTCTATCATATCTCCCCTCAGTCGTCTCTTTTCCAGGTTAAAGAGCACTAACCTTTTTAGCCTTTCTTCAAAGGAGTATCCTTCCATCCCCTTTACCATTTTAGTGGCTCTTCTCTGAACCTTTATTAAAAACCCTATATCCTTTTTAAGATACGGCGACCAGAATTGCACACAATATTCAAGGTGCGGTCTCACCATGGAACGATATAGAGGCATTATAATATCCTTTGTTTTATTTTTCATTCCTTTCTTTATGATACCTAGTATTCTATTTGCTCTCTTGGCCGCCGCTGCACACTGGGCCGAGGGTTTTAACATGTTATCCACAATGACGCCTAAATCTTTTTCCTGGGTGGTGGTTCCTAATGTGGAACCTTGCATCGTGTAACCATAGTTTGGGTTGTTCTTCCCTAGGTGCATAACTTTGCACTTGTCCACATTAAATTTCATCTGCCATTTTGATGCCCAGTCTTCCAATTTATCAAGATCCTCTTGCAATTTTCCACAATCCTCTTGGGTTTTAACAACTTTAAATAGTTTTCTGTCATCTGCAAATTTGATAACCTCACTCGTTATTCCCTTTTTCAGGTCATTTATGAATATGTTGAAAAGCAGCGGACACAGCACAGATCCCTGGCATACACCACTATTCTTCTTTCTCCATTTGGAAAACTGGCCATTTAGCCCTACTCTCTGCTTTCTATCTTTTAACCAGTTACTGATCCACAATAGTACGCTGCCCATGAATCCCATGAATCTTTAGTTTTGCCAAAAGTCTCTGATGAGGGACCTTGTCAAAGGCTTTCTGAAAGTCCAAATACACTATATCAACCGACTCACCTTTGTCTACCTTTTTATTCACATCTTCAAAAAAACATAACAGATTAGTAAGACAAGATCTTCCTTGTCTAAAGCCATGTTGGCTGTCTCCCATTAAGCCACGACTAACTACATGTTCAGCAATTTTGTTCTTTATGATGGTTTCTACCATTTTTCCCAGTACTGACGTCAGGCTCACCGGTCTGTAGTTTCCCGGATCACCCCTGAAACCCTTTTTAAAAATTGGCGTTACATTCACCATCCTCCAATCTTCAGGTATTACAGATGATTTTAATGATAGTTCACAGATTACTAATAGCAGGTCTGCAATCTCATATTTCAGTTCTTTCAACACTCTTGGATGTATATCATCTGGCCCAGGTGATTTTCTACTCTTCAGTTTATCTAATAGTTGTAATACATCTTCCTGATGTATCGATATTTCCTTCAATTCTTCCGCTCCTTTAAATACCACTTCAGTCATGGGTAATATCCCTACATCTTCCTCAGTAAAGACCGAAGCAAAGAATTCATTCAGTCTCTCTGCTATCGCCTTGTCGCCTCTTAGTGCCCCCTTTAACCCCTCTATCATCTAATGGACCAACTGACTCTCTCCCAGGTTTTTTGCTACGAATGTACTTGAAAAAGTCTTTATTTTGCATTTTTGCTTCCGCAGCAAGTTTCTTCTCAAATTCTCCCTTTGCCTGCCTTATCAATGCCTTTCATTTAACTTGCCAGTGCTTGTTCTGTTTCCAGGTTTCATCGTTTGGCTCTTTTTTCCATTTCCTGAAAGATGCTTTTTTGGCATCAACAGCCTCTCTGACCTCACCTTTAAACCATGCTGGCAGTTTTTTTGGACTTACTTCCACTTTTCTTAAAGCGTGGAATACAGCTGGTCTGGGCTTCGAAGATAGAATTTTTCAACAACACCCAAGCTTGATATAAGTCTTTAACCTTTCCAACTGCTCCTTTTAGTTTTTTCTTAACTATTTTCCTCGTTTTATCATAGTCTCCCTTTCAAAAGTTAAAAGGTAGTACTGTGGTCTGGGCTTCCAAGATAGAATTTTTCAACAACACCCAAGCTTGATGTAAGTCTTTAACCTTTCCAACTGCTCCTTTTAGTTTTTTCTTAACTATTTTCCTCGTTTTATCATAGTCTCCCTTTCAAAAGTTAAAAGGTAGTACTGTGGTCTGGGCTTCCAAGATAGAATTTTTCAACAACACCCAAGCTTGATGTAAGTCTTTAACCTTTCCAACTGCTCCTTTTAGTTTTTTCTTAACTATTTTCCTCATTTTATCATAGTCTCGCTTTCAAAAGTTAAAAGGTAGTAATGTGGATTTCCTTACCATTCCTCCTCCACTAATTAAATCAAATGCAATCATGCTATGATCACTATTGCTAAGTGGCCCCAACACCCTTATCTCTTGCACCATATCTGATGTTCCAATATGGCTTCCCCTCTGGTCGGTTCATTAACCAGCTGCTCCAAGAAGCAGTCATTTATTTCATCTAGGAACTTTATCTCCCTAGCATGTCCTGCTGTGGCACTGACCCATTCGATACCGGGGTAATTGAAATCACCCATTACACAGGTACACTAAAAAAAAATTTTTTTAAACTGCCTCTAATGTTTCGATTGATTTTTACGTTTTTTGGTGTGCTGAATCCAAATCTGGTAACCAATTTGCTCCATCACGTACAGATTTTTTGCTACATTGGGTTAGCAGTTTGAGGTGAACGTTTCAGATTGAGTGCGATCGAGATAAAAGTTTCTTGGATGAATTCTTTATACTAATTGTTTAGTAGTTATTCAAATAAGAATAAAGAAAATTGTAACAACGCAGCACATAAGAATAATGTCAACAAAACACACTGTGATGGTAGCAAAATTGTCTGCACTTAAAACAGCCACATACATGTGCACAAACATTGAGCATATAAGAGCGAGGTTAGACACAAAGCAAAGCAAAGAAATGTGCAAAAAATGTTGTACAGGTATGTATGTAAGAATAGAAAACGCAAACCGCACCATTGCAATACATGAAGACAAACACCCGATGGTGTGAAAATAAAATTCTAATAAATGAGATCCGACACTGTGGTAATAACTAGCAAATTTTTATTTCAAAGTTTAGTAAAAACACGATATTTGTCAACACAGTTTAGATTTTAAAGTCATTCTTGGGTCAATCAATCTCCTGGTGGGCCCGTTTCTTCTTCCCCCGAATGCTTCTCTTGGTGCGCTGCTTGGCGTATTTTTCATCTGGGGTTTCCCGCAGCAGCAACCAGCAGAAATCAGCCATCATAGTGGTGTTCCATCTTCCTTGGTACCTTCTCTCTGCGTCCTTGATGTCCTGGTGAAACCTTTCACCTTGTTCTTCACTGTACGCCCCCACGTTTTTGGGAAAGTAGTTCACATGGGAGTGCAAGAAATGGACTTTCAGGCTCATGTTACAACCTTGTTCTTTGAAGGCATTGAGCATCCTGGCAACAATATCCTTATAGTTCTCATCCCGCCTGTTCCCCAAGAATTTGAGAACAACATCCTTGAAGGAATCCCAGGCTTCCTTTTCCTTCTCAGACATCGTTTCAGCGAATGCTCCATCTGAAATGAGTTTCCTTATATCAGGGCCAACAAACACTCCTTCCTTTAGCTTTGCTTCAGAAAGTCGGGGGAACTTTGAGCAAAGGTACCAAAAGCACTCACCATCTTTTGGAAGGGACTTGATGAATTGCTTAATGAGACCCAACTTAATGTGGAGAGGTGGTAATAGAATTTTATCACGAGGTACCAAGCTCTCATGAAGAACATTTTTCTCACCGGGTCTCAAATACTCCCGAATTGGCCAGTCTTTTTTCCCCCAGTGTAGGTCGCGGGCCCGGCTATCCCACAAGCAAAGGAAGCAGGGATATTTGGTGAAACCGGATTGCTGCCCTAATAGCATGGATAGAATTTTAAAGTCTCCACAAATCATCCACTTATGCTCATCATAACGAATCTTCTGAAGAATCAGGGCCAAATTCTCGTATTTTTCTTGGAGAATAACAGAGTGAGCAATAGGAACTGAAGGGAATGTGTTGCCATTATGAAGAAGAACACCTTTTATGCTGTCTTTTGACGAATCAATGAACAGCCGCCATTCAGCAGGATCATACTTGAGTTTAAACTTTTCCATCACTCCGTATATATCGTTGCAAAATACCAAATCTTCCTCTTTGCTGAAATACTTCAAAAATTGTGTCTCGCGGTTGCGGTACCAATAAAAAGTTGTTCCTGGTGACAATAGATTTTTCTGTTTAAGCCGAGAACCTAGCAGTTGGGCAGCATCTTTTGGGAGTCCTAAATCCCGGACTAAATCATTCAATTCAGCTTGAGAGAAAAGTTCAGGTTTCGGATCTGGTTCAGTTTCAAACTCGGAAGTACTGGACTCATCGGGAAAAGCCATCTGATGAGTCTCATCATGATCAGAACCGTCCACACAAATATGATCCAAAGATTTTGGTGGTTCAGGCACAGGTACTTCGTTGCTATGAGGCATAGGCCTAATTGCTGAGGGAAGGTTGGGGTAACTTATTACGTTCTTATTTTTTAAGTTGTATCCCTTCACAATGCAAGAGCAAAAATAGCAGTCACTGCTGTGGTCTCTTTGTTCACGCCACATCATAGGTATTCCGAAACGAAATGCTTGTTTTTTACCTTTCATCCATAAGCGTAGATCTTCCTCACATGTCTTGCACACTTTGTGAGGAGCCCACGGTTTGTCTTGATCGCCTAACTTCAAACCGAAATAGGCGAAATATACTTTTTTAATAAATGCAGAAATGTTCCTCTGCCGCTTTTTCAAGGTATATTCCCCACAAATAAAACAAAAACTGTCCGGAGAGTTGACGCAACCTCTGGCTCTGTGAGCCATCACAAATACACAGCACTGCAAACTACAACTGTAGTGAACCACTTCAGAATAAAGCTGGATTACGACTGAGCAAACAAAAGGTAATAATGAACTTGCAAGAAACTGAAATTTGACAGGAGCGTTCATGTCGCAACCACCGTGTTTGAGCGAGCGAACGAGGAGAGGCGAACAGGAAAGAACATGCGCCAGCGCGAGTACTGGATTTAGCCCCCCGCCTCCCAATTGTCCTGTTAATGTATAAAATGAATACAAAACACTCTAAAATATCATGAGGGAGTGTTTCTAGTTAGTTAACCATTACAACCTCTATTTTGGGCCAAGAAAATAAACTGCAGTCGGCTAAAAAGAAATTATGTGAACATTCCTTATATGGGTAAGAAATCTAATTTTGCAAAAAAACGTGACGTGATGGAACATTTTGGCTATTTTTCCTGGATTCAGCACCCCAAAATCTATAGGAATCAGTTGCAAAACTGGAGGCAGTTTTTTGGTAGTGTACCTGTGTTATTATTACTGTGCTGTAACTTTTGTTAGCTTCCTTGATTTCTTTGAGCATTTCATCATCCATTTGTTCATTCTGGCCAGGCGGTCGATAGTACACCCCCACTGCCATCACCTTCCCATTTTTACATGGAATTTCAATCCATAGAGATTCTACAGCAAATTTTGTTTCCTGCAAAACTTTAATCCTTTCTGACTCAATGCCCTCTCTAACATAGAGCGCAACCCCTCCACCAATTTGATCAGCTCTATTATTACGATATAGTTTGTACCCAGGTATCACAGTGTCACACTGGTTGTCCTCCTTCTACCATGTCTCTGAGATTCCAATCATATCTAACCTCTCATTTAGTACTATATATTCTACCTCTCCCATCTTATTTTTTCGACAATGCATTGTATTTCTCTCAGGACTTTCATCCTGCTTGACCGAGTTGACTCTATGCCATTGTAATGGGGTATATAGAATACTACCCATCCTTCTCCAAAGGGATTATCAACAGTCCTTTTTAAGAGAGTCTGCAGCCCAGACTTCAGGGCTGGGAGGGCGTGGTTCAAAGGGAGAGGTTAAAAACCCAGTAGACCGCAGGAGGGAGAGAGGCCCATGGAGCCAGAAGTTCTTCCAAGGCAAGCCTTGCAAAGGAGTTCTGAGATAGAAACTTTAACTAGGGCTGGAGGAAGGGACGGGAGAACCAGCTTCTGGAGATTTTAACAAGCTGGGACAGAAGTATTACTGCTTTTGTTTTCCTTGAACTGCTGTCTGTTCTGGGTTTTGCTTTGTGGAGGTTTAACAAGCTGGGACAGAATAAAAACTGCTTTTATTTTCCCTAAACTGTGTTATAAAGAAAACCCCTTCCCACCACACACTACACTACCGCAGCCATCCTTAACATATAGGGCCACTGCTCCATCTACTTAATCTGCTCTATTAGTTTGAAATAATTTATATTCTGGTATCACAGCATCTCATTGGTTTTCTACCTTCCAACAAATCTCTGAGATACCTATTACATATATTTTTATTTTAGTGTTATATATTCTAGCTCTCCAATCTTATTTGAAGAGTTTTTATATTTGCATAGAAGCAGAGAGTCACGTGATGCAGTGAGGGCAGCAGACGGGTTCTGTGTGTGCTCCGGTCTCCATCAGCCCCAATCCGGTTATTAATGCCGATCTGAGAGCTAATAGCGATCCCAAATCACGTTATACCGGACAGTGACTCGGCCGTGGAGTCAGAAGTGCCGGGTGGAGGAGAGGGCAGTATGGCAGCCTCAGTTAAGACCACCCGAAGGGAGAAGGAGTGTGGCTTCGGTTTCCAAGATGGCCGATAGTAATGGACAGCCTCCCTCACCAGCTACACCAGCCTTTTTGGAGGAGGTCTCTAGTGCCGTGGCAGCGGCGTTGTCTACACAATTTAATGCCCTGCACGAAAAGGTGGATCAATTACAGAACTCGGTTGGAGCGCTTGGGAGCCGGCTGCAAGAAGCGGAAGATCGCATCGGGAAAGCCGAAGATAGCCTGGCTGTGCTGTCCCAGGACATGGAGTCCCTGAAATCATTGGTGCAGGTACAAGAGACAAAAATTGATGATCTAGAGAATCGCTCTAGGCGTAATAATCTGTGCTTGATGGGGATACCGGATTTGATTGCTGATAAGGATCTTAAACTGCATTTGGAAACTATTTTACCACCACTGATCGAGGGGGTTGAGGATGGCGGCAAAGTGCTGATCGAGCGAGCGCATCGTGTGGGGAACAAACACCCTTGCGATCAATGCCCCAGAGTGGTGCTGGCCAAGTTTCTGTATTTTCCCCATAAGGAGGCCATACTCTGTGCAGCACGTCAGAAAGGAGGTCTGGTGCATGAACACACAAAAATAAGAATTGCCCCAGATTATTCTGCTGCGCTAAGCCAACGGCATAGAGCATATGCTCCTTTGTGCCAAAAACTGATCGATGCCAAAATAAAGTTTTCAGTGCAGTATCCAGCTCGGCTGCATGTGTTGCACGAGGGTGCTCATGGCTCTTTTACATCGGCGGAGGAGGCAGGCCCCTACATCGAGGAAATCGTGCGAGGTGGGAGAGCGTCGCAGCCAAATCCTTGAAGTCGTGCAGGGACCTACCTCTGGAAGACTATGCTTTTCTTTATTGGACCCTATGTTTCGGGGACAGTTCTCCCAGATAGCAGGGGAGCAGTGATCCGAACTGGGGTTGAGGATGGGGGGGAAGTATTAGTAATGGCTATGTTTTTGATGTGTGGGGACCCTCCTTCAATTTAAACCTAACCCTCATGGTGGGTCGAGTTAGCAGAGGCCTGGGAAGGCTGTAAAAGTAAATTTTGGACCGGGTGCTCGAATTGGCGGTCAGTCTGATGGGTGTCTCTGCCTGTTTTCTCTTCTGGGGGGTTGGCTACGATCTTAACTCCTCAGTGAGGGGTAATTCAGGCAGGGTAGGTTGGCCCCTCACAATGGTTGGAATGAGCTGCCTTGCTCCTGTGAGGGATCCTTTAATGGGGGACACATATTAAAAAAAAAAAAAAAAAAAGGCAGCCTTTGAGTAATGGGGGGGAGGGGGTACTGATGGAGGCCCTCTCTTCTCCATGTTTTCTTGCACTGTCTATGTTTTGTATAGTTGTTATGTATTATATGTTTGTATCTAAATGGGTTGAATTGTTTAGACAGTGTTAATGCGGTCTGCATAGCAATGGGAGCTATTGTGACTAGCGTGTGTGTTATGTACTGAGGGGGGAGTGAATACCGGGTTCTAGGGCATGGTGGAGACCGTGCACGTCTGAGGTGACCTAGCAAAAGGATTTAGATACCCCATAGAGGAAGGGTAGAGAGTATAGTCAGTCAGTTGCATACAAGAAATTCAATGTAAAGTTTTTAATTGTATTGCAACCTATTTACCTATTTACCAGGTAATTTTGAATCACTTGGGCCTATATTGAAACTCTGCATTCAGCAATCCCTTTGAATGATGGCTGCAGCATTTAAATATATACATGGATATTCAGCACTGGCCGGTACTGAATATCTCTGTAGTGCTGCCTCAACTATCAGAATAATAGCGATTTTCAGCACCATTATCCAGACAGCCTTCCAGATAGTTATTTTGCTGTCCCCAAGTTATGCACATAGTTATCAAGACAGCGGCACCAAAAATCGCCACTATCCAGATAATGTGTTGTTCTACCCTGACTTAGCCCCCAGACAGACAGAGCCAGAGAGGTCTGTGATTTATGTATTAATGTATTTATTTATATATTTGTGGGTTTATTTGGTTGTTTTTAATACCGCTTTATCTGGAAATCAAAGCGGTTTACATACAACAATGTTAATCAAACTTTGTTCCATAGAACTCTGAACTGGCTGAGTAAGTCTATTAAACACATTTACAGGTCTGTAAAGGTCTACAACATGTTACATGATACGTCACATCTTCCATGCATTGGTGAATAGCAGGGCGGATTATAGTAAGTGGGCATATTTACAATTAGGAGTAGGTCTGCAAGGTGTATGCTACATGAGTGTGGATGTGCTGCATCTCTTAGGTGTTTTGTCGGTAGGGTTTGTTGGGTTTCTGTTGGTGAGGGTTCCTAAGAGAATGCATCTGCCGGGTGAGTTGTTAGCATTTATTTTCTTTGGTGACGTATGGGTAATTTTTGAAGTGTTCTCTATATAAGTAGGTCTTTAATTCTTACGGAAAGTTGTGAGTTCAGTGATACCTCTTAGTTTTTTTAGGAAGGTCATTCCAGAGATCCGGCATGTCTGATTGCTTTTTGTTATTTCAGATGGTAGGGCTGGCATGTTTTGTATGCATTTTCATTTGCTTCTGTTGCTTGCTGTCTCATGAATGAGGGATTTCAAGTAAGCTGATGATAGGTTGTGTATGATCTTGAATATGCTTATTAAGGTTTCGTATCTGATCCTACCTGTTAGTAGTGGCAGCCAATGCAGCTGTTTGAGTATTGGCGTAATATGGTCAGCTTTTGATGCTCCCACTGTAATTCGGGAAGTTGTGTGTTGCACCATTTGAAGTTGATGTAAGGTATGTTTGGGCAGTCCTTGTAAAATGTTATTGCAGAAGTCAAGGTATGGGAAGATTAGAGCCTGGAATACTGTGCAGAAGTCATATGTCATTCATAGTGATGTGATTATTATTTAGCAACATTATCTGGATGATGCCATTGGCTGGCCCCAGTAAGTGCCGTTTATTGAGTTAGTAGATGCTGCTAACCAGATAATGGTTTTAAATACCAGACCCATTCATATTTGTCTGCTCTTTATTTAAATTTACCATAGATATTTCAGTGTTTACCACAACCCCTCTACTGAAATATTCTATACTTCCTTGCTCTGTCAGTATCCTTTGAAGATACCTTACTTTGAGAATCATGCTTCCGTAGTGATTTTTGGCTTTCTCTCATAATCTAGTTTAAAAGGTGCTCTGTGTATTTTTGAAATGTCATTAACAGCAGCTGGGTTACACCCTGGATAAGATGGATCACAACTTATTGGTTCCCCTTTACCTAAATGTTCCTGAGTTTCTAACAAATCTAAAGCCCTGTTTCCTGCACTGTTGCCTCATCCACACTTCGAGGCTCTGGAACTAAGCCTGCTTTTGGAGTCCTTTGTATGGAGCAACACAAATTTCTGAGAATGCTACCCTGGACATTCTGGATTTCAATTTCATACCTAAAATCCTAAATTTGCTTTTCAGAATATCTCTTAAACTTTCCTCTGTTGTCAGTACCTGCATATGTAACAGTGGGTTACTTCTCATCTAGAATTTTATCTAGATGAAGCATGAGGTTTACTTCACTGGGCAGGCAAGATACCAAATGATCCTCATTCTAACCGTTATCCAACCAGTTATATTCCCAATGATTGAATTGGCAACTACAATAACACAGAAACTTAGAAAGCAATGGCAGATAAAGACCATATGGCCTATCCAGTCTGCCCATCCATAAAGACTATAAAGCTCTATAATTCCTTCCTCTCCCTCAGAAATCTTCTGTTCTTGTCTCCACCAGATCCACAGGGAGGCTGTTCCACGCATCCACCACCCTTTCCATAAAGAAATATTTCCTCTGATTACTCCTGAGTTTATTCCCTTTCACATTCATCTTGTGATCCCTCATTCCAGAGCTTCCTTTCAACTGGAAGAGGGACACCTCCTGTGCATTTATTCCATGGAGGTATTTAAATGTCTCTATCTTATCACCCCTCTCCCACCTTTTCTCCAAAATATATATCTAGTAAGATCTCAAAGTCTATTCTCATATACTTTGGGCCCGATTTTCGAAGGCAGTTACAAGGGTAGCAGCCCATGTTACATGGGTAGTGCCTTTGGAAAATTCTGTTTAAGTGCCTAACATGCCCACATGCTATCTGCTTAGCATCGGAGTGTTTGGGGTGTTCCAGGACAGAGCAGAGGTGCGGAATGGCACTCAGCTGGTAGCAGCAATTTTCGATGCTGCCCGCTTAGCGCTCTGTGCCTTAAAGATAGGCGAGGAAAACTGGGACTAAACGGACAGCATTGAAAATCATTGCTACCCACTTAGCCTCAGCGACAGCATTACCCGGCAGCATTACCTGTGCAGCATTACCCGGATTTTCATTTCCGTCACTGTGGAAATGAAAATCTGGGTTAAGGGGGGTCGGCAAGCAAGCTATGTACCGACATGATGTATAACCTGCCTAAATGAAGATCGAGCCCTTTATGACTAACACAACTGACCATTTTAGTAGCTGCCCTCTGGACCGACTCCATCCTATTTATATCCTTTTGAAGGTGCGGTTTCCAGAACTGTACACAGTACTCCAAATGAGGTCTCACTAGAGACGTATAAAAGCACTATTACTTCCTTTTTCTTGCTAGCCATTCCTCTCCGTATGCACTCAAGCATCCCTGTGGCTTTTGCTATCACCTTTTCTACCTGTTTGGCTACTTTAAGATCATCCAGTACGATCACTCCCAGATTCCTCTCTTCTTTTATGCAGTGAAGTACCTCACCACCTATACTCTTATCATTCCCTTGGGGTTTTGCAGCCCAAATGCATGACCTTGCAATTTTTAGCATTAAATCTTAGCTACTAAATTCTCGACCATTCTTCAAACTTTGCTAGGTCCCTCCTTATGCTAACCGCACCTTCCAGGGTGCCTACCCTGTTGCAGATTTTGGTATCATCTACAAAGAGGCAAACCTTTCCTGACAGACCTTCCGCAATATCACTTACAAAATATTAAAAAGAACAAGACCAAGAGCCAATCCCTAAGGCATGCCACTGGTAACATCTCTGACTTCAGAGCGAGCTCCATTTATTACTACCCTTTGGCATCTCCCACTCAACCCTGTCAGTCACTTCAGGGTCCATTCCAAGGGCAGTTTATTTATAAGTTGCCAATGTGGAATGGTGTCAAAGACGTCATCTAGCACTCTCCCCCAGCAGTTCTACATTTTCTCTCCTTGGTCCCTAGAGAAAAGAACGTTAGTTCAAGAGAATACTGCATAACCTAGAGAACAAGTTCTAGCACAGGATCACTTCCTATCACACCAAGGCAATTTTCTCTTTCCAGCTGCCCTTGGTTTACCACAGCACTACAGGGCTGGCAGACTTAGGTTGGAAATATGTCCCTCATGGTCTCCTTTGCCATTCTGGTCCCGAAGAGCTCTTTGTAGTCACATACAATCTCTTGCCAACTAGTAGATAACCATACATGTGGTACTCATTGAAAATGATTGGATAACCCCTATTTTGCTACTGGACTGCTGTCTGAATTTTAGGTGTGAAAATTTAGCCACAGTGGTCAGTGTTTTTTAAAAACACCTTCTGCTGTGGTTAAACAAACTGCATATATTCAGGGCTGGCATCCGGATACTGCCCAGCACTGAATACCTAGGTTCAGCACAGACTGCCGCCACTATCTGGAGAATGACTATATTAAGTCTTTTTTTACTGTCTTAACTTCACCGGAATAGTAATCCAGTAGTGGACTGAATATTGCCACTATAAGGATAACACAGAACTATGTTCAAGCTCTGCTCTTGAACCACTCCAGCAGCCAGAGGAAATATTCAGTGATCTTATACAAATTGTTCCACTGAATATCTTGCAGTATGGCACTTATCCAATTTGCAAATGCTGCTAACCAGATAAGTGAATATCGGCCCCCTTCATGTTTTCAGTTATTTGTTTAAAGTTGCTAGGGGAGTGAGGATGCCTAACCCCTTAAATTTATTTGGTGTACTTTATGTTAGTTTGTCAATTACCTGCTAAAGGACTGCCATTCATCTATTGCTAAGATTGGAGTTACTCACTTCTAGATGCAAGTCTCTAATTGACTCTTATTGTGAAAAATTTCCCTTTTAACTTCTTAATTGGGGTGGGAGATGGGGACATAGGTGGGAAAAAAATCAATCATTGATCATTATCTTATAAGAATAACTCTTTTATACTGTCTCATAGCAATACAATTTTGCAAGAACGTTTTCTTCAAACATTACTTCATCTTGCGAACACTATCATTCTCTACATACAGAATTAATTCAACTACCAATATTTCTTCTCTTTTGAGTTCTAAAATCGCACACAATTGATTTTACTCACAGGTTTTCTTTTCTTCCAAGCTGTAAAAACACAAAGAAATAATATTGTTGTTGTTATTATCATTTTATTTGTAGAACGCTACAACGTATATACACTAGTTTATAGAAACATACAGTAAGAGACATGTGTCTGCTACCTGTCAAGACACAAAATGAAAACAGTAAGAGGCTCTGAGTTAATATGGAAGATCTAAAGTTGAAGCTTCAGCTGTGATTAATTGAGGACGGGGCAACTTCTAATTGAGTACATCTGTAAGAACGGAGGTATTTTAGGAGTTAATTTGCTGAGGCGCATTTCCATGATAAGATGGAAGTGCGCCTCAGCATGTCCTGGGGTGCAGATGATGTGGGGATTTGGCTATGGCGGATGAACTCGAAGTATGGCCAGAGTTTTCAAAGGCGAACTGTGGCCAGCACAAGCAAACCATGCCGAGCAAAGGCATCTGCAAGCACTACAACAAAGGCATATGTTCCTTTCATGACTATAAATATAGGCATGCCCGCCTCCACTGTGCAGCCTCTTATCCCACATCTCGGTGCACCAGGAAGATGCAGTCAAAGACCATCCAGCAACTGAAGCAGTGACCCCATTTTTTGACGAGCGCCCATACCAGTTTCTATTGCAGCCATGGACCCCTGGCTAGACATCTACCCAAGGCATCTCAGGGAGGACTTCCTCTTTGGCTTCATAATTCCATTTCAGGGGCGCATTCGGGGTCCCATCGCTCATCCTGCTCAACCATCACAATACCTTTGGTGCATCGTGCAAGAGAAGATCGACTCTGAGGTGAACCTTCAGTGCATGGCCAGCTCCTTCAGCAGCCTGCTGTTTCCTGACTTTCACATCTCTCACCTGATTGCCTTCAGCCGTCTCTGGAATCAGTCATTGTTTGCACAGTCTGACTAATTATGGTATTCAAGCTATAAGGAATATTAATTGCCTACAGTGAGTGGTAGGTAGTAGGGGAGGGAATATCACTTTGCCTGCCTTTCTTCTAACACATAAAATAAGTTAGAATTGTAACATCCAGAAATTAGCTACATTTGGCACTGCAACAAATGTGGGGATTTAATGAACATTACTAGGGCAAGTATTTTATACAAAAAGGATGTAGATCTGCTGGGAATCAGATGGTAAGCTAGAAGTGAAATGTAATTCTGTGACCCGTGGAGCGATAAGAAACACAATGGGAGCAACAATAATAAACAAAAGTGGAAAAATCAATGCATGCTGGGACAGCACCTTGCAGAGCTGGTGTGCGCTCCCCTTGAAAACTGTCTAGACAATGGCAATTAAAAATAAATGTCAACAAATGACAGTATGCAGTGCAGGGGAACAGACATGAAAGCAAATAGGAAGATCACACAATTCCTCTACAGGACCTTGCTTCATTTCGGGCCTATTAATGCACCATAAAGTGAGATTCTGCCACTGTCAAGGAAAAGTGTTCTGAGAGATCTGGTCTGCACATTCTTTTACAGCTCAGGGACTGTGAACTGCATGTACACTCCAGAGTGTGGTTTTATTTTTCACTAATGACATTCAATTGACAGTTTTGCTTCTGAGGCAATTACAAATAAGGATGCAGACCAAAATATTTAATTTCGTATCATTTTGGTTTTTCAGGATTTTTTTGTATCGTATAGTGCACAGTATTATGCAATAGCCCGCATGTGCAAACAGTGAGTGCTATTGCATGATAGTGCATACTATTGCCCAATAGGGTACACTATTAATGAGAAACAGGAAATTATGTAAATTTACATCACCTCCTTTTGCACAACATTGCTGAGGCAGCCATGAGGTTTAGCTGTGGGTAACCCTTCCCCCAAGCCATGAGGTTTTACATAGTGATCAGCTTGCTAAGAGAAGACATAAAGGTTTCAGTAGGCACCCTTCCCCCCCTCCAGGCCTGAGCACAATACCCCCTTGCCCAGAAATCAGCAGACCAGAGCATACCAGTTTGGACAGGTCACCCAGGCACCTTCCCCAGGGACTGCTGATTGGTGGACAGGAAATACCTGAGATGAATGAGATTGCAGAATGAGTTTAAAAATGTACTGCATATAAGACAATGTAGGACGTCCTTCGGGGCTCAGATTTTTGTGGAGGGTACCAGCTCTCTGTCTGAACCTGTGTGCACATTAAAAGATCCTGTTTGCATTCCAGCCTGTCTGTGTGCTTCCTTCTGTGGGTGAGTCAGAGAATGAGAGCATTTTCAGCTGCTTGGCTGCAACATTTGGAACCCCAGGTGGGACCCTTTTAAATTAAACAAAAAGCCTCTCTCATCACATCCACGGTGGGAAGACTTCTGCTCTTGCAGCATCGGGCCTCAACCGGTCAGGGACCGGCCCCTCCAGGTGATTAACGGTCCTTGGCACCCCGGGCCCCTTTGTGCTCCAGAAGGACACCTTGACTTGTCTGGTCAGTCGGTCCCTGTGGCTGACCCCCCGATTGAAAACCGGCTGGATAGACTGGCATCCAAACTCTCTCTGATCAGAGGTCTGGTGAGTACTACTGCCTTACTGTTTTACTGTTTGGGTAGTTCTATATTTCTGTATCTGGAAATTCTGGTAAATCTGGTAAATTCTGTGAACCTGTAGCAGCATGATCACCCGCAACGAGAAGTCCGAGTAAGGGCCCCAGAATCCCTGAAACCACTGCTTGTCCAGTCTGTGGGGAAAAAGGGGAGGGGGAGGTAGCGCCAAAAATGGTTGCAGTAACCTCGGGTACCTTAAAGCACTTTAAAGCGCTGCCAAAACTTCTTAAAATGACCAAAAACATTAGCACTTGTCCCCCTTAAGTGTGCCTTTCAAGCTGTTTATTAATCATTGTGCTGATCGCAATTCTTCGATGATTGGAGCGATTTATTTAGAGCCTACACACGCTGTCTCTAATGAAGCATACTTGGGGGCTTCTTTTGTGTTGCCATGTGCTTCTAGTGCTGGGGGCTTCTTTTGTGTTGCCATGTGCTTCTAGTGCTGGGAGCTTCTTTTGTGTT
Source organism: Ichthyophis bannanicus (assembly GCA_033557465.1). Lineage (NCBI taxonomy): Eukaryota > Metazoa > Chordata > Amphibia > Gymnophiona > Ichthyophiidae > Ichthyophis > Ichthyophis bannanicus. Next base: position 1,093,277,730 of record CM066032.1, on the reverse strand, counting down.
GCCATGTGCTTCTAGTGCTGGGAGCTTCTTTTGTGTTGCCATGTGCTTCTAGTGTTGGGGGCTTCCTTTGTGTTGCCATGTGCTTCTAGTGCTGGGGGCTTCTTTTGTGTTGCCATGTGCTTCTAGTGTTGGGGGCTTCTTTTGTGTTGCCATGTGCTTCTAATGCTGGGAGCCTCTTTTGTGTTGCCGTTGCCATGTGCTTCTAGTGCTGGGAGCTTCTTTTGTGTTGCCATGTGCTTCTAGTGTTGGGGGCTTCCTTTGTGTTGCCATGTGCTTCTAGTGCTCTGGGGCTTCTTTTGTGTTGCCATGTGCTTCTAGTGTTGGGGGCTTCTTTTGTGTTGCCATGTGCTTCTAGTGCTGGGGGCTTCTTTTGTGTTGCCATGTGCTTCTAGTGTTGGGGGCTTCTTTTGTGTTGCCATGTGCTTCTAGTGCTGGGGGCTTCTTTTGTGTTGCCATGTGCTTCTAGTGCTGGGGGCTTCCTTTGTGTTGCCATGTGCTTCTAGTGCTGGCGGCTTCCTTTGTGTTGCCATGTGCTTCTAGTGCTGGGGGCTTCTTTTGTGTTGCCATGTGCTTGTGCTGCCATGTGCTTCTAGTGTTGGGAGCTTCTTTTGTGCTGCCATGTGCTTCTAGTGTTGGGGGCTTCTCTTGTGCTGCCATGTGCTTGTGGTGTTGGGGGCTTCTTTTGTGCTAGTGATCCTGGAGCTCCATCTAGTGGACATTAGAAAAATAGCTAGCTATATTTCTCATATTATTATTATCCTCATGGTAAATGTTAAATCCTATGCTACAGCTAGAGAGAGTGTGTGTAATGTGTATTTTTAACAGCTGCTACTGAGGAAAGAGAGTGTATGAGTATTCGCTGCTGAGACGTCTCTGTTTTCTGTTTTCCCTCTTTATTTTTCCCTTTGTGGTCCTGTGTGTTTTGCGCATCAAACTCTGCCTGTTACCTGGATTATATTGTATTCCCAGAAGTGAGATTAGAAAATTTACACTGAACATTGCATTCCTTGAATTGAGATTAGAAGATTTACACTTTAAATTGTGATTTGTAAATTGTGATTAGAGCATGGGGTCCGGAGGCTAAATTGTAGTGAAGGAGCATCCGGACCAGTTTCCCTATATAGATTCATGGCTGGTCCATATAGTTAATGTGCTGTTATGTAGAAACTGTTAGAGTGTCTCTGTAAATGTTAGAGTGTCTCTGTGTTTAGTTGTGACATTAGGGAAAGATTAGGGAAAGAAAGCTTTTGTCCAGACATTAGGTCTTTATATTTCAGGATTGATTTTGATACTCTATCAGTAAAAGGTAAAGTTATTAACAAATCGCCCCTGTGTCCCCAAACAGTGAAAAACACCAGGTCTACTCATTGCAGGGAAAGGGACAGTTTAGAAAATGTTTAAAAAAGAAATCCAAGAAGGGGATAGATCATGAAAAAGGGGACTGAATCCGGCCCCAACCTCATAGCTTCTCCTCTAACCTCTGAAAATAAAGAGGAAAGGGACTGTTCCCTGTAAATAAAAGGAGAGTAGGGTTTACTGTATGTAGACTGTTGTACTGGTGTAGCAGTAAAGGAAGACAATTGCTTTGTTTAATGCATATCCAGTTTCATTGCTATGTTTCATGCATGATCAGTGGTCAGGGAACCAGGTTTTTTGGTCATGCCTCTCAGCGGTGAGTGGGGGGTGGTTGGAACTGCTGAGATGGTTTGCATAACTACAGAAAGATACTAGGAATGAAACCATTGAAATTGTTTGCATAGCTATCGAAAGATACTGGAAGATCAGGGAGGAGTTTCTTCTTCTAGCAGATGAATGGAGGCCCATTAGAGAGGACAAAAGGACAAATCACCTAGGAGTCTTTCTCCTAGCAAACAAATGGAAACCCATTAAAGAGGACAAAAAGACCCCCAATTCACCTAGCCTCACTATTGAAACTGCTGAGATCGTTTGCATAACTACAGAAAGATACTAGGAATGAAACCATTGAAATTGTTTGCATAGCTATAGTAAGATACTGGAAGATCAGGGAGGAGTTTCTTCTTCTAGCAGATGAATGGAGGCTCATTAGAGAGGACAAAAGGACAAATCACCTAGGAGTCTTTCTCCTAGCAAACAAATGGAAACCCATTAAAGAGGACAAAAAACTCCCAATTCACCTAGCCTCACCTAGCCTCCAAACAATCCTCTGGTCATCAATTTTAATTGTAGAGTTTAAGCTTCTAGAACCATGGGGGGGTGCCTCCTTTGAGCATCCTCAGATGTCTGACCAGCATCTTGATTGTGTAAGGGTGGGATGAAACAAAGGCTGGTCAAATTACTATTAGCAAAGATGTATGGGGTGGGGAATATCTGTAAGGCAAAGCTCATGTGTAACAGCTAGCCTGCAAACCATTTGTTACAGCCTATAAAAAGAGAGAGAAAAATCCTTATAAGATTATGAAGAAATAAAGACTTTTTTACTTTTTTAAGGTCCCTGTTTTTCCCAAGATGTTGTTAAAGCATGTTACTTTTCAGAACTACCCAAGGGGGAGGGTTTAGTGAAATTTATCAAGAAAACCTTCTTATTCCAATCAGATAGGCTGCTAGCTGCTATACTTAAAAGACTAATAGTCTTGTGTTTAAATGTTTTAATCTACAGTAAATATTGTTTTTCTTTCATTGCTGGCTGTTCATTGCCAAGTGCCCCTGGATGCTAGATCAAACAAACAAGGCATGAAACTAAGGAAACGGTTTCTGTTTTCCTTTGACCTTCAAAGTAGAGGTTAAGAGCTCTGAATAAAAAGGGTAATCCAGCTTGAATTTTTATCTCTGGTACATATATTTGGTTTTGACTGCATATACAAAATTAAAAGTTAAAGGGATTTTATATACTGTGGCAAGCACCTCACAGAGGGTTTTCAGATCAGTTTGATGCCAGTCTCAGGTATTGTTAGGTTTTAAATTAAATGTGAAAAAGAATATTCTGCATTAAAAATATACAATGAGAAGTGTTTGCATTCCAGATATCCCCCAACCTTTTCATGCAAAAGTATCAGTTTCATCATTTGAATGCCTGTTTTCTGAACTGTAAGATGTAAGGCAGCTCAGTACTGATGACTGCTGAACAGGACAGTAACACCATAGGTGCCAATTATACCAGAAAATATGGAAATATTTGTAAAATTATTTAACTTGAGTTGATTGGACAAAACCTAATTTTGCTTGTCAGCAATGATCCAGGAGAGGTTTGAGAAAAAGAATGAGAGAAAAGAAACAATACTAAGTTTTTAAACAATTGTTTGATATTCTTAGCAGCCTTGCCAAATAAGGATACATTAGTATGGTATAAAAACATGAAAGGGACCTATGTATGTGATTGCTGGAATGATGCAGGTGATGGGGGAGTGTTGTGAGGGATGAAGTGGGATATTAAGAAGAAGGACTTTGATGGAGGAGGAGGAGGAGTAGCCTAGTGGTTGGGGCAAGGTACTTCAGGCCAGAAGGTCGGGGGTTCAAATCCCACTAGAGGACAGCAACCTTGGGCCGGAAGGACTGGGGTTTCTAGTCCCACAGATGCTCCTTGTGGTCTTGAGCAAGCCACTTAACCCTCCATTGCCCATGTTCCCTGTAAGTATTAGTGTATGTGTCTCATATCCCTGCGTGTTAAATGTATCCCCCAATTGTGCTGTGACCACTTTGATTGAAGGATAAGGCGGTATACAAAAACTGTCTAAATAAATAAATAAATAAATAAACCGATGAAGGTAATTTGAAGTGATGTATCTGGCTAATGAATATGTAAACAAAAAAAAACAAAAAAAAAAAAAGGAGATGAGCACTTTATTCAACTATGCCGTCTCCAGAATCTTCAATTTAGGAATTCATCTAAGCCCCAACACATACTCAACAATTAGAAATAGACATCTGGAGACAGGCTGGGTGCACCTTGCACCCTGATGAGCTTTGGAAAACCCACACTGGCCATGTGGTACTTCCAGATACTTTTTGCCTCATTTTGCCCCTGTATGTCCTGGCCAGGCACACATGGGCAAAAGAGGGATGATTTGATGACAAATTCTCACAAAAATTGGTATAATTCTAAAAAACCTTGCCAGAAATCGCAGAATATGTGTGTGCAACTTGTCTGATCTATAAACATGCAAAGATCAGTCAAGGGCATAATGGAATATTTCTTACCTGCAAAGGAATCTCCAGTGGTAAAGAGACAGAGAGACAAAGAGTTTATCAAACTGAGAGACATAGTTGACACCATATGAGATAGTTATGATCTTAAGTAAATATGGATGAAATTAAGTTTATATCATTGTGAAATCTAATTTATTTATTTAGCTGTATTTATATCCCGCTTTTCACTGGGTCAAAGCAGTCAATTGGAGGATACATTTAACATGAGGGGATATGAGACACACACACTAATACATACAGGGAACATGGGCATTGGAGGGTTAAGTGGCTGGCCCAAGACCACAAGGAGTGCCTATAGGACTAGAAATCCCAATCCATTCAGCCTGAGATTGCTGTCCCCAGGTGGGACTTGAACCCCCAACCCTCCAGCCTGAAGTACCTTGTCCTAACCACTAGACCACACCTCCCTAATCCAGCATATTTAGGTTTTTTTCATTCAATATTGGTGCTGCTTTTCTGAATAAGGCCTGGAGCCATGTCACCAATTGCAATCCAGAGAGTCCAGCAGAGAAAATTGGCCAGAGTCCAGATGGAACAGACCATCCCAAGAACTCAGAACTACCCACTGCTGAAATGTGTGAAGGAGTCCCTATCTGGATCAGTGTGTCACATTGAAAAAGGGCCAAGATATCTGCCTATGAGAATGAGAGGTTCAAATTTTGAGAGAAACAGAACTTAAACTTCAGAGAAAGGTGAAGCACACTGCGAAGTCCTGGGGAACTGCTGAGAGGCAGGACCACATTGTCTGAGAATGGGAGGGGGACTATTGGACTGACTGGGGGGTTTGGGGGGCTTTTGTGAATGATTGTATTGTTATCCTTTTAATATTGTTTTCTTAGAAAGTAACTGAAATCTACAAGCCATTTCGGCTTCAGCAATTGCAATACCCACAACAGCTCAAGTTTTGCTGTACTATTCTCAGAGCTTTCTTTATCACATTATTAAGCACTGCTGCTTTTGAAACACTTTCATGTTATGTGTTTTCAATATTATTGAGTTGCTGCAAGAAAATGATGTTACAATGTATGTTGTCTCTAGGGAACAGTACCAGAAGCTGCTTTTCTGATGCCCTCTATCTGTCTCAAATGGTTGTTGTCCATTGCCCTTAGTGGGATTACCTTTGCCCATTCACAAGAAAAGAAAAAGAAAAATTGGAGAATGAAGGGAAATTGGCTGATAGGTATGTCTAGTATGGCTGCATCCTTGCCTGAGGCTGTAATACATTATGATGGCACGGAAAAAAACATGTGGGCTAAGAAAATGAGTACCCAGAGCCCAGCACAACAAGAGTAAAGCCAGGGGGAACTATACTCTGAACAGAAGTGCACAGAGAATGGACCCAGCTAAGAAATAGGTCAGGCCTGAAAGTGCACAGAAAATGGACCCAGCTAAGAAAAGACATGCCAGGCCTGAACAGATTGAACAGGCCTGAGCAAGCTGGGCAAGCCTGGACAAGTTAAACAGGCCAAACAAAGCTGGTGATACAAAGTGCTCATGAGCCCTGAAGACTACAGTGTCAGTGATTAATGAAACAAAGGGGATGGCAGGGTGTAGCCAGAATGACTCAACACTAGCAAGAATAAAAGCCATTAATATGTTAATAAGGGTGGATCCCAGGGAAAGAGGCCTCTGCAGACCCTACAACCTTTTACAGACAGTACAGCAACTTTTGCACACGGAACAAAACTTTTGTGCAGGAGTTGCTACAGAGGGTATAGGGTATGTGTTGTTTTAAACTCACTGACGCAAGTGTTTCCATTGAACACTCTATCCAAGACCTACGTGATCTAGTTAATCATATTACTGACCCGTCCATGGGTCCTGGGTGGTTTATGAAGTGGTTGAGTTGGCTAGGGGGACTAAAAATCCTAGTGGTAGGGGTTCTTTTTATTTTACTGCTATGTGCCATTCTGCCATGTTGTATCCCCATTCTTTACCGCTTCATTACCACCACCCTTGATACCCTGGTAGAACGCAAGGCGGCTACCACTGTCATGGCCCTGACCCAATACACCCCTCTGTGGTTTGCCTCCAGTAATACTGCCCTCTACCACCCCCAGCGGTTGAGGTCTCACTTAAAAAGGGGGGAGTGAGGCAGCCATGAGGTTTAGCTGTGGGTAACCCTTCCCCCAAGCCATGAGGTTTTACATAGTGATCAGCTTGCTAAAAGAAGACATAAAGGTTTCAGTAGGCACCCTTCCCCCCCTCCAGGCCTGAGCACAATACCCCCTTGCCCAGAAATCAGCAGACCAGAGCATACCGGTTTGGACAGGTCACCCAGGCACCTTCCCCAGGGCCTGCTGATTGGTGGACAGGAAATACCTGAGACGAATGAGATTGTAGAATGAGTTTAAAAATGTACTGTATATAAGACAATGTAGGATGTCCTTCGGGGCTCAGATTTTTGTGGAGGGTACCGGCTCTCTGTCTGAACCTGTGTGCACATTAAAAGATCCTGTTTGCATTCCAGCCTGTCTGTGTGCTTCCTTCTGTGGGTGCGTGAGCGAATGAGAGCATTTTCAGCTGCTTGGCTGCAACATTGCCACTTCCATTTCAAAGAAAAGCACATCCCTAATTACAAACTAAATAACTGCCTTGAGACCACTGATAGTTTGCTTCTTTGCCATCACTTAGGGGCCTGTTTATTAAAGTGCAGAAAAGTTATGCAGTTATCTCAAGTTAGTTGCAAAAATTACCACGTGGTAAGTAGAAACCCTGTGTGGTTACTGTTGGGGGCATACCCAGAATCTGCCCATGCAGTTATTGTACAGTGCAGACATTTACTGCAACTTAATTGCATTGCTGATAATGCAGGTTGCATCCATGCTATCCCTATTGCACTAAGTGGCTACTCTACCTAAAAATAAACACTTATCTCCACCCCCGACACCACAAATAGAGCCCCCCCACTCCCAACATCCGAAATAAAGCCCTCCCCCTAATTCTCCCCAACACCCCTGATACCTCAGCTAAAGCCCCATCATTATTAGCATCCCCTGACATGACCAAAGAAGATCCCCTACCTTGAACTTTCTGACTTTTGCCCATTTCTTGATGTAATTTCTCATTTACTCTTTTTCTGACAAATTTCCCTCTTAACTGGGGTAAATGTCTGTGGGGGGTAATTACTACTGTGTTGTGGCAATTTTTTTTCTGATGGCCTCCAGTGGCTTCAAGAAATGTGACCAGTGTGGCAAAATGATATCTCTCACCGACCCGCATGACTGCTGCCTCCAGTGCCTCATCCCGGAGTATAACGGCTCCACCTGCGATCAAAGCTAGCATTATTTTTCCGTCAGGAGCATCGGACTGCTAACACATAGCCCACTACTCCTGGTAGCAATCTTAAAGGGGCTACCAGGGTAATCTGGAAATGGCTGGCTGGGGGTCCTCACCTCCTGACACGACCAAGGAGTCCAAGCCCCCCCCCCCATAAGTGTCCATTCTCCTCCCCCATTAAACCCCTTAACTTCCCTCAAGTCTGATCGGAAGCCTCTACACCCTTCTATGGATCCTCCCGGTCCTACGTTAAAATAATTCTGGTGGTCTAGTGGAGCCTGAAGGGAATGACTGCACTTTATTTTCTAGGTTACACAACACATATTCTAAAAATAGACATACTTTTTGTGGACGAATCTTGGGGCCAAGATATTGATAGGGGGTACTTGAGAACATCTCTTAGTCAGATCATGCATCTGTCTGGTTAGAGCTTCAGCTTAAGGGCATAGGAAGGGGATAAGAGGGTGGAAACTGAATGAGAGCCTGTTAGAGGATAAGGGGGTAGTGCAATAGTTGGAACACTACCTATGGATCATTGATGATGGGGAGCATTCCCCCTCCCACAGGTTCTTTGGGAATGTCTAAGCGTGGTATGGACTGGCATCGGGCACTTTGCATCTGATGATCACACGGTCTAATATACTGGAAATGAAAGACGGAGAAGAAATGGTGTTGTATTTATAATTAAGGACAAACTTGAAAGAACTTTAATGAAATACAATGCAATCAGTGAACACTTAATTTCTATTCATCTCCGAGGAATCCCCATCAACACAAGTATAATTCAAGTATATGCCCCAACAACAACTGCAGAAGAGGATGAAATTGATAAGTTCTATAAACAAGTACAAGCTGAAATTGACAGAACATGCATACAGGATATCCTGATAGTAATGGGTGACTGGAACACAAATGTTCGCAATAAAGAAGAAGGCAAAGTGGTTCAATGGTCAATTTTCCCAATGGAGAAAGATGAATAGTGGAGTAACCCAGGGATCTGTGCTGGGTCCACTGCTTTTTAACATATTCGTGAATGGCCTGGAAATGGGAATAACGAGTGACGTAATCAAATTTGCAAATGACAGTTATTCAAAGTTGTTAAAACCCAAGAGAAAAATTGCAAGAGAACCTTGATAAATCGGAACACTGGACATTCAAATGGCAGATGAAATTTTATGTGGACAAGTGCACATTTATGGACCTAGGAAAGAACAATACAAACTATAGTTACATGATGCAACGTTCCACATTAGGAACCACACCACCCAGGAAAAAGATTTAGGTGTCATCGTGGATAACAAGTTTAAACCCTCCGCCCACTGTGCAGCGGCGGCCAAAAAAGCAAATAGAATGCTAGGAATCATAAGGAAAGGAATGGAGAATAAAACAAAGGATATCATAATGCCTCTATATCGTTCCATGGTGCGACCGCACCTTGAATATTGTGTGCAATTCTGGTTGCTGTATCTTAAAAAGGATATAGCGTTATTAGAAAAGATACAGAGAAGAGCCACTAAAATGGTAAAGGTAATGGAAGGATACCCTATGAAGAGAGGCTAAAAAGGTTAGGGCTCTTCAACCTGGAAAAGAGATGGCTGAGGGGAGATATGATAGAGGTCTATAAGTGAATGAATGCAGTGGAACAGGTAAACGTAGATCAATTGCTTACACCATGAAAATATAGAAGGCTAGGGGACATCCAAAGAAGTTACAGTGTAACCTATTTAAGGCTAATAAGAGGAAATATTTTTTCACTCAACGCGTAATCAAACTCTGGAATTTGTTACCGGAGGATGTAGTAAAAGCTGTTAGTGTAGCTGGGTTTAAAAAAGGTTTGGACAAGTTCATGGAGGAAAGGTCCATAAACCATTATTAAAAGGGACCCAGGAAATCCACTGCTTGCCCCAATACAAGTGTTGTGGAACCTCTGTCTTTTGGGGAAACTGCTTGGTACTTGTGACCTAGATTGGCCACAGCTGGAAACAGGATGCTGGGCTTGATGTACCTTGGTCTGACCCAGTATGGCATATCTTATGTTCTTACGTTCTTATGTCCGCATAAAAGTGCGAAGGGGGATGGGCAGGTGTTGGTGAATCTGGAGGCTAGACAGGCTAAGCTGCAAGCTTTATATACTGAGAAAATACATCATGAGTTTTTGAAGGTCAAACGAGCGTTTTTTGAGCAGGGCAACAAGGCTTCCAAGCTCTTGGCTCATAAACCTAATATGTGGAAAATAAGAATCTACATCTTAAAAATTAGGGACAGTGTGCTGGAACTATGGGAGAATAACAGGATTGGGGTTAGCTTTGAAGAGGTTTAGACTTTATATAATATGGATTCCATTATCACGGAGGTGGAAATTGATACATCAGCTTTCCCAAGATCTCCTTGTTTAATCAATTAATTAATTAATTAATTAATTATTTAAAATATTTCTATTCTGCCCATTAGTATTCATTTCAAATAGATGACAACAAACATAAGAAACAATCATTTAAAAATAAGCTACAGCACATAGAATCATGAATACAATACAAAAATACACAAAATAAAAAGAAACTAGAAAAAATATTCTACCCCTGAAATGCTTGATGAAAGTAGAATGTCTTCAGTTTCTTCCTAAAAACAACATCATATAAAAGCCTCAATTCAATCAGCAAACGATTTCATAACAGAGTCCCCCTGCAAAGAAAAAAAGTCTGGAACTCATTGTAACCCCATAGCTGCCTACAGGGGCAGGAACCCTTAACAGGCCCAAATCCTGTGATCTGAGCCTGTGAGAAACAATATTAAAACTGAATTGAGTCTATAATAGGAAGAAACTAATCCAAGCACAACACTTTAAAAAGCAATATCTCAGTCTTCCATTATAAATACAACTGCAGTGGCAGCCAATGGAGCTCTTGTAAAGCAGGAGACATGTTCAAAAACTCGCATCCCAGTCAATATACATGCAGCTGAGTTTTGAACCATTTGTAAAGGCTTAATAGCCACAAATGCTAAAACAAACAATAGGGAATTACAGCAATCAGTGGGAGGCATAATCAGATGTTGCAAGACCGTTCATAAATCAGACAGATTAACAAGGTTTCATCATACAAAGTAAAAGCAATTTGTGAAAAGACTTCTGAACCAGTTGATGAATCTGTGCTTGAAATGATAACTTAGAGTCTACAAAACCCATGAAAACTAGACTTTTCGGGAGATTGGTGTCCTACAGTTTCCAATCACTATTTTGGATGGGTCCTCCCAATCAGCCCAGAGTGATAATACCAACAAATCAGTTCTCTGCATATTTAACTGTAACCTATAATTACGTAAGAATGCCCCAACCACTTAAATAAGTCTCTGCCATATGTCAAGTCCAGGATGTGCCCCATCAATTCAAAGACATGAATAACATTAACCTTTAAAAAGGAGATAGAGCAGCTTTTAAACTAGATATTAGGGGAAAGCCGACAGTCGCCCAAGAGCGGATGGTTCGGAAGAATGTATCTTTGAAGGATACTACCAAAAGCAGAGAGGTTCCACAAAAGAGTAAAGTAGCCCAAATGCCCTCAAGTATGGAGCAGACAGAGCTTAAAGATCCCAAATTAACCATGTCTAACAACAGCCAAATTAATATGAATAAAATACATTCTCTAAAATGCTTGTATGCAAATGATAGAAGTCTAAAAAATAAGATGGGAGAGTTAGAATATATAGCACTAAATGAAAGGTTAGATATGATTGGAATATCAGAGACATGGTGGAAGGAGGACAACCCATGGGACACTGTGATACCTGGGTACAAACTATGTCGTAATGATAGAGCTGATCAAATTGGTGGAGGGGTTGCTCTCTATGTTAGAGAGGGCATTGAGTCAGAAAGGATTAAAGTTTTGCAGGAAACCAAATCTGCTGTAGAATCTATATGGATTGAAATTCCATGTAAAAGGGGGAAGGCAATGGCAGTGGGGGTGTACTATCGAGCGCCTGGCCAGAATGACCAAATGGATGATGAAATGCTCAAAGAAATCAAGGAAGCTAACAAAAGTTACAGCACAGTAATAATAATGGGTGATTTCAACTACCCCGGTATTGACTGGGTCAGTGTCACGGCAGGACATGCTAGGGAGATAAAGTTCCTAGATGAAATAAATGACTGCTTCTTGGAGCAGCTGGTTCATGAACCGACCAGAGGGGAAGCCATATTAGACCCAATCCTTAGTGGAACACCAGATCTAGTGCAAGAGATAAGGTTGTTGGGGCCACTTGGCAATAGTGATCATAGCATGATCGCCTTTGATGTATTTAGTGGAGGAGGGATAGTAGGGAAATCCACAGTACTATCTTTCAACTTTCGAAAGGGAAACCATGATAAAATGAGGAAAACAGTTAAGAAAAAACTAAAAGGAGCAGTTGCAAAGGTTAAAGACGTACATCAGGCTTGGCTGTTGTTGAAAAATACTATCTTCGAAGCCCAGACCAGCTGTATTCCACGCTTTAAGAAAAGTGGAAGGAAGTCCAAAAAACTGCCAGCATGGTTTAAAGGTGAGGTCAGAGAGGCTGTTGTTGCTAAAAAAGCATCTTTCAGGAAATGGAAAAAAGAGCCAAACGACGAAACCTGGAAACAGCACAAGCACTGGCAAGTCAAATGCAAGGCATTGATAAGGCAGGCAAAGGGAGAATTTGAGAAGAAGCTTGCTGCAGAAGCAAAAACGCGAAGTAAAGACCTTTTTAAGTACATTCGTAGCAAAAAACCTGTGAGAGAGTGAGTTGGTCCATTAGATGATAAAGGGGTTAAAGGAGCACTAAGAGGCGACAAGGCAATAGCGGAGAGACTGAATGAATTCTTTGCTTCAGTCTTTACTGAGGAAGATGTAGGGATGTTACCCATGACTGAAGTGGTATTTAAAGGTACGGAAGAATTGAAGGAAATATCGATAAGTCAGGAAGATGTATTACAACTATTAGATAAGCTGAAGAGTAGCAAATCACCTGGGCCGGATGGTATACATCCGAGGGTGTTGAAAGAACTGAAATACGAGATTGCAGACCTGCTATTAATAATCTGTGAACTATCATTAAAATCATCTCTAATACCTGAAGACTGGAGGATCGCCAATGTAACACCAATTTTTAAAAAGGGTTCCAGGGGTGATCCGGGAAACTACAGACTGGTGAGCCTGACATCAGTACCGTAAAAAATGGTAGAAACCATCATAAAGAATAAAATTACTCAGCATGTAGATAGTCATGACCTAATGGGAGACAGCCAACATGGCTTTAGACAAGGAAGATCTTGTCTTACTAATCTGTTATGGTTTTTTGAAGGAGTGAATAATCAGGTGGACAAAGGTGAGTCGGTTGATATTGTGTATCTGGACTTTCAGAAAGCCTTTGACAAGGTCCCTCATGAGAGACTTTTGGCAAAACTAAAGAGTCATGGGATAGGAGGCAGTGTACTATTGTGGATCACGAACTGGCTAAAAGATAGAAAGCAGAGGGTAGGGCTAAATGGCCAATTTTCCCAATGGAGAAAGGTGAATAGTGGTGAACCCCTGGGATCTTTGCTGGGTCCGCTGCTTTTTGACATATTTATAAATGACCTGGAAAGTGGAATAACGAGTGAGGTTATCAAATTTGCAGATGACACAAAACTATTTAAAGTTGTTAAAACCCAAGAGGATTGTGGAAAATTGCAAGAGGATCTTGATAAATTGGAAGACTGGACATCAAAATGGCAGATGAAATTTAATGTGGACAAGTGCAAGGTTATGCACCTACGGAAGAACAACCCAAACTATGGTTACACGATGCAAGGTTCCACATTAGGAACCACCACCCAGGAAAAAGATTTAGGCGTCATTGTGGATACCATGTTATAACCCTCGGCCCAGTGTGCAGCGGCGGCCAGGAGAGCAAATAGAATGCTAGGTATGATAAGGAAAGGAATGGAAAATAAAACAAAAGATATTATAATGCCTCTATATCGTTCCATGGTGAGACCGCACCTTGAATATTGTGTGCAATTCTGGTCGCCGTATCTTAAAAAAGATATAGCGATTTTAGAAAAGGTTCAGAGAAGAGCCACCAAAATGGTAAAGGGGATGGAAGGATACTCCTAGGAAGAAAGGCTAAAAAGGTTAGGGCTCTTTAACCTGGAAAAGAGACGGCTGAGGGGAGATATGATAGAAGTCTATAAATTAATGAACAGAGTGGAACGGGTAAACGTAGATCGATTGTTTACCTTATCAGAATATAGAAAGACTAGGGGACATGCAATGAAGCTACAGGGTAAACTATTTAGGACTAATAAAAGAAAATATTTTTCACTCAACGTGTAATCAAACTCTGGAATTTGTTACCGGAGGATGTAGTAAAGGCTGTTAGTGTAGCTGGGTTTAAAAAAGGTTTGGACAAGTTCCTGGAGGAAAGGTCCATAAACCATTATTAAGATGAACCCTGAAGTAATCCACACACCATATAAATACCACATAGAAAAACAGTCTGCATCCTCGTCTTCTAAATAGGATTTAAATCATTCCATAATTTTTGGACAACTCCAAGATCCAATAAGCAACACAATAATATGAAGTGAGAATCTGAATCAAAAGCTGTAGCCATGTTCAAAAGTGCCACAATCACAATTTTGCCCTTCTCAAACACAGCCAAAGATCGTGCTAAGGGAAACACCCTTGACTTAATTTTTCTACTTCAAAACACAGCTAGAAATCACTCCATCTCCCCCTCCCTCTCCCCCTCTCTCATTAATATCCCCTGGTCTGATCACAAGCTTACAAGTATATCTTCATACTTCTCAACATAATGCTTCAGACCCCTCACAACGCTAAGTCTACAGCCTTCCTGCACAAAATCCTGCTTAATCTGCAATCTATTCCTGATGACCTTGACTCACTTATTCAAATTGAATAGAATCATAGCTGATGCAGCAAAAATGCAACCAAGCCTAGCACACAGAGAAGTAATAAGCTAGCAATATGGTTCACACCACAACTTAAAAGTATGAAGCGCACTCTTAGGGCTGCTGAAAGAAGTGGAGGAACTCCAAATCATCAGACAATCTAACCTTTTACAAAATAAAACTTAATGAATACCAATTTGCCATCCTTCAAACAAAAAAAAAGAGTTCTATACACAATTCTATACATGCCACTGTTGTATGACTTATTTAATGTAAATTTGTTAATTGTATTATATCATGTTCACATGTTTAATGTAACTGTTCCATGTAATAAGTTGTTGTATTGTAAACTGTGCTGATTATGAAAAGTGCAGTATATAAAACCAAATAAATAAATTGATACAAAAATCTTTCAACTGCCCTCGTGAACTCTCTGAAATTGTCAAATCCCTTACAAAGGATAGCTCTATTCAAGTAGAAGAAACAAGTCATGGCCAACTACTTTCAAACTCTAATCTCCCCTATCAATAATTACACAAGCTCCATTGTAGACCATTCACTTCAAGAAACTTCAAGACCGCTATACACATGGAGGACATTCTCATCTATCACAACTAATTACATTGAGGATATTATTACTAATATCAGCACAACCACATCTCCCCTTGACCCGTGCCCAGTTAGCCTAATTAAAATCTCCAGACCAAGAGCTTGCACCAATAATCTACAAAATCATTCAGCTTCCTGTTCAGCAAGGATACCTACCAACTGAACTTAAGATGGCATCTATTCGTCCAGTGTGTAAAGGAACCAATAATGACATCAACCAAGCAAGATCATACAGACCTATAGCTAGTCTTCCCTTCATAACTTAGATATTAGAAAAAATTGTACTCCAACAACTACAAGATCATATTGATGAACACTCTCCCCTTGACCCTCAACAATATGGATTTCAACCTTGCCATGGAGCTGAAACACTAATAATTGCACTCCTTGATAAACTTATAACAGGTACTGTTACGCCAAACTCAGGATACTTACTCATTTTTCTTGACATTAAGGGGTATGTTTACTTAATGGCGGTGGTAGACTCCGTGCAATATCGGAGCCGTGGCCCCATTTTAATTAGGCTAACTGGGCACGGGTCAAGAGGAGATGTGGTTGTGCTGATATTAGTAATAATATCCTCAATGTAATTAGTTGTGATAGATGAGAATGTCCTCCATTGAAATCAATGGGGCCGCGGCTCCGATATCACACAGAGTCCGCTACCGCCGTTTAGTAACATACCCCTAAGGCTGCATTTGATTCTATATCTCCTGCACAAATCATCGAAAGACTGTAAGCAATTGATCTAACTGAGACCCCTTTAAAACAGTTCAAATCCTACTCGTCAAGCTGTCAACTTCATCTGAAATTAGGTTCAACATCAAAGCCATTTATACAAAATCAAGGAGTTCCCCAAGGATCAGCCCTCTCAGCTTGATTATTTAACATCTTTATTCAACCACTCTAACTCAATCATACAAGCACTCAATGTTCACTACATATATGCTGATGTCATCATGTTTTCTACAGAAATCAAAAACACTGCCAGGAGCATCAACTTTAAGCTCAAGACTATACAGCTTCTCATGCCTCTTTAAATATCCAAGACTTTCGTGCAGCTCTTCAGGCCCTTATCTTACCGCATATAGACTACTGTAATATAATCTTTCAAAGATTACCATAGGCAGCAATTCACCCGCTTCAATTAGCCCTTATCACAACAGCATATATCCTTTACAATGCATCTACAACTGAACATATTACTCCCATGCTTAAAGAGCTACATTGGCTGCCTATCATTGAGCGTATGAGATTCAAAGTTATCCTCACCATCTTCAAAGCTTTTAACAAACTTTCAACCACTTACCTCCAAACCTTAATACATAAGACCAAGGACAACCGTTCCAGGTGAACTGGACTCAAAACATTCTACTCGTACCAGCACTCTTTACTAAATCCAATGCCACTACATCCAACAGAGCTTTCTCGTTGTACGCACCTTTGCTCTGGAACTGAATTCCACACGTGCTCTGGGCCATAAAGGACCTGCTTTCATTTAGAAAGGCTTTAAAGACTCATTTATTTTCAATATGCTTCTCTGAAGATGTAACATAGCATATTATCACTGCTTATATACTTCTGTTCACTGCCCCCTCCACCTCCTCTAACCTGCCCTAACCCTTTTCCCTCTATTTCCATTTCTACCTATACTCCTTTTCAAGTTTTTCTCAAGTTTAATATCCTGTTCTATGTATAATGTTCTATTTGTTGTGAACCGCTTTGATCTTAGGATAAAGTGGTTTAGAAATGCTGTTAAATAACTAAATAAAAGGGAGGACAACAAGATCTCTGTACTCCATCCTACTCTGAAACCAAACTGGTAAGCATCCAGCAGGGAATATGTATACAGATGGAACTGAAATTGTTGTGAAACCACTTGCTCCATTATTTTTGAAGAAATGGGGAGATTTAAAATAGGTCTCTAAGGGTCCGATATTCAAAAAAAAACTGGGTTCCTAAATTTGTGCCTTATTTTCAACCACGCTTAGAAGGCTAAATTTTCAGCTGAACATTCATCCTAATTTAGCTGCTTAAAATTTATGGGCCCGATATTGAATTGGGCAGGCTATGTGCCGCTATGGCGCATAGCCCTGCCCGCTGACCCTTAACCTTGGATATTCAATGCCATGGCAATCTGGAGCTGCCAAAGCTAACCGAGGAGCAGCGATATTGCACATCTATCTGGTAAGCTTTCACAGATAAAACTAGGCCACCTTTTGCCACGCCTAGTTTTACCCTCCAATCATTAACCAGGTAGCAGAGCAATATCACCATTACCTGGTTAGCAACAGTGTCCACCTTCACTCTGCCTGGGAACGCTCCCAATACGCCTCGATGCTAGCCGCATAGCATCAAGGCGTGTAGCGGGGTTAGAAGGGGATATTCAATGGCACTAACTGTGTAAGTGCTGTTGAATATCCCAAATTAAGGCATTTACATGGTTTACTGGGCTGTAAACCATGTGAAATGCCTTTTGAATATCGGGCCCTATAGTTCTAAATTTAGGCCTGCCATTCATTTGGCTAGATTTAGGAGCCTAATTTAGGTGTCTGGTACTGAAAATCAGTGCTAAGTTCTTAAGTTTTTTCCCCACCCTAAATCTGCCCCTGTTTCCACACACTTTTCATGCCCCTCAATTTAGGAGTTTAGTAAAATTTTAAGAAAAAAATGTAGGCACTCAACCCTTGTAAATTTTCAAAGAGGCCAGTTTAAGAGCCTAACTCTCAAAGTTAGGAGCACAAATCCTTTGAATATCAGGCTTTAATTTGCTAACAATTTTTTACATCACCACCAGATTTCATCGAAACTGGCTGTGGCATGCCTCTTTAATTAAATGGAAAGACATTTTGAACCAAGGAGCTATTTATCAGCTCCATTAGGGTGGAGATCATAACAGCTGGGTCACTTCGCTGAAGACAAGAGGGAACTTGATATAGTCTAGAAGTAGAGCTTGAGACACGCTTTAATCATTTTTCAACAGGCCATTGAACAATGGAATATACATCATTACCCCTTAGATTGTCACCTATGGAAACATGCTCCAACATGATACGTTCAGCAGACTCTTCAATGGATTCTGACACCCTAGGCATAGCTGGCCCCAGAGTTGGTTCAAAGCGTTGGCACCCTAGGCAAACCTCAAGCCTTATGCTCCCCCGGCTGTCAGAATCTATTGTTTAGTTTGAATGCCCTGTTCTTTGCTCCTCTAGAAATTGTTGCCTTAGGTGACCACCTAATTTGGCTTGTGGTGTGGCCAGCCCTGACCCTAGGTTTTACTAACTTTTCCACGATAGCAAAAAGCTCTCGAGGGTGATTCAAAGCCTTATTAATCTTTGTAGAACAGAACGGAATTTTGGTTGCTTTTATTAAGTACTTATAATTGTCTAATGTGAAAATAAAATAATTTGTATCTTTTATAGTTTTAGATTTATACCACTGGCAATCAATCTGTCTCAGCTCTATTTTTGCAACTCTAATCTAATTAGAACTCCATGGAGCAAAATGACCCCATTTAGAATGCAAGTATGCACCGGTGCAATTTGTTCTAAAACCTCAGATAAAGTCTGATTCAACAGAGGTAATTTCTAATCAGATCTATCTTAAAAAGCCTATGTGGCTGCTCCTCCCAATGTTCAGAAAAAAACAGTTACATTAACCTTTCCCCTCACTTTCCACACATCCAACAGATAACTAAAACCTGTTGTTTCTTTCTTTGTAACATCAGCAAAGTTGTCCCTTCCTTTTTGAACACACTACCAAGACCCTTATTCACTCTCTAGTCACTTCCTATTTAGACTATTGCAACCTGCTTCTCGTTGGTCCCTCCCTGAATCATCTCTCTGTTCTTCAATCCATTCAGAACTCTGCTGCAAGGCGAATCTTCTGCCAGAGTCACTATGCTCATATAACCCCACTCCTCAATTCACTTCATTGGCTCCCTATCCATTTCTACATCCAGATCAAGCTTCTCCTATTGATTTACAAGTGCATTCATTCTGCTGCTCCTCATTACCTCTCCTCTTATTTTTCCCTATTCCCCTCCGCTCATTAAGCAAATTCCTTCTATCTGTGCCCTTCTCTTCCACTTCCAACTCCAGACTGTGTTCTTTCTACCTTGCTGCACTGTATACCTGGAACAGTGTGTCAGGCTCCATTTCTGGTTCTATTCAAATCCAGGCTAAAACCCCACTTTTTCCTGACTGCTTTCAGATCCTGTCCCTTTATTCTCCAGTTTACCACCCATGTGTGTTAAGACCATCTCTAGTTCCCTCTCTGTTGTGTTCGTCTTGCATAGATTGTAAACTCTTTTAAGCAGGGACTCTTTCCCATGTGTATATGTATAGTGCTGAGTACGCCTCATAGCGCTATACAAATGATAAGTAGTAGCAATAGTAGTAGAATAGAGTCTGCCACATTCTTTAGGATAGAACAAGGGCGCTGCCAAGAAAACATTAAAAGAAAATGATCTGACCATTGCACATGGTGATGATTCACATTAAGTGGTCTATTATTAATAAACTGGCTTGGCAGAAACATTAAATTGAGACTATGGCCCTTCTCTTGATTTGGCAATATTACCAACTGTCTGTGGTCAAAAGATTGCATCAGATCCACAAATGTCACATTAGGAAGAGTTAAAGAAGAGAAATCAATCGGGATATTAAAAACACCTAATATAATATGATTAGACACATCATTTGACAATGAGATAAAAAGATCCCTCTATTAACATAATTGGATCAAGCTTATTTGATAGGGGGGAGAGATGATAAAGCAAACAAATCCCTTACTGTCATGAAGAGATCAACCTTGTCTCATAGATAGGAAGTGGCTCATGTAGGACCTTAGTAAATGATCATCAATAGTTAATAGTGCCCCACCACTCTGCCCATTGTCTCTCAAACAGAATGTATACTTACAACCCATTGGGAATTCAAAATACATAAAGAATACACAGAGTCATTACACCATAAAGACCAAATGGACCAACAGCTATTTCAGCCTGTAACCTTATGATCAGGAGCCGTTGGCGATGAAAGAAGCCGAAGCAGCACTGAAAGCCTTATCAAAGAACAAAGCAACGGGTATTGATGGCATTCCCATTGAAGTATTACAACAATCAAATGCATCTGTTACCATACTTACAAGGCTCTACCCAGGCCTGGATTTATGCATAGGCAACAGAGGCAGTTGCCTCTGTGGCAAGATTTTGAAAGCCTTTTGAAGTTAGTGCCTCCTGCTGAGAGTGTTAATTATTTAATTGTCCCTTGTAACCTAGAGCAATACAAAGAAGAACTTCCTTTCTTCTTGACACAAACATACCTCTCCCCATCTCCACTACCACATTACCTCAGTCTTGTTTCAGTTTTAAGGTGGCTAGAGTTGTATTTGCTGTTCCTTATAGACAGTCCTCCTCTATGCTTTTGTTTAGGGTAGTACCTGCTGTTCTGTGCAGGTTAGCCCCCTCAATTTTTTTTTAATCAAAGCAAACTTAAATAATCTTTAGACTTCAAAAAATAGAACGGCAGGTATAACCCCTAAACAAAAGTAGGAGGGAGGCAACCTGCACAGACACTCCCCCCCTCCCCCAACCAAATCAAGCACTTCTAAATCCTGTGACTATGGGAGCCAAGTGCTTAAATTTGGCTCTGGCTCTGCCAGGAAATTTGGAAGACCACAGCATGGCCAACTGACTGGAAAAAAATCTGTGTTCATACCAACACTGAAGAAAGGTGATTCAACACTGTAGAAATTATTGCACAATCGCTCTGATCCCACATGTCAGCAAGATTCTCCTCAAGATCATTCAGTGGAGACTACAACCATATTTGGAACGAGAACTGCCTGAAGTGCAAGCAGGGTTCAGGAAAGGCCGAAGAACAAGATACTTCATTGAGGATGTGAGATGAATATTTGAAAAGACAAAAGAAAACCAAAAAGATATCTATATGTGTTTTATTGATTACAGCAAGGCCTTGATAGTTCTCATGCACAACCTTTACAGTGATCAAGAAGCAACAGTTCAAACGGAACAAGGAGAAACAGAGAATCAGCAAAGGTTTATGACATGGCTATATATTTTCCCCCTAAAGCCCTGATTCTGTAAGGCAGATAGCAGGCTGCATGTCCCACTGGGACATGCAGCCCCGCTATCCGCCTTCACTGTATTTAGCCTCCAGTCCCCCCCCCTGCATGCACAGAGCCGCTGTGTGCGCTGCAGGGGACAGGGTGGCACAGGGGCGGAGAGTGGGAGGAGCGTGGGCGGGACCGGCACCCGGATGTACAGGGCTGATTCTGGTCACGGCCCTGTATGTCCTGGAGGGACTGGGGGAGGGGGGGGGACGGCCAGACTATTCCACCTCGGAGGTGGAATAAGTGCTGGCTGCCCCTCTCCTGGATCGGCAAGCCAGCCCCCTGGCAACATCAGCAGCAGGCATGGTGAGTTCCTACTGCCCGATCCAGGCCCTGGCTGGCCCTGCGTGGGGTCGGGCCCCCACCGCCCGACCCCACGCAGGGGAACAGCAATGCGGTGGGCTGGCTGGGAGGTGGTGAGGACATCCCCTAGCCGACAGTAGGGGCACACCAGACTGTCTCTGGACCCAATCCTGAACCCGCAGGTGTGTCTTGCTCCCGTGTTGCAAAATCGGGTCCTAATGGGCCTGTCCTGCTCAGGGACATCCAGACGGCCTGAACCTTCCCCTTGCTGAATCAAGTTCTATCTGTTTAATTTATATGCCGAACAAATCATCAGAGAAGCAGGTCTTTATGAAAAGAACAGAGGTATGAAGTGATGGAAGACTCATCGCTTTGCAGATTATACCGCATTACTGGCTGAAAACGAAGACAATCTGAAACATTTTCTTCTCAAGATCAAGGAACGTAGTCTTAAAATGGGCCTTAACAGGAAGAAGACAAAGATCCTGACAACTGGCAAAATCAATAAGTTTATCATTGATGGAGAAAAAAAGAGATATAGTGGACAAATTTAACCTGCTTGGATCAATACATCAATGGCTATGAAGGGACATAAGAAATGCTATACTGGGTCTGACCAAGGTCCATCAAGCCCAGTATTATGTTTCCAACAGTGGCCCATCCAGGTAACAAGAACCTGTCAGGTTCCCAGAAAGGCACACAAGTTCCACAATGCTTGTCCAGGGGTAAATAGTAGATTTCTGTGGTACTCGTTAATAATGGTTTATGGACCTTTCCTCCAGGAACTTGCCCAAACATTTTTAAAACCTGTCTACACTAATGGCTTTTACTACATCATCTGGTAACGAATTCCAGAGTTTGATTACACGTTGAGTGAAAAAATATTTTCTCGTATTAGTCCTAATGGGTTACATTGTAGATTCACTGTGTGTCCCCCTTAATCTTTCTACTTTTTGATAAATAACCGATTGTTTACCCATTCCACTCCATTCATTAATTTACCTAAAGACTTCTATCATATCTTCTCTCAGTCGTCTCTTTTCCAAGTTGAAGAGCTATGACCTTTTAAGCCTTACCTCATAGGAGTATCCTTCCATCCCCTTACTATTTTGGTGGCTCTTCGCTGTACCTTTTTGTAATTCTGCTATATCCTTATTAAGATATGCCGACCAGAATTGCACATAATATTTAAGGTGTGGTCTCACCATGAAACGATACAGAGACATTATAATATTTTATCCTCCATTCTTTTCCTTATGATTCCTAGCATTCTATTTGCTTTCCTGGCCACCACTGCACACTGGGCAGAGGACTTTCAATGTATTATCCATGATGAAGCCTAAATCCTTTTCCTGGGTGGTGGTTCCTAATGCATTGAGTAACCGTAGGATTTATCAAGGACCTCTTGCAATTTTTCACAATCCTCTTGTGCTTTAACAACTCTGAATAATTTTATGTCATCTGCAAATTTGATCAACTCACTCATTATCAACTGCCTCACTTTTATATACCTATTTATTCAGGTGAGCCAGTTGATAAAGTGTATCTGGATTTTCAGAAAGCCTTTGACAAGGTCCCTTATGAGAGACTCTTGGTGAAATTAAAATGTCATGGAATAGGAGGCAGTGTGCTATTGTGGATCAGGAACTGGTTAAAAGATAGAAAGCAGAGAGTATGGCTAAATGGACAATTTTCTCAGTTTAGAAAGGTGAATAGTGGAGTACCCCAGGGATCTGCGCTGGGCCCACTGTCTTTTAACATATTCATAAATTACCTGGAAATGGGAATAACGAGTGAGGTAATCAAATTTGCAGATGAAACAAAATTCTTCAGAATTGTTAAAAAGAGGATTGTGAAAAATTGCAAGAGGATCTTGACAAATTGGAAGACTGGACTTCCAAATGGCAGATGAAATTTAATGTGGACAAGTGCAAAGCTATGCATATAGGAAAGAACAACCCAAACTACGATGTTTATTCACACTTTCAAAAAAATATAACAGTTTAGTAAGACAAGATGTTCCTTGGCTAAATCCATGTTGGCTTTCTCCCATGAATATCTACATGTTCAGTAATTTTATTCTTTATAATAGTTTCTACCATTTTTCCAGAGAACTGATGTCAGGGTCAACAGTCTGTAGTTTCCCGGATCACCCCTGGTTATAAAATTACCCTCCATAACACAAGTACAACATACAGCTTTAGATTTTTTAAGTATGGATGCCCTTATGATCATAGAAACATAGAAACATGATGGCAGAAAAAGACCACATGGCCTATATAGTCTGCCCTTCTATATCACCCACTACAACAGTCCCCTTTTTTCCTTTAGAGAGCCACTGTGTTTGTCCAATGATCTTTTGAATTTAGATACTGTCCTCATCTCTACCACCTCCACTGGGAGACTATTCCATAACCAATGTATGTATCGAATATGTTTTTGCACCACTGTATATAGCCCACTCTGTACATAGCTCATACCAATCTAGCACACAACACAACACACTCTCAATTTCCCCCCCACTGCATGTATAACACACTCACTTGACCTGATTGTTTGCTGTGATACCACCTTGATTATTAAGATAAGGCGGTTTAGAAATACTGTTAAATAAAAAAATAAATAAAATAAATCTACCAGTCTTTCCGTAAAGAAATATTTCCGCATGTTACTCCTGAGTCTATCCCCTTTCACCCTCATCGTATGTCCCCTCGTAGCAGAGCTTGCTTTCAATCGAAAGAGGCTCTCCTCCTGTGATCGCATTAGGAATGCTTTTAAAAGAGCTGGTGAGAAGAATTGCAGATATACAGCTTTAACATGTATTGTACCTCAAATGATTTGTTGGTACATGCCGCTATGCCTGACAATACATCGCCTTTGAATGAAAAAGGGCTTTTATACGTGACCGCAAGTCATTTTGGAAAATCAGCTTAAATTACTGAATTGAAGACCAGTCCACATACATTTTTTTTGCAACTGTTCCACATCCTACAGTTGTGGTCAACATTATTGGCACCCCTGCATTTTAAGCATGTTGGGTACAATATCTTGAAAAATAACTGAAAATATTCCAACTGTATGTCATCATAATATTTTAATAGGATGTTCAAAGGTATACAACAAAAAAAAAAGAAAACACAAATTATGATTTGGAAAGGATTAATGGTAACCTTCACTAATGTTTGGTTGCACAACCTTTGGCAGTGATGACAGCCTCCAAATGTTTCTTGTAGCCATCTATATGTTTTGTATATCTGTCTGCTGGTAGTTTCTCCCACTCTTCTACTGCGATTGGTTCCAGCTCATGAATGTTTCCAGGATTCCTTTTACCAATGGCAGATTTCAGCTCTTTCTAAAGTTTCTCAATTGGATTGAGATCAGGACTCACTGCTGGCCAGTTTAAAACTAATGGAGCTGATAGCCTATCATTGAAATTCCTGCAAAAATGTTCATTCAAATGGAACGCTTGTGAACGGGTCTGATAGTGCGACCTACATATAATTTAGGACACAGGCAAATGATATATACAACATTACACAAACTACAAGACGTTGTAGCTCATGAGCCATACTGCTCATGCGTGATCAGGTGAGAGCAATGTGAACTCAATATTGTATTGGAACACCACTGGCAATTGACACAGCCATCATGGTTCCCTTCCACAGGCAATGGAGTTCTCATCTACAGATAGTTATTAATATTTCTTACCCCATTTATAAGCTATCAGCTCCGTTAGTTTCTCATTTTCTGGAATACAAACATGAGGCTTTACAATTGCATTGGAGGGTGATTGATCAGATTGTTACTGATTGGAGAGGGGGGATTCTTTTTGCTGTCTGAATTATTTAAAACAAAAATGGATGTATCATTTGGGTTTGTTAGAGCCTCAGGGACTTAATAATG
This sequence comes from Ichthyophis bannanicus, assembly GCA_033557465.1. Classification (NCBI taxonomy): domain Eukaryota; kingdom Metazoa; phylum Chordata; class Amphibia; order Gymnophiona; family Ichthyophiidae; genus Ichthyophis; species Ichthyophis bannanicus. The sequence continues at coordinate 1,093,252,409 of CM066032.1, read as the reverse complement.
AGATTGAGTGGACCTCTCTTGCTATCACCTAAATCTTGTGGTTTGAGTTTGGGTTTAATGGAGGACTTTGGTGGTATGTGATTAATTAGCTGTTTGTTGGTTGCATGATTGTTATGTGGGTGTTTTCTTGTGAAGTCTGATATATTCTGACGCCAGTTCCAGTTTACCAAAACAGCTGACTGTTTGATATGCTAAGGTGGCAGGTTGTGTAGGATTCCCCTGATACAAGGCTTAGGATAGCCTGAAACATGATGATATGTTGGGAATAATCTGCTAAGATTTAGCTAAGTATTTTAGAATATTTTCAGTGTGATATGGCATGTTACTCTTTATATTATTGGTAAATGAATTCTGTTTAATGCAAATGCAGATGAGACCAGTGAATGAAAGCACTGTGACTTATGGATACGAGAGTCATCCTTCGTTAAAGTCTTGAAGTGAATATCTGAAAGTTTCTATTATAAGTCAGCTATGGGTTTTTAAAAAAAAAAATGGATAATTGTTGGGGTTGGGGTGTCTATTATCTGCTTATAGTATACAATATAAGCAGAAAATAGACACCCCAACCCATAACAAAGGTGGAACCCTTGATTTCATCTTTGCACCAAACACACTTCTGGAAATGAACCTCACACAACTCACATCCATTATGCCCGTCCCATGGTCAGACCACCACATAATAACCTTCCATACCACCATCACTGCACAAAATACCTCCACAGAAGTAATTAGCACCCAAAGAAGATTTAAACAATTCAACAAGAACACTTTCATACAGCAGGTCTTACCACATATAAACAAATATTCAACAGACTTAGAAGAGATAATAAGAAACTGGAACGCTACAGTTTTCAACGCAGCCACTGCCCAGCACAAGAAAACACACAACAGGAAGAACATTGCACCGTGGTATTCCAATAACATTAACAAACTAAAGCAAGCCTTGAGAAAAATGGAACAAAGATGGAGAAAAATGAAGGATCCACAAGACAGAACCACCTACACAACCAAGATGCAAGAATACCAGGCCCTAATAAATACCTGTAAGAAAGAATACCATACCAATCTAATTATGAACTCCCTAAATAAACCACAAGAACTATTCAACATAACAAGGACATTAACAAAAGACAACTCTAAAGAACACAATCCAATCGAACCCCAAGTCATGGCTGACTTCCTTCAATCAAAGATCAAACCTAACATGAATCAATGCCAACCTTCGACAACAGAACTCCACCCATTGGGAAAACAAGCCCACCCATGGAACACCTTTCACATACCATCAATAAAAGAATTAAAAAAACATCATAACCAACCTCGACACCACAACCTCCCCCCCTTGATCTATGCCCAATATCCTGGATGAAAGTGACAACTGAACATTTAGCCCCCCTCTCTATTCGAAATAGTCAAAAACACTCTTACATAAGGCATTATCCCTCCCATACTTAAACAATCAATTGTAAGACCGATCCTAAAGAGCAACAACCTAGACACAAATGATCCTAATTCATACCAACCCATCTCAAATCTTCTATTCACAGCAAAGATTATTGAGAAAGTGGTCCAACTTCAACTACAAGATCACCTGGACATGCACGCCCCTCTGGATCCCCACCAACATGGCTTCAATCCCAAACACAGTGTAGAAACGCTCATTACATCACTCCTGGATAACCTAATAACCAGTCTAGACAACATCAAACAATGTTGTTTATTGGTACTCATTGATATAAAAGCTGTCTTTGATTCAATCAACCACAATACACTTATCAAACGCCTACAGGAAATTGGAATTCAGGAAACTACACTGAAATGGTTCACATCATACCTCACCCACAGAAAAATACAAGCTAAATCTGAAACATGTCAATCAACACCAATTGAGCAACTACAAGGAGTACCACAAGAATCAGCACTCTCCGGCCTGCTGTTTAATATCTATCTCCAGCCACTCTGCAACATAATGACCAAATACAACATAGACTACAGTATCTATTCTAATGACATTATAGTATATACTCCATTCAACATAGACCAACCTGACTACTCAAGAATAACATCATGCATAAAAGAGATGTTAGACTGGCTTCAGGGACGCAACCTACTAATAAATTACAATAAAACAGAAGCAATTTTTATAACAAGAAACAACTCCTTTGCTCCGCCAAAATTTCTGTAATTATCACACAACATCATAACCATAAAAACAGAAGTCAGATACTTGGGGATACACCTCGACTAAAATCTAAACTCCCAACCCCACATAAACAAGATAACAAAGACAGCTGTGATGGGGTCTGTAGACAGACTTCCCTTGAGCCCTATTAGGCAGCTGCCTAGGGCTTTGAAGTTCACGATGCCTTTCTACCAAAAAGAGTCTTGCAGTCAAATGGTAAGGCAAAATAATGTCAGGGCTTTATTCCCCTTCCCAAATGGATATTCTTTGGATACAACACAAACAAAACAGCAGAAAAACAAAAAGAAACTGCTACAAAGAAAAATATCTTCTTTTCCTTTGACACTAGCACATGGCTGCTTTCCACAGGCTTAACATAAAGATATGACATCATCTGAAAAACATATTGTGCAATCCATAGGGACCGGGTCAGGAGTACAGCTGTTATTCTCCCACTGCATTAATTCGGATTCACTCCCGATAGCATAAGGGTCACACTCTACATGTGCTGGCTTCCTGAAAACTCTCCTGTGGTGCATGGATTGCTTTTCCCAAAAAGTGCTCTTCAAACCTAGGGCTCTGAATGCCTGGTATGGTGATAGCTTCTTTCTGGCTTTCCTTTCTCTTCCAACCTGGTGGAATCACTGGATATCTTCCAACATCAAAGTTACTTCCAGTGCCACGCCCTTGCCCTTTAAAACCCACAGAGCTTTTAGCCTTTTCCTCAGAAAAGCAAGGTTCCCACCTTTTAACTGTGTTTCTGGTTCTTGTTTCTGGGCTCCTGAGAGCTCTCTCCCGGACTTTCCAACCACCATCAAACCTAGCAGGCTCCTGGCCACGTCCCTGGCTGCTTCCTGCTCTGGGTTCAGACCTACTGTTTCCTTCTCCCAGCAAACTTCCTTCAGAATGACACATGCTCACTGGTTGCTTGCTCAGTCCTCCTGAGTCGCTGCCCCTGCTGGCCTTTCCTGGATCTAGCCAGCAACTTATATGCTTCCCTTCTCTGCACGCTACGTGGGTCTTTGTGAACAGGTGTTCCTGATGAGGCTTTCTGTTTCTAACTACGTCAGGACTATCACCAGGAAAATTCATTCTAATGCCTTTTGGCTTCTCCTGTGCTGAGTGTATTTGCTGCTCAGCTGTTCCTACGTGTACTGAGTTTATTTGCTGCTCAGCTAAATCTGAGGTAAGTTCCTCATTTTCTCTTACCTCCATGTGCTCTATACTGCCTACTGTGTCACATATCCCCCCCCCCCCCCATAAGATATTATGGAATGGGGAACAGCCGTTCACACAGCACATAATCTCTGCTGGACACTTGACCTTCATGCTGGATCGGCTACCTGCTGCTTCGCTCCCCTGCCAAGGTTCCTTACAGCATGCAATCACTGACCTACTCTTGACTTTTACGCTGGAGCGGCTGGCTGCAGCCGTTCTCTCCTGCTAAGGTTTTAGCACATTTATATGGTACACCTGAGAACGTCCCCTGTCATTCTCTACTATATATGATACTGGTCCTTTACGCTCTACAATCGTATAAGGACCTTTCCACTGGGCCTCGAACTTTGGCCCAGGGTCTGCAACCATTACCACCACTCTGTCACCTATGTCCAGTTGCCGTGGTTTCTTGCCCCTGTCATAATATCGCTTCTGATATCGCTGACTATTTTGCAAATGCCCTTCCGCAGCTTGAGAAGCCCTCTGTAGGCGACTTCTGAGCTCGCAAAGGAACTGAGGTACCCCCATTACTTCCCCTTCAGGTTCGACCCACTGGTCCCTTAAAATATCCAGGACTCCCCTTGGGGTACGACCAAACATCAGCTCATAAGGAGAAGCTCCTAATGAGGCTTGGGTACGTTCCCTACTGGCATATAAGGCAAACGGGAGCATAACGTCCCAGTCAGCCATTTTTCCATCCAGCCCCCATCTTAACATCTGTTTGAGGGTCTGGTTGAAGTGCTCCACAAGACCATTGGTCTGTGGATGATAAGCAGTGGTCTTTATATGGTGGATGCCGAAAGCATCCCATACCTGGGCTAGGTATTTTGACACAAAATTACTCCCCCTATCGGTCAGCATTTCCTTTGAGAATCCCACCTCGCAAAATAAATTGATTAGTTCTGATTCTATGGACCTAGCTGAGATGTTTCTTAAAGGGATCGCCCAGGGGAACCTGGTGGCATGATCCATTATTACCAGGATGTACTGGAATCCCCTTGGGGTCTTTACGAGGGGTCCCACGATATCCATCGCCAACCGGCGTACTGATTCAGTTATCGTAGGGGTCTGTACCATAGGAACTCCTATGGGCTTGGCGGCACTTACCCGCTGACAAGAAGGACAGGCCTCGCAGAACCGTTTTGTTTCTCTGAACACCCCTGGCCAATAAAAACGGTCCAGTATCTGATCGAGCATACCCTGAACTTCTTTATGTCCCCCAATAGGGTGGTCGTGGGCCAGTCTCAAGACAACGGCCTTAAAAGTAGTGGGAACCACTAATTGCTTCCTAACAGCACCGGTCTGGGGATTGTTGCTCTCCCTATACAATATGTCTTCCTCCATGAGGAATCTGGGGAGCACGTCCCTACCCGTCTGGGCGAATTCAAAGGCGTGCTTTAACACTGAATCTGCCTTCTGTTCCTTCGGAAAGGACGGGAATTTTTTAACAAGGTCGGCAGGTACCAAGGGCAAACCCTGCCCATCTTCTACGCCTGCCCTCAGTTGAGCTCTATGGTGTCTCTCTTGGCGCTTTTCGCCCTTACTTTTCTTCTTAGCCTTAGAAGGGACACTGATTAAATCCTCATGCTGGGGAAGCTCTCCTAGGCTTTCATCTGTGATCCTACCCCCTTCTCCTAAAGGTTCCTCTCCCTCTCCTAGAGGGTCAGGATCCTCCTCTGGAAGCTCCGCCCGTGCCTCCGAGCTTTGGGCCTGGGACCGGGTGGAAACCATGCCCCCCTTTAGGTGTGTGCCCTCCTCTATTCCCCTATAGAAAGGTGGCCAATCTCTCCCCAGTACAATATCGTATGGTAATCTGGGGATTATAGCCACTAGGATTTCCTTCCGGGTTCCTAATCCCTTAACCTTCAGTCTATAAAGAGGATAATATGTTGAGGCCCCATGTACACATTTTATCTTGGTCCTTCCTTCTGTTTGACTCGGGGTGGAACCATTGCGGGCCTGTATGGTTTGCCAGAATTTTCTTGAAACCATACTTCGGTCTGCCCCTGAGTCAAGCAAAGCTTTTGCGGGGACTCCTTGTACTTCCACCTCTAAACGTAATCCTTCCTGTATATTTCTTTTATCACCTGTTATCAGTGCTGTCCGCCAGATGCAATTTTTTCTCATGTGTCCCATTTTCCCACTTTTAAAACATTTCAACAAAGCATTCCTACCATCCCTCTTGGGCAAACACTCATTCACATTCCAAGCACCCATCCGAGGCTCTTTATCTGGCTTTCCAAAATTAACCATCCCCAACTTACTCTCAGCGCCTCCTGGTGGCGTTTTAGCCCACTCTGCTTCCAGGAAAAGTTTGGTTAAGTGTGCTGCTTCGGTTGAGGTCTGGCAATTTTGCAGGGTTAAGAAGGTTTTCACCTCTGCAGGAACTGCCTCATAATACTGTTTTAATACAATTGCATCTATTATACCCTCCAGAGTCTTCCCCTCTGGCTCAAGCCACTTCCAAACCAGACTGCGCACCCTATGGCACAGTGCCTTAGGTGTTTCACCTGTTTGGAGTTTGGTTGACCTTAGCATACGCCTATATACAGCAGGTGTTAGGCCTAGCCTGTCATGTATTGCTCTCTTCACTTCTTCGTACTCTGTTGCCAGAGCAGCGGGCATAGCTCTGTAAGCTGATAAGGCTTCTCCTGCTAGGGAGGAGGCCAGCCTAACTGCCCAATGCTCTAGGCCAATGCGCATTGAGAGCTACCCTCTCGAATGCCTCAATATAATCATCAAAGTTATAATCCTTAGTCATTTGTCTGAATGTCAGTACCCCACAGTTCTGTGGGCCTACCCCACAGAAGTGCTCTGGAGGTGCTTCTTCCTTTTCCCGTTTTTCTAGCAGAGCTTGCAACAGTTCTGTCAGGGGCTTCTGCTGGGCCTGTAAGGCTGCCATGGCCTGCTCTTGGCTCAGCTGGGCTAGTTCTCTCTGCTTGTCGAACTGTAAGCTCATCCACCGCAGGACTTCCTGGACATCCATTTCCAGGCTCACACACTCTAGAAAACAGAGAACAACCACCAAGTGCGGCACTACTAGTGTTTTTTGTGCCTAGTCTTATTTCCCTTTTTAAGCTACTCCTTCTCACACGAATCCTCCCAGCCTGTGCCCATATACCTTTACCTGAGCCAGGTGGAGATTCGCACTTTGAGAAGGTGCTTGTCTTTCCTTCAGGGTCTGGAACCTTCTGGGCGTGTCCCAACGTCCGATTCCTCTGCGCTCTGGAACCTTCCGGGCGTATCCCAACGTCCGATTCCTCTGCGCTGTCCTCTGCTGCGTCGCGGTTGTATACTCCTTTTTGAATAATCCACAACAACTACGCCATTTGTGATGGGGTCTGTAAGATAGACCTCCCTTGAGCCCTATTAGGGGAAAAGCCGTTCACACAGCACGTAATCTCTGCTGGACACTTGACCTTCATGCTGGATCGGCTACCTGCTGCTTCGCTCCCCTGCCAAGGTTCTTTACAGCACACAATCACTGAGCTACTCTTGACTTTTACGCTGGAGTGGCTAGCTGCTGCCGTTCTCTCCTGCCAAGGTTTTAGCACATTTATATGGTACACCTGAGAACGTCCCCTGTCATTCTCTACTATATGATACTGGTCCTTTATGCTCTACAACCGTATAAGGACCTTTCCACTGGGCCTCGAACTTTGGCCCAGGGTCTGCAACCATTACCACCACTATGTTGCCTATGGCCAGTTGCCGTGGTTACTTGCCCCTGTCATAATATCGCTTCTGATATCGCTGACTATTTTGCAAATGCCCTTCCGCAGCTTGAGAAGCCCTCTGTAGGCGACTTCTGAGCTCGCAAAGGAACTGAGGTACCCCCATTACTTCCCCTTCAGGTTCGACCCACTGGTCCCTTAAAATATCCAGGACTCCCCTTGGGGTACGACCAAACATCAGCTCATAAGGAGAAGCTCCTAATGAGGCTTGGGTACGTTCCCTACTGGCATATAAGGCAAACGGGAGCATAACGTCCCAGTCAGCCATTTTTCAATTCAGCCCCCATCTTAACATCTGTTTGAGGGTCTGGTTGAAGCGCTTCTCCTCCTCCGACGCCCTCACGAGCCGCTTCTTCCTCTTGCGTTCCCAGTCGGGGGACCCCCTGTCCGAGGATCTTCGACGGCGCTCGGGATCCGAATCCCAAGATGTCGAGGCCTCAGATGAGGTCCGGGCCTGGCCAGAGGCTGAGTCCGAGAAAAGCCTTTCCTTCTGCTGCTGGCGACTTCGCAGTGCCTTGGAATACATCTTCCCACATGGTCCACACATCTTAGGGTCGTGATCAGGACCGAGGCACCGAAGGCAGCAGTCATGTGTGTCGGTGAGAGACATCAACTTCTTACACCGATCACACTTCTTGAACCCGCTGGAAGCCATCAGGGAAAAAAGAGTCCCCGCGAGGTTAAAGGACCGGCCTTCCAAGGAAAAATCAAAAAAGGGCGCGAAAGCCAGACACGAAGGGCAAAAACCGAAAATGAAAAATCGGGCTCGATACCGGTGTACCGAACCCGGCGGGAGGGTAACCGGCGTCGAACCGGGAAGAAAAAAATAGCGAGAATCGCCGAAAAATCAAACTTTTATCCGGGATGACAGGATGCATGTCCGGTGGGCTTCTCGGAAAAAGAGAGACTGAGGTAAGATGGCACCTTTAGGCGGGAAGGGAACCGCGCATGCGTGCCTGCATTCCCAAAGGCTTTCATAGAAAGCTGGGGAAATGCTCCGCTGGGGCTTCATCGGCGTCGATGACACCCATATGTGATGACTGATTCCTGCTTGGTCCTGGAGAAATGAAGCTTATAAGGAAAAAACATCTTTCCTACAGTTAAATATGGTAGAGATTCCATAATATTATGGGGCTGTTTTGCCGCCTCAGGAAGTGGAGGCCTGGAATATATTAAAGGAATCATGAAGTCAGAGGGCTACTAAGGTATTTTGGAGTGAAATGTGTAGGAAAGCTAGGTCTGGGTCAAAGGTTATTGGTCCTCCAGCAGGACAATGAACCAAAACATACATCCAAAAGTACAAAAGAATGGTTAAAAAGGAGCTGTTTTAAACTGACCAGCAATCAGTCCTGATCTCGATCCAATTGAGATCCTTTGGAAAGACTGAAATCTGCTATTGGTAAAATAAATCCTGAGAACATTCATGAGCTGGAACAATTCACATTTGAAGAGTGGGAGTAACTACCAGCAGACAGATATTAAATACTTATAGATGGTTACAAGAAACCTTTGGATGCTGTCATCACTGCCATATATTTTTTTCTCAGACATTACTATGTCTAAGTTGCACAGACATTTTTTTTTGTTGTATACCTTTGAACATACTATTAAAATATTATGACGACATACAGTTGGAGTATTTCCAATTATTTCTCAAAATATTGTACACAACATACCTAAAATATAAGGGTGCCAGTAATGTTGACCATAACTGTATATCTCAGTGCTCTCGCACCACTCAAACTGCTCACTCTCCTTTCTCCTCCAAGTCAAAAACACACACAGACAACACAACTACATACACAAACATGCGCAGAAGGGTTGGAAAGAAATCCATAAGTCATGCTCTGAATGCTTTCCTCACTTGTTAGAATTCTAATACTGTCCTCATCACTACCACCTCCGCTAGGAAAATGGTCCATGTATCCATTATTCTTTTTGGTTAAAAATATTTTCTTCAGACTATTCCTGAGTCTGTCCCCTTTCATCTTCATCCTATGAAGCCTAGTTTCAGAGTGTCTTTTATACTGAAAAAAGCCTGATTCCTGTGTTTTTATACCTTGTACATATTTAAATGTCTCTATAGTATCTCCCTTTTACCATCTCTCCTCCAGGGTATATCTCAGGAATATTATTTGCCTTTTCCCCTTGAAATTTTAGTATTAAAGCTAAAGAAAAACAAAAACCTTCTTTTACAAAATCAGTCTATAAAAGCTACAAAAATAACCTCCAGCAATATGAAAAATATAACCCAAAATATCCCTTTTTTTAAGAATATCAAGAAGAATTCATGTTGTAAAAGTCAGCTTAAAATAATTCCCTCCAAGAATAGCAGAGATTTCCAAGTTCTGAAGGCTTTTATGCAACATTTAAAACCTGACTCCTAGGCAATATGTTTAAAAACACTAGCACCTCAAAAGTACAGTGACTTCAAACAGTTTTATTTGTCCTACTGTCTTTGAAATTTTAATATCAGTCTAGTGCCTCTTACAGAGCCCCCTTAGAAACTCTAGTATTCCAGAAAAAGAAAAATCTGCAACAGCAAAAATCATGTGCCTACTAAAAGTTGTTTTTGGGGAACGTTGTAATTCAGAACTAATAGATACAACAGCTAATTTAAATCTCACATTTTCCACCACCTGCAGGGCAAACATTTCATCGGTACACTATGGGGGTCATTCTGATACGTGTTTAGCAGGTCTGGACTGTACTTGCAGCAGAAGAGCTCCCTGTATGTATTGCAGAGTTGTGCAGGGAGCTCTATTTATGAGTGGGAGAAGGAGGGCCATGGAAGGAGCGAGGGCGTGCGGTGGGCGGCAACATGACCCTGGACATACCCTGAGGACCCTGAGGTTGGCCCTGTACGTCCGGGGTCGACAGGGTAGACAGGAGACATTACACCCAGGAGGTGGAATAAGTCCCCCTGGTCGTGGGGGAACCGCGGAGCCTGGTGACCTCAAAGAGGTGAAGGGTATAGGAGGAGCCCCACAGCCCAACCCTGGCCATGGGAGGCCAGATCAGGGGTCAGGCTGTGGGGAAAGAGCCTTTTCTTTGGCAGCTAGGGATCATGGCTCCTGAATGGAGCTGTGGTGCCATGGCGACAGGATGCCATGGCACTGCGGATCCATTCAGGAGTTTGTCTGAGGTAGCTGGGAATCTGCTGGGCATGCAGCCTATTAGAATCGGGCCACAGCCTGCACGTCCAGACCGGTGGACCCAATTCTGATCGCGTGGGCATGTCTAGTCCCTACGGGATCAGAATCGGGTGCTATCGCTGTGCGCCTAGATTCTGATTGGCCATACAGGGGAGGGATGGCCAGGATAGAATTGGCCTCTATGTCACCACCTTTGATGCTGCCTGCCTTTTGGCCTGGGACAATTATGCAGAATACCACCCTATCAGTTCCATGGTAGCTGCTGGCTGACATGAGACTGGAGACTGCCAGCCTCATTACTGGAAGGATCTAGGAGGTCAACTTGGGAGATGGGCTTACCCTTTCCTGTAGCTTTCCTTCTGCTGCTGCCAGAGACATTAATTCTGCCCCAGCAGCCCCAACAATGTGGTGGAGGGGGGGGGCACCCAGGCAGAAAGGGGGCTCACAAGGCAGTGGCGGTAGCAGCATGGCAAAATTAATTTATTATGTTTGCTGCGCTGATCCGCTGTTGTAAGTCGGCCATGGACCCAGCAGCTGTTCCTTGCCGGGCTGAAGTCTCATGGTAACAGACACACCACGAGACTTCGGACCAGCAGAGAACAGCCGCTAGGCCCACGGTGGACTTACAAGAGCAGAGCAGCGTGGCAAAAACAATGAAGTAAGTTTGCTGCCACCATTGCCACTACGGGGGAGGAGGGGAGGGGAATGCAAGGGGGGGGGGCGCACCACCATGATGACAATGGGGAGCTCTCAGCAAATTTTGTTTGGAGGACCCTCACTGTAACTTATGCAAGTGGCTGCTACTGCTGCTTTGAATGGGGGTCATGGCCCCTAAACTAGAACTAGCCTTCCCTGAAATGAATATTAATGGATATTTTCAGAGGTGGCATCACATGGCAGTTTTAAAAGATGGTCCATTCTCTTTCATCTACTAATTGCTTTCCAACAGGGAAGGCATTCTGCAAAACATTGGTTCTCCATAGCACTAAAATGCCTCCACACCTGGACTTTCTTGTGGTATCCCTTCTCTGGATCTTTGGGTACTACTGCAGCTGCTGGTGCACTAGGGTTGAGGGCATATGAGAGCATGACAGATGCTCCTGGGTTGCACAACTATCTGCTGTTGCTGGGGGATACTCTCGCTCCTCAGCACTATTAGTTATTATCTCTAAGCCTATGCTAACTGCCTGTGCATCTTACTGGATATCAGGCTACGGCCAGCTTCTCTAGTATGTGCAGTTACAAGACCTTCGACAGCCCCTTCTGCTAAAACTTCCTGCAGTCCCTAACATGAGCACCGTACTGCCTTTGGTTGACTGCCCTGGTTCTCCCACCCACCATTGCTCTCTAATTTATTTTGATCCTTAGATAGTTTCACCAGAAACATGCAAAATGTAGCTGTCAACAAAAGCAAATAGCAATTTTGATTTTTAGGCTCCTTACATGTGATGTAACCCATTGTTTTTCCTTTTTAAAGAAGTTGCAAATTTACTGTGGTTTTGAAACAGTAGATGTCCTATTTTTTCATTGTGGCTAGCATATGAATTGTGTTCTGATTTTAATTTTTGTCAAACATAAAAATCTATGAAATCAATGCTCAGCAAGCTACTTAACATGTAAAGTAAAATGGATAATTTATTTAGCTTTTTGCGTATTTTCAGCAAAGTTGGCCATCCAACTAGAAACATTGAAAATGCCAGCATAACTTTAAATCGATAAATTATCTGCTCAGCAGTTGACGATTACCACTCGGTGGTTAGCTTTTATCCCACCAACAGATCCCTTCAAATCATGCCTCAATTTAAAATGGATAACTTTCTCGTTAGTGATTTAAATAGCCAAAGATATATATTTACATGCTTGACATAAAAAAAAGCACATAGGCAGTCGGCAAGACCACTGACCAATATATAAATTGCTTTAGCAAATTAAAATGCATGTATATTTAAACTGTTTTGTAAGCCATAATTAAGTTTAATCTACTTGAAGGCCCATTTTGCATAGGTCATTGAGGAACGAACTGGACTGTCCAAACTGGGATATTCATAATTCCGCCAGTATACATGTGTAAATGCCATTTTAGAACAGGGGCTTTTTAAACATAGAGTGCTTACCACCTTTAAATTTCCTGTCAGCCTGGTGAGGGTGGGGAGAGAGAGTGGTTTGGATAGGCCTAAAACATAGACATGGATTCCCCATTTTACAAGGGGAATCCCCATCTTTGGAAAAAATTATAGACATTGGCTTTTACAGCTGCCCCCCATCATGTATGAGTGCCTACTGGAAGAGGCAGCTGTCAATGTTGAGGTTTGCCCCCATGATAACGTCCCACCCTCAGTCTCCTCCCTGTCCATCCCCCTAACTCAATCCCTCAACAAAAGAGCTGCTAATCCAACCAAGCCCTTCCCTGACCCCCCTCAACAGGCTGTCCCTCTAACTTCCAATCCTTCTACTCCCCCAATGCATCTGATCCTCTCCACAAGCAACCTCCAACAACCCGACCCCCACATGCTACCCCTCCCCATCTGACCACCAGCATCAAGTAACCCCAAGTCCCCAGGATCTTCCCATCAGACTTCCCCACCAATCTTCACCTCCATTTTCTATCCACGACCTTCCTAGGGATCTCTGGTGTCTAGTGAGAAAAGGAGTAATCCCCACTCGCTCTTGTTTGTTCAGCGCCAGGTTTCAAAATGGCATCAAGGACCTACTGCTATAGGTAATTGCAATCATTTTAGAACCCAGCGCCATAAGATCAAGAGCAAATAGTAATTGCTCCTGCTCCTACCAGACACAAGAGACCCCTGGTAAGGCCAGAAATAGACATCAGAGCATGAGAAGCTCTGCTTGGGGGGGGGGGGGCTTCATAGAGAGTTATTGTGACTGGGGGGAGGGGGGTTGGGTGAGGGTCTTCATGGCAGGGGGGCTGCTTTGGGGGGGGCTGCTTTGGATGGTAGAGGGATCACCTCTCAGGGAGCCCAGAGAGGCTACTGGAAGAGTTAGCAGCTCATCAGAGGAGGGACTGAGGTAGAGGGTGATTGGGGGGAGGGGGTAATGGTGCATGTCTGGGGATGTTCATGCACAGCAATTTTAAAAAGCTACCTCCATGCATATGTGGGAGGGTGTTTGTATGTTTTTCCCCCCACATGCAGCTTTTTAAATTGGCTACTTCTGGACATGAAGAGGAGATCAACATGCAGTCCTGCACCCATTTTAAAAGAGCCTGTTGTAAAATATTATTGAAATTCTCCGCATTCTTACCAAGACACATTCTTTCTATAATCTACTTTTATAAATGGAAGCAAAGGGCAGCATCATGTGGCAACTTCTACATATAAGTACCTGCACTTATAGGTCAAAATGGTCATTTTGCAGACTCTATATATAAGCAGCATAAAGTTATACACTATCAGTGCACACAAGTTTTTTATTTTGAATGACTTAACGCACAAGGATGGGTCTTTATGTATGCACTTCAGCTAATAGCTATTTTGGAAATACACGCATCAAGCCAATGGCATGCACAACCAGTATGGGTCATGCACAGGGACAGAGCTTAGGCAGAGCACAAAGTTTCATTCATGAGTTATAAAATACTATAACTTATGCGTGTTCATTAAAACTCTGGGTATAATTATGTGTGTATTGACTATTTCTGCACCCTACTTTTATCTGAGGAAAGGATATGGAAAATTGCTCTCTTAGAGGGTAATTTTATAACATGGGGCCTAGTTTAAGAAGACAAGTAGACTCCTACTTAGGTGCCATTTTATGAAGACACATAGGTGCCTATATGTCTTTATAAAATACTAGCGTAAGAAGCAGAGACATTTGCACCTGCTTAAAAGGAGGCTTAAATGAATGCGCATACAGTATCTAAGGATGTGTGTAGATTAAGGTTCAAAATCATGCTTGTGAATTTCTCCCATGCGCCACCCAGACCAGGCCCATGGCTATGCCTACCAGTAAACTAAAAATGTTCATGCCTGCACATGTATTTTATGCCAGATGATATTTTATAAGAGGTCTTTTATGTGCATATGCATGAAAATTATGATAAAATTACCCCCTTACTGTTCTGCTTGTCTGATGTTGCTGCTTTGATGTCCTGCTGACGTCTAAGACGGAACTCATTATTTTTCCCCTAAACCCACCTCACTGCTTCCTCCTTTTTGTATTTCAGTGGATAACACTATCAACCTTCCTGTTTCCTCCGCTCGCAAACTTGAGGCCATCTTTGACTCTTCTCATTCTATCTTCCCACACATCCAACATATAGCTAAAGCCTGTTATTTCTTTCTCTATAACATCAGCAAAATTCACCCATTTAACATTGTGCAATCACTAACCGCAGCACCCAATCATGAGAAACCTCACAAACACCCCCCTCCCCCCCCCCACCCACAAACACTGGCAGACTTCTTACAAAACAGAATGGGACCCAACAACAATATACAATACATGCCACTAGTCAATAAATCCACCAAGAATCAATAGCTAACCTTCGACTCTATCTCTGGCAAGAACATAGAGCACATCAGCAGCAGCCTCAACACCACTACCTCACTACTGGATCCATGCCCTGTCATCAGGATTAAGATAGCCAAAACTGAACTAACTCCAGACATCTGCCAGATGGCACAGATCTCACTTGAACAAGGTTTCCTACCTAAGGAACTAAAAATGGCTTCAGTACGACCCATTCTAAAAAAAATCCCACAGCTGACAAAGGAGACCCCACTTCTTACAGGCCCATCTCAAAATAATTAAACAAATAATACTACAGCAACTCCAGAACCATATCGACAAATACGCTTCACTAGATCAACACCAACATGGATTTAGATCACACCATGGAGTAGAAACACTTTTGACATCACTAATAGACACAAGGAGGCCAATTCTGCTTTGTGCATCCCCGTGCCGTCTGGCCGTCCAAACATCCGGATGGCCAAGCGATGCACCCGATTCTGCTCCCGTGGGGGCTAGATGTCCCTGTGGGAGCAGAATAGCAGCACAGTGGCTGGATGTCCATAGGGTAGCCCGATTCTGGTACTCTGGATGTCAAGCCACAAGCCTGGCTAACTCAGTCAGGCTCCTGAACGGAGCTACAGTGCCACGGCATCCCATCATCATGGCACTGCGGTGCTATTCAGGAGCCACAATCACCAACTGTTGCCAAAAACATCCTTTCTCTGCAGCCTGACCCATGATCTGGCCTCCTGTGGCCAGGGTTGGGCTATGGGTATGCTCCTGCACCCTTCACCTGTCCATCACTGCCAGCTGCCGCTGTCACCCCACGTCCAGGGGGGACTTATTCCACCTCTGATCACCTCCAATTTGGACTATTGCATCTTGCTCCTTATTCGTCTCCCCTTGAATCATCTCTCTCCTTCAATCCATTCAGAACTGAGCTATTAAGCTAATCCTTCGCGAGAGTCGCTATGCTCACATAACCTCTCTCCTCAAGTCACTCCACTGGCTTACTCTCCATTTATTCATCCAAGTCAAACTTCTCCTACTGATTTACAAGTGCAGTACGGCCCTTCTGTCAACAGAGACTCAGCCTGTACCATACATGGACCTAATTACCTTGGATATTTGCATTAAGTCATTTGAGAGGACGGCCTCTTGCATTTGTTCATGCAGCGCTGCCTCTGCCTTCGCGCTGTATGATTGATCATTCTTTCCACTTAATACTATTAATACTGTTAAGATAGTTCTTATATTAATTCTTCTACTTTCCCCTCCATCTCTTTTCTTCTCATGGTTCCATATTATTTTTTCCTTTTATTTTTGTCACTCCCTAACCTTCTTCCCTCATACCAACTTCCTCATACCCCCCCTCCTTATTAACCTCTCTCTTCTCTTCTTATCTCTTCCCCAATCCTGTCTTCCTCCCTTTACTCAGCTCTTGAACTTCACATTTTTCTTCCTTTTATTCATCCCTCTCCCTCCTCTAAAAATACCTCATCTTCGTTTCAGCTGTTCCATCTCCTCTCTGCTTCGCACTCTTCTCCTGCTTCTCCTTCTTTCTTCTGGTGACATTAATCCTAACCCTTGCCTCCCTAGACTATTCTCTCACTCTCATTCCTCTCTCAACCTTTCTAATCTCATCTATATTCCTCTCCTTTCCTCCTCCTCTCTCCCGTTCTCTTGTGGATTATGGAATGCACATTCAATTTCTATTAAACTTCCCTTTACTCATGAACTTTTCATTTCTTACTCCTTCAATCCTCTAGCTCTTACTGAAACTTGGCTCCTCCCCAATGACACTGCTTCAGTTGCTGCTCTCTGTCATGGTGGATACCAATTTTCCCATACTCCTCGTTACAGTGGCCGTGGTGGTGGTGTTGAGTTTCTGCTTTCTCCTTCCCTGCAAAATCGCAACACTTCCTTCTAACTCTGTCCCACTCCTTTTCCTCATTTGAAGTCCATTCTATCCGCCTTTTTAATCCATTACCTATTGCTATTTATTGACCCCCTGATATGTCCATCTCTACCTTTATCACTGACTTTGACTCCTGGCTTTCCCTATTTCTAGATTCGTCTTCCCCCTCCCTTAATCTTGGTGAGTTCAATATTCATTTTGATAACCTTTCTGACCCTTTTGCTTCCAAACTACTTTCCCTTACCCTCCTCTTTCAATCTCCAACTTTGCACTTCCACTCCTTTTCACGTGTGGTCATTGTCTTGGCTTGGTTTCCTTCTTTAACTGTTTACCCTTCAATTTCATCATGCCCCACCTCAATCCTGCTGTACCTCCTCCTACCTTTTTAGGAATCTTCATGCTATCGATCCATTGGCTCTGTGCACTATCATCTCATCACCTCTTTCTTCCACTTTGTCTTCTAAATCTGTTCCTGAGCCTATAGTTTCTTATAATACGGCCCTCTTCTCTGCTCTCGATACTCTTGTTCCATCCATCCCATATTCTGTGAGATGCACTACACCCCAACCCTAGTTCTCCTCAACTACCTACTATCTCCACTCCTGTGCCCGCTCATCTGAGCACATTTGGCTCAAATCTCGCTCCATTTCTGAAGCCAGTCAAGTCACCCACCATCAGTTAGCCAGTCAGTCCCCTTATTTTCTTCCCCCACCCCTGCAATCCAGTCAGCATCCCCTTCCCCATAGTGCCACCAACAACTTACCCCTGCCGGACTTCTTTCTCTCTTAAAAAAGTGGTGTTCTTCCCCTGCAGCCACTGCTGCAATTGGCTGGGACAGGAGCTTCTTCCTTCCTGAACCACGCGGCTCTGTGCGAGTTTCAGGCAAGGTGCAAGAACTCTTGTGCTGGTTTTGGGTTCTCAAGTCTCACGAGATTAGCACAAGAGTTCCTGCCCCGCACTTATTCCTACAGATACCACATTCAAGAGACACACACACAGGCAATGCAGATAGAAAAACAGGGGTGTGTGCTTGCACATGTACACACACATACACACACACACACACACACACAAGGCATTGCTTTCACATTTGTTTTTATTGATTTTTCCTCTAGGAACTTCTCCAAACCTCTTTTAAACTCTGCTTCATTAGTCGCCTCTATCACATCCTCTGGCAACACATTCCAAAGCTTAATTATCTGCTGTTTGAGAAAAAACAACCCTTCCTATGATTTATTTTCAATCTGCTGGTCATTAGTTTCATGGACTATCCCTCTTGCAGTTGTGTTGTTTGAAAGCTTAAACAAGTGCTCCTTATTTAACATTTCACTCACTCATGATTTTATAAACTTCTATCATATCTCCTCTCAGTTGTCTTTTCCTCATGCTGAAGAGCCCTAACCTGTTTAGCCCTTCTTCATAAGGGAGGTCTTCCATGCCCTTTATTGTTTTTGTTCCCTTTCTCTGAACCTTTCCAAGTTCCTCTATATCCACTGCTGGTGGTTACACATATTAATGCTGCCTAGGGATATGCATAATTAGCATGCACTCAATTAGTGCATTTTAAAAAATTTACTAAGCTACACTCATATTAGCACATGTTAATTCACTGGTAGCATGTTATTAGTATAAATAACATGAGACCTGTGCGAAAATAATGCACCTTAACGTTACCACACTTTAGTAACTAGCCCCCTTAATATGTGTGAAATCAACTTAACATGTGCTAACCTACAAACTAACATATTTAAAGCTTGTGTTTGTTAAAAAGTTGTAATGTATGTTAAAAATTTGTTATTAACAAATCTGTGAAATGAGCTGGAAGAAAGTTTGAAAATTGGTTGAGAAAAGGCCTGCTGAACCAAAAATGTTTTCCCTGAGCACATCACCAGTGGCACTGTGTTTATTATGGGCAGTTGATAAATCTAAATAAGTAAATGGAAATTTTGAGACCATCTTTCTTCATACACATTCATTGAGGGGCTGAGAGGTTTTTTTTTTGTTTTGTTTTTTTACAAAAGGCTCCATTTGCAAACTGCATTGACACTTTTGGACATCTCAGCTTGGATGTCAGTTTTGAGGCATGAACAATCTATACAAAGCTATCTTCTGATTGTCTCTTTTACATAACAGTCATCGTCTAGTAGGTGTATTCATGCAAACAAGTATTATTTGGATTCTCATTATTTCCATTTTATTTTATTTATGATGTGTCATTTCAAAATTACCTTTAATTTATAGTGGGCTTTTTAAATAATGGGTGACATTTTAGAAGGCCCTATTCATGCTTTGGACATCAGAAAATGGGCATAGAGATAGCTCCAGAGCCATATTTGAAGCTGGCTCTGGGGACGTCCCCAGGGTGAGGACGTCCATGTCTGAACAGGAACATGATGGAGCCATCACTGGGGTGTTCCCAGGAAACTGGACATCTCTTTCTAATCTGAGAAATGTCCTGTACGTCCGGAGTCAGGTTTAAGGTTATGCCCTGCTCCAGTCACAAATAAACATTGTGAAAGTGCTCATTTTGGCTGAAAGACATCCAGAAGGTAGCACTTTATTATCCCCAGTACTCAGCACAATTCCAACTATAGCAGAAGTGGGATCTGAACCCTGGTTGCCCTGTTCCTAACTCATTACTCTAACCATTAGGCTATCCTAGATGTCTGGGCTCTGAAGTATGGTTCTGGGGACATCTATGCAGATGCCCCCACAGACCACATATCAGGCCACATTTATGAGGTCAGGTCTGCATCTGGACGTGTCTGCATTTTTTCAGATGCTCTGGTTTAGATGTCCCAGAATGCACTTGGACGTTACTTCTAATATTCTATTTATGATTTGTAAAATAACAGAAATGCAAAACAATCCACTTTCATTCTTTTTTCTATCATTTCATTTCCAAACAACTCATAAAGGCCCATTTTACAGAACACATTGGGATCATAATTGAGAAGTAGACATTAATATTTGCTCAATTTTGGCAGTATTTTACAAAAGGATCTGCCAAACATGGGGCTTTTTGTAAAACACATATAAGGACATGCAGGAATAAATATGGATTTGCAATCATGCACAGAGAGAGAAACCATTTTTAGGGTGCATTTTGCTAGAGCAATAGTGCCTATTAGGGAGGTCTGTGCATCTGTCTGTCCACACAGTTTATTTATTTATTTATTTAACAGCTTTTATATATACCGCGCTATTTGTTATCAGTGCGGTTTACATACAACAAGGGTGCACAGTCAGAAAACTGTTCTGTGCTTACATTGTAACAGGAGTTTGGCACCATGGCACCAACTCCATTTCAACCCAACAAACTAAGCACGATTCCACATGCACCAAGGACCCAGTAAGAAACGTGGAATGCAACGAAAAGACGTGAAGTAAAATGCTTTTATTTCTTTATTCCACTTCAGCCACCGGCCCGACACTGGCCGTGTTTCGTAAACGCCTTCCTCAGGGGCAAATGATGGCTAAAATATATAAATACATATTTAAAAACCCAAATACTATAAATCAAGCTATTATTAAGAGGAAAAAGAGAATGAACCAAAACATAAATAAAACACGCCAATATAACAAATAAATTAAGTACAACCAATAAAAGGAGCAAACACAAAAAGAGTAAAATGATAAACTTTCAAAACGCCAAATTAACACAGCTGACTAAAAGCATAAATATCAATAAATATATAAATATAAATTACATAATTATAAATAAAACATACTGCTGCTATTCTGCTGCACTCACACACACACAACCCTATTTATGCCACTCTCCTGCACACACATACACATATCCCTACCCCTGCTACTCTGCTGCACGCATACACACAAACCCCTACCACTCTGCTGAAGTCACACATACCACATACACAAACACATATACAGCCCGCTGCCATTTTGCTGTAGTAGCAGACACCATACACTTACACACATACTTCTGCCACTGTGCTACACACACACACACCCCTGCCACTCTACTGCATGCAGACACGCACACACACACAGTCCTGGTACTCTGCTACACTATCAGTTTTTCAATATCTACCTGCTTTCTTTTTGAGACCTACTGTACTCCTTGAAGGTTGAATACTGCCTTTTTGTGATTGATATAATGTAATTTCTTCCAGCTCCTCATGATGCTGAAGTTTCTTTGCAGTATCTAGCCGATTGTGTATCTCAAGTCAATTCATGGATGGGGTCCAAGGTTTAAAACTGAGTCTGTCTAAAACTGTAGTATTCATCGTGACTCTGATAGCCTGTGGCAGTGGATATTGGAGATCATAGTGTTTCCGTTTCAAGCAGGGCCAGTATTTCAGTATTCTTGTTGACAAATGTTTATCTTTTTGTCCCTGTGTTAAGGAGTTAGTGAAGAAGGCGGCAGTTTTTAAGCTATGGCTATTTAGAAGGCTATACAATTTCTTAGATGGTAACAATTTTCAGTCTGTATTCCAAGCTTTAGCTCTTTCACAATTAGATTACTGTAATATAATTTTTGGAGGGCTTCCTTCTTCCTATTTGAAACCATTGCAGGTGGTATAAAATGTAGCAGTACGGCTGATAACAGGGATTAGATTGAATGATTATATTTCCTCTTACCCACGAGATCTTCATTTCCTACCCTTTGAGTTTTGGATTTGATTTAAGATGATGATGCTATTATTTCAAGTGTTAAAGTTAGGCATTAATCTCCCAATTCTGATTCCCTAGAAACTTTATCACCCTTTCAGGCCATTGCAGAAAATTAACTTGGCTTTTAAACACAGATATTGCCACTTTTAAGCACAATTACTGTCACCACAAATGCAGAGAAGAGACAGACAGGCACGTAAACAGCAATGGAGAAACTAGCACACAATTAACACCAAGAGTATTTAAATTTATTTAAATTATAGGCAAATGAGCTGCACATAATAACATGGTATGCTAATACTGGCTGCGCCCAATGCAGAGAAACGTATAGAGGATTATGCAACAAGCCTTAGCATCAATATCTCTACCCCTGGTCTTGAGGTGGCATAAACATCTAGTGGGTGCTTTCCCAGATGCCTGGATCATCTGATGGAGAATGTCAAAGATGATCCAGGCATCATGAAAAGCCCCCGAAGCCATCAAAACACTGGCAGGGCTGCTGCTCCTGACAGAAAGAAAATCCCTGGTGGCCCAACAGCCCCGATCCCCCTACACCCCTCCCAACTAAAAATAAACCTGGTGGCCCAATGGCCCCGAACACTCCACCCTCCTTCCAGTACCTTTACAAATTGCCCATGCACTCCCGCTCCTGCACCGCCATCTTGAAAAATGCGGCACCTGGCACTGCTCAGTGCATCCCAGGATACACTGCACAGTGCTAGGGGACACATTTTTTCGAGATGGCGGTGCAGGAGCAGGAGTGCAGAGAAGCTGGTGCAAGTTTGGCATGCTACCCAGAGAAATAGGGGCACTGCGTGGCTAATTTGCATATGAGCCCCAACAGTACTGTGATGGCATCAGGGGCTTTCCCTGATGCCAGGATCATCTGAGGGGAGAGTGACATTTTCCCTCAGATGACCCAAGCATCAGAGAAAGCACCCGATGCCATCAAAATACTGTCGTGGCTCATATGCAAATTAGCCATGCAGTGCCTCTATTTCTCTGGGATAGCATACTAAACTTGGGACGACTTCTGTTTGTGTGTGTGTTTAGCTTGCTCTCACAGTTTACACTGCCATTTGTGCACAATTTAACAAATGGTTAACTCCTGGCTAATTTGCATATGAGCCCCTTTCTACATGCCGGTATTAAAGTTGCACACTATCAGTGTGCTGCAAATATGCGTAAAACATTGCTAGTGCATGATTTCAACACCAGCTTTCTGCATCGGCCTGTTTGTGAATATGAAGATTGTAAGGGAGGGGGATGTTAAAATGACCCATGCTCCCTCAAATCTAGGGAATTCGGGTTTTAAGTTAAATGTTATCTACATCTAGATTTTTTGGAGAAAAGAAAAAGCCTTTTCATTTCAAGAAAGCATTCTTTTAGCAAGATGTTTTATTTAATTTTGTTGGTAGGGATATTTTAATTAGTCTATGATTTTTTTTCTATTTTATATGGTTGTCAATGTTTGTTGACATTGTATATAATTTTATTATTTCATATACTCTTTGGAAACTGCAGAATATGCATACGATCTGTGATACAGAAGAGCGAGCAATAAAGAAACAGTGAGGGGTCCTGATGGCCCTAAGGCGGGTCGCAAAAGACTTTCCTAAATAGTTGCCTGACCCTTCAAAACTGAAAAAAACAGCAAAAATGATCTCCTACAACACAAGGAGTCCTCATGGAAAGGGGCAGAAAAGCTCAGGATAATGAATAAAATAACTTCACAGGTCAAAAGAACAAAAGAATATAAATTGATTTGTTGTAGCAGTAGTAGTAAACTACCTATGGTGTTCAGCCCCCCCCCCCCCTTCCTCTAACGCAAGCTGGCAAAGCCAAATAGTGTATAGGAAATTATACGGTAGAAGAAAATATAGAAGTTAAGCACAAGCATAGGAAGAAATGCAGATTTGCATATGGGAGTATTTAATGTTTGTCCAGCTTTCTCTAACTTAAAACGGGGTTTTTATTTTTTTTTTAAATTGGAAGATTTCTTTAATGTGTTCTGTCTGCTGCCAGTAAAAAAAAAACCCAATAGTTCACTTAGTAGCTAAATCATTTTTAGATAATGAAGCTACAGTTTTATTAGTGCCTGGTTTTAAATATGCTTTCCTAAGATTTTGTAGTAAATATTCACAGTAAAGCTCTGTTCTAATCTGCTTTAACTTCCGTTTTCAGTCTTGTACTGTAGTGTGTGTCAGAAATAGAAGTTATCAGCGGCTATTGATTTTGGGTTGAATTGGTGTTGTGTATAAACAGCATATAAATGTTTTACATGAATCATTTTAGTTCTTTTTAGGTTACATATATAGTCAGACTACTTGCAGGGTATATATATATATATATATATGTGTGTGTGTGTAAAATTAAAAAGAAGCTAAAAACTGCATTGTAAGACGTTCTAAAACTTCCTCGGCTGCCCTCCCCCCCCCCCCCCCAGAGGGGGCAGAGCTAGTGGTTCTAAAGAAAAGCAAGATAACCCACATAAGGGGTATACCAGGGGAAGAGACAGGAAAGGGGTATGTTCAAAGAAAAAGGATAAAAGTAAGGTAGCCCAAGCAAGGGGCGTACCTCACTTAATGCTGTTAGGCATGATACTGTGAAGGTACCCGCTGTCTAGACCACGTAATTATGCAATAAATCTGCTTCACAACAAATTCTCTCTGAGTCTCATTGGTCATATTGGCCATAGAAAAATTGGCTACAAGTAAAGGTAAAAGTATTTCTAACAGTGTTCCCCTTAAACTACACAAAAACACAATTAGAGAAAGGCATGTATAACAAAATCTAAATAGTTCTTAGTCCTTAAACTAGTAGTCTTCTCACACATACTCCTTCCTTAAATTCTCCTGAGCGGGTCCTCTTCTCAGCACTTCTTTCAGCTCAGACCTCTTGGGTAAAAGGCCAAAAAGAACTACACCATTACGTTTAGCTGTCACTTCTGCCAGTTCCAACAAGTGCAATACATTCCCTGGATACCAAAAACTCTACAAAAATGCTAAAAACACACCTCTTTGAGGCTGCTTTTCGATCCCGATACTCCTCATTCTCTTGTTCACTACTTATGCAAATCTTGCCATACCCTAGTCCCCAGTTTTATGATGTTTGAGCAGGGACTGTGTCTTACTTCTATATAGCGCTATACAAATGATTAGTAGTAGTAGTAATAGTACAAACCTCCCTCTTTAGCCTGGGTGGAAATCTGTCTCCTGGTTGGAGATAAATCTTTCAAAAATATAAATTCAACAGATACCAAAAGTCACTCTTCCACTGGGAATGCAGGGATGCACTTGATTAGTATGTCCCCCACACAGAGTAGCAAAAATCTTCAAGGTGGCAGGCAGGTCCGTCTTACACTCTTCTCTAACTCCTGCCTACAAGAAAAGATAATCATCATCTTCTTTCTCTTGACACCACCAGTCCTCTGCTGATCACTGCTCTTCTACACAGACCCTCCTTGTCTGTGCTCTTCTCTTTTCCTTCAGAATCTCCATTCTCCTTTGAGTCAGGATAGTTTTGGGAGTCTGTTGTCTCTAGAGTGCAGACTCCCTGCTCACACTCTTCTTCTCCTTCAACTCCTTGAGGAAAGAAAAACTGCACATCCTTTTACGCTTCTCTTCAAAATATGTCTCCTGCCCCTTGATTGATAAGGTAGACCCTCCCCATTCCCTCTTACTGTCTGCAGCTCTCCAGAACTTTCCTCCTTTTGAGCTATAGAAAGGATGCTTCTGAGGCCTTTGCTGCTAAAGTACTAGATGCAGACTGTTTAGATTCAGAAGTTGCCTCCTTCAGTTCCTTTCCTTCTTGATCTCCAGCATTGGTGTTTACAGGTTCTCTTTTGGATCCCACAGGATTCCTTTTACAAATACAATTTCTGGTGATATGTTCCAGCTTTTTGACATCAGTACTAAAGCCCTCACCAGTAACGTGTGTGTGTGGGCCATATTACCAGTATGAGGGAGCCTGCAATAGCATCAGGAGGGGTGTGCGTGCATACCCTGCAAAGACACAGCATCATTCAAGCCAGCACTCAGGTGCACTTAACACCTACAAAGATGGCATTAAGTTCACTCATGCTAAGGATGGCAAGCATGGTTAGTGTGAGCTACTAAGGCCCATACTAGCCATTACTTGCTGTCAACTCCTCCCTGCTGCATGGCATGCAACCCGATTAGTGCAGGATGTTTAGTAAGAGAGCACATGCTAATTTTTAGTACGGTGCTCAAACCGCATGCTAAAACCCATGCTACTGGGTAGTGCATTTTAGAAAAATGCCCCTAAGTCACCAGAGTCTGTTCCGCTTGGAGTTGATCTTCCACCAGGTGAACTTCTCTTGATTCTTCTGATGCTTCATTGTGAGGTTTGAGCTGATTCCCTCTGTTGAGAGAAAAACCTTTTTGTTACAGGATGAGCTTTTCTATTTTGTGGTTCAAAGTAACCATAAATGTTAGAAAAATAGAAGCAAAGAAACAAGATGGCAGATAAAGGCCATATGGCCTAACCAATCTGTCCTTCCATACCAGCTACTAAGCTTTACAGTCCATTTTTTTCCTTTTGAGAACTTCTGTTTATCCCATGCTTTCCTAAATTCAGATACAGTTGTCATCTCTACCACCTTCACTGGGACACTATTCCATGCATCTACCACTCTTTCCATAAAGAAATATTTCTGCATATTACTACTGAGTCTATCCCCTTTCATCCTCATCCTATGTCCCCTCATTGCAGAGCTTTATTTCAATTGAAAGAGGCTCTCCTGTGCATTTATGCCATGGAGATATGCCACTATAATATCTCCTTTCTACAGCCTTTCTTCCAATGTATACATATTGAGATCTTTAAGAACGTCCACATATGCCTTATGAAGAAGCCCACTGACCATTTTGGTAGCCACCCTTTCCATTAACTCCATCCTGTTTATATCCTTTTGAAGGTGCGGTTTGCAGAATTGTACACAATACTCCAAATGAGGTCTCACCAAAGACTTCTACAGAGGCACTATCATCTCCTTCTTTCTGCTGGCCATTCCTCTCCCTATGCACTCAAGCATCCTTCTAGCTTTCACCATCACTTTTTTATTTGCTTAGCCACATTAGGATCATCAGAAACAATCACCCCCAGGTTCCTCTCTTCTTTCATGGACAGAAATACTTCAGCTCCTATACTATACTGCTCTCTTGGATATTTTGCAGCCCAAATGCAGGACCTTGCATTTTTTTTAGCATTAAATCTCAGCTGCCAAATTCTTGACCATTCTCCAAGCTTCCCTAGATTCCTCTTCATGGTATCACTTACAAAAATGTTAAAAAGAATCAGACCAAGAACAGATACCTGCAGCACACTACTGGTAATATCCTTTTCCTTAGAGTGAGCTCCATTTACCTATGTCCTTTGTCACCTCCCCCTTAACCAGTTTCTAACCCAGCTAGTCACTTTAGAGTCCATTCCTAAGGCATTCAATTTATTTATACAGTTGTGGTCAATATTATTGATACCCTTGCATGTCAACCCCTTAATGTTCAGTATCTCCTAAAAAAAAAGTGGCCAGTAAAATGGCTTTGGACTACATATGCACACTTATTTGACACATAAAAGAATAAAATAAATCAAGACTAA
This sequence comes from Ichthyophis bannanicus, assembly GCA_033557465.1. Classification (NCBI taxonomy): domain Eukaryota; kingdom Metazoa; phylum Chordata; class Amphibia; order Gymnophiona; family Ichthyophiidae; genus Ichthyophis; species Ichthyophis bannanicus. The sequence goes on along the minus strand of CM066032.1, from coordinate 1,093,225,469 downwards.
TTAAAAAAGGAAATAGTAGAAAATAGTATAACAACTGGGACATTGCCAGGACATGATTATTGGTACCCTTATAAACAATTCAAATCAGTTTGAGCAGAAGAACCACATTCCCATTGCAGTAAAATTAGATGCACCTGTGTTTGTTTATCAGTACTCGCATGACTTGAATCAACCAATGAATGATGGTTCTAATTTTTAAAATGGCCAAATTCACTCCCTATTCCATTTTCACAATGGTGAAGGCAAGAGAGCTGCCTGAGACCATCAGAAAAAAACACCACCACCAAACATCAAACTCCAAAGGGGCACAAGGACATCTCCAAAGGACCTTGGGATTCTTGTGTCTACAGTTTGCAATGCTATTAAGAAGTTTTCTGCTCATGGAACTGTCAAGAACCTTCCATGACATGGTGAGAAGAAGAAAATTAATCCAAGAAGTCTTTGAAGGTTAGTGCAAACTGTTGGAAAAACACCACATACAACATCCAAAGAGCTTAAAGCTGACCTGGAAAAATCTGGAGTGGTGGTTTCAACATGTACCATACGCCGTGTACTAAACACAGAAGAACGTCATGTGCAAAGACCAAGGAGGTCCCCACTGCTCAAAGATAGACATAAAAAGATATGCCAGATCTTTGCACAAACCTACCTTGAAAAACCACAATCCTTCTGGGAAAACGTTCTGTAGACAGATGAAACTAAACTTGAGCTCTTTGGCAAAGCAGACCAGCGATATATGTACAGGCAAAGAAATGAAGCTTATAAGGAAAAAGAATACCCTCCCTGCAGTTAAATATGGCAGAGGTTCCATAATGTTGTGGGGCTGTTTTGCTGCCTCAGGAACTTGAGACCTGGAATGTATTAAAGTAATCATGAAGTTAGAGGACTACCAAGGTATTTTGGAGTGAAATGTGCTTTCTAGTGTCAGAAGGCTAGGTCTCGGTTGAAGGTCCTCCAGCAAGACAGTTTAAAACTGGCCAGCAATGAGTTCTGATCTCAATCCAATCGAGAACCTTTGGAAAGAGCTGAAATCTGCCATTTGTAAAAGGAATCCTGGAAACATTCATGAGCTGGAACAAACTGCAGTTGAAGAGTGGGAGAAACTATGAGCAGACAGATGTTTGAAACTTATAAATGGCTACTAGAAACTTTTAGAGGCTGTCATCACTGCCAAGGGTTGTGCAAACAAATATTAGCGAAGGATGCTATTAATCCTGTCCAAGTAATGTTTTTATTTTTTTCTCATAAATTACTACATCGAAGTTGCACAGACATCTTTTTTTGTTGTATAATTTTGAATATACTATTAAAATATTATGAAGACATAGAGTTGAATATTTCCAATTATTTCTCAAAATATTGTATGCAGCATACCTAAAATGCAAGAGTGCCAATAATATTGACCACAACTGCAAGATGCCTGTGTGAAACAGTGGCAAAGGCTTTAATGTAATCTAAGTACACCACACTCTAGCGCTCACCCTCAGTCTTAATCTCTGGTCACCCGATAAAAGTAATTAATCAGATTTGTCTGACAAAACCTTCTCTAATAAAACTATGCTGCTTTGGATCCTGCAATCCATTGTATTCATGCTGCGGGATCGGTAGCAGTTGAACCAGGACCGTACCCAACTAGAAATGTGCTCTGTGCGACTAACAAATCTAGGGTCCCTCTCTGCCCCAGCCACATGCAGTAACTCACTCTTTTTGAGCTTCTTGGAAACCAGTGATATCAAAGCCCTTTTTGTACTTGTGCCCTGTGCAGTGGCACCACTCACACAGCCCTTGGTATGGTCCTGAGTTAATGTTTTTTCTGCCACTTCTATTCTGTGTCATGTCAGAAAATGAGGGGTTCTCCTGTTTTCAGTATGCTTGATCATTTTTTCCAGACCCACCCCACAGCAGACTGTAATAGCTTAGAGAATGTCATATTTGGATTCTTTATGAATCTATGATTCATCTCTCTCTGTAGGTTTTTTTCTCTTAAACTGGAGAGAATTTTTTCTTTTACCATTCACCAACAAGCCTGGGAATTGTTCAAAAATATTATCTTGGAAACCTATACCAGATATATTCCACGCTTTAAGAAAGGTGGAAGAAAAGCCAAATGACTGCCAACATGGTTCAAAGGTAAGGTCAAAGAGGCTGTTTTAGCCAAAAACGCATCTTTTATAAAATGGAAAAAGGAGCCAAATGATGAAAACAGGAAACAACATAAGCACTGGCAAGTTAGATGCAGGACATTGATAAAACAGGCAAAGAGAAAATTTAAAAGGAAGCTTGCTGTTCAAGGAAAATCTCAGTTGGACCAATAGATAATAGAGAGATAAGGGCAATAAGGGAGGACAAGGCCATTGTAGAGAGACTGAAGGAATTCTTTGTTTCAGTATCTACTGAAGACGACGTAGAAAAGTTAACCATGCTAGAAATTATATTTAAATGTGATGTATCAGAGGAATTGAAACAAATCTTGATAAACAAGGAAGATATAATACAGTAATTCGAGAAAATAGAGAGTAGTAAATCACCTGGCCCAGATGGTATACATTCTAGGGGTGTTGAAAGAACTCAAAATGAGATTGCAGACATACTATTTGTAATATGTGAACTATATAATTACAATCATCTGTAGTAGCTGAAAATTGGAGAGTGGCCAACGTAATGCCAATTTTTAAAAAGGGTTCCAGTGGTGATCTGGGAAACTACAGACTGATGAGCTTGACATTGGTACCTCTCTCCCCTTCAGTCTGTTCAAAACTCTGCTGCATGGCTAATCTTCTGCCAGTCCCATTATATTCATATAACCCCTCTTTTCAAATCACTTCATTGGCTTACCTTCCATAAGAACATAAGAACATAAGATATGCCATACTGGGTCAGACCAAGGTCCATCAAGCCCAGTATCCTGTTTCCAACAGTGGCCAATCTAGGTCGTACGTACCTAGCAGTTTCCCCAAAAGACACAGGTTCCACAATGCTTGTACTGGGTCAAGCATTGATATCCTGGGTCCCTTCTTAATAATGGTTTATGGACCTTTCCTCGAGGAACTTGTCCAAACCTTTTTTAAACCCAGCTACAAATTCCAGAGTTTGATTACACATTGAGTGAAAAAATATTTTCTTTTATTAGTCTTAAATAGTTTACCCTGTAGCTTCATTACATGTCCCCTAGTCTTTCTATATTCTGATAACGTAAACAATCGATCTACGTTTACCCGTTCCACTCGATTCATTAATTTATAGACTTCTATCATATCTCCCCTCATCCATCTCTTTTCCAGGATAAAGAGCCCTAACCTTTTTAGCCTTTCTTCATAGGAGTATCCTTCCATCCCCTTTACCATTTTGGTGGCTCTTCTCTGAACCTTTTCTAATAGTGCTATATCCTTTTTAAGATACGGCGACCAGAATTGCACACAATATTCAAGGTGCGGTCTCACCATGGAACGGTATAGAGGCATTATAATATCTTTTGTTATTTTCCATTCCTTTCCTTATGATACCTAGCATTCTATTTGCTCTCTTGGCTGCCGCTGCACACTGGGCCGAGGGTTTCAACATGTTATCCACAATGACGCCTAAATCTTTTTCCTGGGTGGTGGTTCCTAATGTGGAACCTTGCATTGTGTAACCATAGTTTGGGTTGTTCTTCCCTAGGTGCATAACTTTGCACTTGTCCACATTAAATTTCATCTGCCATTTTGATGCCCAGTCTTCCAATTTATCAAGATCCTCTTGCAAGTTTCCACAATCCTCTTGGGTTTTAACAACTTTAAATAGTTTTGTGTCATCTGCAAATTTGATAACCTCACTCGTTATTCCACTTTCCAGGTCATTTATGAATATGTCAAAAAGCAGCCGACCCAGCACAGATCCCTGGGGTACACCACTATTCACCTTTCTCCATTGGGAAAAACTGGCCATTTAGCCCAACCCTCTGCTTTCTATCTTTTAACCAGTTCTTGATCCACAGTAGTACACTGCCTCCTATCCCATGACTCTTTAGTTTTGCCAAAAATCTCTGATGAGGGACCTTGTCAAAGGCTTTCTGAAAGTCTAGATATACTATATCAACTGACTCACCTTTGTCCACCTGTTTATTCACACTTTCAAAAAAACATAACAGATTAGTAAGACAAGATCTTCCTTGTCTAAAGCCATGTTGGCTGTCTCCCATTAGGTCATGACTATCTACATGCTGAGTAATTTTATTCTTTATGATGGTTTCTACCATTTTTCCCGGTACTGACGTGAGGCTCACCGGTCTGTAGTTTCCCGAATCACCCCTGGAACCCTTTTTAAAAATTGGTGTTACATTGGCAATCCTCCAATCTTCAGGTATTAGAGATGATTTTAATGATAGTTCACAGATTATTAATAGCAGGTCTGCAATCTCATATTTCAGTTCTTTCAACACCCTTGGATGTATACCATCCGGCCCAGGTGATTTGCTACTCTTCAGTTTATCTAATAGTTGTAATAGTTCCATTTCCTTATCCAATACAAACTTCTCCTTCTGACCTAAAAATGCATTCATTCTGTTGCTCTTCACTACCTTTCCCTCCTCCTCTTTCCCCACACCCCTTCTTTTGAACTCTGCTCTTCCTCTGGCTTTCTTCTTTCTATGCCCTTCTTTTCCACTGCCAACTCTAGACTTCGATCCTTTCAACTTGCTTCTCCTTATGCCTGGAACAAACTACCTGTATCTTTACGTCAGATTTCATCTCTCCCCCTTTTCAAATACATGCTAAAGGCTGTGATAAGGAAGCTTATCATAGCTCAGGAAGGAGCTATAGTAAAGGTGAAGTGACTCTGAACAAGCAACCTGTCAGTTCTGGTAGTAATCCCCAAGCACTCATCTCAAAGGGCAGGGCCTGATTCAGCACAGCTGTTACCAACCAGGTCTTTATTCTTTTGCTTTGATTGCCTGACAAGTTCAACTGTTGTTTTCCTGATTTTGTTTTTCCAAGTTTAACACTGAAAGCAAGTATCCTGTTTTATGTGCTACCAAGCATATCTGTGTTGGGAGAAATAACCCCATAAATAAATATCTTATTGGCTTTACACTCAAGCACAACTAATTATTGTGAGCAGCTGTGTCTGGTGTGAATGGACTGCATTTCCCACAATCCCTTGCAAATCATATTGATATATGCACTTGCCAGGACTGTGAACATTCTCACCCAGGCAGCCGTCTGACAAGGCTCACCTCTTTCAGACAGCTTTCGGATCTTAATCCTTTGTTCTCCTTCTGTCTTCTTACCCTTCTCTATTGTACCCTTGTGCTCATCTATTATACTGTCTGTCTTGATTAGATTGTAAGCTCTGATGAGCAGTGACCATCTTATTATATGTGTCTCTACAGCACTGCATACGCTTTGTAGCACTATATAAGCGATTAATAGCAGTAGTAGTAGTAGGGGCATTTTAGAAAGGACGCCCAAGTGCAATGTGGGATGTCTGAAAAAAAAGCAGGCACATCCAGGTGCAGATAGGATTTCACAAACACGAATGTGCCTGATATAGATGTCTGTGAGGGCATCTACATAGACAACCCCAGCATAGCATTTCAGAACCTGGATGTCTAAGAATATCCTAATGGTTAGAATAGTGGACTAGAACCAGTGAAGCCAGGGTTCCAATCCCACTGCCGCTATTATTGAAATTGTGCCGAGTACTGGGGATTATGGTGTGGTATCTTCTCTACACCCTCTGGATGTTTTTCAGTAAAAACGAGCACTTTCCCAATGCTTATTCATACCTGCAGCAGGTCTAAACTTAGACATGACTCTAGATGTCCAGAATATTTCTGAGATCAGGCAGTGAAGTCCCAAGCCATACCTCTACCATGCCCCCTTCAGACTTAGACATCCCTAGAGCCTGCTTATAAAATGGCTCTGGAGAAGTCTCTATGCCTGCTTTCAGGTATCCAAAGCACAAACAGGGCTTCAAAAATAGATAGCCATGGTTTAATGGAACAAAGCAACATGGATTTAGCCAAGGAAAGTGTTCTCTCACTAATCTGCTACATTTTTTGAAGGTGTGAACAAACAGGTAGATAAGGGTGATTTGGTTGATATAGTGTATCTGGATTTTCAGAAAGCCTTTCACATGGTCCCTCACGAGAGAGACTGAAGGAAATTCAAAAGTCATGGGATAGGAGGCAATGTACTATTGTGGATTGGGAACTGGTTAAAAGATATAAAACAAAGAGTAGGGCTATATGGCCAATTTTCTCAATGGAGACAGTTCAATAGTGCAGTACCCCAGGGATCTGTACTGGGCCCGCTGCTTTTTAATATATTCATAAATGACCTGAAAATGGAAACAATGAGTGAGGTGACTGCAGATGACACAAAATTATTAAAAATTATTAAAACACAAAAGGATTGTGAAAAATTGCAAGAGAACCTTGAGAAATTGTGAGACTGGGTATTCAGATTGCAGATGAAATTTAATGTGAAAAAGGGCAAAGTTATGCTCTTAGGGAGGAACAACCCAAACTACAGCTACAGGATTCAAGGTTCCACATTAGGAATCACCACCCAGGAAAAAGATCTGTGCATCATCGTAGATAATACATTGAAACCCTTTTCAGCTTCATCATATGCCCTCTAGTTTTACAGCTTCCTTTAATTTGAAAAAGGTTTGTTTGTTCATTAATACCCTTATAGTGGGGATGGACGTCCCATTGGGCCATCCATCCCTGCTATTCGTGGCTTGAATAACCCCGTAAGTATTTAAAGATCTATATCATATCTCCTCTTTCCCTCCTCTCCATTAGTTTATACATATTTAGGTCTTCAAGTCTCTTCTCATACATTTTCTGGTGCAGACTCCAAATCATTTTGGTCACCTTCCTCTGAACCATTTCAAGTCTTTTAATATCCTTTGTGAGATATGGTCTCCAAAACTGAACACAATACTCCAAGTGAGGTCTCACCAACGACTTGTACATTGGCATTAATACCTCCTCCGTTCTGCTGGTTATTCCTCTCTGTATGCAACTTAGCATCCTTCTGGCTTTGGCGACCACCTTGTTGCATTGTTTTGCCAGCTTGAGATCTTCAGACACTAGCACTCCGAGGTTCCTCTCCTGGTCCATGCACACCAATCTCTCTCCCCCTATCACCTACAATTCCTTTGGATTTTTGCATCCAAAGTGCATGATTCTGCACTTCTTTGCATTAAATCTTAACAGCCAAGCAGTAAACCATTCTTCCAGTGTTTGTAGATCTTTTCTCATGTTGTCCACTCCCTCAGAAGTGTCCACTGTGTTGCAAATTTCCGTGTCATCTGCAAAACAGCAAACCTTTCCCTTCAATCCTTCAGCAATATCACTCACAAATTCATTGAACAGTATCATTCTCAGGACCGATCCCTTAGGCATGCCATTATGGACCTTCCTTTCTTCTGAGTAAGTTCCCTTTACCACCACTTTCTGTTGTCTGTCAGTCAACCATTTTCTGATCCAGTTCACCCCCTTGAGACTTATCCCCAGGTCGCTCAATTTATTGATAAGCCTCCTATGAGGAACAGTATCAAAGGCTTTGCTGAAATCTAGGTATATCACATCCATTGCATGCCATTGATCTAGTCTCTGGTCACACAGTCAAAAAACTCATTCAAATTTTTTTAGCATGATCTTCCTTTGGTAAAAGCATGTTGCCTCAGATCATGCAATCCATTGGTTTCTAGAAAGTACACCATTTTTTCTTTCAAAAGCACCTCCATTACTTTTTCCACCACAGAGGTCACCTCTTCACGTAATCAAACTCTGGAATTTGTTGCCCGACGATGTAGTAAAAGCTGTTTGTGTAGCTAGTTTTAAAAGAGGTCTGGACAAGTTCCTGAAAGAAAAGTCTATAAACCATTATTAGAGTGAACTGGGGAAATCCCCTACTTAACCTTGGAATTAGCAGCATGGAATTTATCTACCTTTTGGGAAGCTGACAGGTACTTGTGACTTGGATTGGCTACTGTTGGAAACAGGATACTGGGCTTGAGGTCTGACCCAGTATGGCATATGTTATGCTCTTATATGTTCATAATCTCCCATGGAGGTACAGTAGCATTTCTGGCAATTATTGTTGCAGCTTTGTCCTGTAGACTGTATGTGTAACCCTTGAATCTTTCTCTAGGCAACTATTCCTGTTCATAGGATTCCTTTAGCCTTCTACTAAGAAGTATATTTATCTCCATAAATTTGGATCAAGAATGAGAAAATATCTTCTATAGATTTCTGTTCCCAGGCAGATATATACTTCAGTGTTCTTAGCCTGAACCTCTAAGTGATCCTTGATCATTACCAATTGGTTTTCTTCTGGAACAACCCTCAAAATCTTTAGACTTTCTGCTCTGAGTGATCCATTCCTCTACCAGCAGATGATCAGGCTTCATGGGTGTTCCATTAAAATTTGGTATCTTCTTGTCCCAGGAAACTATAATGATGTTTTTTGCAACTCTGGCATTTTCCCGATCACATTCTTGGTTAAGGATAGTGCTTCATTCTGTTCCTCTCTTGCCAGTCAGAGAGCTTCAGGCTGTTCACTGTACCTGGCCTCCTGGTCTTTGAATCTCTTTTGCAGTGCTTCAAACTGGACTGCCCAATCCTCCCTATCTGGATGTGAGGAAGAAAAACTGAACTAGGGTGAGGTAAACAGACAACGCTCACATGACACCCCTCCAAACTAAAAATACATTCTAAAATTTTGCAGAAGGTGCAGAAAATTTACTGACCACTCTGTAATGGATTTTCAACAGACAAATGAATTTGATTGACTAAGGTTCTATTCTAGTAAATGGCAAAGAATGAAGACCAGCAAGGTCCATCTAGTCTGCCTATTAAGGTGACAAAAGTTGTAGAGTTGCACCTTTTCCTGTTCTGTCTTGTCACTCAAACTTCCCTGCATCACCAGAGCCTAGCTAGGATTGCTGGACACAACCCTTTCACTTGACAGGACACAAAGAGTCACCACCACTTTGTGGCATGAGTAGCAATGACCACACGAGATTTCCCCGGTGATAGGGGAGAGGAGCTGGTGCTGGAAAAAGAAAAATAATAGTAAAGAACAAATGGGGGAATGGGAGAAGGAAGGCAATAACTAGATAAAGGATAGCACTTAAACTTTGTTGGCTTTCTAAGGGAAGGCAAATTAAGAAAAAGTAGGATAAAATAAAAATCAGTCAAGGCATTGTATCAAAAGAGCACATTTAACAATCTTATCAAACTGTAGAGTAATACTTAAGTTTGCTACTACTGCTAAGAACAATTCTTGCCACACTGTCAATACTGAGCTCAATTACTTAAAGTGTTCTGGCCTGTGTTCACAGGGGTGCATGACAAGGTCTTACCGCTGAAAAATTGGTGACCTGGCATAGACAAGATGAAGTAGGGCCTCCCAATGCAAGAACCCAGAGGTGCCAAAGGTAGACTATTGCTGTACGTATATTAAGTAGAGGGAAGTTTTCATTCTGGGGAATTTACCCAGATAGCTATTTAATTAGTTGGCCATATTCTTTTTAAAACTGTACTAATACTACCTCCACTTTCTCTATGTCCTTTTAGAGTTACCAAAGAAAGAAAAATATGGTTTTCTGTGGTTTGTTCCATTTCTGAAGCCTTATTGGCACTTAAATCTTTCTAGATTTATACCTCAGACACATCACCAGTTTATATCAGTCTTTATCCTTTCAGCTCACGATCAGGCTAATGCCTATTTATCACCTGGCGGTTTCAGTTAATGTGTGAGAAAAGCAGATATCGCACACACTTTTCTATGATATCTGTTTTTCACTCAGTTCAGGGGTGGGGGGCGTGGTCAGGGCTGGGAATAGGCAGCACTATTTTTAGCAGCCACTGCACAAAATTATGCTGGCTTGATGGCCCGATCGCGGCTGTAGATAACGCCACCTCAAGAAGTAGCATTATCTGCAGCCATGATATCTCAGTGCAGCATCGTGGCCCCCCACTATCCCGATCGGGCCCCCCCAATGCAACAATATTGTCAATGTGATGGATGTAAAGATCTGTGGCACTTAAAATATGATAAAAATAGATTTACCCCCTTCAGTACCATCCCTTCTGGAAGCTCCCAGTTCCCATTGGGCGCTGTTTGGGGGGGGGGACGGTGCATCCTCTGCCACAAAACAATGCACGGCTAGTCAGTCAGGGTACCAATCACCCTCACTCTCCCCCCCCCCCCCATTAACACAATGAATCCTGGTTAGCTAGTTGGCTTGAGGGGGGGGGGCCAGGGCCCCCATCTGCCCCCCCTCCCGTTCCATATCTCATAATAACATAACATATGATGGCAGATAAAGACCAGTATGGTCCATCTAGTTTGCCCAATAAGGTGGCTAGAGTAGGTGTACCCGCCACTCCATGCAGGTCACCTCCCTTTATGCCTTTGATTAGGGTTGTACCCACCGCTCCGTGCCATTCACCCTCCTCTATGTCTTTGTTTAGGGTTGTACCCACCACAATGTGCAGGTCATCCCCTTCTATTTCTTAAAGTATAAAAATATTTAAGTTTGTTTTGATTTTATCATCTGGCTATAAAGGGATCCACTGTGTTTGTCCCATGCCATTTTGAATTCCATCACCATATTTGCCTCCACCAGCTCCATCGGGAGGGCATTCCAAGCATCCACCACCCTTTCAGAGAAAACGTATTTCCTGACATTGCTTCTAAGTTTACCTTCTTGAAGCTTCATGTTATGCCCTCTAGTTTTCCAGTTTCCTCTTCTTTGAAAAAGGTTTGTTTGTTCATTAATATCCTTTAAGTATTTAAACCTCGAGTTCCCCAGTGGTCCAGTGGTCACTGGGGGCAGAAGAGATCTTCCTCGTTCCTTCTCCCTCCTAAGACCTTTTCAAAATACCCATGATCGCAAGATCCTGCCCTCTAGCCTCATGGTAGAAGGTAGCACTATGAGATTGTGCACATTTTTGTTAGTACTTTGAGGAGGATTGCATGAACATGGCCATTTTGGGCAGGCCCAAGGACAGGGACAGGAGCAGGGAGGACCACCCCTGCCCAGCACTGACCACCAGACCACCAGAAAACCCGAGGCATGGAATGGGGGGTTGGGTGGATGGGGGGGCCCAGGGGGTCACCCCAAGCTGAGTGGCTAGTCAGGACTCATTGTTTTCATATGGGAAGAGAGAGGGAGGGAGGAAAGATTGGGACCTCGACTGACTAGCTGGGCATTATTTAGAGGATCAGGAGGGAGGGGGGCTTTGGACACCAGAATTACTAGTCAGGCATTGTTTTTGGCCAGGGGGTGCACTGATTCTCCCCTGGATAGTGCCCACTGGGGATAGGTACACAGAGAGGGGTAAAGCTATTTTTAACATATTGGTGCCGTGGATCTATATCCACTGCACTGACAATATTGTTGCATTGGGGAAGGCCCGATTGGTGCATTGAAGGCACACTAACGATTGGGGCACAGAGCTAGTGAGAGCTCTGTGCACCTGATGGCTACCTGTCCTCCCCTTGGATTTACTGTGGAGACCCATGATACCCGTATCAGCAGGCACTACAGGACGTTTCCTGTGATACCTTCCTATGTAGGTATTGTGGGTCTCTGGGCTAAATTCAAAACCTCCATGATATCTGCAGGGGGAAAGCTGGGAACACCTCTGAATGATTCCCAACATTCTGTTTGCTTTTTTGGCTGCCTCCACACACCAAACAGAAGATTTCAATATATTGTCTATGATCACACCTAGATCTGTTTCCTGGGTGGTGATTCCTAATGTGGAACCCTGTATCATGCAACTATGATACAGGGTTGGTTTTCTCTAAGTGCATCACTTTGCACTTGTCCATATTAAATTTCATCTGCCATTTGGAAACCTAGGGGGGTGTTTACTAAACTGTGGTAGCGAACTCCATGCAATATTGGAGCCGCAGCCTCATTGAAATCAATGAGCACGTGGCTCCGATATCGCACGTTCGTTACAGCCATTTAGTAAACATCCCCCCTAGTCTCCCAATTTCTCAAGGTTCTCTTGCCATTTTTCATAATTCCCTTGTGATTTAACAATTTTGAATAATTTTGTCTCATCTGCAAATTTGATCACCTCACTCACTGTCCCCAGTTCCAGGTCATTTATGAAAATGTTAAAAAGCAGTGGGTCCAGAACTGATCCCTGTGGTATTCCACTATTCACCTTTATTCACTGAGAAAACTGGCCATTTAGCCCTACTCTCAGTTTTCTATCTTTTAACCCGTTCCCAATACACAATAGTACACTGCCTTGTATCCCGAATTTTAATTTCTTCATCATGATGGACCTTGTCAAAGGCTTTTATTTATTTATTTATTTATTTAGCAGAGCTTACATACTGCTTTTCACCAGGTCAAAACGCTTTCTGAAAATCCATGTGTTCAGTACTTTCGTTCTTTATAATGGTTTGCCTGGTACCAACATTAGGCTAAGTGGTGTGTAGTTTCCTGGGTCACCCTTGCAGTCCTTTTGAAAAACTTCTGTTACGTTGACCATCTCTAATCCTCTGGTACTATAGATTATTTTAAGGATAGGTTACAAATTATTAATAGTAGTTCACAATTTGATCTTTCAGCACTCATGGGGGTATACCATCTGGTCCAAGAGACTTGCTACTCTTTACTTTGTCAATTTGTTCTATTACATCTTCCAGGTTCATTAAGATTTGATTCAGCTCTTCAGACTCAACACCATTAAATAGCTTTTTTGCCGTGGGTAACTTCCTCACATTTTCCTTAGTAAAGACAGAGAAAATAAATTAATTTAGTCTCTTAGCTATGGCCTTGCCCTCCCTGAGTGTCCCTTTTAACCTTTGATCATCTAATGGTCTGACTCCTTTCCTTGTTTCTGTCTTCAGAGGTACCAGAAAAAGCTTTTATTATGAGTTTTTTCCTCTATTACAAACATGTTTTCAAAATCTCTTTTTGCCTTTCTTATCAATGCCTTGCGTTGAATTTGCCAATGCTTATGCTGTTTCATATTTTTTCATTTGGTTCCTTTTTCTATTTTTTGAAAGATGCTTTTTGGCTCTAATAGCCTGTTTTACCTCACCTTTCAACCATGCTGACTTTCATTTGGCCTTCCTTCTGCCTTTCTTAATGCATATGATACATCTTGTTTGGGCTTCCAAGATTGTATTTTTAAACAATCTCCATGCTTGATATAAACCCTGGACCTTTGCAGCTGCTCCTTTTTGTTTCCTTGTAATCATTTTCCTCATTTTAGCCTAACTGTATTTTCCTTTTTTATTTATGCATTTAATGGATTTTTTCTATTTATACATATAATTTATGAGTAAATATATCTTTTAAGTATTTTATGTTAGTTTTAGATAGTTTTTACCATTTCATATATGCTTATGTGCTTTTATAGACCCTTGATGCAGGTGTGGTCAATGAAACTTAGCTGAGTTGGGTCCATCAATAAATTAATTAATTTAAGAACATCTTTGCATTTGTGACTGTGGTCTAACTCTGCATCTTCTTTGGGTATGTTCTGCTTAGTTCGAAAGGATTTTTTGTTGTTGTTTTTTTCCATTCATTTTCAAACAAATGCAGACCTGTAGTGCTAATCCATTGTTTGTTTTGGGCCCGATTCACATCGGGGCCTGTCGACGTCCAAAAGCTGGATGGGCCGGATTTACACCCGATTCTGCACCCACGGACATAAAGGGCCGTGACCGGAATTGGCCCTGTACATCTGGGGTTATGGCCTGCCTTCATCCCGCCTATACTTCTCCTCTGGCCCTCCCCCTCTTGCTCCCATCCAGAGGTCTCCGCACAACACCACTGTACGTGCGGGGAGCCTGGTGATGAGAATTCACAGATTGAAATGACCCCCTTTGTGTATCCTTTTGGTTAAATACAAATACTCAGGATAAGTTCAAAGTGAAATAATTATATCAGTTTACTAACCACATAGTTGCTGGCATGATGACTGCAATACATGCATATTCAGCACCACTATCTATATGGATAATAACATTGAACAAAAGTACTAAGCACTGGTTTCAGTGTTTAACTTGGTACATTCACCGTGCCAGATGAAAACTGATTCCATTTTTCTCTGTAGAAAGCTTACCATGCAACAGAACTTCCAAATCACAAATACATTCAATAGGAGACAAGCATGCACCATCAAATAACAGCAGGGGATCGACTTCCACCTATCATTACTTACCCACATAGAAACGTTTTGGCAGCATTTAGGCAGATTATATAGGCAAAAAGCCAATCCCCAATTTGAAGAAGACAGACAATTAGAAGGATGAACAAAATAAAATAAACTTTGCTGTAATATAGTGCAAAATTTACATAAAGACTAGAAAAATTAGGGTCTGATATTCGAAAGGCATTTACGGTTTTCATCCCAGTAAACTGTGTAAATGCCTTAAATCGGCAATTCAATGGCACTTAGATGGTTAGTGCAGTTGAATATCCCCTTCTAACACCCCTATGTGCCCAGTGCTATCCAGTTAGTACTGGGGCATGTTGGGGGCGGAATGGAGGTGGCGACAAGTGATAACCGGGCAGCAGCAATATTGAATGCTGCCCAGTTAGTGATCTGCACCGCAAAGTTAGGTGAGGAAAGCCCTCGCCTATCTTTTGGCGCAGGAGCTAACAGGGCAGCATGCAATAGTACTGCTGCCTGTTTACCTAATGCAGCTTCCAGTGTGTGTGGCGATCCCTGGATATTCAATGCCAGGGTTGCATATGACCCCGGCATTGAATATTTGGGGTTAAGGGTCAGCGGGCAGGGCTATGCGCTGTAGCAGTGCATAGCCTGCTCAAAAGAATATCGAGCCCTTAAAGTCTTTATGCTTCTAAACATGATCAAAATTATCTGTGCAGTGAAAGGCAAAAACAACAGAAACCTTTGCCCAAGATAAATCAATTAATCGAGGCTATTAACTTATCTATCATGACAGGCAAGTGAGAAAAATATATACAAAACTTGCAAATCAATTTTACAGCATAGTAGGGGCAAAATGCTTCTTGTACCATCTAGGAATTAGACCTATGAAAAATATCCCTTCCTGAGTTTGGAGAAGAGAAGTCATCAATCACGCTGGAAGCATCCGTTCTACAGTTGTTGTTCTTGAAGACAAGCTAGATGAATTTGGGCAAGACCAGAATATGTAAATCCCTTTTTTTTATTTTCCTTTTCCTTTTCAGAAAGATTGGAGTCACCTCTCTTTTTTAAATGCAAACTTGTAGCCTGGCAAAGGTATCTGTATTGGTAAAGTTTACTGTCAAAATGACTAATTAATTGTTCGGCAAGAGGCTATTAATCATACATTAATGGGATGTTCTCTTTGCTTTGGCAAATGCAAGTTGCATGGACATCTTTTCTCCTTGGTACCCCAAGCAGGCTAAAAGCATGTAGAGCTCAATTAATCTTAAGGCAGCATGGGGTGTTTGAAACTGTTCACAGACTGAAAAGAAGCAAATAGCGAAGACATTTAAACTGTCCATATTTCACTGTGTAAATTCAGAGCTACTTAATCATTCCTCCTTAGGATTCCTTTGTCCCTTTCTCCCTCTGTCTTGTTAATTCCATGTTCAGACCCACCCTGTCCAGCTAAAAAAAATGGTTTCTAATAAATCTGAGCTCAAACCCTCTCAGAATAAATACACAGTTACATACTAATAGGGAAAACGTGGTTTCTGTCTTCTTACTAAAATGTTAGTTTTCTGTGAAAAAATAAAACAATAAATTCTCCCCCTTGCTAAAATTATAACTGCACTAGGAAGAGTATACTGTCCATAGGAAGGGTAATTTTCAAAGTCATTTCCACAAGTATGTAAAACAGTATTTTGTCAAAGGAAATGGGCTTTAACAGAATGGCCTGTATAATATGAGGTAATTTTATAAAGCATTTTTCATGTATAATGCATATTTAACACATGGAAAGAGCAATGTTGCTCACCTGTAACATCTGTTTTCGGTAGACAGCAGGATGAATAAGGAACACAAGTAGGTGATTTCATCAGACATAGCTCAGAACTTAGTGTAAAACTCTGAGCATGCATGGACCTTCCTGTGCACAAAGGTCCCTTCCATTCCTCAGTTGGTTCCAAAGCTCAAGAATGTAGGAAACTCTCTCAGGGAGGTTGGAAGGACTATATGTCTTATCAGCTCTTGCTGTCTACTGAAAATATCTGTTACAGGTAAGCAACATTGTTTTTTCTATTGACAAGCAGGATTGAGTAAGGCATACAAATGGGTGACTCTCAAGCTTAAGGTCTCTCATCATCTATGTACTGTTGCAGAATAAAATTACTGAACATGTAGATAGTCATGGTTTAATGGGAGAAAGTCAACATGGATTTAGCCAAGGAAAGTCTTGTCTTACTAATCTGTTATATTTTTTTGAAGGTGTGAATAAACAGGTAGACAAAGGTGAACCGGTTTATACAGTGCATCTGGATTTTCAGAAAGCCTTTGACAGGGTCCGTCATGAGATACTCTTGGCCAAATTAAAAAGTCATGGGATTGTGGATCAGGAACTGGTTAAAAGATAGAAAGCAGAGAGTAGGGCTAAAAGGCCAATTTTCTCAATGGAGAAAGGTGAATAGTGGAATACCCCAGGGATCTGTGCTGGGCAGCTGCTTTTTAACATATTCATTCATAAATGACCTGTAAATAGGAATAATGAGTGAGGTGATCAAATTTGTATGTGACACAAAATTATTCAAAGTTGTTAAAACACAAGAAGATTGTGAAAAATTGCAAGAGAACCTTGATGAACTGGAAGACTGAATGTCCAAATGGAAGATGCAATTTAATGTGGACAAGTGCAAAGTTATGCACCTAGGAAACAACAACCCAAACTAAGGTTACATGATGCAAGGTACCACCTTAGAAACAACCACCCAGGAAAAAGATTTAGGTGTCATGGTAGATAATACGTTGAAACCCTCTGTCCAGTGTGCTGCAGCAGCCAAGAAAGCACACAGAATGCTAGGAATCATAAGGAAAGGAATAGAAAATAAAACAAAGGATATTATAATGCCTCTGCCTCATTCCATGGTGCGACCACGGCTTGAATATTGTGTGCAATTCTTGTCGTCATATCTTAAAAAGAATATAGCACAATTAGAAAAGGTACAGTGAAAATGGTAAAGGGGATGGAAGGATACTCCTTTGAGGAGAGGTTTAAAAGACTGGGGCTCTTCAACTTGGAAAAGAAATGGCTGAGAGGGGATATGATAGAGGTTGGAAATTAATGAATGGAGTGGAACGGGTAAAGGTAGATCAGTTGTTTACGCCATCAAAAAGAAAGACTAGAGGACACACAATGAAGCTACAAAGTAACCCATTTAAGACCAATAAGAGAAAATATTTTTTTACTCAATGCATAATCAAACTCTGGACTTTGTTACTGGAGGAAGCAGTAAAAGCTGTTAGTGTAGCTGGATTTAAAAAAGGTTTGGACAAGTTCCTGGAGGAAACGTCCATAAATCATTATTAAAGAGGACCTGTGAAATCTACTGCTTACCCTGGGACGAGGTTTGTGGAATCTGTGTGCCTTTTTGGGAACCTGTGAGGTACTTGTGACGTGGATTGGCCACTGTTGGAAACAGGATACTGGACTTGATGGACCTTAGTCCGATTCAGTATGGCATTTTTTTTATGTTCTTATTAGAAGGGTCAATAATAAAGAGTGAGAGAGTTTCTTGTTCATCTGGAAAGATTGGCCAGCACAGGCTGACTGAAGGCAGGTCCGTAACTGAAGCTTAGCCCAGGCTGGAATGGGCAGTAAAGGTATGAAGAGAGGACCATATAGCTGCTTTGAAGATAGTATCTAGCAAGGTAGATTTTGGGAGCAGTGCTTTGGACACAGTAGTTCTAATTTGGTGTGACTAGACTTTGGAGTTGAGGAGTACATTGGCTCGTGAATAACAATAGCAGATTCAGAACACCAGGTAGTTGGCCAAAGTTCTTTTTGCAACTGGCAAGATAGATTTGTTGGGATCAAAGGAGAGAAAAAACTACTTGGATTTATTAAAAGGAACATTTTCATAAGACAGCAGGCAAGAGCCCATTCCTGTCTAAAGTATGGAGGGCCTTCATAGGTGGACTGAAATGTGATTTTGGTCAAAAGATGGTAAGAACTATTTTATTTCTTTATTTATTTGTGATGTGAAATGGAGTGACCGCCTTAGGTAAAAACGTATTATGTGTTCAGAAAAAACACTTTGTGATGTTGAAACTGAATGTATGATTCATAAGTAACCAATACCTGAAGTTCACTCAGTTATCCAGTTGAGGTTATGGTATTAGGAAGCATACCTTCCAGTGGAGGCATTTGAACAAGCTGATCCCACAAGCTGGATGGGTGCCTCATAAGCAATAATAGTAGAAGAACTAAGATCTCAAGGGACAGATGATTTGAATAGTGGAGGGCAAACATGAATAAGACTTTTTATGAAATGAGCACTTAGAATGCATTAAGATGCAGAAAGGTTATCCCACTGGATATGGTGTACTGCTAGAGCACTGAGGTGTCCCCAGACAGCAGACAGGGGAGCTGTCAGGCAATGGGACCACGGCTCAGGCCCCCTGCCCCTATTTACAAGCTAAAATGGGCTGCGGGGGCTCTTCTGAGCAGATATTTACATAGTTAAAACACATGTAAAAGCCCTGGGCTATCCCTCCCTCCCCCACCCCTCCCTTGAACCTCACTCTCCCCTGCAGCGGAAACATGTTTAGCCATTGCCATTTTACATAGCAACACACAGAGCAGTCTCTCTCACCACCTAGCCTGCCTCCCCCTACTCCCAAACAAACGTTATGAGGGAAACAAAAAAGGGTAAACAAAGTTCTACATTCAATAGCTATCATACAAAAAAAGTAGAACACACAGATACTTGTCCTGCACCACGCTCCATCAGAAAATAAACAAAAAACAAAAATAAACAAAAAATAAACAAAAAAAATCTTTGTGAAAAAAGGGGGTATCAACAGAGTCCACCAGTGCCTTAAAATGTGTTTCTTCATCTTCCCCATCACCACACGTTTATTTCAAGTACACTAAAATATTCAACCAACAGAAAAACAAACATTTTTATATAGTATTCCCCAAAAACCAAAAATTCTTAGTCTACTCACTCAAAAAAGCACTGCATTGCTTTCCAAATGATTTACATCAATAATATATTAAGTACTTTGCTTAATTGAGCTTCATCATATTCTTCACAATATCCGCTGACAATTATAAACCTCCTTCATACTGCAGTCCAGGGGTTCCCACAGAAGACAGCAATGCCAACAAAGAAAGTCCTTGCCATACAGTGACCAAAGAAAATGACACATTGAGCAATAAACATACTTGTCTTGCTGTGGATGCAGTGATGGGATGAGTGCAGCCTTATTCACATTTTAAATGTGGATGTGGCAGCAGAAAAACGTGCAAATCGCATCCATGTGTAAAATGCAATTTTGGAAAGGCTGCGATTGCCACGTTTTTGCTCTGGGCACATCTGTAAACATTTGTCCAGGAGGAGTTGCAGGA
Organism: Ichthyophis bannanicus; assembly: GCA_033557465.1. Lineage (NCBI taxonomy): Eukaryota > Metazoa > Chordata > Amphibia > Gymnophiona > Ichthyophiidae > Ichthyophis > Ichthyophis bannanicus. The sequence goes on along the minus strand of CM066032.1, from coordinate 1,093,205,937 downwards.
GTGTTTCAGAGCATGGTCTGGGTGGTACAAATATCTACATGTGTATCATCCTTTTAATGGAGTGGAGGAGTGGCCTAGTGGTTGGGGCAAGGTACTTCAGGCTGGAGGGTCGGGGGTTCAAATCCCACTATAGGACAGCAACCTTGGGCCAGAAGGACTGGGGTTTCTAGTCCCTCAGGTGCTCCTTGTGGTCTTGGGCAAGCCACTTAACCCTCCATAGCCCATGTTCCCTGTAAAATAGTTATCTCCAAGTTATAATGCCCTGTTCAATGTAATTTCAGTTTGTTCAATGTAAACCACCTTGATATCATGAAAGGTGGTATATAAGAAATGTTAAATAAATAAATAATATAGGGGATGCATGTGTAAGTCTGTAATTGTGCACATCTGCATTTAAATCTGCACTCTGACATGAACAGGAATTTCAAAACTGCTTCTTTGGGCCATCCCTTTAGAGGATGGATTAAGGAGGATATTCCCTTTAATCCTGCAAATTTTTGTTTCTCCTCCAACTTGAAACGAGATGACGAAAGAGTCCTCTGTAGTCAATTAGTGGCATCTACAAGTCTAGGTTTCCAAAGTGGTTGAGATGCACGTGTAAGGTCCACCATATACACGCGCCCACTGTGAACAGCTGGAACTGGTATGGCAGATCCTCAGGGTTCCTCCGTCTGTTTTTCCTACATACATATTTGTAAAATGACTCCTCCTGCTACCTGTGGACATGTATTTTAAGAAACATCTCCAGGTTTAACAGAGATGTTTCTAAAATACCGCCAGAATTATAAATGTAGCAGCCTCGACATCTCAGTTTTGCCTTCCCATTTCATAATAGCACGGGCTTTATTTTTTTCCTAGGGAGATGGGGTGGAGCCCATTTTTGTTATAGTGACACAAATGTGAGGAATAGGCTAGGAATGGGGGTATCAAGGTTTACTTATTTATTTAGACAGTTTTGTATACCACCTTATCCTTCAATCAAAGTGGTCACAACACAATTGGGGATACATTTAACACGAGGGGATATGAGACACATATGCTAATACTTACAGGGAACATGGGCAATGGAGGGTTAAGTGGCTTGCCCAAGACCACAAGGAGCACTTGTGGGACTAGAAACCCCAGTCCTTCCGGCCCAAGGTTGCTGTCCTCTAGTGGGATTTGAACCCCTGACCTTCCGGCCTGAGGTACCTTGCCCCAACCACTAGTCTTGTTTTCAGGTTTGCTTTCCTTACCAAACAACATGGAGGTAAAAACAGATGTTTACCAGGGAACATAAGTAAGATTTAACTCAGTCCATTATTCTAGTAGGGCTGTGCACATGCAAGAAAAATTTGGTTCATTTTTACTTTTTCAACAAATTTTCCCAATTCTCAAATTTTTTGTTGGTTTTACACATTCATTTTAAATAATAATTTTTAGTGCACTCTAAATTGATTTAACATGCACTAGCTGATGAATTAATGTGTGTTGTTGATTAGTGTGCATGAAATCACTTTGGAGCTTGCTAAAAGTGGCATTTTAGAAGGGACATCTAGGAAGAATCTGGAACATCCAGAGCAGAATGTCCAAAAACCAGGGGAGTGGCAGCCGGGCCTTCCGAAATCACTCTGTCTCCACGACTCCACCCTGAAAAATGACCAACCCAGTAACCAGTTCTGGAGACAGGCCCTATGCAGATAGCAAGGCCAGGTACATGCACGGGTGTAGGCCATTTTACAAATGTGTCCCCAAAGTGCACACTTGCACAACCGGGTACTTGGATGTCATTGCCTGGGTAGTTCAGAAAGGGGGCATCTATGTTATGAGACTTTCATGTCCCAGCTTGCCATTTCAGCTACTCAGATGTATGGTGGCAGGTCAGTAATATGTTTGGAGTATGTATTTGCACTCAGGTTTCATTGGGCAGGGAATAGCTGTTTCAATGTCAGTGCATTATATGCTTTCCCCATGAAACGAGCACTTGTTTTCACCTTATTCATGGCCAGGAGCAGGTATAGGCATGGATGCCTCAACAACTAGGGTCAGATGTGCTTGTGCCAATCTGAAATTCCACTGTGACATGCATCGCCCTTGTTCTGCCCAGGTGACACCTCCACTGCTACACTGTATTACATGGATGTTCTCACGCTGAGGACAGCTATATACGAGGTATAAGGCTTCTAAAATGGCTCCAGGGACGTTTCCATACTCACGAATAGGGCTTCTAAAGTTCCCCCCTAAATATTTTAAGGTGCACTAATGAACCCAATGTGCGCTAATGAATGTGCACCCCCTATATTCTACTCTGTTTTCAAGCAGTGTGAAACAAATAACAAAACTAGGGGGTATGTTTGCTAAAGGGCATTAGGATAATAGGCGTTAAAGGCAGCAATAAGGGGTTATACATGTAAAGGGCGCTGGGCAGGTAGGAGGCGTTCTGGCAGTGAGCGCAATAGGCCAGTTAACGGGTGTTAACAGGACATTGGCGTTAAGGTGGCAGGCGTTCACCTTAATCCCCGAAAATGGCTGTCACATTATTGCTGGACCCCGAGCAAAAGCCACTGTAAAGGTGTTGAATGGAAGGACAGGTCGGAGCTGAAGGGCCTGACAGATCCATGGGCATCCGACGTGCCAGCCAGTAAGTGTGATGAGCATGTGGAAGGCAGCTGTACCTATGCACTGGGGGGGGGGGGGGGGGTGCCCGCATAAAACGCTGTAATGTCAGTGTGGCATAGGATGGGGAAGACGTGTCCCCCAGCAGAGTCAGAAGTGGCACGATGTGTGCAATGAAGGGAAGACGGAGCAGGAGTAGCGACATGAAGACCAGGCTCAGGAGAGGCGTGAGTGAAGCGTCCAAATGTGGAAAAGAGTACCTGTGTAGGTCATGGTGTAGCAGCTTGCACGAGAAGACATGACTGCATTGAGCCACCAGAGGCTAATGGATGGGCTGCAGGAAGGATGGAGGCAGAGGAGAGTGTGGCACTGATGTACCGGAGGTGCCACCCCCAATGCATTTATACTGTGTGGGAAAAACATGTGTCAGTGCCACATGTAAGGCCCGATATAATGTATTTTTATGATTTTATTCATTTATGTATTATGTATTTTTATTTGTTTATTCTTTGTTTATGATTTTAGTATGCCAAGAGAATCCCTGAGGAAGGCACAACCAAAACACGGCCTGTGTCAGGTCGGCTTGGCTGTAATACCCCTGGGGAGTTTCATATTGTACCCTTGTTCAAGTACTTCAATAAAGTGTTTTCCTTTCTTTTTTACCACATCTGGACTGGATCTATATTGATTTACGTGGTATTGTGCTTTTCTGTTGGACTGTTTGGACTTCATACCTGTCCCAGCCATTCACCACAATACAACAACCCAGACAAAAGTGCATACAACTGGACAGGAGTCGCTCAAACTGGGCAAAAGAGGCATGTACGGACATGATTTGATACCTGCAGGTGGCTATTCAAAGGGTAGGATATGTCTGCATGTAATGCAGAGATGTGATGGAGCCAAAGCTATACATTCACAGTCATGACAACATACCTGACTCATGTTGCACAAGTAGGTTAAAACTGTATGCATGTAGCTGCCTGATAGTATACTGCTGCATCAGTACAGTCACATCGGGTTACGCTGTACCAAAAACATGGGAATGTCTGATGAAAAACAGGGATTGTAAGAATCTGCAGTCAGCCAGGACAATGGAGGGTTAAGTGACCTGCCCAAGGTCACAAGGAGATGTGGGCAATCCACGAAGGTTGTGGCATACATAAAATTCCACAGTAAAACATTCCACATTGTTGCAAAAGGTGTGCTAGTGGCCTCGAACCCTGGGTCCCAAGCCAGTGCCATGAGCATTACACCACACCTCAAAACAATTGCCAGACATCTGTAGGGTGAAGATGTTTGACCCCCTGCAATGGGCTGCAGCAGAGCCAATAACGCCATGCTCACAGAAGAGCATGATGTTGAATAGTCTGTTTGCTGACCCAAATTGTGGCCAGAACGCATAACAAACTCTAAGAATGTGTGTCTACCAGTTACAGCAGACTAACACTGGGAATAGCCTAGGCAATGTGAGGCACAGTGCAGTGCAGAAAGCCACAGGACTCAGAGGAGATGCACACACACACTCACATCACCGCACTGTGCAAAAGTGGGAATGGGTGGCATTCCTACCCTCCACTTTGGTCTCCAAATCAGCTCAAGCATTGTTAACATGTGCTCATGCTGCCGGCACTAGATGCACGTTGTAAACACCCGATCAGTGAGCCAGCACTATCAGCCTGCCTTTCCATCCGGATGTGGATAGTGGAGCCTGTCCATGTGGCTGATGGGTGTCTGTTCCCTTGCTGGCCATTGCTTTGGAGGTTGCACATCCTGGTGCTGTACCTGCATTGTAGACTAAAGTTTACTCACAGGGACATGCAATACATGCTCCATAGCAGGGCCTTGAACCCATGACACTCCACTCATATATACAATGGCTTTGTGTGTTGAGCCACAGAGCTGCCATATGAATACATCAGTTTCTGGGGCTGACATGTTACCCATGAGGCAGACCTGGGCACATGTTGCAATGCAGTCGGCACATAGGACCATGACATGGGTCTTGTCTGCTGCACCCGCTTCTGACACCCCCACAACATGCTGTCAGTGGGGGTGGTGTGCAGTACAGACCGGTCCACCATGCAGCTTTGGCAGATGCCTAGGGTGCCAGGTCCAGATGGGTGGGGCAGAGGCACACATTGATGGACACGCCATTCCCCCCAAACAACTGCTGCTGCCAGAACCACCTAATGCCTGGCACTGATCTGTTTGGGAGAGAGACAGGCAGCCACGGCTGTGGTATTTCCCCAGGTGTCTGCATTTTGCAGCTCCCTGTAGCACTACAGCTGCTGGCGCTATTGTCCTTTTCCTTCAGAGCTGGCTGTAGCAGCAGCGGTGGGGGGAGGTGGGCAGCCGGGGTCCCTGCCTAGTGTGCCAGAAAACCTTGGCCCACCCCAAGTGGTGCATCACCTTTCCACAGCAGCAGCATGTCTGTGTGCTGCCAATGTCGATGTGGGATCATGATGGACATCACAGATGTGCCACCTGGGCAGCTGCCTGGTCTGCCTTGTGCCCCAGCAACAACTGCATGACCAACATGCCACCTAATTTGTCACATTTGCACCATCAACATGGTACCCTTTCATACATGGGCACTATGCTGTTGCTGCTAATGGAACGCTACTATCACTAACTTGGGCTCCCCTGTCATTGTAGACATTTAAATAGGCTCTCGCCCCTCAAAATACGCCCTTTCCATGAGGTTTTACTTGGCATTAGGGTTCCCAGCGTTAAAGGGCTCTAACACACGTTAGCGCAACAGGCATTAAGGGAACACCTGTTGTTAACGCCCACTCTCCACCTACTGTGCCTTTAATGCTGCAAGAGCCTATAACGCTCGTTAATGCAGCTTTTTTGTAGCGTTAAGGGTGCCGATAACAGGCATTAATGACACACCTATTCCCTTAACACCCTAGATTTGAAATTAATTATTTTACCCCAACCTGCTTCTTTTTTCACTTCTGTGCTACTATACCTATAATTCCATATGTGATTCCATTGTATTACAGTATCAAATTTTGCATTTATGAAGCTAGAGGCTTCAGTCTATGCAACTTCCTTGGACTAACTTTTAATTTCATCTTAGTCACCACTTTGCAATTATTAGAGCAATCTTTTGACTAAATTAGCAAATTTATTTATTTATTTATTTAATTTTCTTATATACCGCGCTATTTGTCATCAGTGCAGTTTACATTGAAACAATACAACAATTGGTCAGATATAACAGACCTATTACAAGTAACAGGAAAATTAACATGGAAGTAAACAGGGAAATCATTTAAATAACAATTGAACTGATTTTGTGGAAGAGACCTGACCGTCACCTTTTATAACTAAAGCTTCTATTCTTAAGCGTTTATTTTCCATCTAATCAGGGGTTCATCGAGGGTACAAAAATTGGTGTTTTTCAAGTCACAGAAATTGCTCTTGGGTACCTTTTCCATAGTAATCAAATATCTCTGTTTGTGCCACTTAGGAGCTCTCAGCTCAGAAAAGGCACAAAATCTGAGTGGAGGGCGCAAAACAAGCCAGGTGAGGGGTGCGATAGTACCAGGGGAAGTGGTACTTTCCCCAGTGTTTGACCAATACACATACATTTTATTTTTTTGCATTAGGATGTTTCATCAGTTAAAACCTAAAACCAGAAGCCTTATTTATAACCAATATTTGCTATATAGAAGTTTCTTATAAAGAGGGATCACTACAGTGATTGTGGTGATAATATGGTTCATTTACAAAATGTGGGGTCGATATTCAAAGGCACTTAGAAACACTTGCTACTGGATAATTTCCAGTGAGAATAAAATCCCCCAGCAACCTAGACTGCACCATTCAAACTCCCACCGATGTTTCAAAGAAACATGACGCATATGTGTAAATAGTTACCCCACTGTTATCCAAGTTTCAGTACCCATTCCTTGTAAACACAGAGCGGCTTGCTGCACTGTTGTAAGTTTTATGTTCCATGTAAACCGCACTGATGTCGAATACCATGGTACAGAAGAGACTGTAAATAAATAATTCAACGAAGACAACCTTCTTGACCAAATAATCCCCCAACTTGAGGCCAGCCCTTCTGACCTCTCATTACTGATAGACAACTGGAACCACACCATCTCACAGGCTGCCACCGCACCTCTGAACCTGAGAGCTTCCAAACGCGAAAAGAAGGCCCCATGGTATTCACCGTAAATCAAGCAAGCAAAAACCTATTTAAGAAAACTAGAAAGGCGATGGAGGAAAACAAAAGCACAAGCAGACCAATAAGAATACTCGACAAAACAGCAAGAATATAACGAGTTAATCCTTAACCACAAGATGCAACACCACACAAACATCATAATGGCCTCAGTAAATCGCCCCAGGGAACTATTTGCCATAGTGAAAACGCTATCAAAGGCTCCACATAGCCAAGACACTGATGCTCTGACCCCTCTTATGCTTATGCTTCATATCTCCGCTGCAAGCTAGTTTGCCCACAGTCTCCTCTACATCAACCCTCCCCACCTTTGGCCAACCAAACACTTGGACCACTTTTTACTCAGTCACAGAAGACCTCTGCACCAACTTACTCAAATCTCTGAACACTTCCACTTCACCGCTTGATCCATGCCCAACCCCCTGGATAAAGACAATGGCGCTCGAACTAGCCCCAACACTCTGTAAGATAATTAACTCCTCTCTCTCACAGGGAACTATGCCTCCTCCCCTGAAAAACTCATTCATTAGACCACTACTAAAAAAACAACACTTCTGACCCAACTTCTCCAGCCTCATATCGACCTATTTCCAGCATCCCCTTAATATGCAAGCTAATCGAGAAAATGATACAACGTCAGCTCCAAGACCATGTAGATGCTGCCACTCCACTTGACCCCCAACAGCACGGGTTCAGAGAGGCCCACGGGGTTGAAACCTTACTGACATCCCTCCTGAACGCAGTAATCAAAGGAATCGAAGACATCAAGAAGGTCTTTGTCCTCATTTTTATAGACGTAACAGTGCCTTCGACTCAATAATCCACCCCATACTACTGGACAGACTAAGCAAAATAGGAGTAAGTGGCACACCCCTGGCATGGTTTCATTCCTACCTCACAAGACAGAAAATCTCAAGGCAACATAAAATGCAATGTATTGAGACCTTTCTCACTAAAACAAGGTCTACCTCAAGGATCATCTCTCTCAGCTCTACTCTTCAACCTTTACTTACAACCAGTTTGCAAAATACTACAAGCCTACAACATTCACTACAACCTATACGCAGATGACCTAATGATTTACACCTCCCTAGAGATAAAGAACCCCTACTACTCCACCATCTCATCCTGCATGACAGCAATATCAGAATGGTTAACATTACGAAACCTCGGGATCAACTACAAAAAAATCGGAAGCCCTTATAGTCACAAAGGACTCCACATTCAAACCCCCAGACAACATAACAATAGGAAGCAGATCAATCCCTGTAAAAAACAAGGTAAAATACTTAGGAATTTACCTCAACCAGAGGCTCAACTTCCAGACTCACATCAGCAAGACCACCTCCAAGGTATATTACAAAATGAAATTCCTGAAAAACCTACGTCCTCTACTTAAGCAGAACCACTTCCGAACTGTGTGTCAACACCGTACCTCGATTATTGCAACCTAATCCTTCATGGCTTACCCAAAAATGCAACCCAGGCCTTACAGCTAGCCCAGAATGCAGCAGCCCGACTAATCACAAGATCCAGCAAACATGCTTACATCACCCCCATTCTTGAATCCCTCCATTTGCTCCCTATCAATTCCCAAATAAAATATAAAGCCATAATGATGGCTTTCAAAATTCAACACAACCAATCTGCCGGCTGCCTAACAGACCTAATCCGAAGAGCCCCTGACAACAGATCAAGAAGAACACAGTATTAAAACTCCCTTGCAAGCTCCACATCCCATACTGGAATCTCTCAGAATACCCTAAGGAGAGCATTCAAACTCTACATCCCATCACTTTGGAACTCTCTCCCATGCTTCCTGAGAGCCACCACAGACCTCACTGACTTCCGGAAGCTCTTGAAGACTCACCTATTTACCGAACACTTCCATATCTCATCAACTGTGTAACGTATTGACTACCACGCCAGATAGACGTGAAATTCTCAGGCACCCTGCAGAGCTCAAACTTCATGTAAATAGTTAAATTGTTAAATGTAAACATAGTTAACATCTCTTGTATATAGTTCTGAAAAAGTGTTTTATATAAACAAAGTTCTGTTCTATGTAAACCGCATTGAGAATCTGAAAGGCGGTATATAAAAATGTTACATAAATAAATAAATATGCAGATAGTGCCACTGAATATTTCCTCTGACTTCCTCAGCAGGGCGGAGGCATGGTCAGAGCTGGAGCACAGTTCGAGTTTCTCTGCTTAGAAGAGATATGCAGCCTGCTGCCGAATAGCATACTGTACTGAAGGACATGTTGACTAAAAAGCAGTAGTAATTAGCACAGGGCTGTAAACCCTATAACTGCCTCTAACCGGTTATTTAATGTCACTAACACGGTTAGTGCCACTGAATATTCCTGATCTTCCCGACACGCCTTGATGCTAACCGCTTAGCACTTGGGCATGTCGTGGACATTCTGTGGTGAAGCGGAGGCGGCAACAGTCGATAACTGGGCAGTGGCAATATACTATATTTGCTGGTTAGCTACTGTGGCTGAGAGGCTGTGTGGCAACCCCAGATATTCAATGACCCTGGCATTGAATATCCATGGTTAAGGATTGGTACAGATGGCTATGCGCCATAGCAGTGCATAGCCGAGCTAGATGAATATCGGGCCCTTAGTCTTCTAAATTTAGGCACTCAGGCTTTTTTTTAATATGGGCCCAATCTGACTCCTAACAACTTAGCCGCACAAAAGATTTTGGTAACCCCAATGCATAAAACATAAATGATCATTTGCTACATCAGAGATTGACAAATCCCAAGCACCAAGTTGCCACGGTGCCTAGAAATTGCAGCCTGGTGCCTGGGATTTCTATACCCTAAAAGTTTCCTTCATTTTCCACTGCTGCCTCATTCCATCATGATTGCCTCTCTGCAAGGAGCTTGAGCTTCACGGTGGAAGATGTTTGTGCTGATTTCACCATTTCAAGTTTCGTGAGACTTGAAATGGTGAGATCAGCCTAAACTTCTTGTACTGTGCGGCTCAAGCTCCTTGCAGAGAGCCAATCTCTGTGAGAAAGAAGCACAGCCTTTTTGGTGCAAAACAACATAGTAGGAATAGTGAGAGACACCGAGTGATGGCTGGGGAAGACAGTGAGAGAGAGAGAGAGACACCAGGTGATTGTTGGGGGATTTATGAGAGAGAGAGAGAGAGAAAGAGTTACTGGATGATGGCTGGGGGGTTAAGAGAGAGACACATTGGGTGATGGCTGAGGGGGGCATGAGAGTGAAAGAGAGAGAGAGAGACAGAGACTGGATGAAGGCATTGTGCGGGGACTATGAGAGACTGTTTTTGTTTCATGTATTACTAGGCTATGGTGATGTGTAAAACAAAAAAGGAAGTTGTCTCAGGTGCAGCTATAAAGGGTCACCAATATGATGCTGGCAACGTACTTATTGGGGTTGGTGGGAAGGGGGAGAGGAGGAGAAGGGTCAATGCCTTCTGTTGGCACTATGTAATGGCTCATTAAGGGCCTGATTTCTTAAGCTTTCTTTTCCCATAGAAAATGGGAAAACAGTAAATCAGGTCCTTAAAAAAAGTAGTTGTGATACACCTTTGAGGGTGGGAAGGCACTGTGACCGAGGTCTCGGCAGCTGGCTCCTAAAAATAAATTGCTAAGGCCTGTGTTGCATATATCCACTCTGTAGTTTCATAAAACTTACTGAACTGCTTCTTTGCTCTATACCTTAAATTGGATAGATTTTACTTTTTTTCTATTTATGTCTTCTAAATGATCAGCTGCTTTACTTATGTGATCATGAAATACAATCTTATTCAGTTGAATAATTCTAAATCTTCTGAAACATGACTTATTATCTAAATATTACTTTCATTAATTGTGCAATTAGCAGTTCACATTTGCCGTCTAGTCGACGTATTATATGTAATGGAGCTCTTTCAAACCCAGAGGGCCTCCTGCTTCTAGGAAATAATATAGTAATATAGTGAGTGATGGAGGATAACGATCAACATGGTCCATCCAGTCTGCCTAGTACAATTGCTAGGGCAGAGACTACAGTGCTGTGAAGATTTTTTTCTGCATGCCTTTGTTTTTTTTGTTGGGAGGGGAGATTATACCAGCCATGCAATTCAGGTTACTTTCCGCATACCTTTGGTTTTCAAGAATCCCCAACCATACTAAACTTGATTAAGTCCCCAGGCTTCTGTGAGACAAGCAAGGTTGTCATTCTTTCTCAAATGAATCTAGGGAGCCCCCTCTCTGTACAGCCAGGGAGCCCATCCTGAGGTTTTATTACTTTCCCTATGCTTTCGCATGTAGAGCAAAACCATCAATTCACAGGTGTTTCAAGTTGAGGCATTCCATTCTTGGTTACCATGTGCTCTTGCCCTTTACGGATCCACTGTGTTTATCCCTTTCCTTTTGACTTCCAATACTGTATTTGCTTCCACTACCTCTTTTGGGAGAGCATTGCAGGCATCTACTACTCTTTCCATAAACAAATATTTTCTAATGTTGCTTTTGATTCTACCTCCTTGTAGCCTCATAACACTGTCCTCTGGTTCTAGAGTTGCCTTTCATTTGAAAAAAGCATTTAAAGGTCTGTATTATATCTTCTTTGTCCCTCCTCTCCTCTAAGGTATACTGTTTTTGGCTTTATGAAATAGAATATGGCCTACATTTGACAAGAAAATGATTGTACTATACCAATTTCTTTCTACCGCTTTTCTCCCTACAATGTTAACTTAAAAGAGAATGTATTAGAGAACATAGCAAAATGACCTTCTTCTGTTCAGCTCAATCTAGGGCTTGTGTCCATTATAAAAAAACTGAAGCATTTTTAGAGGATTTCCAGAGAACAACTGCACTCACAATCTCTGCTTTTCATTCCCAATAAAAGACGGGCTATATTTTCTTTGATTTCACGTCATCTTATGGAAATGAAAGAGTTTGAAAAATATAGTTCATTTAGATTCGTAGAAAAGAACTACACTTCACAGTGCTATATATGAAGCTATATGCTTTACATGCAGGAAATTTGGCAAATGGATGTGCACCCAAAGGTATCCTGTTGTTCTGAAAGCAAAATCAAATTATAATTTATTTATTTTATTTATTTATTTAATGTTTCTTTTATACCTCGCTATTTGAAATCAGTGCGGTTTACAAGTAACGCATTTGTCCAGAGTAAGCAAGATTCACTGGACTTACAATAAACAGGGTGCAATATACAGGGCTAACAGGGTAACTATGCACACTTTGGCTGTCGCAGGCTATATGGGCTGCTCAGCATTATTTACATGGCTAATATCGTAACTATGTACACTCTCTCTGGTTGTCGCAGGGTATGTTGACAGTTCATCATTATCTGCAGTTAGGGTCCGCTTTACACAGGGTGGTAAATTTGGGGGGGTATAATAACTAAAAGACATGCCGAAGGTTGTTAACAGCAATCCGTGGTCAGTTCCACTGAAAGAGCAATGAACTGCTGTGACATACCATGGTGACCTCTTGCAAATTTTGTACATTGGCAAGGATTTCTAGAAATAAAATATGTGTTTGTCTAGCACTGTGAAAAAGATGCCTCTCTCATCAAGGGCTGATGTAGTAAGCTATGCATTAGAACTACATGCCGACAGCTCAGTGCAATACGGTGTACTGCCGTGCAGACAAACACAATGTTTGCTCAGAATTTTCTGCGCCGGTATGGGTGTAGAATGCAGGAAGGAATCTAATGCAAAAAACCCCCAAAACATCAATGCTCAAAAGCCCACGCTAATGTCAGCGCACCATGCATTAAAACCCATTTAAATGGATGGTAATGAGGCAAATAGTTCTGCCGCACAGATGCAGTAAAGCGCGCAAAAGCCCAGAAGAGAGTTCAATGCAGAGATTTAATGCCTGGTCTGAGGAAGTATTAAGGATTAGCTCATAGATCTACAGTCAGTGCTGGTGAAAACCTTATGCCTGCTTCCTCAGTGTTCAGCGCCCACAACTGTTTTCTGGCTTTGCTGAAGAGAATGCTGAAAAAACGGCAGGGGGAGGGCGCTGAAACAATGTTATGCACAGATACTAAATTACTATCTGCCGCATAAACAGTAATTTTCGGCTCAGAATAATAGCGGGCCCGATACTGAATGGCATTTATATGGTTTAAAAACTTGTAAACCATGTAAATGCCACTATAGAGGGATATTCATTGGCACTAACACGGTTAGCGACGATGAATATCACCTGTTTACAGCGCTACATGCCTGATGCTATCTGTGTAGAATCAGGGCGTTTTGTGGGCGTCCCGTGGCAGAGCAGAGGTAGCACCCTTTGCTAACCGGCCAGGGGTGATATTGAACCGCTGCCCTGTTAGTAACCCATGTGTTAACTTAGGCGTGGGAAAACCTTGACTATCTAACTGGTCAGCGGCTCAATATCGCTGCTGCCCAGTTAGTTTCTGCGCCATGTGGAGCATTACAGTGTATTGTGGCAGACATGGATATTCAATTCTGGTGGCCTGATATGGCCTCTGATCGAATATCTGGGGTTAAAGTTCAATTGTAACGGCTATGCGCCTTAGAGGTCCATAGCCATCACAAGTCAATAGCAGTCCCATTGATGTTACTCAGAGCAGAACATCCACTCAGAATAATATTGCGTCGGATAGCAATCCAGCACTTGTGCACAAGTGCCAAACTGGATTTTCTGTGCGCAGGATATAAGTGATGCTAATACAGGCCCCTATGCGCATGTGCCTGGCTTGCTTTTCTTGTTCAGCACAGATATTTTGCACACAGCTCATTTGCATACTACTTGCTTATATTGCTAAGCAAATCATCTGCACTAAACTTGCATTAGGAAACTCTGCATGGTTTAGGGCTGGGCTCTCCCACGGGGATTTGGATTGAGCCTTCAGCTTCAGTACAGTTTCCTAATGTATGCACTGAATAAAACTTTACTCATCTTACGGTAATCAAATGGCATGCAAATTACAGCTAGTCAATAACGCACAGCATGCATTCACTCTTTGAAAAAAAGGGCAACAAGGAATACCACTTGGTAATAAAAAAAAGAGACCTCAGAAGCCTAATCCAGATCATCAATAATTGGACAACCAGGATCTGGGCTTTAAACTAGATTCATTGGGGATGGGTGAAGCAAGTACTCAGGTAAGTAGAAGCCATTAGGTAAGTAAAACATTATATACTTCTGTAGAAATGGATAAAAGGGGCAACATCTGGAAAGCACTATGCATTTTTTCCTTAGTACAGGCAATAAGATCCCAGATGCTGAGGCTTTAATGGAAGAGGCTGACTTGGATTTAGTGGTAGTTACAGAGACATGGTTCATGGACAACCAAGACTGGAATATAATTTACCGGGCTATACTTTCTTCAGGAAGAACAGGGTAAGAAGGGGAGGAGGAGTAGCACTATATGTAAAAACATAAAATTAAAGCTATAGAATTAGAGAGCTTACAAAGGAGTGAGGAGGCACTGTGGGTTAACCTAGAAAGAGGAAATGGGGAATCCATCTGCATTGATGTGATATACAGATCTCTTTAACAGGCAGAAGAAGTGGACAGAGATTTAATTGAAGACATTTGTACTATTGCCATGAAAGGAGAAGGGCTACTGATAGGTGATTTCAATATGCCAGATGTTGATTGGCATATCCCTGCTGCAGTGCCATCTAAAAGTAAGGAGATCCTGGATTCTCTACAGGGAGAACTATTTCAGCAACTGGTAACAGAACCCAAACGTGCAGGGGCCATACTGGACCTGGTGCTTATCAATGGGGAAAGTGTTTCTAATATTAAAGTGGGAGATCATGTTGCATCCAGTGAATACCAGATGATGTGGTTCACTATTAGGACTCAAAGTCCATTCAAAAGCGAGGGTCCCAGACCTTAAGAAAACTAACTTTGCCAAGGTGAGACAATACTTCTAGAAATCATCAACAGGATGGGAACAGCTGGGGGATGTGGAAAAAAATGGGCAAAACTGAAAGGGATATTTTAAGGGCAACAAACCTTTTTGTTAGGAAAGTAAATAAATGTAAAAGGAAAAGGAGGCCACTATGGTTCTCGAAAGAAGTAGTTGAAAGGGTAAAGAAAAAGAGGAGGGTCTTCATAAAATACAAGAGATCACAGAGAGAGGAAGACAGCATAAAATTTGAAAAAACTTAGAGAACCTAGTAAAGTAATCAGGAAAGCAAAGATACAAATGGAAGAAAAAACAGCCAATGCAATAAAATGGGGGGTGTCGCACCCCCAGGTGCCCTACCGGTGAGGCCTTGGTACTGCCTGAGGACTCCCCTGAGGGTGGTAGTTGTACCTTCTCTATAAACCACAAAAGACACTTGTGTTCCAAACTCAGGGTTTTATTCCCCGTCCGTGAGGTATTTTCTCCTTGGCAAAACAAAGCAAACAACCCACTTCGGGCATATAACAGAAATCAAAAGGTTAAACAAAAATAGCTTACTTCAGCTTAAATGCAAAAAGAAAAGAATTAAACATTCTCAATGTTTTTCACAAGCTTTCCTTTTTGCTGCCAGAGCACAGCTCATTCACATGGTTTTCTGTGAGACACGTTTTCCAGCCCACACCTTGTGACTCTTATTCAGGTTATCTTCAACCCTTTTCACCTTAAGGAAAACTCTGGGTCAATTACCGAGACTGAGCATTCCATGGGCTCAGGAACTGTTGCTAACTCTGTATTCTCATATTCCATAGATTCTGGTTCATTAACACTCACGTTTTCAAGGTCAGCTGTTTCAAAAGGATAATGTAGGTTTTCCTCGTCAAGCAGGAAGTTATGCTGTCCTTCTCTCTCAAAGCCTCCCTGGGAACTACCATATACTTTTGCATGAGGCTTATGAGAACTCAGCCCCTGCAGGTAATCATAAGGACATTCAGGAACTTCCCTGGCTCTGCTGTTAGAGTGATTACGGTAGACTCTGAGCGTGCTCGGGTCTAGCCTTTTCCTCACAGCTGCCCTGGATTGCACTGCTCTATACGGAGGTTGCTCAAACTCTGGGAGTTTAAAGTGGATACTAGAATCTTTAGCTTTTCCAAGTAAGTGAGCTTCTCTTCTCCTGGGTTTTCTAGCACAAGGGAAGGGATTATTTCCAAAGCTTATTTCTGGGTGGCTTTTTCTATTGCTGCAGGGTTTTACCCACTCGGGTAGAAAACAGCCACTATCAACACTTCTGGCTTTGTTACCTTGTACTGCAACTCTCTCACGTCTCTCGTGCTCTTCACACATGCATTCGATATCTGGCTTCTGCCTTCCAAATGTTTCACTCTGGGTTTGAGACTCACTCAGACCTTCGTGTGGGCTTGCATGCTGTCCCAGTAATTCAGACTCTCTTTCATTCCACTTCCATACTTTTCCCAGCTTCTGCTGCGCTGACCGTTGTCTCCCTTGCTGTGAGACTTGCTGGTTCACCTCCTCTCCCTCTCTAACTATTTGGGAGCGTATTATATCTCTGTGTTTCTGGGCTCCACCTCTACCCAGCTGATTCCTATCAGGCCAAGCAAACTCCCTTTGCTTGTTATCTGGGTGTGTCTTCTCAGCCCTTACCCATGTGTGCCTAGGTTGTCTGTAGCAACCATCTGACAGTTTTTTGTTTATATTGTCATCTCTCCCCTGATCACTGCTGCTGATTTCCATTTTCTCAGGCTCCGATAGGTCTACCTTGTGACAGGGGATATGACATTTTTCCGATATGTTAGTGAGAGGAGAAAGTGCAAATGTGATATTGTCAGACTCAAGCGTGATGGAAAGGAATATGTAGAAGCTGATGAGGATAAAGCAGAATTGCTTAACAAATATTTTTTTCTATGTTCACAGATGAAAGGCCAGGAGCAGGACCTCAGAAAACACCCACAAACAGGAGCAGAACTGAAGGGATCTTGAACAATTTTCAGAAGACTGTATCTGTGAGGAGCTTGCTAAACTATAGGTAGACAAAGCAATGGGGCCAGATGGGATACATTCGAGAGTATTGAAGGAATTTGGGGGAGTTCTAGAGGGTCCACTGTCTGAACCTTTCAATGCTTCTTTAGAGTTGGGAGTGGACCCAGAGGACTGGAGAAAGGCACATGTGGTTCCTTTACACAAAGGCAGAAATAAGGATGAGGTTGAGAACTACAGGTTAGTTAATCAGACATCTGTGTGGTGGAAACGCTGCTAAAACAGAGGATAGTGAGGTTCTGGAGTCCAATGGATTGCAGGATCCAAGGCAGCATGATTTTACTAGAAGCAGGTCTTGTCAGACAAATCTAATTAATTTCTTTATTTAGGCTACCAAAGAGTTGGACCAAGGGAGAGCCCTAAATGTTGTGTACTTAGATTTCAGTAAAGTCTGACATCATTCTGCACAGGCGAATTATAAAGAAATTGAGCACCCTAGGGACCTAAAGTGGCTGACAGAGTTAGAAATTGGTTGAGTGGGAGGTGACAAATGTTTATGTTTATGTTTATTTCGCTTGATAGACCACCCTACTGTGGTAATCAGAGTGGTTTACAATACAATAAATTTAAAAAAAAGGAGAGGCACAAGGCCAGGAAAATGGAAAAAGAATTTACAATCCTTGACAGAATAGGGGAGAAAGGAGGAAAATAGGGCAGTAAACGTAGAAGGAGAGACTCACACGAGAGGGGAGGAAAGATTAAAGGCCAAGGAAAGGAGGTGGGTCTTTAGGTCACATTTAAAGTTGGTATGATGGGGTTCACTCTGAGGAGAGGGATGTTATCACTGCTACTACTGCTACTACTTACCCCTGGTATGCCACAGGGATCTGTTTTTTGTCTGATTCTTTTTAACATTTTTGTTAGTGATATTGTGGAAGGGCTGTCGGGCAAGGTTTGCCTCTTTGCAAATGATACCTAAATCTGAAATAGGATAGACACCCAAGAAGGCGTATATAACATGAGAAGGGATTTAGCATAGCTCGAAGAATGGTCGAGAGTTTGGCAGCTGTGATTTAATGCTAAAAAAAATGCAGGGGCATGCATTTGAGTTGCAAACATCCAAGAGAGTGGTACTGTATAGGGAGTGAAGTACTTCTGTCCATGAAAGAAGAACAGGATCTGGGCCTGATTGTTTCTGATGATCTTAGTATAGCTGAACAGGTAGAAAAGGCGACAGTGAAAGCCAGAACGATGCTTGGATGCATAGGGAGAGGAATGGCCAGCAGGAAGAAGGTGATAGTGCCTCTGTATAAGTCTTTGGTGCATCTAATTTTACTGCAGTGAGAATGTGGTCCTTCTGCTCAAACTGATTGGAATTGTTTATAAGGGTGTCAATCATGTCCTGGCAATGTCCCAGTTGTTATACCATCTCGTACTATTTCCTTTTTCAATTGGTCTTGATTTATTTGATACTTTTATGCATCAGATATGTGTGCATATGTAGTCCAAAGCCATTTCATTGGCCACTTTTTTTTTAGGAGATACTGATCATTAAGGGATTGAACTGCAAGGGTGCCAATAATATTAACCATGATTGCATAAATAAATTAAGTGCCTTAGGGATGAACTTTAAAGTGACTAGCTGCATTAGAAACTGGTTAAGGGGGAGGTGACAAAGGACACATGTAAATGTTCCTTGTTGTGTTATCACCTGTAAACATGTTCATCTTTTGAAATGTGGTATATAAAATTTTCAAATAAATAAAAAAAATGGAGCTTACTCTAAGGAGAAAGATATTACCAATGGTGTGCTGTAGGTATCTGCTCTTGGTCCAATTCTTTTTAACATTTTTGTAAGTGATAACATGAGGAGGAATCTAGGGAAGCTTGAAGAATGGTCAAGAATTTGGCAGCTGAGATTTAATGCTAAAAAAAGTGCAGGGTCATGCATTTGGGCTGCAAAAATCCAAGACAGCAGTATGGTACAATATAGGAGCTGAAGTATTTCTGTCCATGAAAGAAGAGAGGAATCTGGAGTTAATTGTTTCTGACAATCTTAAAGTAGTTAAACCGGTAGGAAAGGGGACAGTGAAAGCTAAAAGGATGCTTGGGTGCATAGGAAGAGGGATGGCCAGCAGAAGAAAGGGGTGCCTCTATAGAAGTCTTTGGTGAGACCTCATTTGGAGTACTGTGTGCAATTCTGGAGACCACACCTTCAAAAGGATATCAACAGGATGGGATCTGTACAGAGGCTGGCTACCAAAATGGTCAGTCGGCTTCATCATAAGGCATATGGGGAAAGACTTAAAGATCTCAATATATATACTTCAGAGGAAAGGTGGGGCAGAGGAGATATGATAGACATTTAAATAGCTCCATGGCACAAATGCACAGGAGGAGAGCCTCTTTCAATTGGCATAGGGGGCATAGGATGAAGGTAAAAGGGGACAGACTCCGGAGTAATATGTGGGAATATGTCTTACGGAAAGAATGGTAGATGCATGGAACAGTCTCCCAGCGGAGGTAGGGGAGATGAGGACAGTATCTGAATTCAAGAAAGCATGGGACATAAGAACATAAGATATGCCAGAATGGGTCAGACCAAGGTCCATCAAGCCCAGCATCCTGTTTCCAGCAGTGGCCAATCTAGGCCATAAGTAGATCTTTAAAGGGAAAAAAGGGACTATAATAGTTGCTATGGAATGGCAGACTGGATAAGCCATATGGACTTTATCTGCCGTCATGTTCTTAAGGATTAGGCTTGGTAAATAACTCTAATAATATACTTAGACACAGGTTCACAGAATTTCTGGCAGAAGAACATGGCAAAAGAAAAGTCTTTGTAGTAAATCTCTAGAAAAGGAGTTAATAATTCACAAGGCAAAAAATCCAGAGGGGTCAGATTCTGACCCCGATGTACATCTCCATTGTACGTCCGGGCTGACTCGGATGTAGAAAGGAGATTGCGATTCTGATCCTATGGGGCACGTCTAGCCAAGCAGGATCAGAATCGCGAACAATCCTGTATGTGCAGGCTGGGACTGTGATTCAGTCCCAGCCTGCACGTACAGGCACTGCCCAGCTAACTCAGCTAGAGCTTTTAAATTGAGCTGCAGTGCCATGCCATCATGTTGCCTTGGCACCGCGGCTCCATTTAAAAGCTGCGATGCCGGGCGCCTGCTCAAAATGTTAATTTCCCGCAGCCCCACCCCTGATCCAGTCTCCTAAGGCCAGGGTCGGGCTGTGGGGAATTAACACTGCCTCCCCCCAGCCCCTTCCGCCCCCTGGAGCAGCAAAATTGAAACGTCCAGGGAAGTTATTCCACCCCCAGGGTGGAAAAACTTCCCCGGACATTTTGCCAGCCCTGGACGTACAGGCCAGACATCAGAATCGACCCTGTACATCCAGGGCCGGCGATTGCCACTGACTGCCCACCGTCTACCCCCGTGCCGCCCCTTCCCTGTCCCTGTATAACTTCACCGCACAACCAGCGGGGAAGTTATACAGGGGTAGGAGCTGGCACGTGCCTCAGAATGACCCCTGAAGTGTTTTGCACTGAGCTCCAGACTAGACAAACTTTGGGCCAATCAGAAAACAGGACTACAAAAGGGGACTGCTACTTTTGGAGAGAGATCTGCAATTGTAAGTATTTACTTCTGGGAATTTTTCTAAATCTTGGGGAAAAAGGAATTCTTTAGAATAAAGCTGAATAATCTGTGAACCCAGTGTACTGTTAAATCAGTCAGGGACTAGTAGCAGCAAAGAGTTTCAGTTTAAATTTAAAACACAGAAGAGAGCTTTCTGGTTAAATTTAGAACCTAGCAGAGAGCTTCTACTTTAAATTTCATACTCAGTCAGGGCCTAGTAGCAGCAAAGAGCTTTAATTTAAATCAAATCATAATATACAGCATAAAAGGCAAAACAGGGTCAGTATTCTTTGAACAATTAATTATTTCTAGAGACCTTAACAAAGAGGCCTTCTACATAGGGGGCAAGAGACCTGTGAATTTTTTTAAATAGGTGTTAAAGCCAGGCAACAGTTCAAAAGGCCAGTTTGAAAGAGTCCCACTTTCAAGCAAGGACTCTGTTAATCACTCAGGAAATTGGTCACAGCTTACCTCAGAAGCACAGGCATAAATAGTTCAAACAGAGTTCTGTGCTTCTCAGTCTTGAAGGACTACAAAAGGGGACTGCTACTTCTGGAGAGAGATCTGCAATTGTAAGTATTTACTTCTAGGAATTTTTCAAAATCTTGGGGGAAAACTAATTCTTTAGATTAAAGCTGATTAATCTGTGAACCCAGTGTATTTGTTAAATCAGTCAGGGCCTAGTAGCAGCAGCAGCAGCGAGTTTCAGTTTAAATTTAAAACACAGAAGAGAGCTTTCTGGTTAGATTTAGAACCCAAGACTCCCTCTATCAAAGCAAGGGCTGTGAGACTCTCCCTAGAGATTGGTCACAGATTACCTTAGAAGCACAGGACAGGGTACTGTGTAGCAGCCAGCTTTTAATAAGTCTTTTTCCCTCCCTCCCTCCCTCCCCAACGCATGCCCACCCCTGGGATAATCGTAGCTGTATAGCTGCTTAAACCTCTTTAAGGAAAGGAGGTGCCATATTCACTCTCAGGTGCAGCTGTTTATTCTCATCAGCATACATTAAGGACCTGAGATTAATTAAATTTCAGGTGAACAAAGTACATTAAACGTATTAGGTATAGTTTTATTAGTAAAAGTATCCCCAGCAAACCTTAGTAACTAAAGAACTTTCATATCTAAACACAACCTTAAAACGAAGATGCAAACAGCAGTCCAGCAGAGAGATAGGGGCTTTCCAGTCTTTTGCATTGAGTGTCACATGTATGATTTTCTCCCAGTTGGTGAGGGGTCTTACGTGTGCACAAGGTGCAAGGAAATCTTTGCTCTCAGGGAACGAGTCCGATCTCTGGAGGCAAAAGTAGCAGACTTGGAAGACATAAGGAAGACAGAGGTACATAGACGAGACCTACAGGGATATAGTCCTGAAGTCCCACCTCCAGTCTGGCAGCATCCCTGTTGCCATGGAGGAGAGAGGTCACATGACAGGAGAGCGTCACCCTGGTGTGGCAGGAAGTGATCCTATAGTAAGGACTTGTCCTCCAGGTGATGTAAAACCCTCTCGCACCGAGGAGGTTTTGCCGGGGCCAAGTGCCCATGAGGGAAGGGTTAGGACAGCCATTATAGTTGGTGATCATTAGGCATGTAGATAGCTGGGCAGCTGGTGAATGTGAGGATCGCTTGGTAACATGCCTGACTGGTGCGAAGGTAGCAGACCTCACATGCCTCCTAGATAAGGTCTTAGATAGTGCTGGGGAGGAGTCTGCTGTCTTGGTACATGTCGGTACCAATGACATAGGAAAATGTGGTAAGGAGGTTCTGGAGGCTAAATTTAGGCTTTTAGGTAGGAAGTTGAAATCCAGAACTTCCAGGATAGCTTTCTCCGAAATGCTTCCTGTTCCACGCGCAGGATCCAAAAGTCAGGCAGAGCTCCGGAGTCTCAATGTGTGGATGAGACAATGGTGCAAGGATAAGGGTTTTGGATTTGTTAGGAACTGGGGAGTATTCTGGGGAAAGGAGGGGCTCTTCCGAAGGGATGGGCTTCACCTTAACCAGGATGGAACCAGGCTGCTGGCCTTTACCTTTAAAAAGGAGATAGAGCAGCTTTTAAACTAGATAATAGGGGAGAGCCGACAGTCGTCCAAGAGCGCATGGTTCAGAACAATGTACCCTTGAAGGATACTACCAAAAAAATGAAGTTAGGGCACATCAGCAGAGAGGTACCATTAAAGACAAAGGTAGACAAAATGCCCTTGAGTACAGAGCAGATAGAGCTTAAAGATTCCAAAGTACCCCTGCCTACCAATAACCAGATGAATATGAATAAAATACAGTCTCTAAAATGCTTGTATGCAAATGCTAGAAGTCTAAAAAATAAGATGGGAAAGTTAGATATGATTGGTATCTCAGAGACATGGTGGAAGGAGGACAACCAGTGGGACACTGTGATACCTGGGTACAAACTATATCATAATGATAGAGCTGATCAAGTAGGAGGAGGGGTTGCACTCTATGTTAGAGAGGGCATTGAATCAGAGGATTAAAGTTCTACAGGAAACAAAATTTGCTGTAGAATCTCTATGGGTTGAAATTCCATGTAAAAAGGGGAAGGCAATGGCAGTGGGCGTGTACTATTGACCGCCTGGCCAGAATGAACAAATGGATGATGAAATGCTCAAAGAAATCAAGGAAGCTAACAAACGTTACAAAACAATAATAATAATGGGTGATTTCAATTACCCCGGTATTGACTGGGTCAGTGTCACGGCAGGACATGCTAGGGAGATAAAGTTTCTAGATGAAATAAATGACTGCTTCTTGGAGCAGCTGGTACATGAACTGACCAGAGGGGAAGACATTTTGGACTTAGTCCTTAGTGGAACACCAGATCCTGTGCCAGAGATAATGGTGATGGGGCCACTTGGCAATAGTGATCATAGCATGATTGTGTTTGATTTAATTAATGGAGGAGGGATGGTAAGGAAATCCACATTACTACATTTTAACTTTTGAAAGGGAGACTTTGATAAAATGAGGAAAATGGTTAAGAAAAAACTAAAAGGAGCAGTTGCAAAGGTTAAAGATTTACATCAAGCTTGGGTGTTGTTTAAAAATACTATCTTGGAAGCCCAGACCAGCTGTATTCCACGCATTAAGAAAAGTGAACATAAGAACATAAGATATGCCATACTGGGTCAGACCAAGGTCCATCAAGCCCAGTATCCTGTTTCCAACAGTGGCCAATCTAGGTCATACGTACCAAGCAGTATCCCCAAAAGACAGGTTCCACAATGCTTGTACTGGGTCAAGCATTGATATCCTGGGTCCCTTTTTAATAATGGTTTATGGACCTTTCCTCTGTTGTTTTTTGAAGGTGTGAATAAACAGGTAGACAAAGGTGAGTCGGTTGATATAGTGTATCTGGACTTTCAGAAAGCCTTTGACAAGGTCCCTCATCAGAGACTTTTGGCAAAACTAAAAAGTCATGGGATAGGAGGTGATGTACTATTGTGGATCAGGAAATGGTTAAAAGATATAAAGCAGAGGGTATGGCTAAATGGCCAATTTTCCCAATGGAAAAAGGTGAATAGTGGAGTACCCCAGGGATCTGTGCTGGGTCCGCTGCTGTTTGACATATTCATAAATTGACCTGGAAAAGGGAATAACGAGTGTGGTTATCAAATTTGCAGATGACACAAAACTATTTAAAGTTGTTAAAACACAAGAGGATTGTGGAAAATTGTAAGAGGATCTTGATAAATTGGAAGAACAACCCAAACTATGGTTACACGATGCAAGCTTCCACATTAGGATCCACCACCCAGGAAAAAGATTTAGGCGTCATCGTGGATAACATGTTAAAACCCTTAGCCCAGTGTGCAGCGGCGGCCAACAGAGCAAATAGAATGCTAGGTATCGTAAGGAAAGGAATGTAAGATAAAACAAAGGATATTATAATGCCTCTGTATCGTTCCATGGTGCGACCGCACCTTGAATATTGTGTGCAATTCTGGTTGCTGTATCTTAAAAAGGATATAGCGTTATTAGAAAAGATACAGAGAAGAGCCACCAAAATGGTAAAGGGGATGAAAGTATACTCCTATGAAGAAAGGCTAAAAAGATTAGGGCTCTTCAACCTGGAAAAGAGATGGCTGAGGGGAGATATGATAGAGGTCTATAAATTAATGAATGGAGTGGAACGGGTAAATGTAGCTCGATTGTTTACGTCAGAATATAAAAGGACTTGCTGACATGCAATAAAGCTACAGGGTAACCTATTTAAAACTAATAAGAGAAAATATTTTTTCACTCAACGTGTAATCAAACTCTGGAATTTGTTACCGGAGGATGTAGTAAAGGCTGTTAGTGTAGCTGGGTTTAAAAAATGGTTTGGACAAGTTCCTGGAGGAAAGGTTCATAAACCATTATTTAAAGGGACCCGTGATATCACTGCTTGACCCAATACAAGCACTGAGGAACCTGTGTCTTTTGGGGAAACTGCTAGGTACTTATGACCTAGACTGGCCACTGTTGGAAACAGGATACTGTGCTTGATGGACCTTGGTCTGACCCAGTATGGCATTTCTTATGTTCTTAGGAATGAAGATCATTGCCAAACAAGACATGTTTATAGTGGACTGGGTAAAGCCAGCCCCAGTGGAGGCATAATAGTTCTTCCTGCAAGATGCCTGCTTTCTATCTCGGCAGTTATCAGTATGAGGCTAACTTATGTTGGGGAAAAAAATGAATTTTGGATTTTTGAATATCATGCTCAGATGAAAAAAAACAGTATGAAATGATTTAGGAAATGTTGCTAATATTTCCTACGTCATTTCAAACGAATGTACATCCCTAATGTTTTGTACATCTGCTCCTTTTGAGAATCACATACAGCAGAGATTTCTCTAGATAAATTTAAAAGGAAGCATTTTACTCTACTATTGCACTCTTTACATAGCTCCCCCTAGAGATACAGGTCAAGTTTAAACTACTGATCATGGTTTTCTGGACTGTGTGAGGGAATGGGTTGGGGTATCTATTCAGTAAACTAAGATGGTAAGTCCCTAACCTGGAGCTCAGATTAAGCTTTAGGTGACTCGTCCTATTAAATGACCAGAGTATATCATCATCAGAAATTAAAAAGAATGTTCCCTTCTGAAATTCTAACATATTTTTTATTATAAGAAAAATTGTGGTTGTTAGAAGCCATACATCTTTACAGAACCTATTCCTGACTCATTACAGTCCTTTGGATCTGCACAACTATTGGAGTGGAGGGATAACCTAGTGGTTAAAGCAACAACCTTGAGATCCGGGTTCAATTCCTACTGGCACTGCTTGTGACCTTGGACAAGTCATTTAACCCCCCATTGCCTCAGGTACAAACTTACGTTGGTATTTCCCTGTCCCCAGAGGGCTTACAATCTAACTCACCTTGAACTACCATTGGAAAGGCATGAACTAAATACTATATTTCCAAGATTATAAGTCATAGTTTTTTTACATCAGAAACCCAAGGCGTGATTTATATAATGGAGCGTCTTATCTAATAAATTTACGTGGTGGACCATGCCCCTCAAAATGAATATAAATATTCACAACTGTGCAGCGGATGCTCTTTCTCCCTGGGCTCTCTGCTCTACACCCAATCCTTGCAAGCTGATCCTCTGATCAGCATGCCGGTACATACTTGGACTATGATCGTAAATAGCTTACCGGACGAATTTCAGTTACAATACAAATGTTATTTTTAACCCCACAGAACATGGTGACACAGAAGGTGCAAAACTCATACACTGCGGAATTCAAATTGAAAGTTATTCATTACCCAGAAGAACATGGTAACAGAGCCGCTGAGCAAACATTTGGGATAAATGAGAAATTAGAAACTGGAAGAAGATGCAGGGAAAACTAACCTTGATGAAACACGGTAAGAAGGCAAATCGCGATCGCAAAGCGTGGAGGCCTGAATTAGAAACACGTCTGCTTCAGTTCATCATAGAGCGGGGGGCCCAGGGCCTTGGACTGTGCAGGTGCGATTCAAAGCAAAATGAATATTGAGAGATTCAAGGTTGGTCATTTGTGGTGCTATTGATTTATGATAAGAAACAAATTAAGCATTAGACAAAGAACAACCATGTGTCAGCAGCTCCTCGCTAATTTCTTGGGTAAAGTACAGAATTTCAGGAAATTTGTAAACAAAGAAATCAACACATACACAGTGACACTGGACTTCATAATCAAGATAGACGTCGTTTTCTTAACCTTCGACATCCCATTAGGGAGAATGGTCAGTCAAGAGAGGGTTAGAACAATAAATATAAGAACCACTGGACACGAAAAGAAACACTTTACAGTGGTGTTGGCCTGCAGTGCAAGTGGAAAGAAGCTGCCACCTATGATTGTGGCAGGTGAGGGCCCGTGATCCACAGTGTCTGACATAAGCAAGCAAGCCTAACTAGCTTGACCCGTAAATGAAGCTTGTGAAGAGGCCCATAGGAATTGCACATCCCCCAATATGCTACTGTAGAATTAGAATCCAGTAAAAGTATTGAATTAGCTTAGACAAGCAGAACAGATGGAAAAATACAGAAATTCATGTTTAAAACTGCTGACAGAGAAGTTATAGAGCCCTGCTTCCCTACACGTACAAACTAGCTCAATGGCCTTGAAAGAAGGAAAGTAACAAGTTGGTGAACTGGCCATTGTAATTGGGACTAGAAGGGGGGTAAGCAGGTGCTGAGCCCACAGCAAGAACATAATTGGATAATCATATCAGCACCGGGACCAATAGAAGAGGTACGGGAGGTACGGGAGGTTACCGGGACCAATGAAATGTTTTTCTATACCTAGAATGAAGCTAAAGTCTATAAAAGTTGTTGTATTGCCAGAGAACTTCGCTCAGCCATTTTGAAATTGACTTTGCTTGAGACTTGTGCACAAATAAATGATTTGGACCTTCTGAACAGACTCCTGGTATCATTGGTTTGTCTGCGCTCTGCTGCTACATATTCTTGGTGCATTGGCCGGGAAGTTGTGGAATCAGAGTGTATATAGGGCAATATACCACGACTTTCCGCCTCTACAGGCTTGGTCCTGCCGGGATCGCGCCCTTCCGACGGGGGCTGCTCCCTGGCGCCGCCGGTCCCTTGCATCGGAGGGAGCTGGTCGGACCTCGGCAGGTGCCGAGCCCGGCTGGAGCCAACGCCTCGAACCCGAGTGAGGGGAGTCCGAGGTCCAACTCATGCGCCTGCTTGGGAAGTTTGAGGACCGGATCCGGTGAGTATAGGTTTGATTTGATATGTCTAGACAGATAAGAAAGAGCAGTGCTGCCATTTGAACTTGGAACTTGGAAATTGGTAAGAGAGCTTGATCACCTCTCAAAGACGGGCCGAGTAACCCCGCATGAGTATTCGCAGGGCGAAACCCCCATCTTCTTGTATTTTGGAAATTGAATAAGACTAGTCAGAATAGATAGAAACGAATGCATTCTGGGATACGTTGCTAGCATGATTGTGTGAATGAAGTGTGAATGAGAGGTCTGGCAGCACGGACCAAGCGAAGGCGGACCCCTGACTAGCGCATTTCCTGACCGGGCGACCGCGTTCAGGTCGCGAAAAGGGGGAAGCGATTGTCGTCTTGTCTTGTTATTTGTTTCCCTGATACGTTTCCAGGGCCATGAGGACCCCTTACCCACGGTCCGCCCTCCTTTTCCCTTTTGTCTGTTGTTGCGCGCACACATCGAAATGGGAGGGGCGGGGTCTACTAGGAACACTCCATTAGAATGTATGATCGCACATTTTAAAGAAGGATATTCTGGAGACTATGGTATTAAAATGACTGTGGCCCGTTTACAGATTTTGTGTACTAGGGAGTGGCCCGATCTAGACCCTACCTGGCCCCGAGAGGGAACCTTTAATGTAGGAATTATCCAGTTAGTGCACCGTAGAGTGCGGATAGCGCACCCCGATCAGTACCCCTATATAGATTCCTGGTTAAGTATTTGTGAAGATCCGCCCCCTTGGGCGCAGCGCTGTTATGAAGAACAGTGCAGAATAATGTTAGCGAAGACAGATTATAGTCAGAAAATAGAACAGCCTAGAAAGAAAGGGGAGGATAAGAAGTCCAGGAAGAAGCCCATCCTGGTAGATCCTGATTCCCCAGAAATGGTTCCCCGACAGCCTCGAACCCCGGGCCCAGTAAGAGCAGCCCGGCGTCCTGCCCCAGAACCCCCGAGACAGCGGGAACGGGATCCAACCCCTGAGCTATTACCCAGAGAGCAGGAAGATGAGCTCCTTTTAATTGAAGAAGATGATTCTTCCGAGACAGAAAAAGGAGAGTCAGATACAGAAACAGAGAAG
This sequence comes from Ichthyophis bannanicus, assembly GCA_033557465.1. Classification (NCBI taxonomy): domain Eukaryota; kingdom Metazoa; phylum Chordata; class Amphibia; order Gymnophiona; family Ichthyophiidae; genus Ichthyophis; species Ichthyophis bannanicus. The sequence goes on along the minus strand of CM066032.1, from coordinate 1,093,177,305 downwards.
GGAGAGACTGAAAATTCCCTAAGCGATGCTGACAGTGTAAAAATGGTTGCCAGTACTAGCTTGCCAGTAAAATGTACATCTAAAGTAAAGCACGTAGAGAAGAAGAAAATAACCCCTGATAGGACAGTTACGAAAATATCTCTCAGATCCCAAAAGACATCTACTGCCAAGATGATGCCCTTACGGCAAGTCCCGGGAGTGCCCGTAAGGAATGATGATAATGAGGTGGTAGCGGGACCCCTAAGCTATGTGTATGTCCCTTTCTCTACAACTGATTTGTTAAATTGGAGGACACATTATGCCTCCTATACCAATAAACCCCTAGAGCTTACAGAATTAGTGAATACTATTATGGAAACCCACCAACCAACTTGGGCAGATTGCCGCCAGCTCCTGACCACTCTATTTACGACAGAGGAGCGGGCACGAATTAGAAAAGCGGCTATTGATTGGCTGGCGGATAACCCTGTAGCTCCAGAACCAGGGACGGAAAGAATAGACAATCGGGAAGCGGCCCAGAGAGAATTCCCGAATGAAGACCCCCGATGGGATCCAAATACAGACAGAGGATCCAGAGCCCTAGCCCGTTTTCGCCAAGGCTTTCTGCAAGGCCTGAAAAGGGGGGGCCAGAAAGCTATGAACCTTTCCAAAGTTGCAGGAGTTATCCAAGGTATAGATGAGAGCCCAGCAGAATTTCATGAAAGATTAACGGAAGCATATAGAATGTATACTCCCTATGATCCCGATGCACCAGGAAGTTTATGTATGGTGAATTCTGCTTTTGTAAATCAGTCTCAACCAGACATTAGACGTAAATTACAAAAATTAGATGGGTTTGCGGGCATGAATACAACTCAGTTACTGGAAGTCGCTCATAAAGTGTATGTGAATCGTGATAATGAAAGGCAGAGAGAATGTGATCGAAAGATGAAGAAGAAAGCTGATTTTTTGGCTGCGGCCATAGTTGAACAGAAAAGGGGAGGTACCCCTAGTCGATGGAGCAGAGGAAGGGGGCGGGGCCGAAGTGGAAGCCGGCCCCAACTAGGCGTAAACCAATGTGCCTACTGCAGGGAGGAAGGACATTGGAGAGATGCATGCCCGCAACTCGAAGACGCCCAGCAAGATGACAAAAACAATCATCAGTGGAGAGAAGAAAGACGAGGCCGTCCCCGAAACCGTGGAGGAGCCAATCGAGAACAATTCCAGCGAGAAAGAGGAGGAGCCATACAAGCATTGGCTACGAAAGCCTATGACGAAGATGACGTGGATTAGGACAGACCGGGCTCCGAGTTTGCTTTAGGTCTCCAGGAGCCTATGGTCGGGATACAAATAGGAGACCAAGTTATGAACTTTATGGTTGATACTGGAGCAGAACATTCAGTAGTAGATAAGAAGATAGCCCCATTTTCTACAAAAGCAGTCACCATTGTAGGAGAAACTGGTGCCAAAGCTACAAAATCTTTTCTTCAGAATCGTATATGCAGTCTAGGAGGACAGCAAATAACTCATCAATTCCTTTACATGCCTGAATGTCCAGTGCCACTACTGGGACGCGATATGTTAGCCAAGCTACAAGCCCAAATATCCTTCTCCGAAAAAGGAGAAATGCAAATGACAGTAAATCCCCAGGCCAAACCAGCAGGAATAATGCTGCTTACAGTTCCCCGAGAAGAAGAATGGAGATATTACATTGATGATTCTGTCCAAGACACCTATTTTGAACAAACTTTGAAAAGCATTGATGCACCACCTGGAGTATGGGCAGAAGGCAGTCCCCCAGGCCTAGCCAAACATATAGCTCCAGTAATTGTAACCCTTAAGCCTAGTGCTACACCAGTACATGTCAAACAGTACCCTCTCCCAAGAGCTGCAATTGAAGGCATTCATCGCCACTTGCAAAGATTACTAGAACATGGCCTACTAAAAGTATGTCAATCCCCATGGAACACTCCACTTCTGCCAGTAAAAAAACCTGGAACAGATGACTACCGCCCAGTGCAAGATCTAAGGAGAGTGAATGAAGCAATTGAAACCATACATCCAGTTGTACCCAATCCTTACACTCTTCTAGGACTGATACCTGCTGAAGCTACCCACTTTACTCTACTAGATCTAAAAGAAGCATTCTTTTGCATAAGATTAGCCCCTGTAAGTCAAATATTGTTTGCATTTGAATGGCAGGACCCCATCTCTGGAAGAGGGGGCCAACTCACTTGGACACGACTACCCCAAGGATTCAAGAATTCGCCTACCATCTTTAGTGCTGCATTGAATCAAGACCTTTCAAGCTATCCAGTGGCCCCGGGGAAGAGAGTGCTTCTCCAATACGTGGACGATCTGCTGATAGCTGCCGTATCAGAAAGTGAATGTATACAAGCCACGAAAGATCTCTTGCAGTTACTAAATGAAGCTGGATACAAAGTTTCCAGAGCAAAAGCACAACTATGCCAAAAAGAAGTGAAATACTTGGGCTTTCATATAACCCAAGGAAGCCGAAAATTAGGCAGAGAAAGAAAAGAAGCAGTATGCAGAATTCCAACCCCAACAACCAGAAAGCAAGTCAGAGCCTTTCTGGGAGCGGCAGGATATTGCCGAATCTGGATACCCAACTTTGCCCAAATTGCCAAACCACTGTATGAAGCCACAAAAGGAGAAGAAAAGTCGCCACTGGAGTGGGGACCTGAGCAGGATACAGCCTTCAAGACGTTAAAGGAAGAATTAATGTCATCACCAGCCCTTGGACTACCAGATGTTCACAAGCCTTTCCACTTGTTTGTACATGAAGCACAGGGAAATGCCTTAGGCATGTTGACTCAGAAATTGGGAAATTGGGAGCGACCTGTAGCATACCTATCGAAACAATTGGACACTGTGGCCAAGGGATGGCCACCTTGCCTGAGAGCAGTCGCAGCTACAGCAGTGCTAGTGAGTGAAGCAGACAAGCTCACCCTAGGACAGAATCTACGAGTCACTGTGCCACATGCAGTCCTTGCCCTCATGGAACAGAAAGCAAATCATTGGCTCACCAATTCCCGAATGTTAAAATATCAGAGCATGTTATGTGAAAACCCACAGATACAACTGGAAGTGAGTCATGCCTTGAATCCAGCAACATTGATACCTGTTAGTGAAGAACTCCCAGAGCATGATTGTATCGAAGTCATGGACACTGTATTCTCCAGCCGACCTGACCTGACAGATGTGCCCATAGACAATCCTGACCAAATCTATTATGTTGATGGAAGCAGTCTCATCCTCAATGGACGACGCTGTGCCGGATATGCAGTTGTCACTCAATATGAAGTCGTTGAGTCATCAGCTCTAGCCTCAGGCACATCAGCCGAGAAAGCAGAATTGATAGCACTTACTCGAGCACTATTATTGGGTGCAAAACTTGTGTTGAATGCATATACAGATTCCAAATATGCCTTCACTACCCTACATGCCCATGGAGCTCTCTATAAGGAACGAGGACTCATCACATCCGGAGGAAAATCAGTCAAGTATGGCCCCGAGATACTGATGTTACTTGATGCAGTATGGGCCCCAACTCGTGTAGCTGTCATGCATTGTAGAGGACATCAAGCAGGAAAAGGAGAAGTTGCCCGAGGAAATAGGTTTGCAGATGCCTCAGCACGGCAAGCAGCTATGACAGGACAAATTAAACCACAAGCCATGCCAATGCAAGCAGCATTGTTTCCGGTACCTTTAAACTCATGGACACCACGATATACCACCAAAGAATTAGATTACTACTGTAACAAGGAAGATGGAGTACTGAAAAATGGATGGATTGAGCTGCCACCAGCAGAGGGCAGCCAACCCCCAGGACGAATAGTAATTCCCGAATTGTTAGGACCATCCTTTGTCAAAGCCTTTCACGAGGCCACCCACTATGGGAAAAGTGCTATGGAAAAAGCACTCAGACCACATTTCTACATTACTCTGTTGACAACCATATCAGCTTCAGTAGCACGCCAATGTCTAATTTGTGCCAAAAATAATGCCAAGCAAGGCCTCATAACGGCACCCCGAGTTCAGTCAGGAGGTGTAACCCATATGCACCACCTGCAAATTGATTTTACTGAAATGCCAAAAGCCAATGGATATCACTACCTATAAGTATTAGTCTGTACTTTCTCCGGGTGGGTAGAAGCCTTCCCAACCAGAACTGAGAAAGCTCGAGAAGTTACCAAAGTTTTTTTTTTTTTTTTAAACTTTTATTTTCATTTTACAACAAGCAAAAGAAACACACCAAAAGAAACAAATACAAACATACAATAAGGAAAAGCAACCCCAATTACCCCCCACCCCTATGCTTCTTCTCTAAGCTGATAAGTATCATCATATAAGCGCTTACAAACAACAGTAATTGTACATCAAAACAAACAGAAATAGTATCTGCATTACAAAATGATCATGTGACAGAGATTTACACAGATTTAAACAGTCAGATGAGAGCATTGAGCAGTTTGAACATAGTCGTTGAGCATCTTCCATTTAGACAAGTGGTGGGGGGTCTGAGCGGAAGAAGCTAACATACGAGGTATTTGCTCATATTTACTGTAGAGACAGACATGATTCCACCATTCATTGGGGCTCAGATGGGAGCTATTTTTCCAGTATTTCGTTATTAGGGAAATAGCTATGCCCAGCATAAAGTCTAAAAGGAAGTAAGCCGATTTGGGAAGAGAGGGGATCCCCGCAGCTGAGCGGAGTCCCACTATCTTCCAAGAGAGGGGCTCTTGAAAGTGCAAAATAGATTGAATACGACCCCAGACCCGACTCCAGTAATACTGTAATGCGGGGCATTCATACATAACATGAGTGAGTGAACCAATGGCCGCATGGCATGTCCAGCATCTATTACTCTGAGTGGCGTTCCATTTGGCTAACCTGTCAGGAGTATAGAAACATCGGTGGGCTAGAAAGAAAAGTGTCTGAGTGAGTGAGGCGGATCGAGAGACCCGTGTCACCTTGCTCCAAACTAGGCTCCATTGCTCCGGGGTCAAAGTTACATGCATTTCCCGCTCCCAGGATTTCTGTGCTATAGGAGTGCCTCTATTTACAGTATTACATGAAGTTTTGTAAAAGTTAGATGCTACACCCGATAAGCTCCCGATAGATCGGATAATCTCCGACAATCCCTGGGTATGGGGTTCCGATGGCGGGAGCACCTTAGCACTCCGAAGACAATGCTGAAGTTGCACCAACTGAAAGTAGTGTTTCGCTGGGAGGCCAAATTCAATTTGTAATTCGCTAAAAGTCTTCCAGCGACCATCAGAGAACAGCTGGTTAGGGATCCAAATGCCCCTAGTGTACCAGGGGCTCCACGCCATCGGTTTATTTTGTATTTGAAATCGAGCATTGTGCCAAAGCGGGAGTCTATCTAGCGGACAAAATCAGCATGCTCATGATTAAGATAGCTAAGGATTTTCTTTCTTTTGATTGGACTATTGATGCCTTTTACATTCAGTGATAAGAGCTTACATAAGGCCATTCAGAAAAGTTAAAAATTCTGAAAAAGAACATGATAACGCACATAATTGCACAATGTCCCTCATATTAACTGTATATGGCTGTACACATGACATGATAGATAATAAGCTAATGAAAAACAATGAAGCGCCCCATATAAAAAATAAGCACCGAATTGCATTAGAGAAGAAGCAGAACCCCAGAAATTACTGGCGACCATGTGTCTGCGGGGAGAAACCCCAGAGAAGGCCTAATTGAAACATATAACCTGTATAGCTGTGCGTGTTCCGAATCCAAACCGAGGTGCACATCATGGAGGGATAGGAGACCAAGAAAGTTATATATAGACAGAAAGAAAAGTCCAGGCAGTCTCTGTTCCAGGCGGTGATCACCGCGTCGGGCCATTCAAAATGGCGGGCAGATCCGGCGGGTTACAGATCCAAGTTGTTGGATTAGCGCATCTGGTCTGCTTCTTTGGAATCTAAAAATGTTGCTAGTAGATCAGGATCTTCGAATGTTCTAGTTTGGTTATGGAGAGTCACTCTGAGCTTCGCGGGATACAATAGGCCAAAGCGAGCCTGTAGCTGTTGAAGTCTAGGGCGAAAAACAAGGAGTCTCTTCCGACGGTCAACTGTGGGCTTTGCCAAGTCAGGGAAAGAAGGAGACTTTATGACTTTCAAACTCCAGATGATGATTCGCCCGGGCAGCATTTAGAATCTGCTCAACTTGTTGATATCTCAGTAATCGAAAGATGATAGGCCGGGGGGTCGTCCGATTGAGGGCCATGTTGGTAGGAACACGATGTGCTCGGTCAATTTCCAGATCTCTGTGAAAAGTGATCTTCAGCAAGGAGGGAAGAGTTTTGACCAGGAATTCTCTTATATCTCCTGCTTCGGCCCCCTCCGGTACTCCAATGAGCCTTACATTGTTGCGACGGGCTCGATTATTGCTATCCTCTAACTCTTTCTGAAGATTCTGTATCTGACGCTCAGCCTTGTCCAATTTCACCAAGCGCACCGCGTGCGAGTCGAGGACCCCCGCCATGTTGTCCTGCCGTAGTGAGAGACCTTCAAGCCGGTCCTGAAGCATACCGAAGTCTTCTCGCATGGCTCGGAGCGCTTCTCCGTTGGACTGTACCAGTTCCTTCACACCGCGTATTTCCTCCAAGATCTCCTGTTGCATTTCGGGGTTTTCCCGAAGTGGAACTGTCTTTTGTGGGGAAGACAACTCTGTTTTGGAGCATTTTCCGTGTGAAGAAGAGGGAGACCCGAAGTCTAAGCGCGCTGGTTTGTGGGCCGCCATCCCCCCCCGAGGCACCCCGGTAAGTTCGGAGCAAAATATTAAGTTTAGGTAGGTATTAAGTCAGGATTCTGAGTAGGCCTCTCGGGAGCTTCAGCGCGAAGCGTCTAACCCGCTGGACATCAGGCTCCGCCCCCCAAGTTACCAAAGTTTTAATGAGAGAGATTGTCCCTAGGTTTGGAATTCCAGCAGTAATAGGGTCAGACAATGGACCCTCATTTGTCTCCCAGATCACTCAACAGTTAGCAAAAGCTTTGCAGATACAATGGAAGCTTCACACTGCATACAGACCCCAGAGTTCAGGGAAAGTTGAGCGAATGAATCGTACCCTAAAAGCCCAAATGTCTAAGCTTTGTCAGGAGACACACCTGAAGTGGCCCCAAGTGCTCCCAATAGCTTTACTCAGAATACGCTCAGCTCCTGTGAAGTCAACAGGTTTTTCCCCTTTTGAAGTTCTATATGGTAAACCCCCACCAATAGTGCAGGGAATTACAGGAAGTCTAGCCCAAATTGGTTCAGAAATAACCAGGCAAGAACTCCTAGCTCTTAGTTTTGTTCTGCAGACTCTCCATGCGTGGATCCAAGACCAGTTGCCTATCAACTTGACGGAACCTTTGCATCCCTACCAGCCTGGTACCTCGGTGTGGATCAAAGATTGGAAGAAGACACCATTGGAACCCCATTGGAAGGGACCATACACCGTCATCCTGTCTACCCCAACTGCAGTAAAGGTAGCAGAAATCGATTCCTGGATCCACCACAGCAGAGTCAAGCCCGCAGCTGATCCCGAACCTGAGCAGTGGACAGCAGAACAGCATCCTGATGTACCTTTGCGAGTTACTCTGAGATGGCAACCAGCAGTTTAAACACTCTATCACAGTGCCTTGCAGTAGCCAAGTCTTTCGAAGAGGATTGCTGTTTTCCATACAGCAAGAGTTTGTTTTCAACGAACCTCATGTGTGTGATTTTACACACTACTTTGATGCTACATTGATTGACCATACTTCAGAAGCCAACTGAATTTGCTAAGTTGGTTAATGTGTGATGGACAACTTGAGGATCTTCAATCAACACTCAGCACCCGTTGAATTGCTTCATTAGCGAACGGGACGAAGAAAAGAACGTCGTGGTCAAGATCTGCAAGCTGAGGATTCAGAAGAACTCCAATCAACATGTACTTTTACCTTTGTTTTGCCCTGGTTGCCTGTTTTGGAGGCTTTGAACTGACTTATGCCTTACCTCCATGCACTGCTTGCATTACTTCTACTCGAACTGGACTGAAAGTAACTCAGACTTTCATTTACCATTCTTACTATACCTGCACTGGTAAAGTGACTCGGTGTATTTATAACACCACTAAACTAAATGTTTGCACGAACGGTAAATCTAGAGTGTGCTATAATCCGCATCAGAATCCATCCTATTACACGTTGGAGATACGATGGAAGGATGCAGATGGACCTATAATTAATGCTACACAACCACTTAGAGATACTAGTAGACCTGCTGTTTTGAATTTCGATGCATGTGATGTTATAAACAGAGATAGTCGCTCCAAATGTGGTACCTGGGAAAAAGCGTATCGAAATGACCATAAGTATATGTGCCCAGAAGGTGCCACAGGATGGGGAAAGTGTACAGGTAAAAAGGATTCATATAGTACTGCCACAGCAGCAGAATACTATTGCCCAAATTGGGAATGTGTTTTTTATGCTACGTGGAATGATGGTATAGTAGAAGAAAAGATAGATAAACGAGTGGCCACTCTCACTAAGTCACCAACAGACGACAAATGTAAGAAAGGAGCTTGTAACCCTTTACACTTACGGATACGTAATCCTAATGCATGGAAACAAGGATACAAGTTTGGTCTACGTATTGCAGGTACTGGATCAGATCCAGGAACTATTGTATATATAAGATTGAACACCCAAGCCCACAAGTCATCTAAATATCACATCCATAACACCTTCTATGAAGCCATGCATGTAAATAAGTTTGAGATCCCTCATCCTTCCCAGAATTTATTCTTAGAATTAGCTGGAGCAGTAGTATCTAGTCTCAAAATCTCGGATTGTTATTTCTGTGGCGGAACCCAGATGGGTGACCAGTGGCCATGGGAAGCTCAAGAATTAAATTATTCTCTGACTTACAATCAGACTGAATTACACAAGACTACTAGCGAATGGGTGTTAGCGCACTCAATTGTTGGACGTCTTTGCTATACCAGAACTGGACCTCAGTTCACCCAAAAGGTAGGACAGCTGGTCTGTCTTAGCCAGAAATTCTATAATGACACTACCAAAAAGACGTCATGGTGGTCAGGAGTAAAACACCCTGAACCTCCTAATCCATTAGCCAGATTTCCTGAACTTGCTGATTTATGGACTAATCTTGCCAAACCCATGCTTGGCAAGCCCCACCTGGCCTGTATTGGATCTGTGGAAACCGAGCATATGCTCGACTCCCGCCACAATGGGGAGGAGCATGTGTCTTAGGGACCATCAGACCTTCTTTCTTCCTCCTACCCACAGAGCATGGAGAGCAATTAGGATACCCAGTATACACTACCGACAGACACAAAAGAGCACTGTGACAGAAGAGAGCACCCCTCCAAGTAGGCAAGTGGGAGAAGTGGAAGGGTGATGATTGGCCGCCAGAGAGAATCATTGAGTATTATGGGCCTGCCACTTGGAATGATGATGGTATGTGGGGTTATCGAACCCCAGTCTATATGATTAATCGTATTATTCGCTTACAGGCAGTAGTTGAAATAATAACCAACGAAACTAGCCAAGCTCTTACACTTTTAGCTAGGCAAAGTACTCAGATGCGCACTGCTATATATCAGAATCGCTTAGCACTTGATTATTTGTTAGCAGCTGAAGGAGGAGTATGTGGTAAGCTGAATTTAACCAATTGTTGTTTAAAAATAGATGATAAGGGTCAAGTAGTTGAAGAACTTGCTAAGGATATGCAAACACATGCTTATGTGCCGGTACAGACTTGGCACGCACTGAAATTTCCTAACTGGTTTGCTAACCTTTTCTCATGGCTGGGAGGACTTAAAACTTTCCTTATATTAATACTAATAGTTATTGCCGTTATTTTGCTGTTACCATGTATAATCCCATGTTGTATGCGTTCTATTCATAGTGCTATTGAAAGTACAGTAGAGCGGAAGACCGCAACTAAGATTATGGCCTTATACCAACCAAAACCTCCTGCATATAGTCGGAATCCTATGACCATAGTATAACTATTTTGAAGTGATTTAATTCTCACACCTTATTAAGTAATAGGGTGAGATTAATCAAAGGGGGGAATGTGGCAGGTGAGGGCCCGTGATCCACAGTGTCTGACATAAGCAAGCAAGCCTAACTAGCTTGACCCGTAAATGAAGCTTGTGAAGAGGCCCATAGGAATTGCACATCCCCCAATATGCTACTGTAGAATTAGAATCCAGTAAAAGTATTGAATTAGCTTAGCCAAGCAGAACAGATGGAAAAATACAGAAATTCATGTTTAAAACTGCTGACAGAGAAGTTATAGAGCCCTGCTTCCCTACACGTACAAACTAGCTCAATGGCCTTGAAAGAAGGAAAGTAACAAGTTGGTGAACTGGCCATTGTAATTGGGACTAGAAGGGGGGTAAGCAGGTGCTGAGCCCACAGCAAGAACATAATTGGATAATCATATCAGCACCGGGACCAATAGAAGAGGTACGGGAGGTTACCGGGACCAATGAAATGTTTTTCTATACCTAGAATGAAGCTAAAGTCTATAAAAGTTGTTGTATTGCCAGAGAACTTCGCTCAGCCATTTTGAAATTGACTTTGCTTGAGACTTGTGCACAAATAAATGATTTGGACCTTCTGAACAGACTCCTGGTATCATTGGTTTGTCTGCGCTCTGCTGCTACATGATTATATTCAAAAGGAAGACAATGCCATGTGAAACTCTACCAACCAACACTGTGGTTGATGTGAATGAGAAAGGATGCATGGATGAGAGCATGAAGCTGAAATGGCTGCAGCGCTGCTTTAGTAAACGGCCGGACGATTTTTCAAGAGACAGAAAGCGCTACTTGTGGATAGCATGAGAGTCCATTCCACTGAATATATAAAGAAGAAAATAAAATCTATGAACACTGCCACGGTTATTATACCTGGTGGTATGACAAAAAAGCTTCAACTGCTTGACATTTCCATCAGCAGATGATTCAAAGCTGTGTTGTGTTGCCTTTGGGATGTGGCATATATGGATGTGCCACAGAAAACACAGTTTCATGGCTACAGGCCATATATGCCATGCCAATTTTTACAGAAGTTATCAGGTGGGTTGCGACAGCATGGTGAAGGGTGGGAGCAATAAAATAATCAAATCAAGTTTTGTGAAGGCTGAGATCCTAAAGAGCCCCGATAACCGTGAAGATGAAGACAATGAAGACGAAGAAACAGACAATAACGAACATGAACTGGCACCTGAAATTGCAGAACTATTTCACAGTGACACCGGAGATGAGGACTTCAACTTCCCGAGCCTGATACACAACAAATCTGATGTGGGATGAGTGTTATGTTAAAGAGAAAGTGCAACAGAATAAATCCAGTTTTAAGAAACAGCAATGTTGTCTCATGTTTTATTTTTTGCATTGGCGACTTATGCACAGGGCCGACTTATAATCTGGGAAATACGGTACTAATAAATAAATAAACTAAGAATTTAAAACCCAGTTGTTCAAAGCTGCTGTTTATCATTTTCTATCACTGAAATTTCAGTCGCCATCTTGGAAAGCTGCCTGTTTAAAAGATAACTGAAAACTTTTTTTTTTCATTTTTCTTTAGGTATTTGAGTGTTTTCTAATTTTGACTATTATGGGGCATTGAAAGTATGTTGGAGGCTTTCACATTCTATCTGAGTTTAACCCTCTTTTGGGGCATAGTTGTGCATTCCATAGCTCATTATCCAGATCTCTGGAAATTCAGTATTCATCACTCCCTACTGGTATTTGAAACAAGTGGTGCAAATCCAGAGATAGCAAGTCAGGATCAGAAACTGTGAGTTACTGGAATGCAGAAGCTAACTGTTGGCGCCTTCATTTTTCTGTCAATTTACAGCTGCCAGAGATATAGTTCTTCTCTGACCCATGTGAAGAGAGCTTGAAACCTTTTTTTTAGATTTAAACGTGAAGACTGAAACCTTTTTTTATCTTGAAACTAATGAAAGGATAAATTATATTGCCCTTGATATTTAAAAATACTTAGGTGATCAGAACCTCTGACCACGTCTTTCCATTTTTCCTTTTACAAATGTACCCCCGTTATATGCCCAATTTATGCATATAACCCATGGTTATAACTTTGTCACACAGGGGTTGATTCTGTGAAGTGCATGAGGGATGGCACACACGTGAAACTCAGTAATTCCCTACTATAAAGAACTTATCCTTGTGAATAGCACTTACGGAAGCGCCTTAGGTGGTCGCTATTCTCCAAACATGCACTTAAGTCCCATTGTAAGTGTTTTCAGTTGGGGTGTGCACAGAGGCGGAGCTTTGTTGGCGCATATGCACTTACGTGTATCACTGTACCAATCAAGGCACTGTCAAGCCTGCTCTAGAGCAGTAACTGCCGTGACTAAATTCAGGTGCATCCATATGCCTTTCTTCTATAAGGCAAAGCCTGCATGCTCCTTACTTTGTAGAATACGCCCCAGATACGCACGCATCCTCGTGCTTTGCCTGTGCACAATATTATAGAATCACCTTCATAAATTAAGCCAGCAAAAAAAGCAGGCAGGACTTATACATAGAAGCAGTGACACAATCACTGCTTAAATATATATTTAGCAGCAACATTTAAAAGGTTGGCTCCTCTGAATATACAAATAGAGCGCAGCTGCTGGTGCTTTATTTTATCCCGTGACCAATGCATATTTCCTGATTATATGGTGGAGGAAGTGGCTGGACCAGCCTCTCCCAGCCCCCATGCAAACGGAAATCCCCATGCAAAACAATCACAAACAGCACCAGAGGTTTTGGTAAGCGCTGCACTACTCTTTGAAAGTCTTTGCAACTATTGCAGGTCCCAGAGAGGGGCAGTGGGGGTGGGAGTGGGAACAAGGGGGTGGCAGGAATGAGGGTCTCCTAGGTCTTCTCATATTAAGGTTACCAGACGACTCTGATTTTCGTGGATTACATAGTAACATGGTAAATAACGGCAGATAAAGACCAGTATGGTCCATCTAGTCTGCCCGGTAAGATAAGAGTAGGTGCACCTGCCGCTCCATGCAGGCCACCCCTCCACATTCTTTGTTTAGGAGTGAACCCACCACTCCGTGTAGGACACCCCTGTTTGTTGAGAAATTAGATAGTTCAGTTTATTTTTATTTTATCCTGTTGCTGTAAAGGGATCCACTGTGTCTGTCCCATGCCATTTTGAATTCTGTCACTGTATTTGCCCCCACCACTTCCATAGGGAGGGCATTCCAAGCATCCACCACCCTTTCAGTGAAAAAGTATTTCCTGACATTGCCTTTCAATTTACCCCCTTGCAGCTTCATGTTATGCCCTCTAGTTTTACACCTTCCCCATCTTTGGAAGAGATTTGTTTGTTCATTATTTCTCTTTAAGTATTTAAAGGTCTGAATCATATCTCCCCTATCCCTCCTCTCCTCCAGAGTGTACATATTTAGGTCTTCAAGTCTCTTCTCATAAGGCTTCTGACGCAGGCTACAAATCATTTTGGTCGCCTTCCTCTGAACCGTTTCCAGTCTTATTACATCCTTTGTGAGATATGGTCTCCAAAACGGAACACAGTATTCCAAGTGAGGCCTCACCAGTGACTTATACAGTGGCATTAGTACCTCTTCCTTTCTGCTGGTAATTCCTCTTTGTATGCAACCCAACATCCTCCTGGCCTTTGCCACTGCCTTGTCGCACTGTTTTGCCACCTTGAGATCCTCAGAAATAATCACTCCAAGGTCCTTCTTCTGGTCCTTGCACACCAACCTCTCGCCCCCTATTGCATACATTTCCCTTGGATTTCTGTTTCCCAAGTACATGACACTGCACTTCTTTGCATTAAATTTTAACTGCCAAGCATTAGACCATTCTTCCAGCTTTTGCAGATCTTTCCTCATTTTATAATGGGAGTCCACTCTGTTGCAAATTTTTGTGTCATTTGCAAAGAGACAGACTTTTCCATTCAGTCCTTCAGCAATATCACTCACAAATACATTGAACAGTGCCGGGCTCAGGACCGAACCCTGGGGCACCCTGCTAATCACCCTCCTTTCATCCGAGTGAGCTCCATTTACCATCACCTTCTGTCGTCTGTCAGTCAACCAATTTCTGATTCAGTTCACCACCTTGGGACCCATCCCCAAGCTACTGAGTTTATTGATAAGCCTCCTATGAGGAACAGTATCAAAGGCTTTGCTGAAATCCAGGTAGATGACATCCATCGCATGCCCCTGATTTTAAAGATGTGTCCCTGACTCCTACCTGTTTGTCAGCTTCATGTCCCCGATTCCAGCAATGGGGACAGAGGGGATAAAAAACCCTTTTTTTAAATTTAGAACATAAGAAATGCCATATTGGGTCAGACCAAGGATCCATCAAGCCCAGTATTCTGTTTCCAAGAGCAGCCAATCAATGTCACAAGTACTTGTCAGGTTCCCAAAGAGGCACACAGATTCCACGTTGCTTATCCCGGGGTAAGCAATGCATTTCCCTGGTCCTATTTAATAATGGTTTATGGACTTTTCCTCCAGGAACATGTCCAAACCTTTTTAAACCCATCTATACTAATAGCCTTTACCACATCCTCTGGTAACTAATTCCAGCGGTTGGTTACACACTGAGTGAAAAAATATCTTCTCTGATTAGTCTTAAATGTGCTACATTGTAGCTTCATTGAGTGTCCCCTAGTCTTTCTACTTTTTAAAGGAGTAAACAACTGATCTATGTTTACCTGTTCCACTCCATTCATTGTTTTATAGACCTCAAGAATCTCAGCATCCTAAAATGGAAATTACACTTACCTGGTAATTGTTGTTCCTTGAGGGAGTACAGTTCAGTCCTCCACCTCTGGGTAGTGCACCTCCTCCTGCAGCATGGAGACTGGACAGTCAAATTCATGACATCACCGGGTATATCTTGCTGGTCTTCTCCCATCATCCTCCAGTGACCTACTGACAAAGCAGACTCAAAGGAGCAACAAAAAGGCAGTTAAGGAATTAAGTACAATCTTATGCTCTACCTTTAAACTTTGAAATTACAGTTCCCTTGAAAGAAAAGACAAAGAACCTCCTCCTACTTGACTCTCCCCTCCTGCCCGCCGATCAGAGAAGACAGACAGAGGCAGGGAAGGAGGACTCAAAGAGAACATAAACAGAAATAGATATGCTAACACACCTATTCTTGTGACTACCGGCCTGACAAAACCTGTTGTCCTCTCATGAACAGGTAATCCCCCCCCAAACCGATGCCTCGCGTCTAAGTCGTTCATCCCCGGGCGGGACTGAGGACTGAACTGTACTCCCTCAAGGAACAACAATTACCAGGTAAGTGTAATTTCCATTTCCTCTTCGGTCCTACAGTTCAGTCCTCCACCTCTGGGATGTAACAGAGCAGTAAACATTGGGAGGGACCTGTCCACCTGGATCGCAAAACTGCCGACCTAAAAGAAGCCTCGCTTTCCGCTAGAACCTCCAGGCGATAATGTTTAATGAAGTATGGCGAGACGACCAAGAAACCAGTCTGCAAATCTGCACTGGCGGAACAAACCACGCTCCGCCCAAGCCATCGCTTGTGCCCAAGTAGAGGGAGCCCTCAATCTCACAGACGCCAAAACAACCTTGCCAACCATATGCTGACGCTAATACTACTCGGCCCCTCGGGCAAACGAAACCCTGGCCGCCGCTGCACCTTTAACACAAACTTTCCAAATAAAGAATAGACCACCGGACCTATGACAAAAACAAGTCTCCAAGACTAATGGGATTGACGCAGAACTCTCTCTAAGTCCAAACGACGCCATACACGGCGCAGTGCATCCTCCTCCGAAGACCCCAATGCTGGCCACTAGAGAGGATGATTTACATTAAAATATAAAACCACCTTGGACAAAAAGAAACGGAACTGACCGCAACAACGCCTTCTGTGTGTGTTTTTTTTTTTTAACGAAGGAAGAACAGCTCCTGACAGGACAACTCCCGCCACACCAAACCACGGCGTGCCGAACAATAAACCACAAAAAGAAACACTGACTAAGGACAAACCCTGAATCAAATTTGGCGGAAGTGTTCAACAAGTTTCGTTGTCAATGCTCCAAGCACTAAGTTGAGATGCCACAGAGAAACCACCAGACGGTGACCAGGCTGACCCCGCGCTATCACGCTTAGAAACCGAATCACGCCCGCAGCGACTAAACAAGCAACTGCAATGTTCTGCAAATCAAGATTATATGACCAAGATTTAAAGCTCTTAACGTCTGCATCATTTGTCGGGCTCTGGGGCCCTTAAGACCACCGGATGTCAGCGCTGCTCCTGGACGGATTTGGTAAAAGCAGGTCCTGGAGAGTTCAGTTAGCAGCTCTGTCCTGCTATAGGGGCTAAGGACACGGAGTGGCTCTCCTGCACAGGTTGATGTGGTACGCTCTCCCAGGCGGTTACCAGACTGTAGCCCTCTCGTAGGATATTAATTCCACTGGGGAAACTCAAGTTGGTTTTAGGAGCGTTAGCTAGCGCGCCCTTGGGGCCCTTGCAACAGGTGTAGGTTAAGAGTTTTGCCTTGAAGATGGTATGTTTGATGGACATCTGTTCGGTGAGGCGATATTTGGAGTTGCAAACGTCAAGGGTCCCCGAAGAGGAGACTAGCTAGATTGGGTATGCCAGACCCTACGGCCCAACTGTTGCCACTAACAGTGCTTTCCCCCCGATGCGCCACAATGTGCTGACCCACATGTCCAATATGCACCCACGGGGGAAAGGCAAAGAGACGACCGGCCAATGGCCAGTAGTGCAGCAAGCCTTGGCTAGCTGAACAGGTCCCCATGAGATCCATAAGGGGAAGAACCCACCGGAGGACTATCTGAGCCAGCTCCTCTGGATGAAGCTCCTATGACCCATCATTCATCCGGCTCCGCTGCGCAAAGCCGCCCTTGCCTTGCCTGTTCCCACAATACGGGCCGCCGATATCGCCTGCCGCCGAGGCACCTCCTCGAGCGAACAGAGTGCCTGCTTCCACTTCCAAGACCGCACTCCCCTTGTCATCCCGCTGGGAGAGGTAAGGCACTGTCGCGATATTGACTGACAGCCCTGAGGTCTCGAACGCTTCAACTGCCAAAACCACTGCTCCCAGATCCAAGCAGCTGACGGACCATCGGGCCTCCTGGTCTCTCTAACCACCCTGTGCAAAGAGAGAGTTGCCTCCATCCACAGCTAAATCCATTGCAGATGTTCCCGTGACCTACCTGCTGCCAGATTTCCTGGGCACAGCCAGCCCAGAGAGGGCCGCCTTAGCCGCTAGGGACAGAGAAGATGCCTGCACCAAGAATCATTCCGGTATACCAATGCCAGAGTCATAACCCCTGGAAGAGCCACGTAAGAGCCCTGGCCCACAATACTAAGCCTAGGGTCCCTGCCATTGAGCCTAACCCACGAGTATACTCCAAGCTGAACGAGCTGGAGTCAACCCACACGTGTGTACTAGATGCAAGAGAGCCGGAGCTTGCCGAAATGGGAGAAATACTGCTGTTAAGCGGGTGATGAACTGTACCCCGAGGTACACTAATAGCTGCAGCATAACTAACCGGCCTTCGGCCGCCCTGTCCCCCTAGCCGAGCCTCTGATGGAACTCCACTACTCCGCTAATAACCGGCCCGCACTGGAAATCTGCCCGAATCAACACTCATCGAGGTATGGGGGGACTAAACCTCCTTCCTTACGCTGCACTGTCCCTACCACCACCATAATCTTGGAGAAGGGTTGCGACCCATCGCCTAACCGCAGGGCAAAGCCTGAAACTGAAAATATCCTCCTGGCAGCACCAACTTCAGAGAATGCTAAGGAACTGATCTGATAGGGATGTGCAAGTATTCATCTATAAGGTCGAGGAATGTCCAAAAACTTCCACAGGCCGAACCGTCCCATCACTGAACCAAATGTTTCAGGTCGAAAGAGCGACTCTCGAGGTCAATTGGTTACTCCTTTGAGACCCTGAATAGGACGGAAGGAGTCGCTCTTCGTTGGTACTACCAAATCAATAGAGAGACGAATGCCGTCCGTCAAATCCTTCAAAATTCTGTCAATGAAATTCGTAGATACATCTACAGGCCTGAACGGATGATTTTTTTTTTTCTTTTGCTCTGGCAACCGCCCATGCTCTGCTGAACATCTCATCCTGAAGAAGACTGATTGCTTCCACGTCTTCCTTTTTATTTTTTTTTTGTTTACACAAGCCAAACAGATTCTTTGGTGCCAGCAATTGACCCATGAAAGGACACTGCAAGCTAACCCGGGTAGCTCGCCCTGTTGTGGCTCTTTCAAAGCTAACAGGAGAGTCTCTATGGCTGGTGCCCAACAAGCCACATTCACTTGTAAGGAGAAAATTGTTATGATTAACAAGATTAGAATCTTGCAGCTTCGTGCGGAACAGCAGAACCCTCACTAAAGAGAAAATATGCTACATAAGATTTACCAAAAAAACCGAAAACATGTACCCAGCTAAGGTGAAAAGATGCACACAGTCGCTGAATATGGATACACAGAGGCACAGGATCTCAGGGCTGCTGAAGGCCATAAAAGGGTGAAACCTTGCCTGACTACATTCCGCACTGAAACCCTGTCCTACCTCCAACAAAAAGAAAAAAGGAAAGAAGTTCTGGCCCTTTCCATAAAGAGGTCTCTCCGTCAAATTCACTCTCTTGTCCTGTAGATTGGCACCTGACGTTTGGAGCTAAAATAAGGACTGGCCAGGATAAAAAACACTGCCATCGAAGTCCGCAGAAAGGAATACCGACCCATGTGAATGTTCTGCGCGACGTAAAGCTATCCCTGAGGTTACCAGAAATCTCAGTGGAGACATTCCCAGCAGAAACAGAATGAAAACTTCCTATCGCAGCAAGCATACAATAAAGTCTTGCCTGCAGTGAGGACAAGCCGTAGGCCCGGGCCAAACCCTGTCTCTGGCTGTAGCAAAGTTCAACAGCAGTAGAGTCGTGCCCCTGCTGTGACTCTGCCTCCTGAAGGAATCCCCAGAGGATATCCATAGCAATTCCTAAAAGGGCAGAATCACAGGATTGTATTCCGATTGCCACCAGCCTTCAGAAGTATATGTCCAAATACTACAGAGACCCATTTAGCTGCCCATTTAAAAAGAGTACCTGTAATAAATGAGACCAATGAAGGGAAAACGATTAGCCTTGTCCAGGTAAACACATCAGAATAGGACATGACAGGATAGAACAGGACAAGCCCAGCTCTAACTGGCAAAGCTGCCAGTGTACCATGAAAAGACACAATGTTATTCTAGACCGCCTCCACAAACTGCCAACCTCAAGCCTCGCCATGAGGCATGCACAGTTCTTAATAAGAGATACCTCTGCATGTTGAGGCTTGCCTGCCGAAAAGACAACACCTCATTTTGGCGGTACAATTCATTAAAAGCGCTCTTCTGCGATTAAGCAGTGTATAGATAGATTAGGGACCGACCGGAACTCCCCAACCGGTTAAAATCCCCCTAAATAAATGCTATTCCTGGCTTGTCTTTTTTTTTTTTTTGCAACATATTGAAAACCACACACTGAAGGCAAAAATAAAAGAAATTTAGCTAAAGGAACATAAAGTACCTCAAAATAAATCAAAGGAAGCTATTCCTGCTGAAATATAGCCTGCAGGAGCAAGCTGCCGCTGCCCCGCAGACATGTAAAGTGTGGGGAGAAAAGCCCGCGAAAACCCGACGGGCTTGCACACAGCCGTGAAGCCTCGATGAGGCCCACAACGTCTTCCCCGCCAAACTGTCTCTCCACGGGGTACTTACCTCCAAAAATATGCCCCAATTGCTCTCCGTACTCCGCCGATCCAGCCGTCAGCCCTGCGATCCTCGACGCTGTTCAAAGAAGCAGTGAAGCAGCCGAAGAGAGAGCGCTCTAACCCTGGGTGAGTGGTGGCCGACTCCAAAACCTCCACGATCACCTGGACGGATAGGCAGTCTGGCCCTCTCGCTGAACAGCTCCCTTCCGTACAATCTAGGAGGGGAGAGCAGCGCCATCAAACAGAGTTAAGTGGAGAGACGAAAGGGCAGCAAATGAGGCCAGCTGGAACCGTTTTTTTTTTTGTTTTTTTTTGAAGAAACAGAAGATATCAGAGAAACTAAAGAAAAATAACATAACCAACACAGAGGGAAAATAAAATAAACCCCCACAGACTAACTACACTAGTGCTCCTCAGCTAGCTTTTCAGTGAGCCCAGCACCTGGGCTCACTACGTCCTCCTGCTGCATGGAGACTGGACACACTGGAGGATGATGGGAGAAGACCAGCAAGATATACCCAGTGATGTCATGAATTTGACTGTCCAGTCCCCATGCTTCAGGAGGAGGTGCACTACCCAGAGGTGAAGGACTGAACTGTAGGACCGAAGAGGAACAAAACAATACCTACAAGGGACAAGGTGAAATACCTAGGCATCGTCCTGGACAAGAATTTGAACTTACAATCACACATAAAGAAAACCGCAGCAAAGGCATACCGACGTTTAAAAATTATCAGGAGACTTCGACCAATCCTCAATCAAGACAACTTCCGCACCGTGTGCCAGGCAGTAATCACCCCCATACTGGAATACAGAGACATGTATCAAGGACTCCCCAAGCACACCACCCACCCACTTCAAATGGTGCAAAACACTGCAGCACGCATCATCACAGGCACAGCAAGACACGAACACATCACACCTGTACTACAGCAACTCCACTGGTTACCCATAACAGCAAGAGCAAGATTCAAGACAACGCTAAATATCTTCAAAATCATACACCAACACTCAGCAAATGTTCTACAAAGCACACTGATCGGAGAAACCATTAACAGGCTTAGAAGAGCCAACAGCTTCAACAAACTCCGCATGCCCGAAAACAAAGCAAACCACCTCCAACAAAGCTCTGTCTTTCTCGGCACCAGCTCTTTTGAACTCCCTCCCAGACGAACTGAGAGCCCTAAGTGACATTAAGGACTTCTTCAAGGCACTCAAAACATTCCTGTTCACAGAACACTATTCACACCTAACTTAGAACACCAAGCTCCACTGACAGCATAGAGGAGAATAAGTACCAATTGTCCAAAGTCTTTATCTACATCATGTTACCCCACCCCTCACGTTCAATGTAGACCCTTGTTGTTGACCACTTTGATTGAAGGATAAAGTGGTATATAAAACTGGTTAAATAAATAAAATAAAGAAGAATAGTGATTGGAATATGTCAGTCTTTAGAATTTACTTCCATTATATTTTGCACAGTACGGGAAAAATGCACTATTATTTCTATGCCTCTTCTGATTTGTCTGCTTGGAAGTGATATTGTTGCTCTGATGGGATAAATGCCTGTAAAAAAATGTGATAATCATACACATATCTTTGCACCAGCTCTAATCCGAAGATATTTTTTTATGGAAAGGGTAGTGAATGCATGGAGCAGCCTCTGAGTTCAAGAAAGCATGGGACAAGTACAGAGGATCTCTGAAGGAGAGTAGGATTGTAGAACTGAATAGTTCTCATGGATGGACAGACCGTTATTGTTTTCTATGTTTCTATGGAAGTTTGAGCAGCAGTTCCTTATTTGTATTACAATTCTTTGCTTTGAATATAAGGCACACACATTTTATATTGAATATGGTATTTTATCGATAACCATTTTAATTTCTGTAAAGCTGGGGTAATATGCTCATAATTCCATGTACCATATATGACCTGAGCAGCTGCATTCTGAACTAACTGTAGTGAATTAATCAATGAGACAGGACGTTTTAGACAAAGAACATTACGATAGTCAAACAATGGTAACATTACTGCTTGTACTGGAGTTCTAAAATCCGTAAAATCAAGGAGCTTCCCTGAACTTATAACATGCTGCTTGGATTACTTTCCATTTCTTCCACATCATTGATAAAGAGGAATCAAGAGTAACTCCTAAATATCTCACTTCATTAACAATGACTATGCTATCCCCTTAGAGCAGAGGTACTCAAATCCAGTCCTGGAGGGCCGCAAACCAGTCAGGTTTTTGGGATATCCCTAATGAATATGCATGAGATATATTTGAATGCGCTACCTCCATTGTATTTGAATCTACCTCATGCATATTCATTAGGGATATCCTGAAAACCTGACTGGTTTGCGACCCTCCAGGACTGGATTTGAGTACCTCTGCCTTAGAGGATCAGTCTCTATAGATTATCATTGCTTCTGTTTTTCTGAAGCTGATGCAGTTACCAATATAGTTAACATGAATCCATCTTATACTGAAAATTGAACAAAAAAAATAGCTTATGAAATGGGATTTTAGAAGAGATGTCTAGGAAGAATCTGGGATGTCCAGAGCAGAATGTCCAAAAATCCAGGGGAGTGGCATCACTGAAGGGAGGCATGTAAAATGCTTTCAGAAATCACTCCATCTCCATCTGAAAGATGAATGTCCCTGTAACCGCTTCTTTCGATGGGCTTGTGCGGATAGTGAGGCTAGGTATGGGCATGGGTCTAGGTCTAGGCCATTTCACAAATATGGACATTCCAAAATTGTGCGGCCTCAGAAATGGGTACTTGGACATGCTGGCTGCGGTATTTCAGAAAGGGGATGACTATGTTATGAAACTTGAATGCTCAGGCTGGTCATTTAATCAGACATGTGGTGGTGGGCTGATATGTATTTACATGCAGGTTTCTTGGGCCAGGAAATACTAACTGTGACAATGAAAGCACATTTTGCTCTCCCCCCCCCCCCCCCCGAAGCATTGCAGCCATAAAATGAGCACTTTTTTCACTCTATTCGTGGTCAGGAGCAGGTATAAACATGGCTGCCTCAACAACCATTGCCAGACATACTTGTGCCACTCTGAAATCTCATTGAGATGTACATCACCTGGGATGTCTATATACCCAATTTTCTAAAATAGGTCCAGGGACGTTTCTGTAATCTGCACGTCTCAATGCCTGTTTTCACATGTTGTGATAAGGAAGCTTATCATAGCTCAGGAAGGGGCTATAGAAAAGGTGAAGTGTCTCTGAACAAGCAACCTGTCAGTGCTGGTAGAAATGAGAAAACAGAATTTTCCCATAAAAGACTACCAGTCCCAGAATGCACCAGGTTTCCAACAGCCATTAGAGGAGCTGAAGTGGGGAAACGTGTGTTCAATCAGGAGGGCTATGAGGTAATCCCTAAGCACTCATCTCAAAGGGCAGGGCCTGATTCAGCACAGCTGCACTGTGTTAGGGAGGAGCACTCATCCAAGCAGAATAAGAGTAGAGTTTATTCTACAGATGACCATCTTCATGATCACCTTGGATATCCAGAGAATTGTCCTCAGTATCCTGAGAATCAGCTTGAGTTTGATCATCAGTTTCATCTGAAGGATCATCAGAAGCAGAAGCCAAACCGGACAGACAGAGAGGCAAGGAAACCCTCTGGAAGAAAGAGGAGAAAAGCCTTTGAGAGGTCTAGAAGAGTTCAGAGCAGTACGTATACTGGGAGGTATTCCAAGGGCCAGCATATACCATTGGACTGGGGAAAGCCAGAGGAATGGTGCTGCAGAGCTAGGAATCTCCAGACGCTACCTGTGAGGGAGACAGCTGCACGTGGAAGGGACCCTAAGACCCGTGCCAGAAGGTATGTGAAGAGAGATCCAGTGTCCAGGGATCTGGATTGGAAGGCTGGACATAAGAACTGGACTACATACTGGCCAGGCTATATAGAGAGGAACTCTAGCAGCAATGGAAGCTCAGGTATGAACACTGATCTATGCCCTAGCTATAACCTTGAAAGACAGCAGGGAAACAAGTATTCTCCTGAAAGTGCTCTATTGAGAGATTCATCTGTGCCAATCCATGATATTGAACCTATGCTTTATTTATTTTTTATTTATTACAAGTTCTTATATACCGCACTATTCGGCATCAGCGCGGTTTACATTATAACATAAAGACCATAACAACAAGCTGTTTGGTTTACATCGAACAGGAGTACAAACTTGGAGAACCGGGGTAAACTATATACAAGAGATAATTGTTGAAGATGGGGGAAGATTGTTGAAGATTGTTGAAGATGGGGGAATGATTGCAGATGAAGAATGTCTTTATATGGATTGCTCTCTATCTAAACTCCGTTGGTAACTTTCTGTTATAAAGTACAGCAACCATCACAAAGAAATACAAATTTGTTCTTTAATCTACTCAGAAAAGCTCCTGAAGCAGGATTTGACCCACACAGTAGAAAGCAAGCCAGCTAAGGGGTTTCAGCTGGATAACTGCTAGCAATTAAGCCTTACATAATTGCTTGTGAGCTAGGAGAGAATCACTTCTGAATCTATGTGGGAAGTAATCAGAAGTTAACCTGAAAAGAACAGTTTGTTTCTTGCTTTGTGGCTTTTCATTTGTTGTTTTCCTGATTTTGACTTTGTTTTTCCAAGTTAACACTGAAAGCAAGTAACCTAATTTATGTGCTACCAAGCATATCTGTGTTGGGAGAAATAACCCCATAAATAAATATCTTATTGGCTTTACCCAAGAGCACAACTAAATTATTGTCAGCAGCTGTGTCTGGTGTGAATGAACTACATTGCCCACAATACCTTGCAAATCATATAGAAATATGCACTTGCCAAGAGTGTGAAGATTCTCACCCAGGCAGCAGTCTGACAATGTCCAACTTACATGATTAGAACTTCTGCATAATACCCTATCATTACAATATTTTACATAGTGGGAGTAAATATTGACTAAAGCAGCAGATAAAGTGGAATCCTGTGGCATTTCGAAAGATGTGCTATACTAATCTGAATATTCTTTAATCCACTTGTGTTCTGTTACTCAAATAAGATCTAACTAAGGCAGAACTGCTACACCATTTCCCACTGTAATTAATCTAGAAAGCAGCATGTTTTGGATAGCTGAGTAAAAATCTGAAGAGAGATCAACAAATAAAAATAAATGCATTCTTTTTAAATACTGTATGGGGCTTGTTTACTAAAGGGTGAGGTGTTAGCATGCAGTCTGACTGCAAGCCAGTAAAGTGGCTCTTTCCAACTGCAGGAAGCATATGTGTCCATCCCCCTACATTGCTAACATGTGACACCGTGAAAACTGCCACACAGTTGCACTTAATTCCAATCCATTAACAGCAACAATCGTGGTAAGCTCACCCCGATAAAACTCATGCTATCTGCTGTGTGCCATCCATGCCCACATTCCACCTTTTTAAAGTGGTATCCATTACTGAAACAATTAGCATTTTGTAACTGTTATTTGCCCTGAAACCTTTACCAAAGATCTGAAACATTGCGATCAACCAGAAATTCATCTAATCGTTAACATACTAATTGCTCAATTACTTGTCCTATTAAAGGTCTACATGAGATTGGGCAATGACAAACAAAAAGGACTAACTGTGTAATCAAATTCTGGAATTTGTTACTGGAGGATGTAGTAAGAGCTGTTAGTGTAGCTGGGTTTAAAAAAGGATTGGACAAGTTCCTAGAGCAAAGGTCCATAAACCATTATTTAAAGGGACCCAGGATATCAATGCTTGACCCAATACAAGCATTGAAGAACCTGTGTCTTTTGGGAAAACTGATAGGTACTTATGACCTAGATTGGCCACTGTTGGAAACAGGATACTGGGCTTGATGGACCTTGGTCTGACCCAGTATGGCATATATTATGTTTTTATCTTATATTCATTCATAGCTAACAATTTCTTCAAGACAGGGCAAAC
This sequence comes from Ichthyophis bannanicus, assembly GCA_033557465.1. Classification (NCBI taxonomy): domain Eukaryota; kingdom Metazoa; phylum Chordata; class Amphibia; order Gymnophiona; family Ichthyophiidae; genus Ichthyophis; species Ichthyophis bannanicus. The sequence continues at coordinate 1,093,151,539 of CM066032.1, read as the reverse complement.
TGAAGATTTCTTCATTAACTCAGGTAAAACTCTTGATTGCAAAGATAAGCAAACTAAATCTCTCAAAAAACTAGAAACAATTTCTCATATCAATATGTCATTGTTTAATGTTGTTAAGTACCCTTATGTTAAATGTAACCCTCCAATTGTGAAGTGACCACTTTGATTGTAGGATAAGGTGGTATACAAATCTGTCTAAATAAATAAAAATAAACATTACAGTAGATGTAGAGATTATCTAAAGGATATGTCATAGATCTTACTTTTTGTATTATCTCAATCCCTTTGGAATTTACAAGTGAGAATGGTAAATGCATCATCAATCACCATTCAATAATTTCAAAGTGTTTGCTTTAAAAGTTGTTCCAAGGGCTGTAGAGCAGAGATGGCATCCATCAGTCCAAGAAGGGTCGAAATGTCTTCAGTAGCAGACTGGCTAATCTACTGAAGAGGGCTTTAAACTAGATTCGTTGGGGATGGGTGAAGAAAGCCCCCAGGTAAGTGGAGTAGCCTAGTGGTTGGGGCAAGGTACTTCAGGCCGGAAGGTCGGGGGTTCAAATCCCACTAGAGGACAGCAACCTTGGGCTGGAAGGACTGGGGTTTCTAGTCCCACAGATGCTCCTTGTGGTCTTGGGCAAGCCACTTAACCCTCCATTGCCCATGTTCCCTGTAAGTATTAGTGTATGTGTCTCATATCCCCGCGTGTTAAATGTATCCCCCAATTGTGTTGTGACCGCTTTGATTGAAGGATAAGGCGGGATACAAAACTGTCTAAATAAATAAATAAATAAATAAATAAAATAAACATTAAATACCTTCATAGAAATAGGTAAAAGAGGCAACATCTGGAGAGCAGTGTCTATAAATGCCTGTAGCATGGGAAATAAGATTTCAGATGTTCAGGCTTTAATGGGAGAGGCCGACTTGGATTTAGTGGCAGTTACAGAAACATAGTTCATGGATAACCATGACTGGGATATAATTATACCAGGCTATACGTTAAAAGGGAGAGAGGAGGCAGTGTGGATTAAACTAGAAAGAGGGAAAGAGAAATCTATTTGCATTGGCATGATATACCTACCTCCATCACAGGGAGAAGATGTGGATGAAGATTTAATGGAAAACATATGCAGCATTGCCAGGAAAGGGGAAGTGCTACTGATAGGGGATTTCAATATGCCAGATGTTGACTGGCGTATCCATCCTGCAGTGTCATCTAGAAGCAAGGAGATTCTGGATTCTTTACAAGAAGAAGTATTCAGGCAACTGGTAACAGAACCCACACTTGAAGGGGCCATACTGGACTTGGTGCTTACCAATAGGGACAATGCTTCTGATGTTATAGTGGGAGATCATCTTGCATCCAGTGATCACCAGATGGTGTAGTTCAGTATTAGGACTAGGGCTGATAAAATCCATTCAATTTAGACTTTAGGAAAACCAACTTTGCCAAGGTGGGCCAATACCTCAAGGAGTTGTTAGCAGGATGGTGAACAGCTGGGGAATGTAGAAAAACAATGAGTAAAACTGAAAGGGGATATTTTAAGGGCAACAAACCTTTTTGTTAGAATGGTAAATAAAAGGAAAAGGAAAAGGAGGCCGCTATGGTTCTCAAAAGAGGTAACTGAAAAGGTGAAGAAAAAGAGGGAAGCCTGCATGAAATACAAAAGATCACAGAGAGAGGAAGACAGGCATCTATATTTGGAAAGAGAAGCTGGCAAAGTAGTCAAGAAAGCAAAGGTACAAAAAGAAGAAGAAATAGACAATGTAATAAAATGGGGGACATAAGACATTTTTCTGATATGTTAGTGAGAGGAGGAAGGGCAAAAGTGATATTGTCAGACTCAAGGGTGAAGGGGAGGAGTATGTAGAAGCTGATGAGGATAAAGAAATAATTGCTTAACAAATATTTCTGTTCTGTGTTCACAGATGAAGGGCTGGGAGCAGTACCTCAGACAACACCCACAAACAGGAGCAAAAGCAAGGGGCATCTCAAACGATTTTCAGAGGACTATGTTCGTGAGGAACTATCTAAACTAAAAGTGGACAAAGTGATGGGATACCAAATGGGATACATCCAAGAATACGGAAGGAACTTGGGGACATTCTAGCAGCTCCACTGACTGACCTTTTCAACGCTTCTTTGGAGTTGGGAGTGGTGCCAGAGGACTGGAGAGAGGCACATGTGGTCCCTTTACACAAAAGCGGAAGTAAGGATGTGGTTGAAAACTACAGGCCAGTATGTTTAACCTCGGTGGTGAGTAAATTATTGCAAATGCTGCTGAAAGAGAAAATAGTGAGGTTTCTGGAGTCCAACGGATTGCAGGATCCGAGGCAGCATGGATTCATCAGGGGCAGTTCTTGTCAGACCAATATGATTAATTTCTTTGACTGGGTGACCAGGGAGTTGGACTCAGGAAACCTCTAGATGTGGTGTATTTAGATCTCAGTAAAACATTTGACACTGTTTCCCACAGGCGATTTATAAACAAAATAAGCACCCTTGGGATGGACCCTAAAGTTACTGCTTGGGTTAGAAATTGGTTGAGAGGATGGCGACAAAGGGTACAGGTAAATGGAGTTCACTCTGAGAAGGAGGTTACTAGTGGAGTGCCACAGGGATCTGTCCTCAGTCAGATTCTTTTTAACATCTTAGTGATATTGCAGAAGGGCTGTCGGCAGGGCCGGCCAGTCCATTGAGCAAGAATGTTTTTGCAAAGGGCCCCGCGTTTCAGGGGGCCCCGCGCAAAGAACATTCCGCTTTAAAAGAAAAATTTTACATTTTTTTTTTAAAAAGCTGTCTGCTGCCGGCCTGCCGCTGCGGCAGATTCAAGTGTCCCGCGGGGCCCCCCCTGCCCGGCAGAGCCTGCCCTCCCTGCATCAGCTCCCTCTCTGCAGTCAAAAGCGGCTTTCAGAGCGCAAAGGGAGAGTTTCTCCCTTTTGGCTCTGTTAAGCCCGCGGGCGCTGATGGGAAAGTTCCTATCAGCCCCTGCGGTCTTAACAGAGCCGCGAAAGGGAAACTCTCCCTTCGCACTCTGAAAACCGGTTTCGACTGCGGGGAGGGAGCTGATGCAGGGAGGGCAGGCTCTGCCAGGCAGGGGGGGCCCCGCGGGACACTCAAATCTGCAGCGGCGGCAGCGGCAGGCCGGCAGCAGACAGCTTTTTTTAATTTTAAATTTTCCCTAGGCCGGGGGGGAGGGGGGTTAGGACTGGTAATGGGCTATGGGGGGGGGCTAAGTCTGGAAATGGGGTGATGGGGGGTTAGGAGTGGTAATGGGCTATGGGGGGGCTAAGTCTGGAAATGGGGTGATGGGGGAGTTAGGACTGGTAATGGGCTATGGGGAGGCTAAGACTGGAAATGGGCTGATGGGATTAGGGCTGGAAGTGGGCTGATGGGGATTAGGACTGGTAATGGGCTATGGGGGGGGCTTAAACTGAAAATTGGGTGATGAGGGTTAGGACTGGAAATGGGCTGATGGGATTAGGATTGGAGTGGGCTGATGGGGGTTTAGGACTGTAATGGGCTGAGTGGAAGGGAAGGCTTGAACTGCATATAGCTGATGGGGACGGGAGCTTGGAATGGAAGTGGGATGATGGGGGGGTAGGACTGGTAATGGGCTGGGGGGATTAGGACTGGTAATGGGCTGGGGGGATTAGGACTGGGAGTGGTCTGATGGGGGGTTAGGACTGGTAATGGGCTATGGGGGGGCTTAAACTGAAAATTGGGTGATGGGGGTTAGGACTGGAAATGGGCTAATGGGATTAGGACTGGGAGTGGGATGATGGGGGTTTAGGACAGGTAATAGGCTATGGGATGGCTAGGACTGGTAATGGGTTGGGGGGTTGCTAGGACTGGAAATGGGCTGAGTGGAAGGGAAGGCTTGAACTGCAAATAGCTGATGGGGACGGAGGCTTCGAATGGAAATGGGCTGAGTGGAAGGGGGGCTTGAACTGCAAATAGCTGATGGGGAGGGGAATTGGAATGGAAATGGGCTGTGAGGGGAGGGAGCTAGGACAGGAAATTGGCTAATGAAGGGGCTAGGATAAGACTGGAAATTGGGTGTTGGGGGGAGCTAAGATTGGAAATGGGCTGTGGTGGGGGCTTGAACTGAAATGGACTCATGAAGCGGTTGGAACTGGAAATAGGCTCATGGGGGGCTTGGATTGGAAATGGTCTGAGTGGAAGGGAGCTAGAATTTGACATGGGCTGATGGTGGGGCTAGGAAAGGACTAGAAAAGGGCTGATGGGAGGCTGGTATTGGAAATGAGCTGATGGAGGGACTTGGATAGGACTGGAAATGGATGGGGGAGCTAGGACTGGAAATGGGCTGATGGGGGGGCTAGGACTGGAAATGGGCTGATGGGGGGACTAGAAGGGAGCGGATACTGGGTGGGGCTGGAACTAGAAGGGAGCTGATGTTGGGGGAGATTAGAATGGGATTGGGCTGGGAGAGTGAAATGGAGAGGGGAAAAATATTTTGTGTGGGAGGGAAGAAAAATCTACAATTGGCCGGGTATTGGGAGAGTAAGTGGGGATTGAGGATGGAGGGGTAAAATTTGAGTGGATGAAAAAGGAATGAGGAAAGAGCAAAAGGAGAAAGATTAGTATGTTAAAGCAGATGTAAGAGAATGGAAAAAAACTAGAAGAGAGAAGAAAGGACAAATGGACAGCAGACGATGGAGAGTTAGCAGAAGACACAAAGAAACCAGAAGAAAGTGTCTGGAGAAATTGCAACTGAAAAAAAAATGCACAAAAAGGTACAAAGATATCTCCTTATTTTGAATTAAAACTGGAATATGACAGCTCTGGGAAATGTGCATCATTAACGTCTGTGTTTGTTTAATACAAGAGGAAATTAATTTATAGTTTTATTTCTACATTGTTGTTGTACATTCCAAGTTTGGCTTTTTAGGGTTCCCAGTTTAATTATTGTCTTCCTGTTTCTAAATTGTGATTCCTTGTTTGGTGATGGTCTGTGTTCTGCATGTGTAACTGAGCTGAGGTATTCTGTTTATGTAATTCCTATTTGACATTGCCACTTGTTCTCTTTCCCCAGTAGGTCATGTATTGTTATTCTCTGAAATGTATTGGTTTAATATTTGCAGTGTTGCCTTTTGATAGGTAGGGTATGGTGCTTTGTGAGTCCTGGTAGTGCTGTTATGATACACGGGTTTGCTATGGATTCTAAATGGGCAGTGTTTGTAGTAGTTCCTAATGTGCCTGGCGGTTGGCACTGGATTATAGTAATATAGAAATCTTTTAGTCTTTCTTTAGCCATACACTCATGAAGAGGCATGTTTACTAAAAGTTAGTGTATGGTAACATTATGCAAATATTTATGCAAATGAGGTCCCTTATGCAAATAAGGCCCCATGCTGAGTCTCCGCGCATGGCCCTGCACCCCCCTTGGGCCACCCCTGGCTGTCGGTAAGGTTTGCTTGTTGCAGATGATACCAAAATCTGCAACAGAATAGACACCCAGGAAGGTATAGATAACATGAGGAGGGATCTAGCTAAGCTTGAAGAATGGTCTCAAATTTGGCAGCTGAGATTTAATGCTAAAAAATGTAGGGTCATTCACTTGGGCTGCAACAATTCACAGAAGCGGTACAGTATAGGGGGTGATCTAGACTAAAAATATAAAGATATTTTTGTCTCATCTCATTCTCTTGACTTCTTCTGATGTATTAAAATATACTGTCTCATTTCAACTGTTTTTTTCTTTCTCCAGGCTCTCTTAGCTGTACATAATTTTGTTTAAACTATTAGTATAGCAAGGAGCACTGTACTGATGTCAACAATCTACTGTTCTCATATCAACAATTTTTTTTAACTGAGTTACTGTAGTATCCCAAATCTGAATTAGTTCATTCACCTCTTTGTCTGACGGAGCTCTTTCTCTGTAACTCCAATTTTCACAAAATCTCTAGGAATCAAAATTAATCCCACTTAATCTGTTTCTGTGGTGATCTTTGTTCCATGATGTGAACTTTTAAATGGATACATATATACACTTGGAACGTTTTCATCCACATACCTCACAACCCACCTAAGGTGTGAATATGCATATTTTTATGACCGCATAATGTTGACTACATATTCAATCATTTGCATTCATTTTGGAGGCCATATTAGAAGTCTTGTATGGCAATTACACATGTAAATAGCAGCATGTACAAGTCTAGATAACATACTGTACACATGTAAATGTCAAGTCTGCAATGTTGCTATACACATGTGCAATTGTTATAGGATGTACCAATTCAAAAAGGCTTTGTTCTTGGCATGATTGGAGCAGTCCAAAAAATTATACATCTATTCCTGATCTTGCATGGGAAGATATATAATTTTTTAAAAATGTTCCCAGCAGTTTTTGTACCTGTTCCAAAGCATGCAAAAGTGACAGTAAAATGGTCATTTTGTCTAGGACTTTAGAAGAGTGATTTAAGGGACACTTGTGTTTAGCCCTCTAGTATTTAAAATGGCATTTAAGATGTAAAAATTTGCCTTTAGGATCTTGGCTCCTTAATTGGTTGCTCTTATATAATTTTCTGGTATATGGCTCCTATACATGTAAGAGCCACTCCATGGAGGCAAATTTTAGATAGGATGTGGAGATCTAAACTGAGAAGTTGAAGTTAGCACATTTAAAATTATGCTGGTACATGAGAATCGGCTCTGCTAAACATAGAGCCCTTTCTAAAATACACATCCACGGGCTGCAAAAGGAAAAATTTCAGAAAGATACATGTGAAAAAAATTGATGGGGGGTTGAGGGGGAAGCCAGTAACTTACATTTGTAAGTGCTGGCATCTCACAACAAGCACATGCAGATTTCGGCACTTAGATGTGCATCTAGGCCATGTGGCTAATGTAGACGTGCAGATGCTATTAATTAATTACAGAGGAAACCCTCTTGCTCCCATTTCAATTCAGAGAGAGAAATAAACACTGGGGTATGAAGGGATATATCCTCCTCAATCCCTCCTGTAAACCAATGGCCAAAAGAAGCACTTTTAAAATCCCTATTTGTGCCAAGGAGCAGGTATAAATTTGGACATGGACAATTTTGGGCTTACACGTGCGTACCCTAAGTGTAATCTGAGAGTCTAAACCAGAACATCTGAAAAAAATTCAGGCACATCCAGGTGCAAACGTGATTTCACAAATGTGGACATACCCAATAGGGATGGCTATAGGGGCATCTACTTAGACATCCCCAGAACTGTATTTCAGAGCCAAGATGTCTAGGATAACATAATAGTTAGGGTAGTGGATTAGGAACAGGGCAGACAGGGTTCATTTCCCACTTCTGCTATAGTTGAAATTGTGCTGAGTACTGTCGTAGGGCACCCGTCCAGGCGGTAGCCTGGGGGCAGGTGAACTCGCCTGTCTTGCTCCCTACAATTACTTGTTCAAGATGGCCGCCAAGGAAGGCTGCTGGGTAATGTAGTTCATGAAGCAAGGAGTGTGACCACCCGGTAAATAGGCAAAACAGAGAATTTTATTTCGGGGTTTCCCCTCCGCATTGAATTCAAAATGAACCTCAACATAAACTGGATAATTCTCCAATAAGGCAAAACCAAAAATGTGAAACAAGTTGAACAGAAAAATACAGGACTTACTTTTAAAACATTAATATTCCACTTGCTGTGAGGAACAGGCTTCTGAAGCTTAATCTGTGCTCCAGATTAGCTTCATTGTCAATTACTTTCAAAACAGCTTCCTCTCTTCAAGCCATGTACAGCACAAGTCTTTAAATGGCTTTCATGATACAGTCTTTTGGCTAGGCCAATACTCAGCAAAATTATTCATGCTCTTAGCCAGACAGAGAACATTGCATATCTTCAACATCTGAACCATTAGGTTCCTCCAGCAGGTCTATATCCATTTCATCTCCTGAATCACAGCGTCTATCCTGAACATCAGCTGTCTAGTTATTCTCCTGCCTTATTAGCTCCTGCAAACGTAACAACAGCTGTTCCCTATGGTCTCCAGCCACAGGCTTTTGCAATGGAGTTTCTCTCTCTTTTAAGAATTTAGCAAGCTCGGTTAGAGTGGAAGTTTGGCAGTCACTGGCATAAGCTCTGGGTTTACTAAAGCTTTGCTTTCCAGAATTCAGGGGCACCCAGCGTTTAGCACTGTCTCTTAACTCTTGAACAATGCCTTCAGTATGGCTTTGGTTAGGAAATAAAGAAAAGACATTCTCATTACCTTCCGTGTTTAAATGCTGTCTTGGACTATTTCCCCTTCTGGAAACACTTCTCTGACTTGGCAACTGTGTCCTGCACTGGGTTCCAGACACCCTCTGTTTCTCCTTTACTCTTGCTTGTGAGTTTTCCCAACCCAGCAAGTCTCTGCTTCCAGGCTTGTCCCCTTTAGAATCAGCTCCTCTTACTTGAACTGTTCCTGGAACTTGACAGACTCCAAACACTGCCTGCTCATCTTGCTGCTGCTGTGTTCCTCTCTGCTGTGCTTTTTTCTCTTCCTGTTGCACTTCTTCTCTTTCCTCCTTCCCTTACGTTTGTTCTAAAGCTGAAACACTTTTTAACTGCTGGTTTCCAGGCACCACGCCTTTCTTCCTGCCCACGTGCAGCTCATCAGTGCACAACCTAGCCCTGACATCACTAGGTGGGCGGAGCTTAGCACTCGGAATACTCTGCCTTGGAGGCTTGTGGTTTCTATGGGAACTGCCTTTCTCTCCAGATTTAAAGGAACAGGGCTCCTCTCCCTGCCATTCCATTTCCTCTGCACAGCTCTCCTCACCACACATTCCCCCCTTTAAGATATTACGGGCTGGGGTGCAATTCGTATCACAGCACGTAATTATCGCTGAATACTCTGCATCCTGTTCTTCACTGGTGAGCCTGGATAATGCGCCTGCGTTCTGGTGGAGCTTGCCAGCTCTATGCTCTATCCTGAAGTCATACGCTTGGAGTGCCATGTACCATCTTGTCAATCTGGGATTGTGGTCTTTCATCTGGCCAAGCCACTTCAATGGGGCGTGATCCGTCATTAATAGGAATCTTCTGCCTGCCAGATAAAATTTTAGCGATTCCACAGCCCATTTTACAGCCAGGCACTCTCTCTCAATTGTAGAATAATTCCTTTCTGCCGGGGATAGCTTCCGACTGAGGAAAAGTACCGGATGCTCGGCGCCATCGTACTTCTGGGAGAGCACAGCTCCCAGCCCCGTCTCAGAAGCATCTGTCTGAAGAATGAATGGCAGACCAAAGTCTACCCCACGCAACACTGGGGCCGCACACAGCTCTTCCTTCAGCATCTCAAAAGCTGTGTCCGCTTCCGTAGTCCATCTCAGCTTATTGGGCCTATTCTTCTTCAGCATGTCAGACAACGGTGCGCTCTTTTCTGCGAAATGCGCTATAAATCTCCGGTAATAGCCTACCAGGCCAAGAAAGCTGCGCATCTGTTTCTTGCTAGTGGGCTTCGGAAAAACTTTTACGCTTTCAACTTTATTCACCAGGGGCTTCACCACTCCATGACCCACCAGGTGTCCGAGGTATTTAACCTCCTGGCTGCCGAACAGACACTTGGCCGGATTCAGTGTCAGGCCCGCACTCCTCATTGCCTGTAACACCGCTCACACCCGGAACAAATGTTGATCCCATCTGATACTGTGAATGACGATGTCGTCCATATACGCCGTAGCGTATTCCTGATGGGGACAAAGCACCAGGTTGATGAGGCACTGGCACGTAGCCGCTGCTCCGTGCAGACCAAATGGCATTCATCTGAATTGGAAAAGGCCTACTGGCGTGCTGAAAGCGGTCTTCTGGCGTGATTCCCTGGTCAGGGGAATCTGCCAGTAGCCTTTTGTCATATCGAGTGTTGTCAGATAACGAGCTTGTCCCAATCGATCTAGGAGTTCCTCGATCCGAGGCATAGGGTACGTATCGAATTTGGAAATTGCATTTACCCTCCTAAAATTGATACAGAACCTCAGGGATCCGTCTGGCTTGGGAACCAGCACTATCGGGCTGTTCCATGGACTTTTAGACTCCTCAATTACTCCTAAATTGAGCATTTCTCTCACTTGCTGTACCACCTCTTGCCTCCTGGCTTCGGGCAGACGGTACGGATGCTGTCGTACCACTTCCCCTGGTGGTGTCAGGATCTCATGTGCGACAAGCCTGGTCTCTCCGGGCACCGGCGTCAGGACATCAGCAAAATCTCCAATCAGGCGTTGTAATTCCTGTTTCTGAGTCCAGGAGAGGCCTTCTCCCATCCCTGGCTCAAGATTCTTCCGACAATCCCCCAGCTGAGGACCCAGGTCATCGTCCACCTTTTCCTCCACTGACACTGCCAGTCCCTGCAGATCAGCATATCCTGTAGAGCCGAACCCCTGGGCTCCACGTGCGGTCTCTGAAATTATAGACACCTCCTCCAGAGGTGGGAATCCGATCCTTTCGCAGATAATCTGGGCAATACGATCACCCACGCTCACTGAAAAGTCCTCCGATCCGAAATTAAATAGGAGAATCTTCACTGCACCCCTGTAATCTGGATCAATTACTCTGGCTCCGACATCAATAAAATGTTTTACTGCCATACCCGATCGAGGCGCGATATGGCCGTAGCAGCCAATAGGTACTTCTATCTGCAGTGCCGTATTGATCAATGCTTTGCCATGCCTAGGGACAATTATGTCCTCGGCACTGTACAAATCAAAACCAGCCGCGTGCGGGGTGGCTCTCTTCGGGGCACGAGCTTCCGGACTCATCTTACAGTATCGCAATACGAATACAGGCTTCTTATTGGACTCCTCCTTGGGAAATTGTGGAGTGGACTTTGAACCCTTCCCAAACAACGGTTTAGGAGTTACTACTGATTTCACTGGCTTCGGACTGGGCATCTTAGGTGGAGTTCTCTTCACTTCTATCTCGTCCTTTTTATCCAATCGTTCCTGCATAACCCTCTGGAATTGAGGCCAATCTCTTCCTAGCACAACTTCTTGGGGTAACCGGGATACTACGGCCACAGGTATCTCTTTTTCTACTCCTAGTCCTTTTACTAGGACTTGATAAAGGGGATAGGTGGACGCAGTACCATGGACACACTTGATGTTAACTGTGCCAGTGGATAAACGGGGTGTCTCCCTACCTTGGGCTTTTATCCTGTTCCAGAGGTTCTTAGACACCATCGACTGATTGGAACCCGAATCCAACAATGCTTTGGCTGCTATCCCTTGCACAGTGACTGCCAATAGGAAACCCTCCCTGGTTTTCCCTGAATCATCCAAAACCAAAGCGGTTCTCATTCTACAGTCACGTTGTAGATGCCTCTCACTCCCACACTTAAAACATGCTTTCCTAACATTTTTCCTTCTCACATCTGGTAGAAAAACATCTTTACCCACATGTTTTGGCTTCAGATCACTTTCTGACATTGCATAAGGGTCTTTTCCAAAAGCTAGGCTCCGCTCTTGAGCTCCTCTATCTGCCTCGAGAAATCTCTCAGCGAGCGTAATGGCTTCTTGCGTATTTTTGCACCCTTGCAAGATCAGGAAGGAACGAATCTTTTCTGGAATGGAAGTCATAAACTGCTCCAAAATAATTACATCAATTATCATTTCTAGCGTTTTGCCCTCTGGCTCTAGCCATTTAGTAGCCAGACTTTTTAGGCGGTGGAACAACGCTCTCGGTGTTTCACCAGCAATTGGTTTAGCATGCCAAAACTTCTGGTGATACACTGAAGGTGTTAGACCCAGCCTCTCCTTTATGGCACGTTTTACCTCCATATAATCATTAGCAATGTCTGCTGGCACCGCTTGGTAGGCCGCTAACGCCTCGCCCGTAAGCGATAATGCCAAGCGTACTGCCCACTGTCCTTTTGGCCAACCAGCCAGTTGAGCCACGCGCCCAAATGCTTCTAGAAAGTCATCAAGGTTGTCATTGTCTCTCAATTGCCCAAACCTTAATGTGTCCTTGGACCATGGCCCAAAGATATTAGACAAACCCAGTCCTGGCGACTCTGTAGGTGGTGGATTAGGCTCTGATGTCTTCTTGGAGTCTTTCATCCACGCCTGCATCAGGTCGACCAGCGGCTTCTGCTGTGCCTCCAGCCTTGCAGCAGCCCGCTCCTGGATTTCCAGAGACAGATCTTTTTGCCTCTCAAACTGGTTTGCAATCCACGATAGGACTTCCTTTACTTCCAGCAACATCTTTGCTCTGCAACGAGAAAAAGAGAAAAGAGACGACCCAAGTGCGATACTACAATTGGTGCACTACTCTCTGGTTCCCAATCTCTGTACTCCTCCCAGTACCGGTATCCTAGCCAGCCCAGTTAGATACCCTTTACCTGGTACTGGTGTGTTTCGCGCTCAGCTCCAAGGTTGGGTCACCACGGGACCTGCAGTCTCCGTCACGGACTCGCTCAACTTCCCACGAAGTTTCCTGTAAACTTGGAGTTGTTCTGTCAGCTTCACGATTCTGGCGCATGCGTAGTCGAGGTCCAAAAAAAATCCGTAGCAACTACGCCACTCTTTCGTAAGTCACCCGTCCAGGCGGTAGCCTGGGGGCAGGTGAACTCGCCTGTCTTGCTCCCTACAATTACTTGTTCAAGATGGCCGCCAAGGAAGGCTGCTGGGTAATGTAGTTCATGAAGCAAGGAGTGTGACCACCCGGTAAATAGGCAAAACAGAAAATTTTATTTCGGGGTTTCCCCTCCGCATTGAATTCAAAATGAACCTCAACATAAACTGGATAATTCTCCAATAAGGCAAAACCAAAAATGTGAAACAAGTTGAACAGAAAAATATAGGACTTCCTTTTAAAACATTAATATTCCACTTGCTGTGAGGAACAGGCTTCTGAAGCTTAATCTGTGCTCCAGATTAGCTTCATTGTCAATTACTTTCAAAACAGCTTCCTCTCTTCAAGCCATGCACAGCACAAGTCTTTAAATGGCTTTCATGATACAGTCTTTTGGCTAGGCCAATACTCAGCAATTATTCATGCTCTTAGCCAGACATAGAGAACATTGCATATCTTCAACATCTGAACCTTTAGGCTCCTCCAGCAGGTCTATATCCATTTCATCTCCTGAATCACAGCGTCTATCCTGAACATCAGCTGTCTAGTTATTCTCCTGCCTTATTAGCTCCTGCAAACGTAACAGCTGTTCCCTATGGTCTCCAGCCACAGGCTTTTGCAATGGAGTTTCTCTCTCTTTTAAGAATTTAGCAAGCTCGGTTAGAGTGGAGGTTTGGCAGTCACTGGCATAAGCTCTGGGTTTACTAAAGCTTTGCTTTCCAGAATTCAGGGGCATACAGCGTTTAGCACTGTCTCTTAACTCTTGAACAATGCCTTCAGTATGGCTTTGGTTAGGAAATAAAGAAAAGACATTCTCATTACCTTCCGTGTTTAAATGCTGTCTTGGACTATTTCCCCTTCTGGAAACACTTCTCTGACTTGGCAATTGTGTCCTGCACTGGGTTCCAGACACCCTCTGTTTCTCCTTTACTCTTGCTTGTGAGTTTTCCCAACCCAGCAAGTCTCTGCTTCCAGGCTTGTCCCCTTTAGAATCAGCTCCTCTTACTTGAACTGTTCCTGGAACTTGATAGACTCCAAACACTGCCTGCTTGTCTTGCTGCTGCTGTGTTCCTCTCTGCTGTGCTTTTTCCTCTTCCTGTTGCACTTCTTCTCTTTCCTCCTTCCCTTCCGTTTGTTCTAAAGCTGAAACACTTTTTAACTGCTGGTTTCCAGGCACCACGCCTTTCTTCCTGCCCACGTGCAGCTCATCAGTGCACAACCTAGCCCTGACATCACTAGGTGGGCGGAGCTTAGCACTCGGAATACTCTGCCTTGGAGGCTTGTGGTTTCTATGGGAACTGCCTTTCTCTCCAGATTTAAAGGAACAGGGCTCCTCTCCCTGCCATTCCATTTCCTCTGCACAGCTCTCCTCACCACAGTACTAGAAATGTAGAGTGCATGCTTCTCTACACCCTCTGGTTGTTCTCTATTTGTGCCTCGGTCTAAAGTTAGATGTGACGCCGGACATCCATGATGTTTCTGTGCCTCCGTGTTCCTGGGAACACCCCAGCCATGCCCCCATTCAGATTTGGACATCCTCATGCTGGGAATGTCCCCACAGCCGGACTCTAAAATGGCTCTGGAGACAGCCTCTGCGCTTTCAACATCTCTATGCCTGTTTTTGGACATCCAAAGCACGAATAGGGCTTCTAAAATGACCCCCATATATTTCTGTCCTGCCCAGGCTATGACTCCAACATGCCCCTGTCTATTATGGACATAGCACACTCATACATGTGCAAATTTCACCCTTTCTAAAATGGCTGTTTACATGTGGCCATGATTTACACATGTACAGCTGTGGTCAACATTATTGGCCCCCTTGCAGTTCAATCCCTTAATGTCCAATATCTCCTAAAATAAGTGGCCAGTGATAGTGTTGAACTATATATAAATACATACTGTATATAACTGCTTATACATGATTAAGTTGTGACTGGGTCTTCTGCAATAACTTTATGCCTAAGTATGAAATTCATCACTTGCATATACTGTATAAGTGTCAGTGCTTGCACATACAAGGTGCTGAATGCTGTTGCGGTTTTTGGGACTATGTATTTTTAGAAGATCTTTACACCCGCTGCAGGTTCCAGAAAATACATATGTATTTCTCACATCCCTCTACATACTTTAGAAAAGCTTCATGTTCAAGAACTGCAAGAGGACTGTGCAGCAAGACTGGGAAACTGGCAGATGAAGTGTAAGGCGATACATTTAAGGAAGAGCAACTCAACTCTAGTGACATAATGCTGGATTCCACATTAGCAGGCCAATGCAGCAAACTGCTGTATGCTCCAGTACTGCATTTAGCTCAAGATCTTCCCATGCTAGTCCTGCTCCCCGATGTCGAAAACAAGCTAGTGCAGGAGAATTCTGAGCAAAACCACTGGGCTAAAATAGAACCCAGTGGGCAAACTATTTACTCTTCACTTGACACTTTTCATTAGCTTCAGGCAGGTGGAAAGATGCAGCTGGGAGAAAAAGGATCATCTGAGGTGAAGTCTGACACTTTACATCAGATGACCCAATCAAGCTCAGACTCCCTGATTCCCTGCTGACCTGTTCCAAGCCCTCGCCCACACACACAACTTCTATCCCACAACCAATCATTGGTGATCATTGGTGGCCCCAGTGACTTCTAACTCCCATCACCCAATCCCCTTCAAAAAACAAATGACTGACCAAGAGACCGTTACCGCCCCTGACCCCCATAGTACCTTCAATGCAATGGGAGGCAGGAGCACAGTCTCTTTGCCACCATCTTTAAAAATGGTAGCACCTGATCCCATGCAGTGCATCCTGGAATGTGCTGCATGGTGTTCGCCTACGAAATAAGTCACAAATTGCCTTATTTAGCAGACTGACCCCAACCCCCCTCCCCCCAAAGTGCATCCTGGGATACAAAGCGTGGGGTCATTCAGTTTGAGCTGGGGAGGATGACTCTGGGTTTTCTGGGGCAACCAATGATTTTTTTGAGGCAATCAGGGGTGAGGGTGGTGTGCAGGGATTTAGAACTTTTCCGCTTATGGAAGAAGTTGAGTAAACCCATGTGGACATTTGCCAACATTTATTTACACAAATTTCATTTTGAACTATTTGTTTTTTCAATGGGAAATTGTGAATTATAATGGCCGCTATGGTCATTTAGTATTTGTACAATCTGCTGTAAATTAAACTTGTTAAATAACGTTTAAAAAAATGGAGTTTGTCATCTAAAACAGCTACCTTACTGCTTTCTCCTGGAGGGAAAACATCAGTGGCATGGTTTCTGTTACCATTCTGCTTTTTCTTTCTCTCTCATGCCCTGTTCTCAGCATCTTTATTGGCATGCCTACAGGACACCATGCTTCTGATATCTCCAACCTAACGAATCAACTCCTGATAGGTTCGCTTGTCAGATCCTGCCAAGAAGTGCGTCTAAAACGCTCTGCAGATATTTAGAGATTATCAGGGGTAAGATAGAGAACTAAGCCCCAGGCTGTCGATTCAACTTGCTCACATCATATGACACCCACTACCCCCATATAGTATTCTGGATAAATTCCTTCTACGTACGTGTTTTGCTCCAGAACTTATTTTGCTTTTTCCATTTCTTTTTTTTTTTTTTGCTCTTCTTCATTACTACCCATAAAGTAGGACTACTATATTCCCTGATACCTGTATTAACTGACCTAGAAAACTATGGTCTGTTAGCCCAAGCTGCAACTGACCCAAAACGGGGAGGATAGTGGGCATTTGGTTATTTAAAATCATGTCTATACTGCCTAAGCAAAATGAATCATACTTAAGTGGTTTATAATGAAATAAACAGTAAAGTACTAATGAAAACATTACGGGATAAACATAACAGACCCATCACAAACAAAAAAGTTATAAAAACTATAAAACAATTACAAAATATTGCAAAAATTATGTCACCAGGATTTATGTCAACAGTAGTCTAGTGGATCTTCTATTAAAGGCCTGCATAAAATAGATGTGCTTTCCCTAGCTTTCATAATTTATTAAAATTTAGTTCCTGCCTTGCTATTAATGGGAGTCTATTCCACAATTCTGGGGCTATATCAGAAACAGCGCAAGCTTGCAATTGTGTTCTCCGCACAGCGTGTACTGCTAGCAAATTCTGCTGACAGGATCGCAAAATTCTAGTTGGAGCATACCAATGCAGAAAACCAACCAAATGTGAAGGCCTACCCCACTGCAAAACCTTAAAGGTCAGTACCAAAATCTTGCATGCAGCTCTTCACGGACACCCAGCGCAATTTTGCTAGTAAAGGTCTATCACCGCTACAACTTCCGGCAGCCACATTTTGCACAGCCTGTAGCCTTTTCAGTAGTATAATATGTCAGCCTGGATGAAGTGCATTATAATAATCAATAGTGCTAAGAACCCATGCTTGGACCAATGCCCTAATAGTGGAAAAAAATAAGAGACACATAACACCCTTTCTGCGTGGTGCTAATAGTCACCTCACAAGCTGCTTGTCAGAGAAGAGTACACCAGCCAAGTAACTTTTTATAATTTTTCAATCTTTACTCTTGGGGTTCAATTATCAGGGTTCTTTACTTTGGGGACCAGCATATACTGGGATGCCCTTAGCACTTGACATTATTACTCCTCTTCCCTTCACAGAAAAAAAAAGAGTCCAGGCCAGAGGTTGTAATCTGAACAAACAGTTTGCTTAAACTTTAAGAGTCATGGTATAAACAATGAATACAAAACTATATACAGGTAAAAGGTTTATCCTTCTCAGTTAAAGATGTAGTCACATGTAAGTTTCTTTTTATCTTCCTGGTTAGTAAGTTATACCTCTCCTTTCAGTTATCTTAAATCTCAATGACCAATTATACCTCTCTTCACCACACTTACTTGCACCTCAGGTTTGGGAACCTCTTTCTTTAGATATCACTGGTCAACATTGAAATCATTACTGACTTTAAAAGGCCCAAATCTGTAGTATCTTGGTGAGCTGAACATGAATATAACATTAAAAAAAATTTAATGGCTCTCGTTTTGAAGATATTGCTTGTAGTTCATTTTTGACGTTTCACCGTGTAAATTTATCCAGTAGGACATCAACAACATCCCATATAAGCTTTGAATGATGTAATGTTGCATCACATTGCATGATACCAGCATGCACACATCATCCAGAGTTGATTGCATCATTTTCTGATGCAATACTACTGCCAGATGGCTGCTGAAGCCATCTGACATCAGCAGTGTACTATACGCAGTCAGAAAGGAAAGTAATCTGGTATTCTGTTCCGATACTGAAAGCCTTATGAATGCCTTAAAAATCACTCATGACCCACAAGACTGGAGACTATTTATAGACTCTTCGAAACTGAGTCTGAAGGCTGTGCTTTTGAACAATGGAAACCGTCTTCCATCTAGTCCAGTAGCGCATGCTGTCCACATGAAAGAGACATAATATATAAACAATAAACATAATAAAAGAGATAATAACATAATAAAGAGACATAATATATAAACAACAATAAATAAACATACGATAACTTAAAGCATCTACTGACTTCCATTAACTATAACAAGTACAGCTGGCATCTCTGTGGTGACATGAAGGTAGTTGCCCTTTTAATGGGACTGCATCAGAGATATATAAAATACATGTTTCTTATGTGAGTGGGATAGCCGAGCAAGGGATTGGCACTACTTGCGGAAGGAATGGAATCGCAGGCAAAATGTAACAGTTGGAGAGAAGAATATCCAGCACCCAGCTCTGGTTGAGGCTCACAAAATCCTGCTACCACCCCTTCACATCAAACTAGGTTTGATGAAAAACTTCGTGAAAGCCGTGGACCGCACTTCGCCAGCTTTCCGATACCTGCATGAAAAATTCCCTCGACTCAGCGAAGGAAAGATTAAAGAGGGAGTTTTTGTGGGTCCTCAGATTCGAGAGCTCTTCAAAGATGACTGGTTCAACAACTTGCTGCAGGGTGATGCGAAACAAGCATGGAATGCTTTTCGCCTAGTGTCAACAAACTTTCTCGGGAATGTTAGGGCAGAAAACTACAAGGAACTAGTAGAAGACATGCTGATGCAGTATCAGAAACTTGGCTGCAATATGTCGCTGAAGATCCATATCCTTGATTCCCATCTCGATTTCTTTCCTGACAACTGTAGTATGGTTAGTGATGAACAGGGCGAATGTTTTCACCAGGATATCACAACGATGGAGTAAAGATACCAGGGAAAATGGTCCAATACAATGCTGGCTGACTACTGCTAGACACTCCCCAGAGAAGCTCCTGAACAGCTGTACAAGAGACAGGTGAAAAAATCTAAGAAGTAGTCTACAGAAAAAATCTAAGAAGTAGTTTTTACAGGTATTAACCGAAGGCCTATTATATTTACTATTGACATGCATTTCGTGATGTAAACATGAATTCTTGTAGATTACAAAAACACTAGAGCCAACTTTGCAATTTCACTGTCATATTCGTGTTCAGCATATAAAAATTGATAAGAAATGACTATTTTTATTTCAGTAACATGACTTTTGTAAAAATTTGTTAACCAGTGTATTTAGCACCTCTATCTATTATACCTGATGCTTTATGTGAGGCAGACATAGGTCCCCGAAGTTATCTGGATATCACTTATGGATCGGCTGCCTTTGGCATATGAGTGCTAGATTCAGTTCTTTTGAAGAGCTGAAGGCTTCTGTGTAAACAGACCCCCAAATCTGATCCACAGGGCTCCTGGCTCAGATGGATTGTGATCTGGATTGATGATACAGTTCTTGGAACCTTTGCTCAGACTGCAGGCAAATGTTCTCTCATTAAGAGACATAGGGATACTGGCAGGTTTTACACATCAACCCTTTTTTCTTCTACTTAATTACTGTCTTTAGCCCTGCTACTCACTTTTGATCTGCCCAAAGATCAGACACCCTGCACTGTTGGTACAGTGGCCATGTGCCAAAAACAGAAATTGGTTTCTGGGAGAGGTTTTTAAACAAACCTGATATTTCCTTCCCAGAGGTGTCTCCTCCTAGCTAGAAATGATTGGCAGCAAGAACCATCCATATGTGAGATTCTTCTCTAACTCCCTTTGTACTTTTCTAGTATGGACACTGGATGGTGCTGCTGATGCACCAGCCTATGTTTTTAATAGGCACTACATAAGACTGAGAATATCCGAGGCCAAAAAGACAGAAAACTATCCACCACTACTCCCAAATTCCAGATCTCAAGGGATAGATCCAAGACCTTAACTCCCATCCTAAATCTCAATCCCAGACTCTGTCAATCTAGATTTCTTAAACATACAAACTCTGTCCTTAGAAGATTAATTACCAGCCTACTCTTAGCCATCCAACTAAGCACTTCTCTAAAGCAATCATTCAAGTTATCAAGAGATTTATCAATATCTAGCCCCAAGGAGTCCAAAATTTGGATGTCATCTTCATTTAACAAAAAAAGAGGCCAAACGATCTGATCAAATGTCCGAGAGCAGATAAGAAAACTTTAAATAAGAGGAAGAGGAAAGAAACCTGAGGTACTCCACAACAAGTTTTATACATCCCACAAAAATCCCCATGCACCTGCACTCTCTACTCTCTACCCTACAAAAAAGATTGTAATCACACTAGTACTGTCCCTGTCAACCTTAGCCCCCTATAGCACTCCAAAGGAAATCATTCCTTGCCGTCTTTTTTCCATTTATTAAATCAAATACGATCATGCTATGATCACTATTGCCAAGTGGCCCCAAAATCCTTCTCTTGCACCAGATCCTGTGTTCCACTAAGGACAAGTTCCAAAATAACTTCCCCTCGTCGGTTCATGAACCAGCTGCTCCAAGAAGCAATCATTTATTTCATCTAGAAACTAGCTTTCTAGCATGTCCTGCTATGACTTTGACCCAGTCCATACTAGAGTAAATGAAATCACCCATTAGTAGTGTGTTGTAACTTTTGTTAGCTTCCCCGATTTCTATTAGCATTTCATCATCCATCTGTTCATCCATGCGGTAGGTAGTACAATCCCACTGCCTTCGCCTTCTGCTTTATAACATGGAACTTCTATCCACAGAGATTCTACAGTGTATTTTGTTTCCTGCAGAACTTTCACCCTATGTGACTCTGCCCTCTCTAACATAGAAGAAACCCCTCCACCAATTTGATCTACTCTATCATTGTGATATAGTTTGTACCCAGGATTGACAGTGTCCCATTGGTTGTCCTCCTTCCACCATGTCTCTGAGAAGCCAATCATATCTAACCTTTCATTTAGTGCTTTATATTCTAGCTCTCCCATCTTATTTTTTAGACATCCAGCATTACATACAGGCATTTTAGAGGTTGTATTTTATTCATATTAATGTGCTTTTCAGTTGATAGGTATAATTTGGAATCTTTTGGTTCTATACTGAAGGACATCAGGGTTACTTTTATCTTTGTTGGAACCTCTCTGCTGGGATGCCCTAATTTCCCTGTTTCAAGGATACATCCTTCTGAACCATGCACTCCTGGGCGACTGTTGGCTTTCCCCTACTATCTAGTTTAAAAGCTACTCTATCTGCTTTTTAAAGGTTAATGCCAGCAGCTTGGTTCCATTCCAGTTAAACTGGAGCTAATCCTTTTGGAAGAGCCCCTCCCTTCCCCAGAATGTTGCCCAGTTTCTAACAAATCCAAAACCACCTTATCTGCACAGTTGTCTCATCCACGCATTGAGACTCTGGAGCTCTGATGACCTTTTGGGTCCTGCGCATGGAAAGGGAAGCCTTTCAGAGAATGCTACCCTTCAAGTTATTGATGTCAACTTCCTACTTAAAAGCCTAAATCTGGCCTCCAGAACCTCCCTTCCTACACTTCCCTATGTCATTGGTGCCAACATGCACCAAGACGGCAAATTCCTCCCCAGCACTATCTAAAACCTTGTCTAGGTAGCGTGTGAGGACCGCTACCTTTGCATCAGGCAGGCATGGTACCAGGCGGTCCTCATGTTCACCAGCCACCCAGTTATATACATGCCTAATGATCAAATTGCCAACTATAACAGCAGTCCTAACTCTTCCCTGATGGGCACATGGCCCTGGAGAAATCTCCTCTATGCGAGAGAGTTTTACATCTTCTGGCAGACAGGCCCTAGCTACAGAATCATTTCCTGCCACACCAAGATGATGCTCTCCTTTCACATGACCTCTCTCCTCCATGACAACTGAGAGGCTGCCAGATCAGAGATGGGACTTCAGTACTATGTCACTATAGGTCTCATTTATGTACCTTTCTGTTTTCCTTATGTCCTCTGCTACTCTAGCCTCCAGAGATCGGACTTATTCCCTGAGGGAAAAGAGCTCCTTGCATCTAGTGCACACGTAGGACCCCTCACCAACTGGGAGAAAATCATACATGTGACACTCAATGCAAAAGACTGGATAGCCCCCATCTCGCTGCTGCATGCTGTCTGCATATTAATTTTTTTTTTTTTTTTGAATTTAAATTTTTTTATTGCACACATCAACAAAAACAGTAACAAACAGGCTGCAAAAAATTTCAGCCCCCAACCCCCCCATGCTATTTACTCCCCCCCTCACTACCCCCCTCCACCCCCTACCCCTCCCCCCCCCCCTTACCTCCCCTCCCCCCCCCCCCAGGGCCTCTAACCCGAGAACAATATCCTATGGGGCATTCTCTCGCTCCAAATATTTCCCCCAAATATTGGAAAAGCTCCTCAAACTCCCATTCTTCAGTGCGGTAAGTTTACACATCAAGAAAATCTGCCCCACCAGCGCCTGCACCTCCCCCAACCCCGGGATCCCCGGCTGCTTCCATCGCCGGCCCACCAAAAGGCGCACCGCTATACAACAGTAATTCAGGAACCCACTCTCCGCCTTATTCAGCCCCTCCGCCCCTATCCCCAAGAGGGCCACCGCCGGTAATAGCGTCAGTTCCTTACCTAAGATCCCACTCACCCATTCAAACACTCTTCTCCATACCTCATGCAGCTCCCCACACTCCCACCACACATGCAAGTATGTACCCGCCGCTCCACAGCGACGCCAACATTGCCCATCCTGTAGTTGGTACATAACCTGCAGCCGCACCGGCGTCAAGTGCCATCTATACAGAATTTTATAGTTATTCTCCAACAGGTGCGCCGCCAACAATCCCTTGTATCGGGTCCGAAAAATTTGCTCCCACTGTGCCTCATCCCAACAACCCCCTAAATCCTCTTCCCATCACTCCTGAAAGGCCTCCTTCCCCCCCGCAACTCCCATCAGATTATAAAACTGCGTAACCACTCGTGTGGGAGACCCCATGAGCCCCATCACCTCGATACCCGTGGGGTCCCAGGTCAAGCCAGGTAAGATTTTATGCCGGATATAATGGCTGAGTTGTAGGTATTGGTATTCCTTCCGACTCCGCCAGATGGTATTGCCTCCTCAGGGTGAGGAACGGAACCAGTCGTGTTCCCTCAAGCAGCTGTCCCACCCGTACCAAACCATTCTCCGCCCACCTGGTGAAGACGGGACTCTCCAATCCCGGGGGAAACTCGGGGTTCCCCCTAATGGGCACCAATCTAGACCTACCATCCCTTCCCAGCCAACCCCGCTGCCATTTATTCCAGAGAGCCACCGTCCGCCTAGTATAGGGATTCCGCACCAGGATGCCACGCCGCTGCTCTCTCGGAAGCCACATCCATTCCCCCAAATTCTGCACCCCCAACTCATCCCCTTCCATTTGTACCCACTCTTTCACCGCCTCTCCCCACCATTCCACAATAGCCCCCAATTGGGAGGCTTCTAAGTAGCGTGCCAGATCGGGGACCGCCAACCCCCCCTTATCCTTACCCTTCATCAAAATCCGCCACGCCACTCGACACGGCCTTCCTCCCCCCACAAAGTGCATCAAGAAGCGTTGCCACCGCTGTACTGCTTTCTTCCCCACCCCAATGGGCAAGGACCTAAAAAGATATAGCCACTGCGGCAACACCACCATCTTTACAGCCGCAATCCTTCCCAGCCAAGAAAGCCCTTACCCTGCCAAACCTCCAATTCCCTCCGTATCTTACCTTCCAGCCGCCCATAATTAGCCCCAAATAACTCCCCCGTCCGTCCGTCGGTGTGAGCTGTATTCCCAAATATTTTATCCCCCCCCCTCGCCCAACGATATGAAAACCGACCCTGAATCCCCTCCCGGGACGCCCTATCTAAAGAAATATCCAGCAATTCGGACTTAGATGCGTTAACTTTAAAGCCAGAACACTCCCCAAATTCCCGCAATACTATCTCTAATGCAACCAACGAGTCCAATGGTCGGGTTAATAGAAATAATAGGTCATCAGCAAAGAGTGAAATTTTACTGGTCACTCGTCCGCCCACCACCCCCCAGATCTCAGGGTTCTCACGTACATACTGAGCCAACGGCTCCATAGACAACACAAATAAAAGTGGGGAAAGAGGGCACCCCTGCCGCGTCCCCCGAAAAAGTTCAAACGCCTCCGTATATTCCCCGTTAATTCGGATTTTAGCCAACGGCCGGGTATAAATAGCTTTAACCCACTCCAAATACACCCCCCCTAACCCCATCCGCTCCATCACTTTAAACAGATAAGGCCAATAGACCCTATCAAACGCCTTTTCGGCATCTATAGCTAACAAAACCAACGGTTCCTCGCCGCGCTTCGCCTGCCAGACCGCGTTCAACACCCTCCGGATATTATCCCCCGCTTGCCGCCCGGGAACAAATCCGGCCTGATTTTCATGAATTAACCGTGGTAAATATTCCCTGAGCCGATTGGCCAAAACCTTTGAAAAGATCTTAAAATCGGACCCCAGGAGCGATATCGGTCTGTACGAGCCACACAATTGGGGATCCTTCCCCTCTTTCGGCAAAATAGTTATGCCTGCCGTACGCATGGTTTCAGGGATCAGTCCCCCTCCCGCAAACGAATTATACAACCTGGCTAACGGCTCACACAAGACCATAGCGAACTTTTTATAAAACTTATTCGGGAATCCATCCAGGCCCGGAGCCTTCGCGGCCGGCAACCCCTTAATAACCAAGGCCACTTCCCGTTCCTCAATAGGCCGGGAGAGCCAAGCCGCCTCCTCCACCCCCAGACTCGGGAGCTGGACTTGCAGAAATTTCTCCACCGGAGCCTGCGAGCTAATCCCTTCCACCGCATACAACTGCTTATAAAATTCTACAAATCTATCCTGAATCTGCTTACCGCCCCTCACCGCACGCCCCTGCGCATCCCGGATTTTTGTGATAAAATTCCGTGTCCGAAGCCGCTGCAATTTCCGCGCCAAAAGGCGCGATGGCCGGTTGCCCCATTCAAAGAACTGCTGCTTCAATTTGTCTTGGGCAAATTTAAGCTCCGCCAGGTCTAACTCCCCCAGTTCCCGATTGAGGCGTCGCAGCTCCTGCTCATGTTGCTGCGGGACCTTTCCCACCTTCTGCAGCACTTCCAGTTGCTGAATCTGCGCCCTTAAGGTGTCCTTTTTACTCTCCCTCACCCTCTTCAGGTAAGAGCCAATAGAAATCAGCTCCCCCCTTACTACCGCCTTCAAACATTCCCAAATCGAAGCTATCCCACACTCCCCATTATCGTTAATTGTCAGATAATCCTTTATCCCTTTCTCCACTCTTAACACTACCTGCGGGTCATCCAATAGAGATTCATTAAGCAGCCACCCCCCCCCTCTTCTTCCCCTGGGGTCCGACCCTCAGGTCAATCCACACCGGGGCATGGTCCGAAAGCGTCCGTTCGCCAATCTCACAACTCTCAACCGCCGGTAGCAGGGGTCTCGAAACCCAGATCATATCTAAGCGGGAAAAGGAGTGGTGGACCGGAGAGTAAAATGTATAATCCCTCTCTCGCCCCCTCACCTCCCTCCAAGTATCTGCCACCCCCAGAGTAACCCCCATAACCTTTAACAAACGTCGAGCTTTTGCCGTCCCCTCCCCTGCCCCTGTGGAATTATCCAACCTGGGGTTGATAGTCAAATTAAAGTCCCCGCCCAACACCACCTGTCCTTCAGCAAATTTATCCAACGCAGAATTTAATTCCTGGTAAAATGGCCCCTGCGCATCATTCGGGCCATAAAGATTAACAAAAGTAAAAATCTGGCCATACAATTTAAGCTTAAGAAAAATATACCTCCCTCCCCGATCCTTCTGGAGGGCACTCACTTCGTGCGGTATAGTACCCCGAAGTAGGATACCCACCCCCCCCTTACGCCCCGCTAATCTGTTGGAGGAGAACCACTGATCCTTAAATTTATTATGGGACATTCGCCACTCATCCTGTTGTTTCAAATGGGTCTCTTGCAAAAATATTATATCCCCCCGTAGGCGTTCTATTTCCTTATACACACGCTGCCGCTTAGCCGGCGCATTCAACCCCCGCACATTCAATGTAATCACCCGCAGCTTATCCATCCAGCACCTTGCCCCCCCTCCCCTTCACACAATTCCAACTTGAGTAAGAGGTCCCCTTCCCCTCCCCCCCCCCTCCCCCCCTCCCCCCCCCTCCCCCCCCCCCCCCCCCCCCCTCCCCCCCCCTCCCCCCCCCCCCCCCCCCCACCCCCCCCCCTCTCCCCCCCCCACCCTGCCCGGGACCACTATGTTGATCCATAAGAGGCATGGCATCACCTCCCCGCGGACCCCACAAAAGCCTTTACACATAACCAATGGTACACAACGCATATACAATTATAATTCCTGTACCCTACAATCCAATGCATCAGCTACTGTCCTCCGGTCTGGGCGAGCGTCTCTGCTGTCTCCGCAGGCGCTTGTCTCCTTTTTGCGCTCTTTGCCACCCGCCCGCTCGCTCCCCAGGCCGGCGCTCACTCGTAGACTCCACTGCCAGCAGAACCGGAACATCCTCCCAGCCCGCCTGCTGAAGTACCCGCGCTGCTTCCTCCGGTGTCCGAACGTGAGAGGTAGTCCCATCAATCGAGAACTGCAGCCCAAAGGGGAAAGTCCACCGATATTTAACCTGCTGCTCCCGAAGCCGTTTCGTTATCGGGGCCATTTCCCGCCTTTTCCGAATAGTAATGGCGGACAGATCTGCATAAAGCTCGACCCGGTGGTTCTCCCACTTCAGCTCCGGCATCCGCCGAGCAATCTCCATAATGGCATTTTTAGTTGAGTATTCATGGAAGCAGGCCACAATATCCCGAGGCTTGCCATCTCGGCGGGGGCCCAGCGCCCGGTGCGCACGGTCCAAAGTCAGACACCGCGTGGTCCCCGGTCCTTCTGCTTGCTCCAAAATCTGCTTACTAAGTTGTCCCACCAACCGCATACAGTCCTCTTTTTCATTGCTTTCTGGCACTCCCCGGACTCTAATATTAGCCCTCCGGGAGCGGTTCTCTAAGTCCTCAACCTTTGTCCACAACTCCGCCAAATCTCCATCCCAGGCAGCCACTCTGGTGTGTAGGCCCTGTACAACCTTGTCCTGGGCCTCCACTTTGCCTTCCACCTCCTCCAGGCGACCGCCCACCTCTCTCATCTCTCCCTTCAGGTCCTCCATCCATATTTGGACATCTCCTTGAAAGCTGGCAAGGTCTTGCCGGAGCTCCCCGAACCAGGATTTTATTTCACCCCACAGACCCGCAAGCTCACTTGTCTGCTCCTGTGCAGCTCCCGACGGTGACTTCGCCCCATCTCCCGCCTGCGTTCCCGGCGCCGCCATTTTGCTCTTTACACCAGCGCTCCCCGAGCCTCCTTTATAGGCAAAAGCCTTCAGCTCCGCCGCGCCTTTCTTCATCGCGGCCCTCCTGCACGCCCACCACTTGCTTATACCCCAATTCTGGGGGATTTTCCGCCGGTATGCTTTGAGTGTGTACCAATTATTCACCCGGTCCTTCGGAGCTCCACTCTCACGCTCCCGCTCGGATCGGTGACGTCATTTCCTCTGTCTGCATATTAATTTTAAGGTTTTGTTTAGCTATTTAAGTTGTTTACTGATGACATCCTCCTTTACATGCCGTTCTTGATAGACCAACCAGTGCTCTCCCCAAGCATCCCACCATGCCTGCGTGCTACCTTTCCGCCTTCCCAACTGCCTCTCCTCAGTTAAGTTTTAAAGCTGAGACAAAGAGAGAGAGAGCAGAGAAGGGAAAGATAGAGATAGAGAAAAAACAACTCCTGGGGAGGTGGGTGGGTTGTGAAGACTTATTCCTGCTGTTCCCAGAGATCACCTTTTTACAGGTAAGTAACTGTGCTATCTCCAGGAACAAGCAGGAATGAGTCTTCACATATGGGGACTCCCAAGCTCAGATGCCCAGAGGGAGTCCTAGCATGTTGCATGTCTAGAACGAGCCATGCCATTCCTCAGGACCTCAGGCATCCTGGGGATGGAGGGTAGGAGTTGAATACAGGAAAGGAGCTGTGGAACAGCTGGTTAGAACAGGGCTTCAAAAGGGGAAGACCCTGTATAGAGGGCATTTAGTAATATAATATTGTGATCTGGGCCTGCCTTGTTGGCATTGCACAAGTCCACTGAGGTAGATATGGATCTGTTAGAAGAGCCAGTGAATGTGCTTAAGAGGTACCTCACTGAGAAGTAGAGGTAACAAAGTAGAAAAAACAAGTGGAGGTCAGAACCCTTCAGGGCGAGAACAGCCCCAGGGAAAAAAAAACTGGGGTAGTAGAAGAGGTAGAGCTTCAGCAGAGACGCAGAAGGTACTATTGAAGTAAGCTTAAGCTAGTTTGGTCCAAAAATAGTACAATCCTTGGACCAAGAGAATAAATGAGTCTGGCTCAACTGGACTGGGGTTGGAAGCAGTCCATGTAGGGGAGAAAGGGTGTGGAGACCCCTGTATCTGATAAGAAGGAAGGACAGACCGTGGAGACCCCTGTATCTGATAAGAAGGAAGGACAGACTCAGGAGCGTTAAGCTTTAGAGTAACTGAAGCTCCGCAATGTCTTTCCTAAATGGGGTTAATTAGGAAAGAAAAAAGGGACATGGAGAGCTTCAGGAGTACCTAAACCTAAAAAGGTTATGGTAAGGAAAAAATCTGTTAATTACCACAGGAAGTGGTTATAGTGTAGCCCCCAAAATACGTTGGCACAGCATTGATAGGGGTAGTGCCCATCTGTCTGGATCAGGTAGATATGTAAGGATATCTGAACCTAACAGAGAGATAGATAAGTAGATGGATACAGATCTATCAAAAAACATATCTCATTATATCTGTATATATATATTTATATATATATATATAACTATATATATATATATATATATATATATATATACACACACACACATACACCCATAGGGTATATATATGCATATATGTATAAAGAGATATGTATGGGCAGAAAAACACACAGATAGATATAGATAAGTATATATATGTAGCTATATATAGTGTCGCCACCTCCTGGCCGGGCGTATAGCCGGGCAGCAGGAGAGTGTCGCCTTGTTGCCCCTTGAATAAGGTTCACCAATATGGCCGCCAGCTAGGGCTGCTGGGTACTGTAGTTTACTTATTCTATCAGGCAAAGTAGTGTGACCACAAGTGGTTAGGCGAAAACAGAGAATATTTTATTTCCTTGGGATTTTTCCCCTCGCATCAAATTAACAGTGCTGAACTCAAAAATGGATTCTTCTCCAAAAAACAAAGAATAAAGCTTACAAGTTGAATTCACAGGTAGGTCAGTTTAAGCAGTTAACTTTGACACCGGAATTAGCTTCCAAAGCTCAGGCTGTAAACTTTCTTTAAAGCAAGTTACTTTCACAGGAAGACTGTTTTACTCACAGCTTCCTCACATACAGACAGCTTCCAAATGTCCATTAAGTTTCATTTCACTTCCAGGCACATAGGAGAAACAGCTTGGCTTAAAACCTCCAGTTATTTTCCTTTGCTGTATCTTTCATTCAAACAAGCTTCACTACTTTAAACATTCATTCATTCACATGTGCTTTAGGCTTCAGCTCACCTCCGGCTTGTTTGCCCTACAAAGTGAGCATTGTATTTCTTCAGGCTCATTATCATAAGATTCTACTTCCATCTCCTCTACAGATTCATTGCAGCAGTTCTCAGAGGGTACCTGGTCGTAGAGCTTACTATTCTGCTTCTGCAACAGTTCATTTAATTTTTCTAGCAATAGTTTATTCTGCTCTATTTCTTCAGAGAGACTTAGATTAGGGAATGCAGACAAGCTATTCTCTCTACTTTTACAGCTTTGCTGGCTAGCTGATTTACTTCCTCCAGTAGGAACTAACTCCTTCAACTTTCTCTTATGCAGGGACTCTGGAACATACACTTGCCTGAACTCTGGGCCTCTTAGTTGTTCCCCTCCTTCCTGCTCAAAGCCATGCTGCCTTCTCTCTTCAGACGCTTGTCTCCCTCGTGGCAATTTCCCTGTTAGCTGGGTCTGCCTTGGACCTGTTGCTCCTAGATCCCACAGCTCGTCTCTGCTCTTAGTTCCAGCTCTGCTCGAGCCTCCCAAGGCTCCTCTGCTGCTTCCTGGAGCTCCTCTCGAGACTCCTTTCCTTGCACTCGTGCCTGTTCTCGTACCGGCTCTTTCTGTTCCCGTCCTGACTGACTGCTCAAACTCAGCAGTTTTAAACTGATCTTTCTTAGGGACCACACCCTTCTCCCAGCACACATGGGAGCTGCTAGGATTCCACCTAGCTCTGACGTGCTGACGTGGGCGGGGCTTGATGCTGGCTGTACTCTGACTCAGAGTTTCTTGGTTACTAGGGAAACCCTGAATGCTAGCATTTTTAAAGGAACAGGGTTCCCTTTTCTGCCATTCCCTTTCCTCTGAACTGCCTTCGTCATCACAATAGCTATATATACCTATATGAATATGCCGGTATATAGACACTTGTCTCCAGGTGTATGGATGGAGAGATGTCCATAGAACTTCATCCCCTCTAGGGAGAGAGGAAGATGTATTTGACAGCAAGATGGTTGATACCTGCTTGAAGAGATATATAGAGAATCCTCTTTTCCTGGTTATGACTGGTAGAGTCAGAGGAAAAGTTTCCCTGACAAGAAGAGTCTGAAGTCTTTACAGAATTTGAGCTCTTGGATAACCAGGATGGCCTACGTGAAAATTGCAGAAGATAATTTCAGTCTGCAGACAGGAAGTCCAGATCTCTCCAGAATTGCAGTATGGAGAATGGATAGAGGACGCCCCTGGAGGAAGATACCCTAGTGACCCACCTATGAGGTCAAGATGGGTATTAGGCGTCCTCTAGCTGTCTTTGAAGAAGCTTATCTCTGACTAGAAGATTCAAGGAGATATGGGCCAACTCAGGGAATTGGCCCTCCTTGAGGTTTTCACAGAATGAAAGGCCTGAGGCTTATGCCTCAAAAGAGATTTAAGATGAGATGGTAAGGGTAGGGAATACCTGCCAGACATGGAACATGACTGGGGGACCCCTCCTAACCATCTGAGGTTATCTGCTAGGCCAGATACTGATGCTCTTTAGCAAGGGCCCATAGTGCAAAGCTACTCTGTAGAGATGTAGAGAGCATGCTGCATGTTGGTTAGAAGAAAAAACTGGCTGTGGAAAGCCAGTAGGCGACCAGCTATTCTGCCAAGACAAGGGGGCAAAGAATAGAAGGTAACCAACCAGACTGTGATAATAGGGTTTCCCAAACGAGGCTACTAACCAGTTTGGGACCTAGCAGTAAGGCTAGGAGGATTGCTAGTGGAGGGGAAATCCTGGTTGTGTAGTGAACAAAACCTGTGGCTTAACCACTAGGAATTGCTGTATGTGCAGCAACTACCAGGGCAGCGTGGAAAAACTCATTTTCCCTCTTTCTTTTTGGATTGGGAAAAAGAAAGAACAGACATGGTAGGATTTCCTATAGTCTGATGAGCTGCCCTAAGGTAACAAGGGGGGGAACAATTCCAAAAAGGAGAGATCCCCCAGTAGGACAAGCAGAGGACCATAGGGGCTTACCGGTTTAAAGAGTCCCTCTTACAAACCAATGTTATAGGAAGAGGGAGGTAAGACAGAGTTGCAAGAGACCGACTATGGAGGAAGTCTCTGACCGATGAGATGATACATGCCAGTACAGGGAAACAACTGTCTATTGATAGATGTTACCTCTGTTTCCTCCAAGAGGAAAAAGAAAATCTGTTAAGTATGGGCATGAGCATCATATGACTCTTAGGGGTATGTTTACTAAACTGCGTTAGTGTGATTCGCGTTAGGAGCCGCATTAGTGGAAGAAATGCCAAAAAAGGACATGGGCAGTACATCGTTAGTGATAACGCGCGTTATAACGCGCCGCGCAGCAACAATCGTTACAGGGCGCGTTACTGCGCGTTAAGCGTAAGAAGGCGCGCAGACACCCAAATACAGAAACAGAGCTGTAGCACAATGGTTACTACACAGACCGATGGTACAAGGGGCATGGGTTCGATTCCCCAGTGTGCCTAATGAATAAGGCTGGCTGAGGCGTCATGTGTAACCCTTTGAAAGCCTACTATAGTATTTTAATCCACAGTCTGCAGCCGGGTTAATGTTTGCATATGTCAGGAAAATTGTACCCGTCTTATTCAATATGTCCCAATAGGGACGTTCCCTCTGCCATGGTCATGTATTATATACCATTTGATAGGAATATTTAGGCAGAAGTTTGGATCCCGAAAGTTTTGGGCTTGGCCTGGAAAGGGTTAAGTATTGGGCTGTGAGGAAGTTTAGTTGTACTGTAATAGTGCTGCCAGCAAACACACCCTCACAGTGGCGTAACCTAAGGTGCCACATAAGGCACCCTAGAAGGCACTCCACAGGGCACATTATAAAGTGCGCTGTCTGCCAAGGCACCCTATAATGTCCCTTATAGGACAGCATATAAGGCACCTTATAAGACGCTTTATAGGGTGCTGTATAAGGCGCCTTATGAGCCACCCTAAGGTGACAGTACCCTGAGGGTGGTTCTGCTGGCAGCACTAATATATAATAAAAATAGACAATGCCTAAGACAGCCCTATCGATGAACCCCACTGTGGGTTGTGAACCCATGACCTCTGGCTCCATGGGCAGTGAAGTAACCAGTGGGCTAGAGCTGCTAACAAACACCTGGCTGGCTACAGGAGAACTGCACGGCACCACACCCACATTCTGCTGTGGTTACCAGGGAGATTACATACCACCACCCAACCCACCCTCTGGGGCTCAGGGTGGGGGACAGGATCTCCCACCCACAGATCCACTTTCTACCCCCCTGCAATGGTGGCAGTAGAGGGGACCATCACCCCAGTCCTGCTAGGGATCAAACACTCTACAGGGCAGGCAATGCAGAGCAGTACACATCCATAACGCAATAGCAGACAGACGGCAGGTCTGGAAATGCTCAGCTGCCCCCCACCATTATCTGACATTCTCCAGCAGCAAGCCTCCAGCCGCTGCACCCTGCACGGTGCTCCAGCAAGACACATACTAGCTGCAGACAGTCCGCCAGCTAGTCCATAGTGCATGGTCCTGGAGGAGATGCATGTACCCAGAACGGGGATATTAGCATACATACCAAGCAGATAAGTCAGTGATTGGGCCCCAAAAGGAAACCCATAAATATCACATAAGAAAAATACTATATAGCACTATGGGGGAACCTAGCCATGCCATGGTCACTGCTCAGTCAGGGGGAGAGTGACCTCCCAGCAGGACATGCTATGGCCACCCTGTCCGTGCAGGTGGTACCAGGCACTACAATGTCCGGCCATTGCCCTATGCCCTGTGCAGATGCGGCCAGGCCAGGCCAGGCCACCCTATCCAGGCTATTCCCACGGTACCTTGCTCCTCATTATGCACATACCTCATTATGCACATTCCCACGGTACCTTGCTCCTCATTATGCAGGCCAATACTGGCAACAGTGCTAGCAGTGTGGGTTGTGGAGGGTGTTGGCAGCCACCACACACTGGATAGACAGACACACACTCCCCACACCTATGCCAGCATTGTACAACTATAGAGGTGTTGGGCAGCCCAGGCCACCACACCAGTCCTGAGCACAGTGCAGGCATGGCTATGGTACGCAATACTGTAGGAGTCACCCCCCAGATTGGTAAACACTGTCAGACACAAGACCTGTAGCACACTCCACAGACATCAGAAAGGTTGCTATGATGCAGCTCACTCCGAAAATTGTACTTAACCTAGGAATTGCTATCTGCCAGTAATCATAGCAACCTTTTGATAGATGTGTACCATATTCCCAGGTTTAGGGTGGCATTACTAAGGTATGCAAGTGCTAGTATTGGGAGATGCACGCAGAGCCCAAAGTCCTGCCTCTCCAGGAGGCTTTGGATAATGGAGCCTGTGGGTGTGGGTGTGTCTGCCCCTGTTGGCTGCTGCTTTACGGCAGAGGTTCCCAACTCCAGTCCTGCGGTGCAAAACACTGTTCGGGTTTTCATGCTGTCCCTCATGAATATGCATGAGATACATCTGCATACCATGGGGGTGGCGCATAGAAATGCAGCACAGGCATCTTTATCAGAGGCAGCATGGAACCGGGATGGTGTTTGGCCCTCCAGGACTGCATTTGGGAGGCTCTGCTCTAGGTAATGTGCATGTTTATGGTGTCTGTGCTCTGTAGGGTAAAATGTAGGTGTTTTGGGCATGTTTATGTCATCTGCAAGAAAGGTTTTGTCTGTATTAGCACGTTATAGTAGTGGGTAAAATATGAGGACTGGGTTGGGGGAAACCACAGCTGGGACTTGAACCTGTGACCTTCTGCTTCTGAATACACTGGTTTTGTGCATTGCACCACCATGTTATCACAGAGATGGTGCATTCCCTGGTGATACCATGACTGTTGGTCAGACAGGGCCTGTCTGTTGCAGTGCATGGCACCCACCTACACAGGGCTAGGCCACAGTCTGCTCTGGACAGCTGCCACTGCCCCCTCCACCACCAGTATCCCTCAGCCACCATGCTGACATGCCCTTCTGCTGGTGGAGCTGGTGGTGCGCAGTCTCAGGCCATCCAGTGTGTGGGTAGGCGGCTGCCTATGGTGCGGGTTCTGGGGTAGGGGTGCCTGCATAGACGTCCATGCTCCCCCCCCAGCCCCGCCTGCCAATGTTCCGTGCCCTTGAGGGTAGCTGTTGGGTACTATCCCCTGTGACACTTTGGGAAACCCACTCATGCCCATGTTGGACCTTCAGCAGTTGCTGTCTGGCTGCTCCGCTGTTTCAGCATTCGTATGGGCCACCTAGGCATCACCCTAGTCCGCACTGTGGCCCTGCTCCACCACAGCATGTGCCGCCTGCGGCCCTCTGTATCCCCTTCTCCGGCATCTGTCCAGTTGCCGTTCCGACATGCCCGCCCTGATGTTGAGGGACATGTGCACCTGTCTGATGGTGGGGAAAACCCTGAGCAGCGCTATGTCACTGTGGGCTCATTCACCTTGTATGGGAACGGCGTATAGACCCTTCCACGATTTATATCTGTTCTATGGAGCTTACTCGGGGAGGGGAGGGGTTGATGTTTCTCATTGATACCACTATTGGCCAGCTTGGTTATTGTTTTTTTTCCAGTCTGTTGGGGTCATTTTCAGTGTTTCTGTGCCCTTTTGTTCTGTGCACATGTATCACACTTATCACTGTGTTTTGGTTTCCCTGCCTGGGCTGTACATTGCTGACACTGAAATGGTTTCTCTCCCCTGTAATGTGCCTTTAACGGCAGGTTTTCATTCGCGTTGGAATTCAGCCCTGAAATTCAGCGCGTTAGTGTGAGGGGAGCCTCTCCCCGCCCACTCTCCGCCCATTGACCCCTTCTCTCCGCCCTCTCTCTACCTTCTGCGGTGTTTTACCGCACCGCAGAGCATTACGATCGCTAGCGCGTCATAACGCGCTAACGATCGTTAACATTACATAACGCGCGTTATGTACATTTACCACAGTTTAGTAAACATACCCCTTAGAGTTAGAGAAAAGATGTCTCATGAAGAGATATCTAGGAGGGTTAGGATGAAAATTGGTGCAGATACTTCAAGTGAAAAGAAGCAGACTGCCACCCTAACCACCAACCAAGAGGGACAATGGTCTATTTGAAACCCTGCGACTGCTGGGTTTGTTGACCCTGTTGAGGTTGTGGATTCTTCAGACCAGGGCGATGTTTCCCCTGTTTGGGAACATCTGTGTGATGGGCAGATGATGGATAAAACCTTCTCCCCCTAGGGGAGGAAAGTTTGGTAGGACATTTCCTACCTACTGGGAAAGCAGAAGGCGTAGGATAGCCTCTAGAAACAGGACAGTCAGTTGTTAACTGAGCAACCTAGAGTAAGGACTCCTTGTTAAAGAGATTTTCTCCAGTGCGTGGAGTATTTCCCAGTCTAAGTTGTGTCCATTTATCTAAGTCTGAAGCTTGGAGCTAGGCTTTACGTTCTGCTCCTATAGCTATAGCAGAAGTCCTGCTAACAGACTCAAAGGAGTCTATGGAAGCACGAGTAAGACACCTAGAGATATTCTGAGCATGACTAACCAGTGAGGAATAGTCTGCACTCTTGGGCTCTGGAAGAAAAGGAGTCAAAAGATGTTATTTCTTTGTGACCTCCTCAAGAGATAGACCCATATAAAAAATATATGAGAGAATTCTTGCTGAAAGCATAGATGCCTGGAAGGTTTGACGTCCAAAGGCATCTAGTGTCTTAGACTCACGACCTGGTGGATAAGAAGAGTGCTTTTTTGTACTCTTCACCCGCCTCATTGCTGATTCTACTACAATGGAATGATGAGGAAGTTGAGTCTTTTGAAACCCTGGAGAGGGGGGCACCTGATACAGAAGATCAGTTGCTCTGGAAGGTGGGGGTACCCTTAAAGGAGCTTCCCACATTCCTAGAAGGAGATCCTGTAAGGAATGATGCAAAGGAAGCATGATGTTTTCCTTTGCTTTGCCAGGAATATAGAAGGATCCTGTATTCCCTTGTGTAGGATCCTGTCCAGGAATAGAAATGGCAAGTGATTTTGCCATATCCCGGAGGAAAGCCTGAAAAGAAGGATCCCCAGAGGGAACTTCCTTTGAATAGGCTAGATCTGATGAAGAACTAGCATTAGCACCGAGGGATCATCCAAGTTCATAGGGATAGAAGATCCTGAATTGTGCAGTCTGGGATCCTTAGAGGATGGTCGCCGGTACTGCCCGAAGTCGGGACCAGCGACCGTCGGTAGCACATCGTCCATGCTAGGGATCGATTCCAAACTCAGTATCGAGAGAAGCGAGCCTGATGAGAGAAGCATGGAAGGCACCGACGGCAATGGTATTGTGGATAACGGTACCGGCTTCAGTACCGTATCCGATACCGGTGGATGAAGGCCAGCCGGTGGCAACTCTAACGGCATCCAAGACACCGAGAGTGCCGGATCCGAATCCTCAGAACCGAGCCTTCGGTACCATCTGGCATAAGTACCAAGGCAAGTCCGTACCCAGTCCTCCAGACTGGAGATCGATTCCAGACTTGGCATCGAAGGAAGCAAGTCTACTGATGCAAGTCTGGAGGGTACCGACGTTGGTACTAGTATCGGTACCGGGGACGATACCGATACTGGAAGGTCAGTCTGCAGCGTATCCAACGGCCCCTTAGGTACCGAGGACGCCAGACGACGATCCTTGGTGAGGAATGTTTCATCCAACAACAATGCCGATGCCGGGGTATCGGTACCGCTCGAAGCGGATGCCACCACCAGGCATGGCTCAGGTATGTTCTGTGAGGGGTGAACCTCAGGAACAACCTGAAACCCCACACGGGTTTTGGAGGCCGAAGACTCCCACCGGGGTTTTGAAACCAGTGGATTCTCGAAAGCAAGGCCGGAGGCATCTCTACGCTGTGCATGAGATTTGCCACTCGAGGACTGGCTAGTCTTAACAGACTGTTTTTGGGTTACCTGATCCTGTGTAGAAGATATGGTCGGTACACTGAAGTTGGATGGGGACCGCGTGTCGAGGGAAACTCGATGTTGAAAACTTCTTCTCACAATAGTATTGCAGGAGGGACACTCCGGAGGAAAATGGTCAGGACCCAAACAGGTTAGACACCAATTGTGAGTGTCCAAAATTAAGGTTGTACCGCCACAGTTTGTACATTTCTTGTGAATAGTGGCTGGCGGTTCCATGAAGGAAAGTGGAGAGGCCTAGCAGGCCTGAAAAACCGTGAGACACTAGGAAGGAAAAAAAATATTCCTTAAAAAGGAAAAATTTTTACAAGAAAAGAAAAAAGAAACACCGGCGGTACCGGTGGCGTCGGGAAAGGCAGCCGCGACCACAAGAAAACTAAAAAATAAAAGATGAATTTTCTGCGGTCACAGGAGGACGTCCTGCCGGCTCCGCGGAAAAACGAAAACTGAGGAGAGGCAGTTGGGAAGGCGGGAAGGCAGCACGCAGGCGTGGTGGGATGCTTCAAAGGCTTTCTGATTGGACGCTGGGAAGCGTTCCCGCGCAGACTCCGTCGGTACCGACGTACCCATATGTGAAGACTCATTCCTGCTTGTTCCTGGAGATACAATTTATTTATTTCAAGTTAAAGAATAGTTTACCCCATCCTTCCTTCTATGCTAAACTATACTCTGATTTGATTTAAACTAAAGTAAAAGCTCTCTTCAGGTTTTAAAAGTAAACTAAAAGCTCTCTGCTGGGTTTGAAATTTAAACTAAAAGCTATCTGACAATACTGGGCCCTGACCAAGTTTTAAATTTAAAGTAAGAGCTCTCTGCTGGTTTTAAATTTAAACTAAAGGCTCTCTTCTGGTTTTAAAAGTAAACTAAAAGCTCTCTGCTGAGTTTTAAATTTCAATGAAAAGCTTTCTGCTTTTAAATTTAAACTAAAAGTTTTATTTTTTATTTATTTATTTATTTACATTCTCTTATATACCGCGCTATTCTGCATCAGTGCGGTTTACATTGAACAAACTGAAATTACATTGAACAGGGCATTATAACTTGGAGATAACTATTTTAAAGGGAACAAGTTTTAACTAAAAGCTCTCTGCTGGGCTTCAAATTTAACCTAAAAGCTCTTTGCTGGGTTTTAAATTTAAACTAAAAGTCCTCTGCTGATTCTAGGCCCTGACTGAGTTTTAAATTTAAATTAACAGCTCTCTGGTTATACTAGGCCCTGACTGAGTTAATAAATACAATGGATTCTAAAATATACAGATTTATCAGGGTTAACCCAAAGAATTTCCCTTTTCCCCAAGATTTAGATAATTTCCCAGAAGTAAATACTTACAAGTGCAGATTTCTTTCCAGCAAAAGCAGTCCCTTTTGGTTGTCCTTCAAGACTGAGAATCACAGAGCTATGGTTGAACTATTTATGCCTGTGCTTCTAAGGTAATTTGTTAACAATTTCCTGGGTGATTCACATAGCCCTTGATTTGATAGAGGGAGCCTTTCAAATTGCCCCTTTGACCTTTCACTTGGCTTTAACACCTATTTAAAACAAATTCCCAGATCTGTTTTCTCCTAAGTGAAAGGCCTCTTTGTAAAGGTATCTAGAAACAATTTCTTTCTTTCAACTCAAAGAATAGTTTACCCTATTCTTCCTTCTATGCTAAGCTATACTCTTATTTGATTTAAATTCAAAGCTCTCTGCTGATACTAGACCCTGACAGATTTAAATTTAAACTAAAAGTTCTCTGCTGTTTTTAAATTTAAACTAAATGTTCTCTGCTGATACTAGGCAAACACTAAGTTTTAGATTTAAAGGTAAAGCTCACTGCTGGTTTTAAAAATAAAACTAAAAGCTCTCTGCTGATACTAGGCACTGACTGAATTTTAAATGTAAACTATGAGCTTTCTGCTGGTTTTAAATTTAAACTAAAAGTTCTCTTCTGGTTTTAAAAGTGAACTAGAAACTCCCTGCTGAATTTTAAATTTAAATGAAAAGCTCTTTGCTGAGTTTTAAACTAAAAACTCTCTGCTGGTTTAAAAATAAACTAAGGTAAGTAAAACATTAAATACCTCTGTAGACATGGGTAAAAAGGGCAACATCTGGAAAGCGGGATGTATCAATGCCCATAGTATGGGAAATACAATTTTAGATGTTAATTTCTTTGACTGGGTGACGAAAGAGTCGGACTAAGGGAGAGCTCTAGATGTGGTGTCCTTAGATTTCAGTAAAGCCTTCGACATTTTTCCACACAGGTGACTAATAAATAAATTGAGCACCCTAGGAATGGACTCTAAAGTGACTGACTGGGTTAGAAATTGACTGAGAGGGAGACAACAAAAGGTACAGATAAATGGCACTTACTTTGAGGAGTAGGATATTACCAGTGGTGTGCTGCAGGGATCTGTCCTTGGTCCAACTCTTTTTAACATTTTTGTAAGTGATATTGCAAAAGAGCTGTTGGGTAAGGTTGCCTCTTTGTGGATAATACCAAAATCTGCAATAGAGTAGATAACAGTAATAGGAAGCTGTAGATAACAAGAAAAGGGATTTAGCAAAGCTTGAAAACGGTCAAGAATCTGACATCTGAGATGTAATGCTAAAAAATGCAGGCTCGTGCATTTGGACTGCAAAAGTCCAAAAGAGCAGTACAGTTTAGGAGGCAAAGTGCTTCTGTCCACAAAAGAAGAGCAGGACCTGGGCATGATTGTTTCTGATGATCTTCAGGTGGCTAAACAGGTAGAAAAAGTGATTATGAAACCAGAAGGATGCTTGGGTACATAGGGAGAGGAATGGCCAGCAGGAAAAAGGAGGTGATAGTGCCTCTGTATAAGTCTTTGGTCAGACCTAATTTAGAGTATGGTGTGCAATTCTGGAGGCCACACCTTCAAAGGGATGTAAACAGAATGGAGTCAGTGCAGAGGGTGGCTACCAAAATAGTCAGTGGACTTTACCATATGGATTATATAGAAAGACATAAAGATCTCAATATGTATACTTTGGAAGAAAGATGGAAGAGAAGAGAAATGATAGAGATGTTTAAATACCTCCATGGCATAAATGCATAGGAGGAAGGGGCATAGAATGAAGGTTAAATGAGATAGACTCAAGAGCAATTTGCTGAAATATTTTTTTATGGAAAGAGTGGTAGATGCATGGAATAGTCTCCCAGTGGAA
Source organism: Ichthyophis bannanicus (assembly GCA_033557465.1). NCBI lineage: Eukaryota > Metazoa > Chordata > Amphibia > Gymnophiona > Ichthyophiidae > Ichthyophis > Ichthyophis bannanicus. The sequence goes on along the minus strand of CM066032.1, from coordinate 1,093,110,970 downwards.
GTAGTAGAGACAAAAACTATTTGAATTAAAGAAAGGAAAAAGGAGCTTAGTGGCTTGAATGGAAGGGCAGAGTGGATAGGCTTTATGGTCTTTATCTGCCATCATATTTCTGTTTCATGTTTCTAAGACACATTTATCAAATCCCTCATACAGCCAAAGGCTACCCCCTACTTCACCTCACTAACCTAGAGGGGACCAAGTCTGATCCACAATAAGTAGGCTATGTACTGGATAAAATAATCTGCAAATCTGACATAGAGACCATTTGAAAATTATCAAGAGTTGTGCAGACCTGCTCCCCCTCTATCCCATGCCCTTGCATTCCAATAACCTGATTATTACATTGAGAATGTGCATTTGCAACCTTATAATGAAAAAATGGAGCCTTAAGACAGGTTGTCTCCTGATCTACAGCTGATTTCATCAGTCTAGAAACTACTTTGGCTTATTCTCATCTTTCTCAGTCAATTATGAAAATGGTTTATTTTTTGCTGCCTTCACACAGAAAAGATAATTATTTTCAGCCCTATTCCAAGCTAACCTATTGCTCTCTAATCTCAATTTCTGCCATAGCCTTTCCAGTCTTCTCAGTTCCTTCTTCTGCCTCCTTAATTCTTCAATAAACCATTTTATCCCACCCTTATTCTGGACCTTAAAATAGGATGCTGAGGGGCTACTTTATTCACTATATCCCTAGTTTGATTATTACACCACTCAAAAGGCTGATCTATCACTCCAGAACACTCCAAAAAATTCACTCCTGAAAACCCCTATAAAATTGATCCTCATCAACTCTACCCCCCTTTCTCCACAAATATACTCCACCTCCAGAGATGCCAAGTGGGGCCCATCTCAAAGAATGAGATTCACCATTGCAATGAGTGAGCTTGAAGGCCAATGAATAAGATTTTTCCAGTGTAGTTTCAGAGTATAAGTCTAGGCATGTATACCCCTCCTGCAAACAACTCTGCTAAAACAAAGAATAGTGCAGTTCCTGGAATCCAGGATCTGAGGCAGTATGGTTTCATTAGAGGTAGGGCTTGCCAGACAAATCTGATTGATTTCTTTGACTGGGTGGCCAGAGAATTGGATTGGGGAGAGCACTAGTGGTGGTTTACCTAGATTTTGTCTTCCCCCTCTTCCTTTTTCCTGACCTGTCCTTTTCTTTCCTTCTCTCTCTCCCTGTCCTATATGATAATGGCGTTCTTTTCCTTTTTTTGCCTCTATGCAGTCCTTGTATATTTTTGCACACCACTTTAATATCTTGACTTAAGCAGTCTATCAAGAACCAAAATAAAGATAAAGATTTCAGCAGGTCCTCTGACACTGTTTGATGACATAAATAAACTGGGTGCCGTTGAGATGAATCCTATAGTGACTGAGTAAGAAATTGGTTGAGTGGGAGCTGACAGAGGGTAGCAGTTAGCAGCATTGTTAGTGGTGTGCCACAGGGATCAATGATTGTTTATTTTATTTATTTAACATCTTTTATATACCGCGCTATTCGTCATCAGTGCGGTTTACATTAAACAAACCTATCTAGACAACATAGTCATAAGATAGTTTACAAATAACAGGGAACTTAACATGGGAGACCTGGGTAAACTATTTACAGGCCACTCCTCCACTCCTCCCACATTTCTCTCCCTAAGTCCAGCATCTCCTCTCATGGCCATAGCAAGAACTGTGTGAGTGGTACAGCCACACAGGGCACAAGTATGGAAGGGGATCTGAGGTCGTCATTGGGGCATCCAGGAAACTTGATAAGAGCAAGTTCCTGTGTGTGGCTGTGTAGCGGGCCACGTTTTCAAAACACACAGGGCGCATTTCTAGCATGCTATAGTCCTGTCTCCACTTTCTCTTTCCTTATCTCTTCATGTCAAATATCTCCTCCCTATCTCTCCCTATTCCATGTCCAGCATCTTCCCTTCTCTCTGAATTGACTGACTGACTGATTTTACTGACTTAATATACCCTATTTCTACTCTCCCTATCTCCCCTGTCTAGCATCTCCCTTAAATTTCTCCCTCTCTTTCCCTCCATACCTCCATCTTCCCCTCTCTCACCCCATCTCCCTGCCTCCAGCATCTCCTCCCTGTCTCTCTGCCTATGTCATGACCAGAATTTCTCCTGTCTCTCTTTCTCTCCCCCACTCCCCTATGTCTGGCATCTCACCTCCGCCTTTCCCTGTTAAGTCTTGTCCCACATCCCTCCTTTCTCTATCCCCTTATCCTCTTGTGTCCAGGATATCCCTACTCTCTTACCCTAACCCCCAAATCCAGCATATCTCCTCTCTCCCTTTTCCAAATCTAGTATCAACCCTCTTATATCTCCCATTACTCCCTTATGTCTAGCATCTCATCACGCTCTCTTCCTATCATCCCCACCACCCCCAAGTTCAGCAACCCACCTCCCTCTCACCCTATCTTCTGATGTCCAGGATCTCCCAATATCCCCATCCCATCCATCTTCTTATTCCTCCCTTGCCCAGAACGTCCTATATCCCTATGTTGCCAGCCTCTCCTCCTAATTTGATCTACCCTATCATTGTGATATAGTTTGTACCCAGGTATCAGTGTCCCATTGGTTGTCCTCCTTCCACCAGGTCTCTGAGAGGCCACTGGACCTGAATGGCATCGTGGAGAAGAGCAGGAAGGTAAGCTCCTACCTGCTTCCTGCCGCAAGGCCAATCAGGTCACTTCAGGGCCGGCAGGGGCGCCCGCTCCTGGTGGGCTCGTGCCAGAGGGTCCTTTGGTGAGGCCCTTAGATGAGGACCACAAACAACCTCACAAAACCCAGCCATGCAGTGACCGAAGAAGGCCTGCAACAAGACCCACAGCACCCATGGAATAATCCATCTCTAAGAATCTGTCAAACACCAACAACAAACCTCGTTACCCAAATCAGTCATACACTAAGGACCTGAGATTAATTAAGCTTCAGGTGAACAAGGTATATTAAATGTATTAGGTACAGTTTTATTAGTATAAATATCCATAGCAACCCTTGGTAAGTAAAGAAATTAAAGATCTAAACACAAGCTTAAAACTAAGATGCAGACAGCAGTCCAGCAGTGAGATGGGGGCTTTCCACTCTTTTGCATTGAGTGTCACAAGTATGATTTTCTCCCAGTTGGTGAGAGGTCTTACGTGTGCACTAGGTGCAAGGAGCTCTTTTCTCTCAGGGAATGAGTCCGTTCTCTAGAGGCTAGAGTAGCAGACTTGGAAAACATAAGAAAGACAGAGAGGTACATAGATGAGACCTACAGGGATATAGTCCTGAAGTCCCACCTCCAGTCTGGCAGCATCCCTGCTGCCATGGAGGAGAGAGGTCACGTGACAGGAGAGCATCACCCTGGTGTGGCAGGAAGTGATCCTGTAACAAGGACCTGTCCTCCAGGTGATGTAAAACCCTCTCGCACCGAGGAAGTTTCTCCAGGGCCATGTGCCCATGAGGGAAGGGTTAGCACAGCCATTATAGTAGGTGATTCAATCATTAGGCATGTAGATAGCTGGGTGGCTGGTGGACGTGAGGATCTGCTGTCTTGGTACATGTTGGTACCAAATAACATAGGAAAATGTGGTAGGGAGGTTCCGGAGGCTAAATTTAGGCTTTTAGGTAGGAAGTTGAAATCCAGAACTTCCAGGGTAGCGTTCTCCGAAATGCTTCCCATTCCACACACAGGACCCAAAAGGCAGGCAGAGCTCCGGAGTCTCAATGCGTGGATGAAACAATGGTGCAGAGATGAGGGTTTTGGATTTGTTAGGAACTGGGGAACTTTCTGGGGAAAGGAGGGGCTCTTCCAAAGGGATGGGCTTCACCAGGCTGCTGGCATTAACCTTTAAAAAGGAGATAGAGCTTTTTGGTTCCAAGATGGCGGAGGAGCAGGGACGCTGCTCGTAGGTGCAGATTGACTGTGCGGCAGACGCGATCTCGATGGGGAAGAAGAGGAAGCAGGTGACAGCGAAGCCCCCAGTAGCCTCAACACCCCGTGAAGGAGCAGCGCAGGCCTCCATTGTGTCTTTTTGCACCTTTCAGTCGGCGCTGATGGCTTCAGCGGATCCGCCTGGTGGTGTGGCGGATCTGAGCAGTGACGGTGTGGCGTTGAGCCCCGTCCAGCTGTTGCCGCCGCAACCCGGTAGAAGTCGGGAGGAGGAGATAGGAGCTGAAGTGTCTCCGGGTCGGAAGGTCAGCTCCGTGGGTGGGGGCGCCTCCTCTCTACTGAATGTGAGTCCTGGTGAGCGTCCTGGTGGTGTGGAGGAGGTTCATTCTGCCAAGGAGGGCTCAGGAGGAGCTCGGAGGAAGACCGGCTCGACGGAGTTTGTGGAGCCCCGGGTGATTTGCGGCTTGAAGAAACCAGCTAAAGTAACTTTAGACAGCTTATGGGAAGCTATTTCTTCCCTCCAGAGCTCCCTTGCCCCAGTTGTGGGGGCTTTATCTCAAGAATTTCCGTTGGTGAAAGGGAGGTGTACAGCGGTGGAAACGAAGTGTGAGGACCAGGCTGCAAAAATTGCGCTGCTGGAGTCTAGTGTTTCGGACTTACAAGTTATGGGTGAGACTATTGCCAAGGACCGTTTAATTTCTTTGAGGCGTTTTGAATATATGGATAACTCATTGAGGAGGAATAATCTTCGCTTCTTGAATTTCCCCAGATCCCCCCTGTTGGATCCCCTAGTTTTGGTTCGTAGATATCTTATGGAAGTATTATTGATGCCTCAGGATAATTTACCTCCTATTGTGAAAGCTCAATATGTTGTAATTTCTTCTGGGACTAGTGGTGAGGGGACTGGGGCCCCTGTTGGGGATGGTCCGATGGTTTTATCTGATTTTTTAGAGAGTTCCCTAGAGGTTGTGACAAGCAGGGCAACCATGGTAGTAGGTTTTGCATTCGAATACGACCGCAATGCCGTCCTTACACTTTATTTCCGCAGGATTTCTTCTTCCCAGTTTTTGGGCTCTAAAATATTAATATTTCCTGATTTATCTCGGGACACCCAGAAGAGGCGTAAGGAGTTTTTGGCCTTGCGTCAGAGAGCCGTCGCCTTGGGTGCTCAATTTAAATTGTGCTATCCTTGTAAATGTGATGTATTATTTCAATCTAAACATTTTCTCTTTTTTGAGCCCAAACAACTTATTGATTTTCTTCAAGTGAGGGAGGCTGGGGGGGCAGGGTAGCTCCTGTACTGGCAGCCATTATTGTGATCTATGCTCATATGATAGGGGGGGGGGGGGTTCTCTCCTTTTATTTGTTAAGTTTACATTTCTTAAGTTTGGAACCGTATTGAGGGTTTTTTGTCTATGGGGTCTATCTAATTGGGGTGAAATGTATTACTGGAATTATTAGTGGTTTGTTTTATTGTAATTTGTAATTCCCCTTTTTCCTTTGTTCTTTTTTTTTTCAATTGTTGTATTGGAAATTTAAATATAAAATTAAAAAAAAAAAAAAAAGGAGATAGAGCAGCTTTTAAACTAGATAATAGGGGAAAGCTGACAGTCGCCAAGAGCGGATGGTTCGGAAGAATGTATCCTTGAAGGATACTATGAAAAGCAGAGAGGTTCCAAAAAAGAGTAAAGTAGCCCAAATGCCCTCGAGTATGGAGCAGACAGAGCTTAAAGATCCCAAATTACCCATGCCTACCAATAGCTAAATTAATATGAATAAATACAGTCTCTAAAATGCTTGTATGCAAATGCTAGAAGTCTAAAAAATAAGATGGGAGAGTTAGAATATATAGCACTAAATGAAAGGTTAGATATGATTGGAATATCAGAGACATGGTGGAAGGAGGACAAGCAGTGGGACACTGTGATACCTGGGTACAAACTACATCGTAATGATAGAGCTGATCAAATTGGTGGAGGGGTTGCTCTCTATGTTAGAGAGGGCATTGAGTCAGAAAGGATTAAAGTTTTGCAGGAAACAAAATTTGCTGTAGAATCTATATGGATTGAAATTCCATGTAAATGGGGGAAAGCGATGGCAGTGGGGGTGTACTATCGAGCGCCTGGCCAGAATGACCAAATGGATGATGAAATGCTCAAAGAAATCAAGGAAGCTAACAAAAGTTACAGCGCAGTAATAATAATGGGTGATTTCAATTACCCAGGTATCGACTGGGTCAGTGTCACGGCAGGACATGCTAGGGAGATAAAGTTCCTAGATGAAATAAATGACTGCTTCTTGGAGCAGCTGGTTCATGAACCGACCAGAGGAGAAGCCATATTAGGCCTAGTCCTTAGTGGAACATCAGATCTAGTGCAAGAGATAAGGGTGTTGGGGTCACTTGGCAATAGTGATCATATCATGATCGCATTTGATTTAATTAGTGGAGGAGGGATAGTAAGGAAATCCACAGTACTACCTTTTAACTTTCGAAAGGGAGACTATGATAAAATGAGGAAAATAGTTAAGAAAAAACTAAAAGGAGCAGTTGCAAAGGTTAAAGACTTACATCAAGCTTGGGTGTTGTTGAAAAATACTATCTTGGAAGCCCAGACCAGCTGTATTCCACGCTTTAAGAAAAGTGGAAGGAAATCCAAAAAACTGCCATCATGGTTTAAAGGTGAGGTCAGAGAGGCTGTTGTTGCCAAAAAAGCATCTTTCAGGAAATGGAAAAAAGAGCCAAACGACGAAACCTGGAAACAGCACAAGCACTGGCAAGTCAAATGCAAGGCATTGATAAGGCAGGCAAAGAGAGAATTTGAAAAGAAGCTTGCTGCGGAAGCAAAAACGCAAAATAAAGACTTTTTCAAGTACATTTGTAGCAAAAAACCTGTGAGAGAGTCATTTGGTCCACTAGATGATAGAGGGGTTAAAGGGGCACTAAGAGGCGACAAGGCGATAGCGGAGAGACTGAATGAATTCTTTACTTCGGTCTTTACTGAGGAAGATGTAGGGATGTTACCCATGACTGAAGTGGTATTTAAAGGTGCAGAAGAATTGAAGGAAATATCGATACATCTGGAAGATGTATTACAACTATTAGATAAACTGAAGAGTAGCAAATCACCTGGGCCGGATGGTATACATCCAAGGGTGTTGAAAGAGCTGAAATATGAAATTGCAGACCTGCTATTAGTAATCTGTGAATTTTCATTAAAATCATCTCTAATATCTGAAGATTGGAGGATCGCCAATGTAACGCCAATTTTTAAAAAGGGTTCCAGGGGTGATCGGGGAAACTACAGACTGGTGAGCCTGACGTCAGTACCGGGAAAAATAGTAGATACCATCATAAAGAATAAAATTACTCAGCATGTAGATAGTCATGGCCTAATGGGAGACAGGCAACATGGCTTTAGACAAGGAAGATCTTGTCTTACTAAATCTGTTATGGTTTTTTGAAGGTGTGAATAAACAGGTGGACAAAGATGAGTCGGTTGATATAGTCTATCTGGACTTTCAGAAAGCCTTTGACAAGGTCCCTCATCAGAGACTTTTGGCAAAACTAAAGAGTCATGGGATAGGAGGCAGTGTACTATTGTGGATCAGGAACTGGTTAAAAGATAGAAAGCAGAGGGTAGGGCTAAATGGCTAATTTTCCCAATGGAGAAAGGTAGATAGTGGTGTACCCCAGGGATCTGTGCTGGGTCCGCTGCCTTTTGACATATTCATAAATGACCTGGAAAGGGGAATAACGAGTGAGGTTATCAAATTTGCAGATGACACAAAACTATTTAAAGTTGTTAAAACCCAAGAGGATTGTGGAAAATTGCAAGAGGATCTTGATAAATTAGAAGACTGGGCATCAAAATGGCAGATGAAATTTAATGTGGAGAAGTGCAAAGTTATGCACCTAGGGAAGAGCAACCCAAACTATGGTTACACGATGCAAGGTTCCACATTAGGAACCACCACCCAGGAAAAAGATTTAGGCGTCATTGTGGATAACATGTTAAAACCCTCGGCCCAGTGTGCAGTGGCGGCCAAGAGAGCAAATAGAATGCTAGATATCATAAGGAAAGGAATGGAAAATAAAACAAAAGATATTATAATGCCTCTATATTGTTCCATGGTGAGACCACACCTTGAATATTGTGTTCCAGTCTGGTCATCGTATCTTAAAAAGGATATAGCGTTATTAGAAAAGGTTCAGAGAAGAGCCACCAAAATGGTAAAGGGGATAGAAGGATACTCCTTTGAAAAAAGGCTTAAAAGGTTAGGGCTCTTTAACCTGGAAAAGAGACGGCTGAGGGGAGATATGATATAAGTCTATAAATTAATGAACGGAGTGGAACGGGTAAACGTAGATCGATTGTTTTCGTAAACAAAATATAGAAAGACTAGGGGCATGCAATGAAGCTACAGGGTAAACTAATCAAGACTAATAAAAGAAAATATTTCTTCACTTAGCGTGTAATCAAACTCTGGAATTTGTTACTGGAGGATGTAGTAAAGGCTGTTAGTGTAGCTGGGTTTAAAAAAGGTTTGGACAAGTTCCTGGAGGAAAGGTCCATAAACTATTATTAAGAAGGGACCCAGGATATCAATGCTTGACCCAGTACAAGCACTGTGGAACCTGTATCTTTTGGGGAAACTGCTACATTGGCCACTGTTGGAAACAGGATACTGGGCTTGATGGACCTTGGTCTGACCCAGTACGGCATATCTTATGTTCTTATGTACATCTCCACATGGACCTCTACCAATGTCAACTACATTGAACTGAAGGTAAGCCTCTCCTTCTCACCACTGCCATACCAGTTGCAGTCATCACCAGTAGTCTACCCTTCCAGGCTATCCCATTCAAAGCACCAACAGTAGAAATTGCCATCCGCAAACAAGCAAGGGACTGCCAACAATCCCAGCCTCCAGACCCCTAGTCCAACCATCTAATCTACTGCCTAACAATCTCATCTAATTTATCTATCAGTCACAAGAAGCAAGGCATCAAGTCATCCTCCCTTCCTACACAGCAACATGATTCACTCACTCTACTTGTTAATCATCCTCTTCCCTATCACCATCCCAGAACTCTGTGATCACAATCAATCACCCTCCTATCCATCTAATTCACACTCCACTCGATGAGCCACAAAACCTATGGCACCCTTCCAGCTCTCATCACAACAGAAAATATGAACACTGTGGCAAAGTCAGCTATCCTGAAAGTGGGGGAGGTGAGAAGCATAACGATTTCACCCTAGTTAAGGGTCCCCTTCTAGGAGTGCAGGAAGAGAAAGCCACAGCCAGGTTTCAAAGACAGAAAACCCCCAGCTGGAACAGGTTTCAGCCAATGACTGATAAAGTAAGAAAGAGGGATTGCAAGCACGAGGACCAAAGCCCTTACTTTAACAAGTGCACTGATTATTCTAATATCAGAAGGCAGAGGGATTACCAACACCTAGGAAAGAAAGAGGTGGGGTTGGAATCCTGGAGGTATAAGCCTGGGTTAGATTATGCAAAGAGAGGGAGATGAGAAGGAGAGCAGCCGGGAGAACAGCTGAGACAGAAGCAGAGATAAGGAGTGGATTCTTGGAGAAGAGCTGAGCTACCCAGAGCTGAGAGAGCTGAATTCCCTGCAACAGGTTGGCAACAGAGGTGGGGACCAAGAAGTGGAGAAGCTTTCAGACCACCAGAGAGGTTGTCAGCTGAGCAGTCTGACCAGGTCGGTGAGTCAGAACCCATGCAGTTTGGAGAACCAGTGTCAGAGTTGGGGGAAGAAGATTGCTTTATGGATTGCTCTCTATGCTAAGTTCTAGACAGGAGGTCTTGAGGAAAAGCTAGCCCTGAAAGAAGTAATTCTCCTTGGAAGTTAATCATATGGCAGAAGCAGTGTGGAGGTAAATTCCTGTCTGTTTTAAAAGGGAAATTTACTGCAACGTAAGCCTGATCAGGAAGCTCTGATTCATGCTTGTTTGTCACCTGTATTTGAACTGTGCAATGGCAAGAAAAGCCAAGTTTAATCAATAATCGCTTTGATTATTGAATATATTCTTAGCACCTGTTCCTAATAACTTGTATCCATGCAGTAGTGTTACATCTGTAAATAGACTGTAAATAGTTTCCCTTGTTATCCAAGTTCCTTCCCTTGTTATCTGTAAACTCATGCTTGTTATTGTACTGAGAATTTTTGTTCTATGTGAACCGCGCTGATGCCGAATAGTGCGGTATATAAGAGAATGTAAATAAATAAATATAAATAAATAAATAAGTTAGCTGCTATAAGAGTTTTTGCTTGCTCCTCTACTATATGAAAAGCCTGCTAAGAGTTTTGATAACAGTTTGGAATGTTTGTTTTGTTCTAAGTTTGGCTTCACGTAGAAATGCAGCCTAGAGAGGTTTTTGAGGCTGGCAGAAACCAAACTGCTGTAGAAAAATTAAGCTTGAATTTTTCTTTATGCTCTGATTAACAAGGACTAAAAAGGAAAGTGGCAGCCCAGTTTCTAAAGGCAATTGCTTCTGAAAGTAAGAGGACATTAAAAAGCCATTTCTGAGTTCTTTTGGTTTGTTTGCCAGTATTTACTGTACCTTAAGCAAATCCTACAGTTATAATCCTGTAAATGATACCTCGAACCTGCTGTGTTTTGTGTTATGGAAATAAACTTTCTGTTACAAGCCTTACCCTTGGTTATCTCAACTACAATCCTTCTACTTAAAGCACCAACATATTTTAGCAGTACTACACTTCCCAGAAGCCAACACGAAGAAATAGGCTGCTAGGAGCTGATAGAAGAAGGAATCCTCAACCACCGCGCCCGTCGACCACTAGAGGCAAGTGGCTTCGGGCGTTGTGCTTGTGACAGTGGCGTAGTTTTCCGGATTTTGCCTTCAGGATATAAAAAGGATATACAGCAATAAGGTACACAGCACGGACGACTGCTGGAGCTTCAGGTGGATTCACCGGTGGAGTCAGCTGAACGGCAGAGCAGGCCAGCCGTGAAGCATCATAAAGACAACCCTTTGGAAGCAAGAGTCAACACCTGAGTCAGGTAAAGCATACCCGGGTGGGGGTTGGCTCGGATAAAGAAAAAAATATATATAGTGAATGCTTTTGAGGCAAAAGGGACAAGGAGGCTGGTGAGTGGTGCCTCCCTTGGTGTCTTGTGTTTTTCTTGCAGGTATGCTTGAAGATGGAGTCCAAGGAGTTAATTCAATGGATGGCAACGCAGTTCCAGCGCCAGCAAGAGTTGGCACAGCAAGCTCAGGAGAGAGCAGTTGCAGTTATCAGGGAGCAACCTGTCTTGGACTTAGTGGCTGCCCTGGTTGCATCCCAAAGGCAAGAAACTGGAGGAGAGCCGGTACCAGCAGGACCATCAGTTCTTCAAATGGACAGGCTGGTAGGCCCACCCACAAGTGGGGCCTTTAATTTTGGCAAGCTTTCATTTGAGGACAATATAGATGACTTTTTAGAATCATTTGAAAGAGTAGCACAAGCTGTGGGATGGCCAGCTAGCCAATGGGCACTGCGTTTAGTGACCTCTTTAACAGGGGAAGCACTGGCTGCATATAGGGCTATTCCAGCTGCCCAAGCCCTGGACTATGATACTGTAAAAATGGCTATTAGAGACCGTTTGGGGTTGACAAAAAGTGTATATCACAGGATGTTCAGAGCCACAGCCCTTAAGGCTGGAGAAACTCCAAAGGCATTAAGCCAAAGGATTTGGGGCCTGGCATTAAAGTGGCTGACCCCAGATGAAAAAAATATGGATATGGTATTAGATGTGATAGTATTGTAGCAGTTTATGGCAGCAGTGCCAAGGGAAATACAATCATTTCTGATTCAACAAAACTGCCAGAGCACAAAGGAGGCAACTCTGTTAACTGAGCGCTACATGGAAGCTGAGTTAGCGCGTCAGCCAAAAGGGGGCACTCCAAAAGTGAAGGCTAAAGCCAGTTTTGATTCATCAGAGATGAAACAGGGAGATAAAACGAGCTTTGTGAAAACTTATGTGCCTGCTCAGCAGGAAAGGTGGCCTAAAAAGAAGTGTTTTCATTGTGGGGATATGGGACACTTACAAAGAGGATGCAAGGCTCGTACTGGGTTGGTTGGTACAAGTGTGACGCCTCTTGGAGAGGGTTTTCTCCTAAGTGTGATTATACAGGGTATCCCTACCAATGCTTTGCTTGACTCTGGGGCTGACCAAAGTATGGTACCCCAGAAGCTTTGGCAGGCCATTGAGGCCCAAGCAAAGTATGTCCAGAGGAGACCAGAAGGTCATGTCCAGATCCGTTGCATCCACGGGGCTGCCTCTTGTTACCCCGTGTATACATTGGAGATAAAAGGGTTAGGGGTGCAAAAAAGTATTCCCGTGGCTGTGGTACCAAAGCTTCCCCACGACCTAGTGTTAGGAAGGGATTGGCCCCAGTTTAGGAAAGGGCTAGAGAAAGGCCTTGAGCAAAAGGCAGGAGGGATGGTAACAGTGGTCCCTGGCCCTTTGTTTGGGAATCCCAGAAAACCAACTGAAAGGTCACCGGGAGGAGATCTCCAGGTTAAACAGAAGTTCACATTAAAATATTGTAAAGTTTCCGAAAAGGCCATGAGTCCCAGGAGGGCGTCCCCGCAGCCGTGGGATATGATTTGTGTAGTGCTGTGAATGAGGTGGTGTCCAGTCATGGAAAGGCCCTTATTGATACCGGCCTACAATTGGAGATCCCTATTGGTTGTTATGGACGAATAGCCCCTCGCGCGGGCCTGGCAGTGAAACACTTCCTGGATGTCGGTGCAGGTGTGATTGACCCTGACTATAGAGGTACTGTGAAGGTATTATTGTTTAACTTTGGTAAGGAAGACTTTCCTGTTAAGGTTGGAGACCGGATTGCCCAGCTGCTATGTGAAAGGGTGGGGTTTCCCCCACTGGAAGAGGTCCCCATGTTAACTCCCACAGAACGAGGAGCTTGCGGATTTGGGTCCACAAGTAACAGAGTGGAGGAAACATCAGGAGCCCCAGGTGGGTGAAGAATTGTCCTTGGTCCAAAGGCAGGAGTTGGCCAATCTGTTACAGCGGTTTCCAGATGTCCTGAAGTCGATCCCTGGCGAAACCCGACTGGTTGCCCATGAGGTTATAACCACACCAGGGAAGGTGATTCAACAACGACCATACCGGTTACCGGAGGCTAAGAAAGAGGAAGTAATTGCACAGGTACGCGAAATGGTAGAGATGGGAGTCATCGAGGAGTCACGAAGCCCGTGGTGCAGTCCAATAGTGCTTGTTCCAAAGCCAGATGGCACTTCACGGTTTTGCATTGATTTCAGACAAGTAAATGCCATCTTGGTGTTTGACGCATACCCAATGCCCAGGATAGAAGAGCTACTGGATCGCTTGGGACAAGCCCAGTTTTTGATCACACGGACATGACAAAAGGGTATTGGCAGATTCCCCTGACCAGGGAGTCTCGGCCAAAGACCGCATTCAGCACCCCAATTGGGCTATTTCAATTTAAGAGGATGCCCTTCGGACTCCACGGTGCCGCAGTGACTTGCCAGAGACTGGTAGATCAAGTCCTGCGCCTGCACAAAGAATATGCTGCTGCCTATATGGATGACATCGTTATCTACAGTCGCACCTGGGAAGAGCACCTTCCAAGGATTGAAGCCGTCCTCCAGTCTATGAGGCAGGCGGGCCTCACATTGAACCCGAGCAAATGTGCCTTTGCCAAGCGGGAGGTAAAGTACCTGGGGCATATGATTGGACGCGGAGAGGTCAAGCCCTTAATCGACAAGGTTGAAAGTATCAGGAATTTCCCCAGGCCAATAACAAAGAAATACTTGAGAAGTTTTCTGGGCCTGGTAGGTTACTATAGGAGGTTCCTGCCCCGCTTTGCAGAGGAGAGTTCTATATTCACTGATATGTTGAAGAAAAACTATCCGAACCGTCTTAATTGGACCCCGGAAGTTGAGAGGGCCTTCAACCGGTTAAAAGAGAGGCTCTGCATGGCTCCAGTATTGTGTGGTGTGGATTTCACACAACCTTTCATGGTGCAAACGGATGCCTCAGAAGCAGGTCTAGGTGCAGTCCTATCTCAGAAGTATAAAGGGGAGGAACACCCAGTAATGTTCCTGAGCAAAAGGTTATCCTTGGCGGAGCACAATTATTCCACCATAAAGAAAGAGTGTCTTGCTATTAAGTGGGCAGTGGACGTGCTCCGATTCTATCTTACAGGCCGGAAGTTCTTACTCATCACAGACCACGCACCCTTGAAGTGGCTTCAGCAGATGAAAAACCACAATGCAAGGCTAACTAGGTTGTACATGGCCCTGCAAGCTTTCGACTTCAGAGTGGAGCATCGGGCGGGAAGACTACACCAAAATGAAGATGCTTTATCCCGAATTACCGACTGTTTGGAGGAACCCCAATCACCTCCAACAGGCAGTAATATCTTAAGCAGGGGGGTATGTGGCAAAGTCAGCTATCCTGAGAGTGGGGGAGGTGAGAAGCATAACAAATTCACCCTAGTTAAGGGTCCCCTTCTAGGAGTGCAGGAAGAGAAAGCCACAGCCAGGTTTCAAAGACAGAAAACCCCTAGCTGGAACAGGTTTCAGCCAATGACTGATAAAGTAAGAAAGAGGGATTGTAAGCATGAGGACCAAAGCCCTTACTTTAACAAGTGCACTGATTATTCTAATATCAGAAGGCAGAGGGATTACCAACACCTGGGAAAGAAAGAGGTGGGGTTAGAATCCTGGAGGTATAAGCCTGGGTTAGATTATGCAGAGAGAGGGAGACGAGAAGGAGAGCAGCCGGGAGAGCAGCTGAGACAGAAGCAGAGAGAAGGAGTGGATTCTTGGAGAAGAACTGAGCTACCCAGAGCTGAGAGAGCTGAATTCCCTGTAACAGAGGTGGGGACCAGGAAGTGGAGAAGCTTTCAGACCACCAGAGAAGTTGTCAGCTGAGCAGTCTGACCAGGTCGGTGAGTCAGAACCCATGCAGTTGGGAGAACCAGTGTCAGAGTTGGGGGAAGAAGATTGCTTTAAGGATTGCTCTCTATGCCAAGCTCTAGACAGGAGGTCTTGAGGAAAAGCTAGCCCTGAAAGAAGTAATTCTCCTTGGAAGTTAATCATATGGCAGAAGCAGTGTGGAGGTAAATTCCTGTGTGTTTTAAAAGGGAAATTTACTGCAACGTAAGCCTGATCAGGAAGCTCTGATTCATGCTTGTTTGTCACCTGTATTTGAACTGTGCAACGGCAAGAAAAGCCAAGTTAGCTGCTATAAGAGTTATTGCTTGCTCCTCTCCTATATGAAAAGCCTGCTAAGAGTTTTGATAACAGTTTGGAATGTTTGTTTTGTTCTAAGTTTGGTTTCACATAGAAATGCCGCCTAGAGAGGTTTTTGAGGCTGGCAGAAACCAAACTGCTGTAGAAGAATTAAGCTTGAATTTTTCTTTATGCTCTGATTAACAAGGACTAAAAAGGAAAGTGGCAGCCTAGTTTCTAAAGGCAATTGCTTCTGCAAGTAAGAGGACTTTAAAAAGCCATTTCTGAGTTCTTTTGGTTTGTTTGCCAGTATTTGCTGTACCTTAAGCAAATCCTACAGTTATAATCCTGTAAATGATACCTTGAACCTGCTGTGTTTTGTGTTATGGAAATAAACTTTCTGTTACAAGCCTTACCCTCGGTTACCTCAACTACAAACCTTCTACTTAAAGCACCACATATTTTAGCAGTACTACACTTCCAAGAAGCCAACACAAAGAAATAGGCTGCTAGGAGCTGATAGAAGAAGGAATCCTCAACCACCACGCCCCTCGACCACTAGAGGCAAGTGGCTTCAGGCGTTGTGCTTGTGACAACACCTCATCAAGATACACATGGTAGCTCCAAACAATCCACCTTCTAAGCAAAAAAAACACCACGCTCCTGCACACCACCATAAAATGTGCCCTCATTAATGTACATTCTGCCTGGAACAAAATTCAAACCCTATCTGACTGCATAACAGACAACAAACTTAACGTATTATGTATCACTGAAACCTGGTTCTCCAAAAATGACAATGTCCTGCTCAACGCCTCCACCACACAACATCCACAATTGCCCTCGTACATCCGGCAGAGGAGGCGGAGTCTGCATACTCACAAGTAAGAGCCTCAATTTCAACACCACAGACTACGCCTCCATCCCCATCCTTGATATCATCACAATCTCAAACTGCCACCTCTCCGTCTACCTAGAATACAGATTCCCACACACCAACGCTGACGAACTCACGACCTTATTGAAAGAAACCTTCTTTCATGCATCCAACAAAGACTTCATCCTACTTGGAGACCTAAACCTCCCATGTGCTGCCACTACCCACTCTTCAGCCTTCCTCGAAGCTATGACAGACGTACAATTCACACAGTTCATATCCTCCCCCCCCATACACAGATCAACCCCTGAACACAAACAGATATACTCCACCCTCAATACTTCCAGTTCTCTGGTCTGATCACAACCTCATCGCATTTAATATTCCCAGCTCATACCTACAAACCACGCATCAAAGCTCTCCTCCAATAAGTCATAGGTTCCTTTTATTTGATTTATTTTTTTATTTAACAGGTTTTATATATATGAACAAGCCTTCCTCCAAAAAACTATCCCGACCCTTTCCATCTTACCAACGCAAACTGACCTCAAAACTAAAGTTTGCACATGAAACTCAGCCATCTCTGCTGCTGCTCTTGCTCCACCAAAAGCCCCCCACAAAAAACAATGATCACACGCTGCCTGGTACTCTGCAGCCTTAAAAACACAAAAACGCAACCTACAATATCTCAAATTACAATGGAGAAAGTCTCAAGACTATCAACTCAGATCTCAATAACTATTGTCACCAAGTCTCGTAGGGAGAGACTCAGTGAGTGCCCTAGGCAGTCGCCTAGGGTGTTTTGAGTCACCTTGTTGCTACTTCTTTTTAAGACAGAGAGTCAGACAGTCAAGGTGATAAAGTAAAGTGGGGTTTATTCCCGTTCCCCGGCGAATATCAATGCTTGGAATACAAAAATGCAGAACTTAAACAAAACACAGCTTGAGCATATTTCTTCTCTCTTGTTCCTTGCACAGAGAGGTCTAACGCAAAGAGGTTATTTCATCATTCAGACAAATTGTACAATCCATTGGCTCCTGGTCAATGTAATTATTACTGCTTGTATCTTGGTTTATACTTGGCTGGTAGCTGACACAGCCAGGCTCACTCATATAACAAGTGGTAGCTTTACTGGTTGGGGGAGGGTAAACTTTCCCCTCTCCCAGGCACTGCTCTAACTCGGGATTGTAAAAACCTCTTCTGTAATCAGCTCTCTTATAGCCAGTCTCTCTTGGCTCTCTCACTTGGAAGTTGGAACCCTTTCCCAGGTTAAAACCTTGCTGCCAATAAGGACTATAAAAACACCCAGTTTCACTTCCTTCCCCAATGTAAGGTTTTATCTTCTTTACCTTATCTAGGTTGCAGGCATCAGCTGTGGGGTTTTCCTCTCGTGGCAAAGTTCTAGCCTCGTGTAGCAAGTTCCTCCGAGGTTTGTAAAAACTCTCGGGGCTAGTGTTCCACTTCCTGCCTTCCAGGAAATCCTCCTGGGGGCTGTCTTGCCAGTGGTACGCTTCTCTAACGCTCCTTGGTAATTGCCTGGAGCTTTCTCTGAGAGCTTTTGGACCTCCCAGACCTTCAATGCTTTCCCTGGGATTAAAACTTCTCCTGGAGCTTTGGAACCCTCTCTGCTTCCGTGACTTGCCTGATTGCTGCTGAAACTCTAGCTGCATCGGAGTGTCACCTTCCCCTGCAGAGTCCTGCTTACTTGCTCTCAGGTATTTGTTCTGTCTCCCAGACTTTCTCTCGTAGTTGCTGATAAGCCTTATTCCTGAAGTTGTTCTCAGCACTGTTCTTAGAGTTGGTCTCTGAGCTGTTCTCAGGTCTGTTCTCAGGGCTGTTCTGACTTCCTGGTTCTAACCAGGTCCCTTTGTACCTCCCCTCTCTGCACGTAACGTCTGCTCCTGGGGGCAGGTGCTGGTAATTAGAATCCTGGATTCTAACTGCGTCACTGTTGCAGACAGGAAAGTTCCGTTCTAACCCTTTCTTTCCTACCTGTGCTGATGGCACCGGGTGCTCAGCCCTTTTTAGCCATGCTGGATCTCTCTGCCTAGCCCATTTTGAGGTGAGTTCTGTATTTTCACTAACCTCCATTGGCTCCACTGTATCACACTATATAAACTAAAACTATGCCAGGATTCCACCATCCATGCCAAAAAAGAATACCACAACAACCTTATCTCACGATCCATCAACAAACCCAGAGAACTCTTCAACATTGTCAAAACACTTACCAAAGACCCATCACAAACAAATTGTGACCGCACTCTTAATCCATAAGACATGGCCTCATACTTACAAGCCAAACACAAACGTACTTCCTACAGCAGTCCTACCATCCCAACCTCGAATGAAGAGACCACCCAAGACAACCATTGGACTACCTTCAAGACCCTATCACCTGATAAACTATATAACATATTCAACAACATAAATGCAACAACCTCCCCATTTGACTCTTGACCAGTTTCCTGGATAAAATCACCAAAGAACAATTCCTACCAATCATTTCTGATATTGTCCAATCACATGGTTTTCTTCCTCCTTCCCTCAAACAAGCATCAATCAGACCACTCCTGAAGAAACCAAACCTGGATCCACATTCACCCTCCTCTTACAGACCCATACCATTTATTTCCAAAATTATCGAGAAAACCATACAAACTCAACTCCAAGATCATATAGACTACTTCACACCTTTAAACATGCAGCAACATGGATTCCAACCCAACCATGGCACTGAAACCCTTATGACCTCCCTTTTAGGCATTGAAACAATCATGCAAAGCTTCATCCTGCTCTTCTTGGACATCATTGCTGCCTTTGTTATCCCACCAGCTCTTCCTCAATCAACTCCCCCACACTGGAGAGTCCATGGCACCCCCCTCAAATGATTTCTTTCCTATCTCACCAACCAAAGCCAAAGAATTAAGATACAAACACAAACCTCAGCTCTCTTCACTCTTAATCAGGGAATGCCACAAGGATCATATCTCTCCTCCCTACTATTCAATATATACATTCAACCACTGTTTGCCATCATCCAACAGTTCCAAGTAGAGTTCCTGATATATGCCGATGACATCATGATCTTTGAACAATTCTCCACCTCCACTCCTAATTACTCCACACTCTGAAGTTGCCTCTCAGAAGAAATAAACTGGCTCCACCTCCATAATCTCTCCATTAACCTCAATAAAACAGAGCTCCTCCATGTCACTAAAGATTTCAAATTCATCCCCTCTGCTTCCACCAGACTCGTCAACAACAATATCCGAATTAGCATCCAGATAAAATATCTAGGCATCACACTGGACAAACAACTGACCTTCAAGGCGCATATGCAAAATATCACCAAAGCTTCTTACTACAAACTCAGAACTCTCTGAAACCTATGCCTCCTCCTACACCCCGATACAGTAGTCAAACAAGGGAGTGATGGTGGCTTGGCAGACTGAGCGGAATGTAATTCTATTTATCATGGCTTACCGAAGTATGCTCTCCTCCCACTACAATTCACTCAAAATACTGTTGCCCGAACTATCATCCAAGCTTCAAGAGAAACCCACATCACGCCAATCCTTAAACACCTCCATTGGCTTCCCATCAACTCCAGAATACAATTCAACGTTCTAACCATCATTCACAAAATCCTGGATCAACAATCTCCAGAGCAACTCCAAGCACTAATTCACACCCTGAACTCCAACAGACCAAGAAGAAAGAGCACCCAGAATCTCCTCAGTCTCCCAACACAGACTCGCAAATCCAAACAAACCACAAGAATGAGAGCATTCTCCTTGTATGCCCTCACCCTCTGGAACTCACTACTCCCCTCAATTCAAAATACTTAAAATCTATCTCTGCACCGAACATTTTTGCATCAGGCACACAACAACCACAGATAAGGACTACCCCATACAAATAATCACTTCATCCATCAACCTACACCCATATAGCCCTCTAACCCTTTCACCCCCATGTACATAGTTTGTTAGAGAAATGCTGATTTTAATATATTGATACATACAAAATGTTCATTGTTTTCTGTTCATGTTTAAATAGTTTTCATGTTAATTACA
This sequence comes from Ichthyophis bannanicus, assembly GCA_033557465.1. Lineage (NCBI taxonomy): Eukaryota > Metazoa > Chordata > Amphibia > Gymnophiona > Ichthyophiidae > Ichthyophis > Ichthyophis bannanicus. Next base: position 1,093,090,880 of record CM066032.1, on the reverse strand, counting down.
AATGGCTTTTGGCATTCCTTGTAACTCATTTTCTGCATCAACCCAGTTCTATGTAAATGGTTTTGACTTGTAGAAAAAAACGGTATAAAAAAGAGATTGTTAAATAAATAAAGAAATCATATCTAACCTTTCATTTAGTGCTATATATTCTAGCTCTCCCATCTTACTTTTTAGACTTCTAGCATTTGCATACAGGCATTTTAGAGGTTGTATTTTATTCATATTAATCTGGTTATCAGTTGATAGGAGTAATTTGAAATCTTTCAGCTCTGTACTTAAGGGCTTCTGGGTTGGGTTACTTATATCTTTATAGGAACCTCTCTGTTGGAATGTCCTAACGTCCCTCTTTTGCTAGTATGCTTCAAGGATACATCCTTCCGAACCATGCGAGGAGGAGAGTTGAAATCACCTCCATGCACGTGGGCCTTGTGCAAAGGGTTTCTTAAAAATAAGGAATTTCTCTTCGCTTTACAAGAGGGGTGGCAGAAGTATATATCTTTCAATGACATAGTGGAAGTTTCCGCCTTCACTCTTTGGAAAGCAGGTAAAGCAATCCTCTAAGGTCAACTGATGTCCCTATCAAGTGCACTCAAAAAAAGGGAGGGTCACAAGTGAGGGGGAACTTCTTCAGGCCATTGAGGGGCTGCCAGAGACCGGATTGGGTGTTGGGGACACATCTCTAGTGGCCTGCTGCTCCGGTGATGGGTCGCCAGGCACCCATGGGGGCCCCCTGGTGACCCCTGGACATACAGGGCCATCAATGTAATCGACTCTATAGGTTCAGTGGTCAGGCTCGCCCATACCCCTTTCCCATCGCACCCATGTCCCCCCTGCTGCATGCACAGTAGCTCTGTGCATGCAGCGGGGTGAGTCAAGTAGGATACTGCCAGGGCAGATAGCGGGGCAGCACATCCCCACAGGACATGCTGCCCCGCTATTCTCCTTCTAGAATCAGACACATAGCCTCAACCATGCTGCGCACTAGCTGTCACTTTTTCAAACATGGGAATAAGGCGAACCGATTGTTCCTTTGGCAGTTGAAGAGGCTGAGGATGAAACACAAGATATATGCCCTACACGCTGCACAGGGGGGGCACACTTTATAAATCTTCAGACATGGCTGCAATATTTGCCAAGTTCTACAGGGAGTTATACTCTTCCAAATTAGTGACAAAGGGGGAAGAGATTTGAGATTGGCTGTTAGCTGCGAACCTGCCTCATCTTTCCCCAGAGGTGCAGGAGGCACTGGAGTGCTCTTTATTGCTAGAGGAAGTGCAGTTAGCTATCTGCAGTTTAAAAGCCACAAAAGTATCAGAACCGGATATGCTACCTGCTGAAATTTATAAGATCCTGCCTGAGCTTCTCATTCCAGTTCTGGTTCGCGTTTTTAATGATATTCTAGCCCAGAAAGTGCTGCTGGACTCTTAACCAAGCTTCCATCACAGTACTACCCAAAGACAGGAAAGACCCGGTAATCTGCAGTAACTACAGACCCATTTCTCTGCTCAACATCGATTATAAAATTCTCACCAAAAATACATTGTTCCCATCTTGAACTGAAACTACAGGACCTTGTACGTCTGGATGGGATTTATAACGCATTAGTCTGAGAATGTCAGGGGTGCATAAATATTTTGCATAGGGTCAGGGGCGGAATGGAACATTGTGCAGTCCTTTCGCTTGATGCAGAAAAGGCCTTTGACAAGGTTAAGTGGCTGTACCTATTGGAGGTGCATCAACAATTGGGGTTTGGACCGAATTTGTGCGGCTGAAAAGAAGCCTTGTATACTAACCCAACAGCTTTCACTCAAAATGTTTCCGATTGGAGTACAGGAATCCAGCAGGAGTGCTTGCTTTCATCCCTGCTCTTTGTATTCCCTATTGAACTCTTTGCCTGTCACATTCACAACCAGGCAGGTGAGACGAGCATTTATCTTGGTGGGCAGGTACATGTCATATCCTTATACGCCGACAAAACCCTTATATATCTTCACAATCTGGCTACCTTAATCCCTTTAATAGTGCCCATCATAGAGGAATTCTCCAGTGTTTTCAGCTTTGTTGAAGCAGGGCCTTGCACTGGCATCCTACCGGGTGATTTTCTCAAGGTAGATCACTTCAAATATCTTGGTACTCACATTCCAAGAGATATTTCCTGCCTTTTTCAATTGAATTTGGATGCTCCTAGATCAGCTCAGCAAAGAGTTAGAATTTATGCGGCCGTCCGCAGTAACATGGTTAGGACTCATTAACATTGTAAAGATGATCATCCTCCCGGAGCTCCTATTCCTGTTCCTGCAAATTTCTATTCAAGTTACACACAATTTCTTTAGATCAATCAAGAGGGTGCTTTCGGCTTTTGTATGGCAAGGCAGGAAACCCTGCATCAGCTGGATAACCCCTACAATGCCCAAAGAAAAGAGGGTCTAGGTTTCCCAGATCCAGAGCTATATTATTGGTGCTCATGTTTGTGAGCAGCCTTCTTTTGGATGACCGATTCGGATTTGTACTGGGTACGCTGGAAGGGGCATGGATTACCCCCATTCTCCTCAAGACAGTGCCCTGCCTGAAAGAGACAACAGACATTCATTGGGTTCTTTCTCACCTTTTCTTGGGGCCTGTGTGGAAAGTCTATCACATGCTCTGTAAGTGACAGAAAATATCTCCCTGGCTGTCCCACTTCACCCAATATCCTCTTTCGCCTTTGTTATGGACTTCGGTAGGAGCGTCTCGAAACTTGGACAGACCCTGCGAATATCTTTTCTATTTGTAAGCACATTCTTTGCCTCCAAAAGCCAGTTGGAAGTAGTGGGGGGACTCCGCTGAGTTTCTTTCAATATTTTCAGCTGATATTGCTTTGGGGCTCTTTAACACCCACCCAAACAGTGGGAGTGAGTCCTTTTTGAAACCACTCAATTGAAATCCTTTTTGGCCTGGTTCTTCAGAGCTCTTGCTGGAGATTCCCCCCACTTTAGTCAAGATCTTGCCTACAGAGGGGCTGGAACACTGTGCTGAGGGACAATCACGAGGAGTTCTGGGTGGAGGTCTGTCAGTACTCGCACTCTTAGTCGATCTCCTTATCCTTAATTAATACACAGTTGCATATCCTGCTGCACATGTCGCTCACCCCAGTCAATCTCTTTAAGTGGGAGAAAGGGAATGATCACTTCTGTTGGAGAAATTGTGTGAGACCTAGAACATCTGTGGTGGTTCTGTCCCAGGATCCAAGACTTCTAGTCTCAGGTGCACACCCGAATCTGCAAGGCTTTAGGTCTAGAGCTTCCCATTTCACTCAAATCATGTGTATTGGGGTATCTACCCCTGATCCTCATGGAAGAGGGACCACATCGCTTCTCCAGCTGCCTACTTTGGGCAGTCTATAGTGTTTTTGCTCATTGTGGGAAGCAGGTTGCACCCCCCACAAAGCTGAATGGCTAGTCAAAGTCTGGAATATTTACCATATGGAGAAATTGATGGTGTATCTTTACGGGATGCCGGCGATGGTCTCCGCACTCTGGTCCGGATTTCTAGAGGCCACAATACTCCTTGGCTAGGACACGTGCCCACTTGTCTACTCTTATAGGATTGATGTAATAGCCCCTTGGCCATTTTTACTCTTGGTTTATTGAGTCACTGGTTTTGAGTTTGGTAGTCCTCCCTGTGGTATGCTTTTGGTTTGCTTATGTGGTGTGTTACCACTTGGCTTAATAATAGAGATCCCAATATAACTTTTACATATGAATGGGACCCTGCTCGTATCTCATATTTAGATGTTTGGGTAACTAAAGGAGATGGAATTTGTAATACATCGGTTTTTTGTAAACCTACCGACCGTAATTCTTTGCTACATTATTCGAGTGCACATCCTGTTAATTTAAAAAATGGACTTCCATTTTCACAATTTTTGCGCTATCGCCGAAATTGTTCGGACACTTTAGAATATAAGAAACAAGCAAAGAGCCTTAAAAAGAAATTTTACGATCGCGGTTATCCGCAAGCTGTCATTTCTCGAGCATATAAACGTGCCCTTTATAATCATAGAGAAGCTCTACTTATCACTTCCTCTCAAAAAACCAACATTGATGAGACAAACGTTAATTTAATAACAGCTTATTCACCTTTTAGTTACCAAATACAAAATATTTTGAAACGTCATAGTAATGTGTTGCAACATGTAAAAGGATTGGAAGACAAGCATGTTAGATGTGTATGGAAACGCCAACGTAATCTTAAAGAAATACTTAGCCCTACTGAATTGCGATCACCGGGGTTTGGTAATACTACATCTAATTCAGGTCATTTAAAATGTGCAGGGTGCAACATATGCCCGGTCACTTTGGAAACACGCTTTTTTACCTATGGAGGACATACTTATCAATTAACAGGATCTACTAATTGCCAATCTATTTATATAGTATATGGTATATTTTGCCCATGTTCACTATTATATGTGGGAAAGACAACACGTTCATTAAAAATCCGAATGCAAGAGCATCACAGCAGATTAAAATGCCAACGAAAAGAGGCACCGATGGTGGCACACTGTCTTCAATGTTACCATAGCTTTGAGGAGCTTCGATGCTTCGGTATAGAACAAGTTTTGAAGGGGACGTATGGTCGAACCAGGGAACAACAACTTCTCTATCGTGAACAACGATGGATATTTTCCTTGTCCACAGTTTCACCACAAGGGTTAAATACACAGGTAGATTGGCACTTATGTAATTGACAAAAGAGATTGAAAAACTGAGGTCGAGTTTGATTGTTCGTTATAGGATGAACTCCTCCCAGGGGTTTAGATATTTAAATGAGAAAACGATACCAATCCGCATGCGCGGCGTTATTTGGACATCACAGAGGATTTTTGATGTCAGTTGAAGCACTTCAGCGCAGGCTGCCAAAAATAAGTAAAGTCAAAATAAGGTATTGAAACTTTGATTTGCCCTTGATATCTAAATATAATACTTTTAAGAGTTCAGTAGGTGGTTAGCTAATATAAATAATAAATTTTGTTTTTAGCTCGTGCAGATATAAATTGAATAGAAGCTGGAAGTCTTATCTCTTTGAAGAACGAAACCATGTTTAATAAAGCCCAATAACATAAGGCATCGAGAGTTAAAAGCATTGCCATTAATAGCACATTTTATTAGTAACTATAGATAAGTTATTAGTAATTAATTAAGACACATATTTTATTGGAAAGTCTAAATATAAGAAAATACCAACAAAAAATTTTTTTCAAAAGATAAAAGGTTTAAAAAAATATATATAAAAATAAATCCACACAATGCATCAAGAACAGAGGTCGTTGATGTTGTAGAAGGCATTGTCATTCCAGCAAGTCTGGCTGATTTCACGCCTCATATAATCTGAGACCTCTTTTGCATGTGTTGGATATGCTTAGATATAGTACTAAATCGCTACTGAACTCAAGGTAAATTAGTTGAGCTGATAAATACATTTTCTTTTCATTTGATAAGCTCTATAAGGTGACCGTACTAGGTTTTTTTTTATGTGGTGTGTTTGGCATGTTGATGGAATGCTTCTGGTTGGCTCACAAAATTGGGTTATTCACGGTATATTTTTAACACAGAAGATCCAAGGGGGGAAAGGGAGAGAGGCTATGTTCAGGGAGAAGTGACTTAGGAGGGGTAAGGGATGGGTTGGGGTATACACCTCAACAGATGTGCACATGATCCCTAATGGGGTAGAGTTCTCAGCTACCTCTAATTGATACCAAACTCTTCCGAGGCTCATGGTTTATTCCTAGGGGGAGATTTCAGATGGTTACACATATTTCGATGTACAGTATTAAGAGTATCTTCCCTCTGGTTCTGCCACCTCCAGGTTTAAGTGGGAGGATGGGAGTGGGGGGGGGGGGGGAATGGTGTTCCAGCTGTGGGGCATTACTTAAGGAAACTGGTTGTTTCCTCAGGTAGAGTTTGGGTGCTTTCCCCTAGAAGTTGGGGTCATCTAATGTACTTGTTTCTATATAATTGTTTATGCTCTTACTGAATGGCATTTTTAAGTTGTTATATGCCCCAAATCTTGTACTGTTGTGGGAAGTTGTACCCCTATTTCTTTGACTAATAAAAATAAAAATTTATGCACAAAAAAAATATGTGTGCTGTGATTTCCCACCTATCCCTATCCAAAGACATAGTAAGGAACGAGAGGAGTTTTGTGCCCACATTCCCTTGGTAAATTTGCAAGAGAAATTATTTGCTTACTTTTGTTTTGAGAATTCACTAAGGATACACGAACACCAAAGTACCCACATATTTTGCTGCTCAAATCACTTTACAAAAATAACCCCACAAGCAGCTTTTTTGTGCTCTTTTCTGCAGGCTTAGAATCTTGGCAGTGCTACCTAGGCATGGCAAGAACTAGCAGATCACGCTGTAGGAAGAGAGCCAATATTTTTAGGAGAAATGTTAGAAATGTAGTATAATATACTGCATTTCTCATTTGGTTTTACCAATATATTGTTGATTTATTATGGGAATGTTATACATTTATTGACTAGTTCACATATTTATCAACATGCTGGAATACATTTAAACACATGTTACCAATATATTGCCAGATGGTTCAGTTCCATGAGGGTTCAGAGAATGTATTTCAACATAAACGACGCAGCTTTTTCATTGTCATATTATTTTCTTCCCCATGCGCTACATATTGCATTCCTTTTATGATTCGCTTAATCTGCCTTGCTTAACAGCTCCGATTACTGTCTCTTTTGCTAGTTTTACTTCAGCCTTTCTCTCCCCCCTCTCTTCTGATAGCACTGGGAATCTTCTCCTTTCATATTTCTGAAAATAACAAGCCCATAAACCACTCCTCGGCATGACAGCATGTGTAAAGCTCTGTCATTTCCAGACTACTTTGCTTGTAGTTAATTTGTTAAAGTCTTTGCAAAGACAGACGTGTGACTCCCTACTGAGCTATCAGCACAGCTGCAGAAGAACAGCTAGCTAAATAGAGCCCACTGTGCAATGTGCAGTCATAGCCTAGGCAACATCACCGAATAAGAACTCGCTGAATCTTGGACATCTTACAGCATCCAGCATTTAATTCAACACAGATCACCATCGGGAGCGCGTCTATGCCCTCAGTCTCCTCTCCACCCAGACTTTGGCTTCAGAACACTAACAGTATGGTCATTTACAGTTATAGTTGCTGGGAAGCATGGGACTATTGGATTGCACTTCATTTCGGCCATCAGTCGGTGATAATCTTGCAGCTCTAAACACCTCATCAACATGGCGGGTTGCTTTGATCAGTGTGTGGTGCCGCTTTGACAATTTAGTGACAGGCTGCACCTGACACATCATTCTGTAAGACCAGCCATGAGTCGGACAAATAAACACTGTGCACATCTGGGGAGAAGAAAGCTTACGTTTTCCACCCCTTTTCTAAACATATAACAGTGTACCATGTTTGCAGTTAAATAAAGCTGTAAATTCATTCTGAGAGTTTATCTACAGTCATTTAGGGGTCTAGATATCAACTGGTATGAAAATCACAATGAAAAATTAGGAGGTCGGTCTTCAAAGGGGTTTCCCTAGGTAACTAAGTAATTACCTGGCTATGCTTTCTAGGCTGAAAGCTGCCCTCTTAGATGCCAGGAAAACCCCCAGTAGGTTCTTGGGGGGGGGGGGGTGTCTTTGTGGGGGTAAAGAGCCCTGGAGGTGCCTTCAGAAGGATGAAAAATCTTGCTGAGGGAGGGGGTTGGAAAGGTGCCTTTGAGGGATGGGGGCTTACCAGAAGGGGGTGTCCATACAGTACTTTTAAGAAGGCTCCCCAGAGAATTGGGCCATGTGTTAGTAGCACAAGCAGAGGAAAAGTAAGACCAGCTCAAAACTGGCAATATTTGCCATGAATAATGCAGCTTGTGACGTATTATTAAACCTGCATATTAATGAGGTGCTTTGCCTCTGCACCCTCTGCACCGACTCCATCCTGTTCACATCCTTTTGAAGGTGCGGTCTCCAGAATTGCACACTATACTCCAAATGAGGTCGCACCAAAGACTTATACAGAGGCATTATCACCTCCTTTTTTCTGCTAGCCATTCCTCTCCGTATGCACCCAAGCATCCTTTTAGCTTTTGCCGTCGCCTTTTCTACCTGTTTAGCTACATTAAGATCATCAGACACAACCACGCCTAGGTCCAGCTCTTCTTTAGTGGACAAAAATACTTCACCCCCTATACTATATTGCTCCCTTGGATTGCTGCTGCCCAAATGCATGACCTTACATTTTTTAACATTAAATCCCAGCTGCCAAATTCTAGACCTCAACAGCCACAACAGAGACAGGTTCTCTCTCTGAGTGCCACTAGAAAGGAAGACGAATGACTCACTACTGCAAACAGGAGAAGGATGAATGTGAGCTCTTGTCCTAGGCAACCCATTCCAGGGTCGCTACCATGGACCTCAAGAGCTACAAGGAGACCATGCTCTTAGTGGTGCAAAGACACAAAAGATGATATTGTTCCTATCCTATGTAAGGAAGACCTTGATGGCTCCAGAATCAAACAGAACCCTCAGAAACATGAGGAGCTGTGACAGAACCAGATTGCTTTCATATAATTTACTTTCCAACCGAGATTCTCCAGCACCTGGGATACTTCGCAAGTGACCAACCTGGCACTATCCTCCCAAATAGACCCAACAGTCAATCATCCAAAAAAAAAGATGGGCTCCGATACTCACTCTGTGCATCTGTTTTGCCACCATTACCATGAGCTATGAGAAGATCCTTGGAACTGTGGCCAAGCCAAAATGGAGAGCCTTGAACTGACAGTGTCTATTGAACATCAATATCGGCAGATGCTCCCAAAGCATTATGTGGAAATACACTTCAGAAAAATTTACAGAGCAGAGAAAACTTTCCTTACCTGGCTGCCTTGTTCAACGTACCAATTCTCCACAGGAAAGTGGAGCACATCTATTGCATAGTAGTCTTCTCAAAGGTCTAGGATGGAACAGAGAGGGCCCACCTCGCTTTTTGACAAAAAAATAGACAGTACATCAGTCATGCCCTAGTTTTTCCATTAAAATGGAATAATGTCTGCCAACTGAAAGAGGTGATGCAAAGAGTTGCCAACTACTGCTATCTGGAATGTCTAAACACAGGGTAAGCTGCAGGCCCATTTTAAGACTATGTTCCTTGATCATGAGAAGCAAATATTCACCTATGGGTCTGAGACCAGCTGCAGGAGCTGTGGATCTTTCCCAAAGCTGAGACTCTAATTTTCTTTCTCATCTCTGCTGGTTTCAGAGTTTAACTGTCTGTTTTGTGGGAATTGCTGATATTAAGATTAACTGTGCATATAAATTAAGCTTGGGGATAATCTGACTTACTGCTTTTCTGGGTAGCCTTGGAGCAGATATCTGTGGGTGCCCCCAGTTCAAGAACAGCCTACTGGCCAGAGACACTTAGGTTCTCACCTACCCTACCCCTCGCCCCACCCACCCCAGGGGCTGCATTGCCTATATAGTACTAGCATACGTTGCCATCTATCCCTTTAACTTGGGTTAGAGCCCACATCTTCTTCCTCCTTTTTTCTTCTTCCTCTTCTCCTTCTAGGACTGCTTATTCAGCATGTCATCTATTCAGTGCAATAACTGCAGTACTTTCATTCCAAGACGAATCATTTAGAACCTCAGAGCTTGTCCTATGTGCCTCAGGTCAGCTGCCATGCATAAAGAACTGACTCTACTAAGGGAAGACCTAGCTGCCATGCATAAGTAGGTGACCCTACTGAGGGAGGAACTGGCTGCAATGAAGCGTACCTCTTCTAGGATACAAACTGAACAATATCCACCACCGCTCCCACAAAGCATCAAACCCCCAGGAACAAGTGGATCACAGTGGGTTCTGGTAGATTGAGACTGGAACGCACAGACATCCTATGCATCAAAAGATATACCTGCATAATGCCTTCTCTTCCTTGGCTAATGAGGATGAGGAACTGAGGGAGGAACTGGCTGCAATGAAGCGCACATCTTCTAAGATACAAAATTAACAAAGTCCACCACCGCTCCCACAAAGAATGAAACACCCAGGAACAAATGGATCACAGTGGGTTCTGGTAGATTGCAACCTGTGACACAGAGGCATCCTGTGCATCTTGAGATATCCCTGCATAATGCCTTCTCTGCCTTGGCGAATGAGGATGCCCAATCCAAAGAAGGGCCTTTAAATGAGACAGACAATGCCCAATCCCCTGCAAAAGGATCAAATATGAAGAAAACCTCACCAAACAGCAAACTACTACTACTTGGTGACTCCATCAGTGGCACCAACTTGGGAACACAGTTCAAAGGAGAGAAGATAGTCAGGTGCCTCCCAGGCTCTTCAGCCAGCAAGAACACAAACCACATTGTTGAAGTACTTAGCACAGAACGCGAACACTCCAAACTTGAGGCACTGTTTCTAGCCAGGTCATTTGTGCCCAAGTGGATAACAACATCTATAGTCCAAAAGGACTTCCAATCTCTGGGAGAGAAACTCAAGCCCATTGTTAACACTGTTGCATTCTCAGAGGTTCTACCTGTGCTTGGTAAGGGGGCAAAAAGGCTGCATCGCATTAACAGCTTTAATACATGGCTCCAGACCTGGTGCAAACAAGAAGGATTCAGATTTATTGGCGACTGGGGTAACAGATGGAACAACAAGAGACTATACTGTGCTGATGGACTACATCTCTCTGTCGCAGGGAAAAGAATCCTAAGTGAAAAATTCAAGCAATATGTGGATATGCATTTAAACTAGAAAAAGTGGGTGACGGATGTAGAAGGTCAAGCTCTGGACATCACCCCCTGCAAAAGCAGATTAAAATCAGAAACAGACACACTTTAAAATCACACATCAAAAACAAGTGGAAAGATGTAGGCAGAACAAAATCAATGCTAAATACACACAAGCCAGGTAAATGCTGGAAAGCAATGAGCACAAATGCTCGAAGCTTAGCCAACAAAGTTCCGGACCTAGAAGCCCTAATGGTGGAAACAGATTTGGACATTGTGGCCATTACAGAAACATGACTAAACAAATCACATGATTTGGATATAGTCATACCTGGCTATAACACAGATACACTACCAAAAAACTGCCTCCAGTTTTGCAACTGATTCCTATAGATTTTGGCGTGCTGAATCCAGGAAAAATAGCCAAAATGTTCCATCACGTCACGTTTTCTTGCAAAATTAGATTTCTTACCCATATAAGGAATGTTCACATAATTTCTTTTTAGCCGACTGCAGTTTATTTTCTTGGCCCAAAATAGAGGATGTAATGGTTAACTAACTAGAAACACTCCCTCATGATATTTTAGAGTGTTTTGTATTCATTTTATACATTAACAGGACAATTGGGAGTCGGGGGGCTAAATCCAGTACTCGCGCTGGCGCATGTTCTTTCCTGTTCGCCTCGCCTCGTTCGCTCGCTCAAACACGGTGGTTGCGACATGAACGTTCCTGTCAAATTTCAGTTTCTTGCAAGTTCATTATTACCTTTTGTTTGCTCAGTCGTAATCCAGCTTTATTCCGAAGTGGTTCACTACAGTTGTAGTTTGCAGTGCTGTGTATTTGTGATGGCTCACAGAGCCAGAGGTTGCGTCAACTCTCCGGACAGTTTTTGTTTTATTTGTGGGGAATATACCGTGAAAAAGCGGCAGAGGAACATTTCTGCATTTATTAAAAAAGTATATTTCGCCTATTTCGGTTTGAAGTTAGGCGATCAAGACAAACCGTGGGCTCCTCACAAAGTGTGCAAGACATGTGAGGAAGATCTACGCTTATGGATGAAAGGTAAAAAACAAGCATTTCGTTTCGGAATACCTATGATGTGGCGTGAACAAAGAGACCACAGCAGTGACTGCTATTTTTGCTCTTGCATTGTGAAGGGATACAACTTAAAAAATAAGAACGTAATAAGTTACCCCAACCTTCCCTCAGTAATTAGGCCTATGCCTCATAGCAACGAAGTACCTGTGCCTGAACCACCAAAATCTTTGGATCATATTTGTGTGGACGGTTCTGATCATGATGAGACTCATCAGATGGCTTTTCCCGATGAGTCCAGTACTTCCGAGTTTGAAACTGAACCAGATCCGAAACCTGAACTTTTCTCTCAAGCTGAATTGAATGATTTAGTCCGGGATTTAGGACTCCCAAAAGATGCTGCCCAACTGCTAGGTTCTCGGCTTAAACAGAAAAATCTATTGTCACCAGGAACAACTTTTTATTGGTACCGCAACCGCGAGACACAATTTTTGAAGTATTTCAGCAAACAGGAAGATTTGGTATTTTGCAACGATATATACGGAGTGATGGAAAAGTTTAAACTCAAGTATGATCCTGCTGAATGGCGGCTGTTCATTGATTCGTCAAAAGACAGCATAAAAGGTGTTCTTCATAATGGCAACACATTCGCTTCAGTTCCTATTGCTCACTCTGTTATTCTCCAAGAAAAATACGAGAATTTGGCCCTGATTCTTCAGAAGATTCGTTATGATGAGCATAAGTGGATGATTTGTGGAGACTTTAAAATTCTATCCATGCTATTAGGGCAGCAATCTGGTTTCACCAAATATCCCTGCTTCCTTTGCTTGTGGGATAGCCGGGCCCGCGACCTACACTGGGGGAAAAAAGACTGGCCAATTCGGGAGTATTTGAAACCCGGTGAGAAAAATGTTCTTCATGAGAGCTTGGTACCTCGTGATAAAATTCTATTACCACCTCTCCACATTAAGTTGGGTCTCATTAAGCAATTCATCAAGTCCCTTCCAAAAGATGGTGAATGCTTTCGGTACCTTTGCTCAAAGTTCCCCCGACTTTCTGAAGCAAAGCTAAAGGAAGGAGTGTTTGTTGGCCCTGATATAAGGAAACTCATTTCAGATGGAGCATTCGCTGAAACGATGTCTGAGAAGGAAAAAGAAGCCTGGGATTCCTTCAAGGATGTTGTTCTCAAATTCTTGGGGAACAGGCGGGATGAGAACTATAAGGATATTGTTGCCAGGATGCTCAATGCCTTCAAAGAACAAGGCTGTAACATGAGCCTGAAAGTCCATTTCTTGCACTCCCATGTGAACTACTTTCCCGAAAACTTGGGGGCGTACAGTGAAGAACAAGGTGAAAGGTTTCACCAGGACATCAAGGACGCAGAGAGAAGGTACCAAGGAAGATGGAACACCACTATGATGGCTGATTTCTGCTGGTTGCTGCTGCGGGAAACCCCAGATGAAAAATACGCCAAGCAGCGCACCAAGAGAAGCATTCGGGTGAAGAAGAAACGGGCCCACCAGGAGATTGATTGACCCAAGAATGACTTTAAAATCTAAACTGTGTTGACAAATATCGTGTTTTTACTAAACTTTGAAATAAAAATTTGCTAGTTATTACCACAGTGTCGGATCTCATTTATTAGAATTTTATTTTCACACCATCGGGTGTTTGTCTTCATGTATTGCAATGGTGCGGTTTGCGTTTTCTATTCTTACATACATAACTGTACAACATTTTTTGCACATTTCTTTGCTTTGCTTTGTGTCTAACCTCGCTCTTATATGCTCAATGTTTGTGCACATGTATGTGGCTGTTTTAAGTGCAGACAATTTTGCTACCATCACAGTGTGTTTTGTTGACATTACTCTATTCTTATGTGCTGCCTTGTTACAATTTTCTTTATTCTTATTTGAATAACTACTAAACAATTAGTATAAAGAATTCATCCAAGAAACTTTTATCTCGATCGCACTCAATCTGAAACGTTCACCTCAAACTGCTAACCCAATGTAGCAAAAAATCTGTACATGATGGAGCAAATTGGTTACCAGATTTGGATTCAGCGCACCAAAAAACGTAAAAATCAATCGAAACATTAGAGGCAGTTTAAAAAAAAATTTTTTTAGTGTACCTGTGTAAACTATTCAGAAGAGACAGAGAAAATGGAAGAGGAGGAGGAGTAGCCTTGTATTTCAAAAGCAATATTAAAGCTACTGAAATGCAGGGGGCATGGGGAAATGAAGAAGCACTCTAGATTCTGTTGGAAAGAGGAGATGGCACTGTCATCCATACTGCTAGTCTACAGATCTCCAACACAAACTGAAGAGATAGATAACAACTTGATTATAGATATTGCCAAGATAGCCACAAAAGGGGAAGTAATTATATTGGGAGAATTTAATCTACCTGATGTGGATTGGGTTACTCCTTCTGCAAATCTGGAAAGAAGCAAAAAAATCCTGGATGCCCTCCAAGACGCGTTACTTAGACAAATGGTGATGGAACCAACCAGGGAAAGCTCAACGCTGGATTTAGTGCTCACCAACCGTGATAGCGTGTCGAATGTCTGCGTGAGTGCCCCTGTGAGCAGCAGCGATCATCACACGGTGTGGTTTGAGATAAAAGCCATGGTACAAGCCAATCATAGCAAGCTCAAAGTCCTAAACTTCAAAAACACCGACTTCAATAAAATGGCCGAGTACCTAAAGGAGGAGCTGACAGGGTGGAAGGAGATAAGGGAAGCGGAACTGCTATGGGCTAAACTAAAGGTGGCAATAAAAGGGGTAACAAATAAATATGTAACAAAAGTAAACAAAAACAAGAGGAGAAGAAAACCCATTTGGTTTTCCAAAGAAGTGGCTGCTCAAATAAAGGCAAAAAACACAGCTTTCGCAAGATTCAAAAGCTCGCAGAGGAACACAGAAATGAATACAGGATCAAACTCAAAGACACAAAAAGAGAAATAAGGATGGAAAGTGACATTGAAAAAGCGAAATTGCTAATCAAATACTTCTGCTCTGTTTTTACTAAAGAAAGTCCTGGAGAAGGACCACCTGTGACTCCCAAATATTATAAAAATGGGAATGACGTAGATACCACACCATTCACAGAAGATGATGTGTTAGAACAACTTGCAAAACTGAAATTGGACAAGGCCATGGGACCGGATAGGATACATTCCAGGATTCTGAAAGAGCTCAGAGAGGTTCTTGCAGGGCCATTAAATGATGTTTTCAGCAGATCCTTGGAAACAGGAGAGGTTCCTCAGGACTGGAGAACGGCTGATGTCATACCTCTACACAAAAGTGGTGACAGGGAAGAAGTGTCAAACTACAGGCCCGTGAGCCTTACCTCGGTGGTGGGAAAAGTAATGGAGGCGCTCCTGAATGAGCGAATAGTGAACTTTCTCAAAACCAACAGGTTGCAAGACCCGAGGCAACATGGTTTTACCGAAGGACGATCTTGCCAAACAAATCTGACGAGTTCTTTGACCAGGTGACCAGGGAGCTAGATCAGGGACATGCGATGGATGTCATCTACCTGGATTTCAGCAAAGACTTTGATACTGTTCCTCATAGGAGGCTTATCAATAAGCTCAGTAGCTTGGGGATAGATCCTAAGATGGTAAATTGGATCAGAAATTGGTTGACTGACAGACGACAGAGGGTGATGGTAAACGGAGCTCACTCGGATGAAGGGAAGGTGATTAGCGGGGTGCCCCAGGTGGTCGGTCCTGGGCCCGGCACTGTTCAATGTATTTGTGAGTGATATTGCTGAAGGACTGAATGGAAAAGTATGTCTTTTTGCAGATGACACGAAAATTTGCAACAGAGTGGCCTCCCCGAGGGAGTGGATAACATGAGGAAAGATCTACAAAAGCTGGAAGAATGGTCTAATGCTTGGCAATTAAGATTTAATGCAGAGAAGTGCAGAATCATGCACTTGGGTAGCAGAAATCCAAGGGAAATGTACGTGATAGGGGGCGAGAGGTTGGTATGCACGGATCAGGAGAAAGACCTTGGTGTGATTAATTCTGAAGATCTCAAGGTGGCAAAACAGTGTGACAAGGTGGTGGCAAAAGCCAAGAGGATGTTGGGCTGCATACAAAGAGGAATCACCAGCAGAAAGGAAGATGTACTTATGCCACTGTACAAGTCACTGGTGAGGCCTCACTTGGAATACTGTGTTCAGTTTTGGAGAACGTATCTTGCAAAGGATGTAAAAAGACTGGAAACTGTTCAGAGGAAGGCAACCAAAATGATTTGGAGCCTGTGTCAGAAACCTTATGAGAAGAGACTTGAAAACCTAAACATGTACACTTTGGAGGAGAGGAGGGACAGGGGAGATATGATTCAGACCTTTAAATACTTAAAGGGAAATAATAACAAACAAACCTCTTCCAAAGACGGGGAAGCTGTACAACTAGAGGGCACAACATGAAGCTGCAAGGTGGTAAATTGAAAGGCAATGTCAGGAAATACTTTTTCACAGAAAGGGTGGTGGATGCTTGGAATGCCCCCCCGATGGAAGTGGTGGGGGCAAACATGGTGACGGAATTCAAAATAGCATGGGACAGACACAGTGGATCCCTTTACAGCAACAGGATAAAATCAAAATAAACTGAACCATCTAATTTCTCAACAAATAGGGGTGTCCTCCTTATATTACCCATTTATTGCTGCACATTTTGACAGATTACTTTGGTCCTGTGAACAACGTTATGATTTGGATATAATCCACCGCATGTTTCTCACCTTTCATCGTTGGAGTACGTGCCAACAGCACTTTCACATCTGTTCCCCCCTTTTTAATCAATTTTTATTTTCTTTTTTAATTAGTGTTATCATACATGGCCATTCACTAGTATACCATGTTGGTTATTTTAATGGTTTTATTTAAGTATTTTGTTTGTTCCCCTTTTTGTTTATGCAGTATCATCAGTAGATTATTACAATTAGTTAATGTATGCAACATTAGCAATGTATGCTATTTCTCCCCGTTTAAAAATCAAAATTTACTTTTAGTTAGTATTTGTGTTATATATAATGCGCATGCTTTTATGTGTTCCTTTTATTGTACATTCTGGTTAAATTACTCTATCATATACATAAGGTTCATATGTTATTAATTTATTACTATTATTATTATTATCATTATTATTAATTATGTTTTTATTTCTTTTATTTTTACTTATGATCACAATTAATATTCATACCAGTACATCTGTGGTCCGTTTCTCAGCCCTACGTTTGTCTGTGTCTCATGTTTTATTATTAATTTATGTTTTATTATTAATTTATGGTTTCGCAATTAATTTACGTGTTTATCAAGTTCAAGTGATTTATATATAAAACTTGTTGGTATATATTCCACATCATGCCAATTGGTTTTAATTGTTTTTAGATGTTTGCAATATTAATTTGATTTTGTTTTTATTGTTTGTTTAAGTGACAATTCCCCTGAGGAAGGCGTTGCCGAAACGCGTTGGGGTCCTTATTAATAAAAGACTAATTAGTTCATCCAACGTCTCCTGCTCCTTGTGTTCCTTGGTATTGCCCGCAGGAGGCCTGCTCCTCCTTGTGTTTTCTAAATCTGCCAAGGGACAGGGGCATTTTGGGCATTTGCCCATCTCCGTGAGATGGGATCGTAACGCCCGTTCAGAGAAAAGTGTGCCCGTAGGAGGCATTTAAACTGTATCTCCTGCCAACGGGCTCCCCCCACCAGACCTGCAATCCTACACAAGGTCCGAAGGAGTGAACCCGGAGGCACCAACACATTCAGCTCTCAGGCCCACAAAGCCTCCTCCACTCCATAATCAGGCAATCTACTATAACCATCCAACCTTCTTTTCAGCTGTGCGATTGTGGGTGGTAACTCCTCACTCAATGCAAAAAACTCTAATATCTGTGCCGACCTTTCCACTCATAGCGCATTCTGTGGGAGGGAAGACACGTAATGAGAAAGCTGAATGTAAGCATAATAATGCCGACTATTTAACCCATACTCCTTACGCAAAACCTCCCAAGACTTGCACTGCCCCATTTGATCTACAACATGTCCAATATTCCTTATGCCCTGTCTCCTCCATTGTGCAAACGCCAGCGTTTCTGAACCTGGAGTAAACCGATCATTTCCCTGTATTGGTAGCCAGCACGAAACCCCTGGTGGTTTCCCCCAGAGCTATTCAAATGTTGCCACGTCCGCCGTGCCGGGCAAATAAATCCACTACTAAGCACTCTACTAGGCAAGAGCCTACCTTCCTGGTGCAGCACTGCCAAAAGGGGCTGCGGAGCCACAAGGGCCTCCTCCAGTGCTCTCGGGGCATACACCTCCGTATTCCCTAACCAGTCTCCAATATGCCGTGCTTGGCATGCCAGGGCATAAGTCTTTAGGTCTGGGATTCCAATCCCCCCTTTCCTCCAGCTCCTTCTCAATCTATGCAGCGGAATGCGAGCTCTTGCCCCTCTCCAAAGGAAACTCCTAATTTCGCGGTCTATAGCATTTAAGTCACGCTTCAATAACCACACTGGGAGAGTCTGCAGCCAGTAAAGCACCCGAGGCAGAATCACCATCCCCAATGCCGCCACCCTACCCAACAGGGACAGGGGCAGTGGAGTCCACATCTGGAGTTGTGACCTAATTTTTGCAAGGATTCTTTCCACGTTTTTTCTATACAACTCCTGCGGCTCTCTAGTCAAGAGAATCCCCAAATACACAAATGAATCACCTGCCCACTTAAGCGGAAAACTCCCTCCCCAAATGTCTTCTTATTGTACCCGCCACATCCATGGCCTCCGACTTATCCATATTAATACGAAGGCCAGCAAAGTTACCATAATAAGAGAATTCCTTTAATAAACTGGGCAACGACATCCGAGGAGATAGTAGGTGAACCAGAATATTGTCCGCAAACGCTGCCAGTTTAAACTTTTGTCGCCCTATACTTATACCCTGTATTTCATTAGAAGCCTCTATTCGTCGTAACAGAGGGTCTAGGGACAGTACAAAAAGCAACGGTGAGAGCGGGCATCCCTGTCTCATTCCTCTCTCCAGAGTAAAATCATCTGACAGCACTCCATTACATAACACTCCTGCTGTGGGCCACTCCGGGCATTAAAAACAGCGTGCAACCGCTCCAGCAGCCTCTTCAGCCCGCTCCAGCCCGATCAACATCATCGAGGGAGAGCGGGAAGGTAAGCTCCGCCCCGCTCCCCTCCGACAAGGCCAATCAGGCCCTTCCCCAAGGGCACTTCCCCCCGACATCTAGGCGTGCCCGCGCCTAGCGTGCCCGCACCTGAGGGGCGCACCAGAGGGCCCTTTGGCGTGGCCCTTAGGAGTGGAACACGCAAACTACTTGCATAAGACACACTACTCCTTAAAGAAGTAGTTACACAAGCAGAATGCAACAATAAAGTGAGATCCCCTTAAGTATTAACCTCATCACATTGCTAAGCTGATATAAATTGGGATATCCCACTAAAATTTGTACTATTCTGCTTCACATTGTCCTATTTCCATTTGCTTTGCTAGACATTGCTTGAAACTGTACCTTTCTGCCTCTTATTGGCCTAAATGTCTCCATTTGAAACTGCATACTAGAAATTGTACTATTCTACTATACTAGCTCCTAGATCGACATATGCTATAGGGAATATAGCTGCTAATTTAGAAGGTTCAAACTTAGTAAAGTCCGCGTTATATGGTTCCTTTGAAACATTGTATCCTCCTGGTTATAGCATCTGTTGTTACATGTGGATAGAAACTAAGTAACTCATTCACATTGTGCTAGAGAAACAAAGTAACTGTTCCTCAACTGAATTACCTGCTAATAATATAACACTTTTGTTGTCAATTTGATAACTTTAACCAACGTTTGTTCCCCTCTGTATTTCAGATATCTCATAATCCTTGTATTACTGCCATATACTATATATTTTAGTGCTATCTTGCAACTGTTACCCCACAGTACACTTTCTCCCTACCCTTTATCTTCACCTACTTAACTAGCAATGGATCTAAAAAGATTTCTAACACTCACCTTAAACATTCTAATGCTCACCCTAGGGTTTCTACTTTCTCACACCCCTCCCATTCACTCTCTAACTCCAACTACAAACATTTTCAAGCCAGCACACATTCATATCATCCCATACAGGCCCAGACATAACACACAAAAATATATTTTCGGTAATCCCTCCATAAACAGACCACGCACTCACCAACATATCCATGTTCAAAGGCTAATCCAATTGAACCCTTCACCAATTAATAACCCCATGCAAAACACTACCCATTCAACACAACTAAATTGCATACTTATCAACCCCAGGTCAATTAGGAATAAAATCCCAATCATAATCGATCTTATTATAGACGAAAATCCTCACCTACTCTGTATAACTGAAACCTGGCTAAATGAGTCTGACTCAGTTCTCCTTAACCAACTGAGAGTACATGGTTATACCATACTCAACAGTAATAGATACAGAAAAAGAGGTGGCAGAGTACTCGTAATAGCAAAAACTCATCTCGATCTTTCGCCTACCTTACTAGATAAGCATGAGGATATTGATATCCTCAGAATTGAAAGTCACACCATGGCCATCTGCCTTATCTATAGACTCCCCACACCTGACATACATAGCTTAGACATAATACTTGAGGTTGCAAGTAACTCTTCACTGAGAAAGCCCTCTGTTATCTTAGGAGATCTTAACCTTGCCTCGTTACCAAATAGCCAAACACTATCCTTCCTTGAAGCAAAGGAGGAAATGGAATTTAAACAAATAATTAACCTCCCCACTCACTGCAAAGGTAGCACCCTTGATTTAATATTCATACCATCACACTTCACACTCTCATTGATTTCTACTCCACCCACCATAACTCAGGTACCATGGTCTGATCATTTCATGATACATTTCTCTCTCCCTTTCCAACCCACTAACTCTACTCACAGTAACGCCAAATGCACAGAACAAAGATTCTGCCAGTTTAACAAGGAAGGAGTGTCAACATCTAATAGAGCAACAAATGTGTAATTTTTTGTCGGAAGGTTGGCCATGAGGTTGAAAGCCACAAGGTTAAAAGCCTCTTGAAGCCATAACTTCCATTTTAATCAGTATAAGCAGTCACATCCAAAGCTCACATTAGAGCCAAACAAGGTGGTAGAAAAACCATTAAAGTGGTGCCACCTCTAAAATACTATTAAAGGTGAAGACATAAAAAACAGCATAAACTTATCTGAACCGCCGTAATCATAAGCCACAAGCAGTGTTAAAGCAACTCGTAGGCAGCAACGGCAGTCACAATCCTCACAAAGCTTCAAACTTCAAAGGCAGAAACAAATCTGCAAATGCAGTTCAGCAAAAGAAGACACAGCACTGCGTTTCGGGCAAATCAAAAATCTATGCCCTGTCTCAACGCTCCATCGAACTGCTGAAAACAAAAACAGCCAGCACCTCCACTGTTCCAAGACGCCGGCGCATGCTCATTACATGGCGTTTTGGAACAGTGGAGGTGCTGGCTGTTTTTGTTTTCAGCAGTTCGATGGAGCGTTGAGACAGGGCATAGATTTTTGATTTGCCCGAAACGCAGTGCTGTGTCTTCTTTTGCTGAACTGCATTTGCAGATTTGTTTCTGCCTTTGAAGTTTGAAGTTTGCTGAGTGGGGCTCATTTCATACAATCTCCAACAAACAACTTCTAGAGATTATATCAAACCTCAATACTACCACCTCATTACTTGATCCTTGCCCGGTGTCCTGGGTTAAAGCAGCAAAATCCGAACTAGCTCCATACATTTTGAAAGTGGTAAACCAATCTCTACTTCAAGGCTTCATGCCGGATGACCTCAAATACTTGGCGATTCGCCCTCTACTAAAAAATAAAACCCTTAACAGTACTGACCCTTCCTCATACTGCCCCATTGCCAGCATACCTTTCTTAGCCAAAATCATTGAAAAGGTAGCTCAGATACAACTACAAGATCATATTGATACCAACTTCCCTTTAGATGAGCACCAGAATGGCTTCCGCCCATATCACGGAGTAGAAACCTTACTCATATCCCTTTCTGATTCTCTAATCTGAGGTATGGATAATATAAAGCAGACACTCTTGCTCATATTCCTTGACATTTTCTCAGCCTTTGACAGTGTAGATCATAATACGCTCATGTCCAGACTATCTCAACTAGGTTTAAAAGATACCACTCTTAACTGGTTTAAGTCCTACATTTCCAATCGTTTCCAATATGTCCATTTAGACCATTCCCCCTCACTACCATTCCCTCAAGAACGTGGTATCCCACAAGGATCCTCACTCTCTGCATTACTTTTTAACCTTTATATCCAACCTATTTGCGCAATCTTTCAATGCCACAATCTAAACTATTATATCTATGCTGACGACATCATGCTGTTCGCCCCTTTAGACATAGCTAACCTTAATTTCAACAGAATCGCCACCTGCCTCTTTGAAGCTGAACAATGGCTCCGCTCAATCCATATGGACATCAACTTCAAAAGGACTGAAGCACTCTTCGTAACCAGAAATACCAACTTCACCCCTCCAACTACCATCAACCTTATGAACATTACTCTCCCAGTCAAATCTGAAATTAAATACCTTGGAGTTACACGAGACAAAATGCTAAGCATGACACACCACATAAAACAGACTGCCAAAACTATATTTTTCAAGCTGAGATCCATACAGCAACTCAGACCCCTCATTGACATCAACAATTTCAGAACAGTTGTCCAGGCTCTCATTATGCCACATTTAGACTTCTGTAATGGCATACTCCAAGGGACATCTAAAAAGAATCTACACATCCTTCAAAGAGCTCAGAATGTCACTGCTCGAATCATTGTGAAAGCCAAAATATTCGATCACATCTCCCCCATCCTATACGCTCTCCACTGGCTTCCAATCTCTAGTAGGATTCAATATAAAACACTTGTCACCACTTTTAAACTCATTAATGACTTAGCCCCATCACAGTTAGCAACATTACTCCAGACTCCACCAGAAAACAGACTTAGAAGAAAAACTAACCTCAACATGCTACTAATTCCCAATGCCATGAGAAAATCGAAACAAATAACCACCAACACTGCTTTTTCATATTATGCTCCCAGCCAATGGAACAAACTACCACTAAACCTAAGAGAGATTAAGGATCTTACCTCTTTCAGGAAGGAACTTAAAACCTATCTGTTTAGTCAACACTACGGCAACCTACACCCTGCAATCAAATATACTACACAAGAATAAACAACTAACCAAACACAAGTCTATCCTACCTAATTCTAGACTCATTTTTAATAACCATTCTAAATAGTCCTCCTCCCAACACTGTACTTGTGATTACAAATAACTATTATAAATAGTTTTTGTCAACCATGTAAATAATTTACACATTGGTTCTTTGTAATATAGTTTTTATGTTCCATTATGTTCTTATGTAAATAACTTACACATTGTTTCCGTGTAACTTAATTCTTATGTTCACTGAATGTTCTATGTAATGCAATATTGCACTGTTTGCTATATTGTTGTTAAAGTTCCTTGTAAACCGCCCCTGATCTCTGGAAGGGGCGGTATAGAAAAGCACACAAATAAATAAATAAATAAAAACTCTACCATATTGCAAAAAGAAGCTCCAAGTCCATACTGTGGCAAAAGAAATCTGATGTAATCCCAATTCACTTGATCAAATGCTTTTTCTGCATCAAAGCTAATCAAAAGCGACTGTTGTTTCCTTCTCCGTACCCACTCCAGCGAAGCCACAATTTTACGTAGGTTCCACAACGCATATCGCCCTTTTACAAAACCTACTTGAGAATCATGCAGCAGCTCCCCTAATACCTGGGCCAATCTGTCCGCCGTGTATCTTAAGCTCTCTGTGACCACTGGTACTAAAGTAATATGCTAACATTTCCTAGTACTCCTCCTCAAATGGTGGGTTCTGCTCCCTCTCTGGCACAATCTTTTGTTGCTGATGATTTGAAGCCCCCAGCCCATCCTTCTCCATGGAATCCTCATGTATTGAAGGTAAGAAAAGAACTATTACAGACTTTCGTTCCCAGGGAAAATTAGGCATGTACTTAGAGCCCTTTCAAATGTGCTAATTCAGTGGCTCCCAAAGCAGATTTTTGGTCTGGTAAGTCAGCTGCTGCAGAAGGAAGTGTGGTGGGACATCCAGAAGTACTGCTGTCTTTCAGCAGTCTGTACTGTATGTTCTTCCTACTTCTATGAATTGTCCTCCAGTCAGCAGGGGGAGCTGGTGAGCAGCGTTTCTTATCTGATGTTTTTTCCTCTGGCAACTTTTCTCTGTAGTCAAAGCTGTTTGTGGGAGTTTTAAATGAATTATGAATGGAAGCCCAATACTCTTGTTTGTTTAGGGCCTGCTTAAGGATTAATCCTGCCTGCTCATTCCCTTAACTACTGTACTTTGTCGCGTCCACCCGTCCAGGCGGTAGCCTGGGAGCAGGTGGGCTCGCCTGTCTTACTCTCTACTATTACTTCTGTCCAAGATGGCTGCTGAGGAGGGCTGCTGGGTAATGTAGTTTTAGAGCAAGGAGTGTGACCACATGGTAATTAGGCAAAACAGAGAATTTATTTCGGGATTTCCCCTCCGCATTGAATTCATGACCCCAACTGAAATTGGATAATTCTCCAATAATGCAAACAAAGAATGTGAGAACAGGCTTAACACAAAAATACAGGAATGTCCTTTTGAATATCAGCTCTTAGCTTCCAGCGAGGAACAAGCTTCTCAAGCTCAATCTGTTGTTCAGAATAGCTTCTTGCTTTTCACTTTCAAAAGAGCTTTTCACTTTACACAAGTTATGCAGGCAAACACTTGGCAGTATTTCAACTACCAGCACGTTTCCTTTCTTTAAGCAATGTGTAGCACAAGTCATTAACTGCTTTCATGAAACAGTCCTTCACATAGATAATGAATTAGCACATATTCAGGTTCTTGGCCATGCAAAAAGAACACTGCATTTCCTCTACATCAGAATCATTAGGGTTTTCAAACAAATCTATTTCCATCTCATTCATAGATTCGCTGTGACTATCTTCTTTATCCTGTATCTCAGGAGACTGGCTATTCTCCTTCCATATCAGCTCATTTACTTTTAACAGCAGCTGTTCCCTGTGGTCTCCAGCCACGGGCTCTTGTAATGGAGTTTCTCTCCCTTTCAACTTTCAGAGTTGAGGCTTGGCAGTCACTGGCATATATTCTATGCTTATTAAACGTTTGCCTTTCAGGGTTCAGGGGAACACAACGTTTAGCACTGTCTTTTAATTCTTTAACTATTCCTTCAGCTTGGTTTTTGGTAGGAATTAAAGATAAGACATGTTCATTACCTTCAAGGCTTAAGGGCTGCTTTAATCTGTTTCCCCACCTGGAAACACGTCTTTGTCCTAGATACTGTTGCCTGCTCTGGGTTCCAGACACCCTCTGCTTCTCATTCACCCTTGCATGTGGATCAGCCAGGTTTCTTCCTGAAGTTCCCTTTTCCACTGGAACTAAAGTACCTGCTTCGGGACCCAGCAAGTTTCTGACTTCAAGCTTGTCCTCTTCAGAACCAGCTTCCCTTGCTTGAACTGAATCAACTGCCTCTGGAACTCCACGAACTCTAAGAACTGCCTGCTCTGCTTCCTCTAAAACGGAAGCACTTTTAAATTGCTGCCTTTCAGGCTCCACACCCTTCTTCCTACTCATGTGCACCTCATCAGTGCTCAACCTAGCCCTGACGTCATTAGGTGGGCGGGGCTTAGTGCTCGGTATATTCTGCCTTGGAGGCTTGTGGTTTCTATAGGAACTGCTTTTCTCTCCAGATTTAAAGGGACAGGGCTCATTTTCCTCCCATTCCATTTCCTCTGCACAGCTCTCCTTACCACAAATTCCCCCCCTTAAGATATTACGGGCTGGGGTGGGATTCACATCACAGCACGTAATTCTCGCTGAAGAGTCATTATCCTTCACTTCACTGGTGAGCCTGGACAACGCGTCTGCATTCTGATGGAGCTTGACAGCTCTATGCTCTATCCTGAAGTCATATGCTTGGAGTGCCATGTACCAACTTGTCAGTCTGGCATTGTGGTCTTTCATCTGGCCAAGCCACTTCAACTATCAACTCAGACACACTACAAGTTCCTACTAACATCAGAGTAGTAAAAGGCAGTACTAGCCGCAGAGCATTCTCATTCTCTGCCCCAACCATCTGGAACCAACTACCATACGAACTACGAGCAATCAAAGACATTAGTGCTTTCAGGAAGAAACTAAAAGCTCATCTTTTCCAAAGTCACTACAACCAGATGTAAATCTCAGTGGAACACCAGATAAAGCAAACAAAACATAAATCTGCTCTGTAGAAATGTTATATGTAAAAATGTAAAAATGTAAATAGGTAAAGTCTAATCCTTAAGTCCCTAATTCTGTGTGATGTGCCATACCCTCAAAGCTATGTGTATATTTCCCCAACATT
The DNA here is from genome assembly GCA_033557465.1 of Ichthyophis bannanicus. Lineage (NCBI taxonomy): Eukaryota > Metazoa > Chordata > Amphibia > Gymnophiona > Ichthyophiidae > Ichthyophis > Ichthyophis bannanicus. The sequence goes on along the minus strand of CM066032.1, from coordinate 1,093,064,574 downwards.
TCTGTCATGATTTGACAACTCCCAAATTTGTAATCAAACCGCTACTGATCGCTGGAAGTAGCGGTATATAAGTGTATACTAAATAAATAAATAAAAATGGGGCGTGATCCGTCATTAATAGGAATCTTCTGCCTGCCAAATAAAATTTTAGCAATTCCACAGCCCACTTTACGGCCAGGCACTCTCTCTCAATTGTAGAATAATTCTTCTCGGCCGGGGACAGCTTCCGACTAAGAAAAAGTACCGGATGCTCGGCACCGTCGTACTTCTGGGAGAGCACCGCTCCCAGCCCCGTCTCAGAGGCGTCTGTCTGCAGAATAAACGGCAGACCGAAGTCCACCCCACGCAACACTGGGGCTGCGCACAGCTCTTCCTTCAGCGTCTCAAAAGCTGTGTCTGCTTCCCTAGTCCATCTCAGCTGATTGGGCATATTTTTCTTCAGCATGTCGGATAACGGTGCGCTCTTTTCCGCGAAATGCGCTATAAATCGCCGGTAATAGCCTACCAGGCCAAGAAAACTGTGCATCTGCTTCTTGCTGGTGGGCTTCGGAAAAGCTTTTACGCTTTCAACTTTATTCAATAAGGGCTTCACTACTCCATGACCAACCAGGTGTCCGAGGTATTTAACCTCCTGGCTGCCGAAAAGACACTTGGCCGGATTCAGTGTCAGGCCCGCACTTCTCATTGCCTGCAACACCACTCGAACCCGGAACAAATGTTGATCCCATCTGACACTGTGAATGACGATGTCGTCCATATACGCCGTAGCGTATTCCTGATGGGGACAAAGCACCAGGTCTATGAGGCATTGGCACGTAGCCGCCGCTCCGTGTAGGCCGAATGGCATTCGCCGGAACTGGAATAGGCCTACTGGTGTACTGAAGGCAGTCTTCTGGCCTGATTCCCTGGTCAGGGGAATCTGCCAGTAGCCTTTAGTCATGTCCAGTGTCATCAGATATCAAGCTTGTCCCAATCGATCTAGGAGTTCCTCGATCCGAGGCATAGGGTACGTATTTCTTTCAGAGTTGAGGCTTGGCAGTCACTGGCATATATTCTATGCTTATTAAACGTTTGCCTTTCAGGGTTCAGGGGAACACAACGTTTAGCACTGTCTTTTAATTCTTTAACTATTCCTTCAGCTTGGCTTTTGGTAGGAATTAAAGATAAGACATTTTCATTACCTTCAAGGCTTAAGGGCTGCTTTAATCTGTTTCCCCACCTGGAAACACGTCTTTGTCCTAGATACTGTTGCCTGCTCTGGGTTCCAGACACCCTCTGCTTCTCATTCACCCTTGCATCTGGATCAGCCAGGTTTCTTCCTGAAGTTCCCTTTTCCACTGGAACTAAAGTACCTGCTTCGGGACCCAGCAAGTTTCTGACTTCAAGCTTGTCCTCTTCAGAACCAGCTTTCCTTGCTTGAACTGTATCAACTGCCTCTGGAACTCCACGAACTCTAAGAACTGCCTGCTCTGCTTCTTCTAAAATGGAAGCACTTTTAAATTGCTGCCTTTCAGGCACCACACCCTTCTTCCTACTCACGTGCACCTCATCAGTGCTCAACCTAGCCCTGATGTCACTAGGTGGGCGGGGCTTAGTGCTCGGTATACTCTGCCTTGGAGGCTTGTGGTTTCTATAGGAACTGCTTTTCTCTCCAGATTTAAAGGGACAGGGCTCATTTTCCTCCCATTCCATTTCCTCTGCACAGCTCTCCTTACCACAACTTACATAGAGCTTGTCAGTTCTCACATGCTAGGCTCCTGGGCACTCTTCAGGAGAGGACAGGAAATCACAAATTAAATTTCTGGGAATCTTTCCTCTCTTTGGGTCTCTTGATCTTCTAAAAACTATGATTTGAGGAGGATTCATATTTTTATCTGAATCATACACCCACCTCTGATTTTCACAGTATTTCATGACCTAATCTGGGAGGACAAACCAACCAAACCAAATGATGGTTATGCTTTAGGTTTGGCATTTGCAGTGATCAGCTCCTTCTGCATTGTTTCCTGATAGCATTAATTTTATCACATTGGTTTCAGTTTAATACAGAATATCAGATCAGTGCCTAAGATGAAGCCAACCCAATTCATCCAGTCTCCCTACAACTCACTCATGCTCTTGCTATTACATTTCAAAGCCCATAGCATTTTGATTACTGCCATCATATGTAAACTGCTCGTCTTAACATTCATCTTTTTTATGTCTTTTACAAAATGAAAAGGAAACCCAGTCACCTCTGACGGCAAACCTACTTTAATGACACTTAGCATACATCATGCTCTCTGACTTCATCCATATTGCTGCGAAAAGAAAGGAATAACTACATAGTCATTTCATAATTGCAGCATTGATATATTGAGATGGTTGTGATTTTGTTTCTTTCCCCTTCTGGTTGGGGGGGGGGAGAGAGGGGAAGTTTGTTAGGAAAAGGTCAAACACATAGCTTTGCAGCTTTCAGCCGTCTCTATCCTTTTCTTTTGCAATTCTTCTCTCTGATTAAACTGCCAGATAAGTCTAGGCACTGTTGCCCAGCCCTTCACATTTAATGATTTTATGCATCACTTGCTGCAGCCACCACTCAGATCCTCTGCCATTTCCATTGTAGTCCTTACTCTTCCTCTTTAAATGGCTGGTGTCTATGGGAATTTCTTTTACATTTCTACCTACGTATATATTTTAGTCTTTCACTTGGGGAATTACATACTGCTTAGTCTGTCTTTCTCTGTCTTGTCTCTTTTAACATCTTTTCCTCTATTAGAAGTTTTCATTGAGGAGGTGAAGTTGCACTGTCGTCAACACTCAGAGGTGAACCACTAAATTCAGAATTAGATAAAGATGTGGATATAAGTGGTGAGGTCAAGCACTGGAGGCAAAGGAATGGATTTTACTTACTAAACAGTTACAAGTCAGAATATCGAGCAACTTCTAAACTAGATAATAGGGAAAAGCCAACAGTCGTCCAAGAGAGTATGGTTCAGAAGGATGTATTCTTGAGGGATACTAGCAAAAGAGGGAAGTTACAGCATCCCAACAGAAAGGCTCCAATAAAAATAAAAGTAACCCAGATGCCCTTAAGTACAGAGCAGACAAAGCTGAAAGATTCCAAATTACTCCTGTCTACTGATAACCATATTAATATGAATAAAATACAACCTCTAAAATGCCTGTATGCAAATGCTAGAAGTCTAAAAAATAAGATGGGAGAGTTAGAATATATATCGCTAAATGAGAGATTAGATGTGATTGGAATCTCAGAAACCTGGTGGAAGGAGGACAACCAATGGGACACTGTGATACCTGAGTACAAACTGTATTGCAATAATAGAGTAGATCAGATTGGTGGAGGGGTTGTGCTCTATGTTAGAGAGAACATTGAGTCACACAGGATTAAAGTTCTGCAGGAAATAAAATACACTAGAATCTCTATGGATAGAAATTCCATGTAAAAAGGGGAAGGCGATGGCAGTGGGGTTGTACTACCAACTGCCTGGTCAGAATGAACAAATGGCTGATGAAATCCTAAAAGAAATCAGAGAAGCTAAAAAAGGTTACAACACAGTAATAATAATGGGTGATTTCAATTACCCCGGTATAGACTGGGTCAATGTCACAGCAGGACGTGCTAGGGAGATAACGTTTTTAGATGAAATAAATCACTGCTTCTTGGAGCAGCTGGTTCATAAACCAACAATTTATTTTATTTATTTATTTAGCTGTATTTATATCCCGCTTTTCACCGGGTCAAAGCGGTCAATTGGGGGATACATTTAACATGAGGGGATATGAGACACATACGCTAATACTTACAGGGAACATGGGCCAACAAGAGGAAAAGCTATTTTGGATCTAGTCTAGTCAATGACCTAGGCTACAAACAGATAGTGGACGCCCCCACCCACCGGAAAGGAAACATTCTAGACCTTGTCTTCATCCCACGTCCAGACGTGAGCCTGGACTACAACTTTGATGTAGTCGTCACCCCAGTCTAATCAAATTCCAGATACCCATGCAACATGATAGCAACCGGACTGATAAAGTAGCTGAGAACTCATCAGCATCCACAGGACCCTATGACAAAGAAGTGATCATCAACGAAGTCCTTCCAAACATTGAGATGGCATCATCTAACCTGGAGGAGGTGATGGCCTCATGGAACAACAGCCTGAGTGCCTTTGCATGCATACCAGACAAGCCACACGCACCGGACAAGCGATTAAGAACTAGAAAAGCAGCACGGTGGTTCTCTGCTGATCTATGGACCTCACTACTTCTCCTAAGGAAGCTAGAAAGGCGGTGGCGACGTACCCGGACCCCAGCCGACCAAACAGCCTACACCTCCCACCTGAAGATACACCGGGACTCAATATCAGCTAAAATGAAAGAACACCACTCCGAACTCTTGGGCCGCTCTTTGAACAAACCCCACGAGCTCTTCAACATAGTGAAGACTCTAATGAAAGAACCCTCTCCCCCCAATCTACCATGATACACCCTCAAGAATACACAGACTACCTGCTAGCCAAAACCAACAACGTCCGTGAAGCTACGATGTCTAGCACTAGCAACAACCCAGCCCAGCTAATGCCACTTACCTCTCTCAGTACACCATCGCCCAGAGGCATCGAGGACATCATTGCAGCCATAAATGCCAACACTGCCCTAAACGATCCCTGTCCAGCATTCTGGATAAGATCACTATGCAAGGAAATCAGCCCTATCCTAGCCAAGATCATGGACCTGTCCTTCTCCATAGGGCTATTCCCACCATGCCTCAAGCAGACGTCAATTCGGCCACTTCTGAAGAACAACAAACTGAATCCCCTGAAGGAAGAATCATACCGGCCAATCTCGAGCATCCCACTGCTAGCAAAGATACTTGAGAAGGTGGTCCAGTGTCATTGACTCCACTGCCCCCCTCGACCCACACCAACATGGCTTTAGGGAATCACATGGCGTTGAAATGCTCCTGGTCACGCTTATCAACAGATTAATCACAGGGATCGACAACATCAAACGAGGATACACCCTAATCTTCTTGGACATTGCTGCTGCGTTCGACTCCGTAAATCATGAGCAACTCCTGATACGGCTCCAAGAAAAGGGGATTCACGGCTCAGCCTGGAGATGATGCAAATTGCATCTAACAGACAGATGGCAGCAGGTATGAACAGGCACCAGGACTTCGGAGCCTTTTCAACAAAAACATGGTGTGCCCCAAGGCTCCTTGCTCTCTGCCCTCTTATTTAATATATACATGCAGCCTATATATGAAATAATCCACTCCTTTAACATCTCATGCCTGATCTATGTGGATGATGTGCTGCTCTTCACCCCATTTACGACTGACCTTCCTGACTTCTCACCACTAGTAAAATGCTTTGAGGCTGTCACTGACTGGCTGCACTCTCAGAGCCTCAAGATAAACTTCAGCAAGACAGACGTACTGTTCATTACAAGAAACCAATCCTTCTCCCCACCGGCAACATTAAAGACAAGAGACGCTGAGCTCCCGAGCAGATCCACCATCCGATACCTAGGCATGAAGCTAGACCAGCGCCTCAAATTTAAAACGCACATCAGCAACATCATCAAGCAAATTTACCACAAGATACGGACAGTTCAACACCTCCAACCCCTGCTGCAATCGGATGATTTCCGAACAGTTTTTCAGGCACTAGTGACCCCCCACTTTGACTACGCCAACGTGATTCTGCATGGACTCCCCAAGAACACACTAAACCCATTACAGCTGGCAATGAACACCGCTGCACGCTTCCTATCCGGGGTCTCTAGACGAGACCACATCACACCAATCCTAAAAGACTTGCACTGGCTACCAATCTACTGCCGGCTCACCTATAAAGTAATCCTGATGACCTTTAAGGTCATCCACAATTTATCCTCCACCTCCCTGACGGATCTTCTCCATCCCAAGCCAGCAAACAGAGAGAGGAGCACCTTCACCACCAACACCTTAACAACCCCCAAGGAAATAACAAAATGCACCCAAACAACAAAGAACAGAGCCTTTAAGTTCTATGCTCCCAGCTGCTGGAACGCGCTCCCAACCACCGTCCGAGCGATCACGGATCTTGCTCAATTCAGAAAGGCACTAAAGCTCTTCCTCCTACACTACTCACAGCCCAGCAACTCAACCGCACCTGTCATATCCCTAGCTAACCAACTGTAAATAAAGGTCGACATTGTATATAAAGCTAGATTCCTGAAAATAGCTCTTAGAGAAGCTATGCTGATGCAACTCTGCAGTGACATCATGCTTATATTGTACATAGTTACCCCATTGTGAAATCCTGTTCAGTGTAAGTGCACAGCAGGCCTTCCCTGCTATGTACAAGACTGTTATCTGTAAACCGCACTGATTTTAAAAAGCGCGGTATATAAAAGCGTAAAATAAATAAAATAAATAAATAAATAGTGGAATACAGGATCTGGTGCAAGCGATAAGGATTTTGGGGCCACTTGACAATAGTGATCATAGCATGATCGCATTTGATTTGATAAATGGAAGAAGGAAAGCAAGGAAATCCACAGTACTACCTTTTAACTTTCAAAAGGGAGACTATGATAAAATGAAAAAATAGTTAGAAAAACTAAAAGGAGTAGCTGCAAAGGCTAAAGATATTTATTAAGCATGAGTGTTGTTTAAAAATACTATGTTAGAAGTTGGAAGCCCAGACCAGATGTATTCTACGCTTTAAGAAAAGTGGAAGGAAGGCCAAAAAACTGTCAGCTTAGTTTAAAGCTGTGGTCAGAGAGTCTGTTTTAACCAAAAAAGCACCTTTCAGGAAATGGAAAAAGGAGCGAAATGACAAAAAAAATGGAACATAAGAACTGGCAGGTTAGATGCAAGGCATCGATAAGGCAGGCAAAGACAGAATTTGAAAAAAAAAGTGTCATGGAAGCAAAACTGCATAATAAAAATGATTTCAACTACATTCATAGCAAAAAAAAACTGTGAGGGAGTCAATTGGACCATTAGAAGAAAGAGGGGTAAAGGGGACATTAAGAGGGGACAAGGCCATAGTGGAGAGACTGAATGCTTTGTTTCAGTCTTTACTGAGGAAGATGCAGAGAAGTTACCCATGCTTGAAATAGTATTTAATGGTGATGCATCAGAAGAATGAAAGAAATAATTGTAGATAAACCGGGAAGATGTATTACATCTAGTTAATAAACTGAAGAATAGCAAATCACCTGGACTGGATGGTATACATCTGAGGGTGCTAAAAGAACTGAAATATGAGATTACAGACCTACTATTAGAAATCTGTGAACTATCATTAAAATCATCTGTGGTATCTGAAGATTGGTGAAAGGCTAATGAAATGGCCATATTTAAAAAAGGTTCAAGGGGTGATCCGGGAAATTACAGACCGGTGAGCCTGATATCTGTTCTGGGCAAAATGGGTAAAACCATTATAAAGAACAAAATTAATGAACATGTAGATAGTCATAGCTTAATGGGAGAAAGCCAACATGCATTTAGCCAAGGAAGGTCTTGTCTTACTAATTTGTTATATGTTTTTGAAGGTGTGAATAAACAGGTAGACAAAGGTGAGCCAGTTGATATAGCATATCTGGATTTTCAAAAAGACTTTGACAACGTTCCTTATGTGAAACTCCTAGCAAAATTAAGAAGTCATGGGATAGGAGGCAGTATACTATTGTGGATCAGGAACTGTTTAAAATATAGTACACAGAGGGTAGGGCTAAACGGACAATTTTCTCAATGGAGAAAGGTGAATAGTGGAGTACCTCAGGGATCTGTGCTGGGTCCACTGTTTTTTAACATATTCATAAATAACCTGGAAATTGGAATAATTAGTGAGGTGATCAAATTTGCAGATAACACAAAATTATTCAAAGTTGTTAAAACACAAGAAGATTGTGAAAATTGCAAGAGGTCCTTGATAAATTGGAAGACTGGATGTTCAAATGGCAGTAAAATTTAATGGGGACAAGTGCAAAGTTATGCACCTAGGAAAGAAGAACCCAAACTATGGTTACATGATGCAAGGTTCCACATTAGGAACCACCCAGGAAAAAGATTTAGGAGTCATTGTGAATAATATATTGAAACACTGCTCCCAGTGTGCAGCAGCGACCAAGAAAGCAAATAGAATGCTAGGAATCATAAGGAAAGGAAAGGAAAACTAGACCAAGGACATTATAATGCCTCTGTATTGTTCCATGGTGTGACCACACCTTGAATATTGTGAGCAGTTCTGGTCACCATATCTTAAAAAGGATATAGCAGAATTAGAAAAGGTACAGAGAAGAGCTACCAAAATGGCAAAAGGGATGGAAGGATACCCCTATGAGGAAAGGCTTAAAATGTTAGGTTTCTTCAACTTCGAAAAGAGACGGCTAAGGGAGCTATGATAGACATCCAGAAATGAATGAATGGAGTGGAACGAGTGAACGTAGATCAATTGTTTACGCCATTAAAATGTAGAAAGACTTAGTAACACACAATGAAGCTACAATATAATCCATTTAAGACTAATAAGAGAAAATATTTTTTCACTCAACATGTAATCAAATTGTGGAATTTTTTACTGGAGGATGTAATGAAAACTATTAGTGTAGCTGGGTTTAAAAAAAAATTTGGATAAGTTCCTGGAGGAAAGGTCCATAAACTGTTATTAAAAAACACCTGGGAAATCTACTGCTTGCCCCGGGATGAGCATTGTAGAACCTGTGTACCTTTTTGGAAACCTGCCAGATACATGTGACCTGGATTGGCCACTGTTGGAAACAGGATATTGGGCTTGATGGACCTTGATCTGACCCAATATCTCATATCTTGTTGTTGTTGTTAAGTGCCGTCGAGTCGGAGATGACTCATGGTGACCCTCTGGATAGCTATCCTAAATTGTGTTCGGTCTTCAGTCAGGCGGCTCATTGTTGACAGACTGGTACCCGTAGCTGCCGTTATTGTATCGATCCATCTCATTGCTGGCCTTCCTCTTTTGCGTTGACCTTCTATCTTGCCAAGCATGATGTCTTTCTCTAATGATCTCTCTCTTCGTATGATGTGTCCAAAGTATGAAAGTCGAAGTCTTGTCATCTGAGCTTCTAAAGAAAGCTTAGGTTTGATCTCCTCTAGTACCGACTGGTTTGTTCTTCGGGCAGTCCATGGTATACACAGTATTCGCCGCCAGCACCATAATTCAAAGGCATCAATTTTCTTCCTGTCTGTCTTTTTCACTGTCCAGCTTTCACATCCATATGATGTTATTGAAAATACCATGGCTTGAACAAGTCGAATCTTTGTATGGAGAGAGACATCTCTGCTCTTGAGAATCTTATCTAGATCTTTCATAGCCATTCTGCCAAGAGCAATGCGTCGTTTGATTTCTTGACTGCTTGTTGCTTCTTTATTGATAGTTGATCCAAGTAGGTTAGTAGTTGTTCACAATTTCAATTTCTTCTCCTTCAAGGATGAACCTGTTGATTATGCCAGTTGTCATGATCTTTGTCTTCTTTACATTAAGGTGCAGGCCCATTTTGAGACTATGTTCTTTGATTGTGAGAAGCAAATGTTTCAGATCATCTTCACTTTCAGCCAGTAATGTAGTATCATCAGCATAGCGAAGGTTGTTGATGAGTCTTCCACAAATCTTCACACCTCTGTTGTCTTCATACAATCCTGCTTCTCTGATGATTTGTTCTGCATATAAATTAAACAGGTAGGGGGAAAGTATGCAGCCTTGTCTTACACCTTTGCTTATTTTAAACCATTCTGTTTCTCCTTGTTCCGTTCGAACTGTTGCTTCTTGATCAATGTATAAATTGCACAAGAGAACGATCAGGTGTTCTGGTATACCCATGCTTCTTAATGTGGCCCAGAGTTTCTCATGGTTTACACAGTCAAAAGCCTTGCTATAGTCGATAAAGCACAAATAGATATCCTTTTGGTATTCTTTAGTCTTTTCAAGGATCCATCTCACATCCGCAATGATGTCTCTCGTTCCTCGCCCTTTCCTGAACCCTTCTTGCACTTCAGGTAGTTCTTGTTCCAGGTATGGTTGTAGTCTCTTTTGAATAATCTTCAGTAGAATCTTGCTGGCATGTGGGATCAGAGCGATTCTTCGATAATTTCCACAGTCAGTTGGATCACCTTTCTTTAGTATTGGTATAAACACAGATCTTTTCCAGTCAGTTGGCCATGATGTTGTCTTCCATATTTCTTGGCAGAGCCTTGTAAGTATGGTAACAGCTGCATCAGATTGCTGCAATACCTCTATAGGAATGCCATCAATGCCTGGTGCTTTGTTCTTTGATAAGGCTTTCAATGCTGCTTCAACTTCTTCTTTCATCACCAATGGTTCCCGATCTTGAGGTACAGGTTGAAACAGCTGTTGGTTCACTTGATCTTTATCATATAAAAACTCTGTATATTCCTTCCACCTTTTCTTGATCTTCTCAGCATCATTCAACATAGAACCCTTGAGCATCTTGTAACATTCCAATTCGAGGCTGGAACTTTTTCTTTAACTCTCGTAGCTTTAGGAAAGCCGATCTTGTTCTTCCTCTAATAGTTTCTGCTTCTATTTCCTTGCATGCGTCGTTGTAGTACTTTTCCTTGTCCTGTCTTGCTGCACGTTGGAAATCTCTGTTGAGTTCTGTGATTGTCTTTCTTTCTCCTCTGGCTTTAGCTTCTCTGCGTTTCTGGGCAATTTTCAGAGTTTCTTCCGTCATCCATTTTGGCCGTTTTTGCTTTTTCACCTTTTGTAGAGACTTCTCGCTTTCTTCCAACACAACCTTCTTGATGTCATTCCATAACTCTTCCGGAGCTCTGTCATTTGTATCTAAAGCAGCAAATCAATTTTGCAGGCAGTCTTTAAATTCCAGTGGTATATTCTCAAGGTCATATTTTGCTGCATTCATGAGTGGTTTGCTCTTTTTCAACTTTAGCTTGAGTTTGCATACTAGTAGTTGATGATCTGTACCACAGTCAGCTCCAGGTTTTGTCTTGGTTGATGTTATAGAGCTTTTCCATCGTTGACTTCCACAGATGTAGTCAATTTGATTTTTATACAATCCATTGGGTGAAGTCCATGTGTACAGTCACCACTTGTGTTGCTGGAAGAAGGTGTTTGAGATGAATAGATCATTGGTCTTGCAGAATTCTATCAGTGTTTCTCCAGCTTCATTTCTGTTGCCAAGTCCATATTTTCCAACTACTTTGCCTTCTTCTTTGTTGCCAACTTTTGCATTCCAGTCACCCATGACTATCAGGATATCCTGTTTGCATGTTCTGTCAATTTCAGCTTGTACTTGTTCATAGAACTCTTCAATTTCATTCTCTTCTGCAGCTGTTGTTGGGGCATATACTTGAATTATAGTTGTGTTGATAGGCAATCCTCGTAGACGAACAGAGATTAAGCGTTCGCTGACTGCATTGTATTTCATTACAGTTCTTGCAAATTTCTTCTTTATTATAAATGCAACACCATTTCTTCTTTGTCTTTCATTTCCAGCATAGTAGACCATGTGATCATCTGATGCAAAGTGCCCGATGCCAGTCCATTTCAGTTCGCTGACACCCAACAGATCAAGTTGTACACGTTCCATTTCATTCTTGACCACCTCCAACTTCCCTTGGTTCATGCTTCGTACGTTCCATGTTCCAATGTGTAAGACATCTTTACAGCTTCTGACTCTCATTTCATGCGCAGCTACATCAGCAGTCAGACTTCCCGAGGGCTTTGATCCAACCACATCATAAATGCTGGCTTTACTCTTATGTTCTTATATATACAGTATAATGTAACAGAAAACTAATGAAAGGATCTGTATGGCTTTGAGAAGTTACAATATCATTTTTGTTCTAATAAGTGGGTATCATGGACTGTTAAGAGATTAGTATATACAGTATTAGAAGCATTATCCACATGTCATTTTATATTGACCAGACCCGTGGAATTTTTTAATGCAAGGGGAAGAGAACCATCCTGCCTGCATCTCGATCTTAGTGGACTCATTGTAACATCTCCTCCATCCTACTGCTGGCAACAATGGATTAGTCTGTAGGGCTCTTCCACTGCTTCTATGGAGCTAGAGGAGAGGGGAGGTGGGCCAGGGGCAGGAAACGTAGGGCTGGATTAGGAAGTAGAGTGACTATTCTCTTCTCTGCTCCAGGCTTACCCCTCCCCTTCTCCCTTGCTTGCCCTGCTCCTTCTGCTGGCACTTTTGGGTTTGCTGTCTAGCTTTATCATCAAAGAGGGACAGGCTCCTGCAGGCTACAGTGAAATGAAAGCTGTTCTTTAAAAGTGTGATGTCCAGTTAAGCATTATGACAGGATTGCTACGAGGGGGTAATGTTGGGTTGATCATAACTGTGGAGTTTATCAAAATCTGTGTGTGTGGGGGGGGAGGCCTTCTAACTGTCAGAAAGTTAATGGAAGGATCAAAAGCTTAAGATTTGCCCAGTATGCCCAATCCCCTTATACCTGCTCTAGGAATCATGTTGTGGAGTGGGGACCCTATGGGCTCTACTTTAACTAGGCTGGAAGTCAGCTGCTGGTGCTAACATTTAAAAAGGAGCTAAAGCAACTTTTAAAGTGGACCATGAGAAAACTGATAATGGCTCAAAAGCACATCATTCAGGATAGGGCATCTGCAAAGGATACTGACAAATTGGAGAAGTCAAAATATCTTGATAGAAAAGTTGTGGTAAAGGCCAAAGTAGCCCTGGTTCATTTCTCATAAAGAGCAGATAAATATGAATGTCTCCAAAGTTCCCCAATCAGTGCTAAATGGGTTGTGAATACAAACAAGAAATATACATGGAATTGTCTGCATGCCAATGTCAGATGTCTGAAAAATAAGATTGTAAAATTAGAATATATGGCACCAAGGGGCATGTTTACTAAAGCCTGCATCGGAAACACGCATGTGGGCTATGTTACCAGCATGGGGGACCCACACTAACTTCAGGTGACATGTGCATCTATTCCTTTGCACATAGCAGGACCCAAGATACAGCTCTATCCAAGCCAGTACCCATGCTAAGGGCGAGCTACTTACGCCTATACTAGCACCGAATCACTGTCAATGACTGTTCTACCCCTGGCCTACATATTGAAAAGGGCCAGATGTTTCTTTATTGAGAAGGTCCTACGTACCTAAATACTTATGTATGTCACAAGCGGCACTCTTATCTCAGTCCTTTTCAATAATAGAAAACCCAGGTTTACAGGTTCAAGTAAATTGTTTTATTTGGTTATATTTAAAAAAGAATTCTAAATTTTTCCTTTTAATGAAAGAATTCAGTATTCGTCACCAGCACCATAATTCAAAGCCATCAATTTTCTTCCTATCTTTTTCACTGTCCAACTTTCGCATCCATATGACATTATTGAAAATACCATGGCCTGGACAAGTCAAATCTTTGTATGGGGAGAGACATCTCTGCTCTTGAGGATCTCGTCTAGGTCCTTCATAGCCATTCTACCAAGAGCAATACGTCGTTGGATTTTTTGACTGTTAGTCCTTTCTTTATTGATTGCTGATCTAGTCAGTACTACAGGAGATCAAAAATAAGCTTTCTTTAGAAGCTCAGATGACAAGACTTCGACTTTCATACTTTGGACATATCATGCGAAGAGAAAGATCATTGGAGAAAGACATAGGGGCTTGTTTACAAAGCTGCGGTAGCGGTTCGCAATCGTTATCGGAGCCGCGACCCCATTGATTTCAATGGGGCCGTGGCTCCGATAACGACCGCGAACCGCTACCGCGGCTATGTAAACAAGCCCCATAATGCTTGGCAAGGTAGAAGATCACCATAAAAGAGGAAGGCCGGCAATGAGATGGATCGATACAATAACAGCAGCTATGGATACCACTATCAATAATGAGCCGCTTGGCTGAAGACCGAACAAAGTTTAGGTCAACTATCCAGAGGGTCTCCAGGAGTCAACACCGACTTGACGGCACTTAACAACAACAACCTAGATGTAAGAGAATGCGCCAAAGAGCACCTTCTTCAATAAAGGTAAGTCAATGTAAGTTATATTTTAAAGCATGTTATTAGCTAGCTTTAAATTAATTTTGCTTTAAAACAATAGTAGGATATCATATTCAATTAAGTACTACTAATTAAAATATCTAGTTAGCAGCAAGTAACAACTAGAAATGAATAAATCTATTTCTCTTTGTCTTTCATAATTATACACATTAACTTATCTTCTAGGCCCAATATTCATTTGGACAGACTATGCGCTGCTACGGCACATAGCCATACCTGCCGACCCTTAACCCTAAGGTCAGCAGGCATGGCTAAAATCAATGAAAAAACAAAAAATATTTGAGCTCAAATTTAAAAATACAAAACAAATCTATGAAATGAGTGCAGTCAGAAAGACAAAAAATATATATATATGTATCTTCTAGTCCAAATTTGTTTATTTGATTACATTTAAATAAGAGTTCTGAATTTTTCTTTTTAATGAAAAAATTTAGAACTCTTATTTAAATATAATGAAATAAAATAATTTACTTTAATCTGTAAACCTGGTTTTTTTTTCTATTATTAAAAAGGTTTGAGGTGAGGGGGCGGAGCCTGATGTCCAGCGGGTAGGACGCTTTGCGTTGAAGCTCCCGAGAGGCCTACTTAGAATCCTGACTTAATACCTATACAAATTTACTATTTCGCTCCGAGCTGACCGGGGCACCTCGGGGGGGATGGCAGCCCATAAACCAGCGCGCTTGGACTTCGGGTCTCCTTCTTCTTCTCACGGAAAATGCTCCAAAACAGAGGTGTCCTCCCCACAGAAGATGGTCCCATTTCGTGAAAACCCCGAAATGCACCTGGAGATTTTGGAGGAAATACGCGGCGTGAAGGAATTGGTGCAGTCCAATGGAGAAGCGCTTCGAGCCATGCGAGAAGACTTTGGAGTGCTCCAGGACCGACTTGAAAGTCTTTCATTACGGCAGGACAACATGGCGGGGGTCCTCGACTCGCACGAGGTGCGCTTGGGCAAACTGGACAAGGCTGAGCGCCAGATACAGAATCTTCAAAAGGAGTTAGAAGATAGCAATAATCGAGCCCGTCGCAACAATGTGAGGCTCCTCGGAATGCCGGAGGGGTGGAAGCAGGAGATATAAGAGAATTCTTGTTCAAAACTCTTCCCTCCTTGCTGAAGATCACTTTTCACAGAGAACTGGAAATCGATCGCGCACACCGTGTTCCTGCCCACATGGCGCTCAACCGCACGACCCCCCGGCCTATTATCTTTAGCTTGCTACGATATCAACAAGTGGAACAAATTTTACATGCTGCCCGAGCGAATCATCATTTGGAATTTGAAGGTCGTAAGGTCTCCTTCTCTCCTGATTTGGCAAAGCCTACCGTTGACCGTCGGAAGAAACTCCTTGCTTTTCGCCCTCGACTTCAACAGCTACAGGCTCGCTTTGGACTGTTGTATCCAGCGAAGCTCCGAGTGACTCTCCACAACCAAACCAGGACGTTCGAAGATCCTGATCTACTATCAACATTTTTAGACTCCAAAGAAGCAGAGCAGATGCGCTAATCCCAAATCTTGGACTCTTATCTGCCGGCTCTATCCGCCATTTTGAAGGGCCCGATGCGGCGGTCATAGCCAAGCACAGAAATAGCCTGGACTTTCTTTCTTTCTCTATATGACTTTTGTTTTTTTGGTCTCCTATCCCTTCATGATGTGTGCCTCGGTCGGATTCGGAGCACGCACAGTCCTACAGGTTATGTGTTTTTTCAATTTAGGCCTTCTCTGGGGTTTCTCCCCGCAGACACATGGTCGCCAGTAATTTTGGGGTTTTGCTTCTCCTCTACCGTACTGCGGTTTTCTTTGTTAATGTGGGGCGCTTCATTGTATTATATTAGCTTATTTTTCCTATGTCATGTGTACAGCCAGATACAGTCAGTTTGAGGGATATAGTGAAATTATGTGTGCTATCATGCTCAGAATTTTTAACTTTTCTGAATGGCCTTATGTAAAATCTTATCATTCACCGTCAAAGGCATTAATGGTCCACTCAAAGGAAAGAAAATCCTTAGCTATCTTAGCCATGTGCATGTTGATTTAGTGTTTCTTCAGGAAACGCATTTAAACTCTGCTGAAACACTGAAACTCAATGCTAAGCCTCACAGGGTAGCTGCCTATTCTCCCACCGTTTCCAAATGGTACGGGATAACCATTCTGGTTAAGAAGTCTTTGCATGCTACTGTACCTGATATTAGCGCTGACAAGGAGGGTAGATGGGCCCGTGTATACCTTGAGGTTGGAGATAGTGAATTCACGTGTATTTGCATTATGCCCCGAATGTGGACAACCCTGCTTACTATGCAAGTATTGCGCAGTTGGCCTTGGCCTCTGCCAATGCTCCATTAATACTTGGTGGCGATTTTACTCAAGTGTTCCCTTAATCTTTTCTTCTCAAACAAGGTGCTCGTTGGTTGGAAGATCCAGTACCGAGTAGACCTGTGTGGCTAGATATAGAAGCGGGCCTTTGCAAACCGATTCCTCTTACCTTTTTCCCTGGTATGACTCTCCCATCAGACTCCTACTATCTACCAATGCTTTTAGACACTTTAGGTGCCTTTAATACTCTTATGCAATCTTTAGACTCCCGACTCTGGTCAGTGCAACTTCAGCATCGCCTTCGGAGCGCTAGAGTACTCCCGCCATCGGCATTCCCTGCATAAGGTTGATTGGAGACTTTCCGATCTCTCGGTAGTTTACCGGGTGTAGCATCCAATTTTACTAAACCTTATGTAATGCTATAACTTGAGATACCCCTATAGCGCAGAAAGTATGGGAGAGAGAATTGCATGTGACTTTGACCTCGGAGCAATGGAGCCTTATCTGGAGTAGAGGGACACGGGTTCCCGATCCGCCTCACTCACTCAGGCCCTCTTCTTTCTAGCCCACCGGTGTTTTTACACTTCTCACAGATTAGACAAATGGAACACTACTCAGGGCAATGGTTGCTGGACATGTCCTGCGGCCATTGGTTCATTGCCTCATGTTATGCATGAATATCCCGCACTATAGTATTACTGGCGTCGGGTCTGGGGTCGTATTTAGTCTATCTCGCACTCTCAGGAGCCCCTTTCTTGGAGGATAGTGGGACTTCGCCCAATTGCGGGGATCCCCTCTCTCCCAAAAATGGCTTATCTCCTTTCGAACTTTCTGCTTGGCATTGCTATTTCCCTAATTAAGTAATACTGGAAAATTAGCTCCCATCTGAGCCCCAATGAATGGTGGAATCATGCCTGTATTTACAGTAAATATGAACAAATACTTCGTCTGTTCGCTTCCTCCGTTCAGACTCCTTCTCATTGGTCTCAATGGAAGCTGCTCAATGACTATGTACATTTTGCTAAATGCTCTCATCTGACTGTCTAACTTTGTATATATCTCTGTCCCATGATCATGCTGTATTGTAGATACTCTTTTGATCGTTTGATGTATAATCACTGTTAATTGGAAGCGCTCACATGCTGATATAATCGGGTAGAGAAGAAGCATCGGGGTGGGGGGTAATGGGTTTCCTTTCCCTTATTGTATACCTGTTTTGTCTCTTTTGGTGTGTTGTTTCTTTTGTTTGTTGCAAAATTAAAATAAAAGTTTAAAAAAAAAAAAAAAAAAAGGTTTGAGGTAACAGTGCCACCTGTGATACATTATAAGTATTTAGGTATGTAGGACCTTCTTAATTTACAATACTTTAATAAAATAGATGCAAAATATGCAGTTAAACACATATTAACCTAGGTGTCCCTTATAGAATTACCCTCCTAATGGAGGAGATATTCATATCTAAGGCCCAAGTGTAGAGTTGGAATGACTATATATAAAGCAATGAATAACAACCAGAGGATAAAATGTTATTCCAGTATGTATTTATCAATGCAATTTATGGTGAATACAATAGTGAAGGATAAACAATAATATTCAGGATTATTTGCAATAAGTCCAGTACATGGGAAGCTTAACTTCTAAAGGTCTTGTCCTTAGGCTCTGTGAATAGGGTACTCCTCGAAGTTTCAGTAAAGCTTTTTTTATACCTTACATCCAACTCAGACTCCTTCATTCCTTATTCTCTTCTACATTTTGGCATCTAGTGGACACCTCTCCAATTTCTCTGCTGGGAGATCCAGGGCTGGTGCTACCCAAAATGCAGACTAGGCAATCACCTAGAGCATCAGCATTTCCAGGGCGGCATAAGCGCCCCCATGCAAACACTGAAATCTGTATCAGAGGCAGGGCCGGCCCGTCCATTGAGCAAGAATGTTGTTTACACAGGGCCCCGGGTTTCAGGGGGCCCCATGCAAACAACATTCTGCATCAGGCCCAGGTAGATTAAAAAACAAACAAACTGGATGCTGCAGCCGCCGTGGCAGTGGCAGAATCAAGCGTCCCGCGGGGCCCCCCCAGTCCGGCAGAGCCCTCCCTGCAGCTCCCTCAGCATCGGCTCTCAGAGCCACGAAGGGAGAGTTTCTCTCTCATGGCTCTGTTAAGCCCACCGGTACATGCAGGTAGCGGCATTAATGAGGGAGGTGGTCTTAGCAAGTCTGCATCTGAATGTGTATGTGAAGGCCAGGCATATTCCAGGATGCAATAACAGAATTGCTGATGCTCTTTCCCATTTTAAGTGGGACCTGTTACGGACTTTGGCACCAGAGGCGGACGCCATGGGAGCGAGGGTCCCCAAGCGATTATGGCAAATTGGCCTACAGAAATGCTGAGCCTGCTAAGGAGTTCGGTGTCTGCGGTGACATGGACTGCATATCGATGGGGATGCGACAGAGTCATGGATTTCCTGGTGGCGCAAGGATGGAAGCCAGGGTTTGTGTCGGATCAGCTTATGGGGCAATACATGATATATGCAAAGGCTTCTGGAGCTTCGAGAACAACTGTGCGGACACATTTGTCGGGTTTTGCCTTTTTCGCTAGAGCAGTAGGCTGGGGCGCCCCAAGTTGGGGATTTTTGACTCGTAGGCTGTTGCGGGGTTGTGAGCGGTCCCTGCCAACTCCTAGGGATAACAGGCAGCCAATTATGCACAAATTGCTATATAGACTTTGCGCAGAGTTACCCATGGTTGCAAGGTCGCCTTTTGAAGCCACTTTCTTTAAGGCAGTTTTTTGCTTGGCATTTTTTGGGGCTTTTCGAGTTGATGAGTTGGTAGCCAACTCCAGCCGCTCCACAGTGGGGTGTGGTGTGTGGCACAAGCAAGTGCAGTTGTTGGAGGGACAGCTCTGCATCATGCTAGCAAGGTCCAAAA
This sequence comes from Ichthyophis bannanicus, assembly GCA_033557465.1. Classification (NCBI taxonomy): domain Eukaryota; kingdom Metazoa; phylum Chordata; class Amphibia; order Gymnophiona; family Ichthyophiidae; genus Ichthyophis; species Ichthyophis bannanicus. The sequence goes on along the minus strand of CM066032.1, from coordinate 1,093,045,281 downwards.
TGGATCAGCAGGGAAAAGCAATTCGGGTGGTTTTGAAGGAGACTGTGGGTTCAACCACATGCCCGGTGGCATCTTTGAATGCTTACTTGCGACTGCGGCCTATGTCGGGAGGTTTGCTTTTCCTACATGAGGATTCAAGCCCGGTGACGCGATTTCAGGTTTCAGCAGTGCTGCGCATAGCTCTGCAGCATATAGGCGAAAATCCTCGTTGGTTTGCCCTGCATTCCTTTTGCATTGGTGCAGCAACCAGTGCGGCGGCGGCTGGGCTACCTGAACAGGAGATAAAATGCATTGGCAGATGGCATTCTCAGGCTTTTCAGGGATATGTGTGTTTGTGAGGGAAAACGAGTGACCGGCTACAGCGGCTAATTGTTAATTTTCTTTTCAGATGGGGGACAGTGCCCTCGGCTGCTGGATAATTGGTCACTCCTTCATTTATTGGGCTGGCCAGCGGGCGGCAGTGCAGCCAGTGGGGCCTAAGCTGGGACTTGATGCCATGGAGGTGACCGTCATATGGGTGGGCGAGCGGAGTCTGCGGTGGACACAGCTTCTGCTTTTGCTTCGGCACCACGGGCGTGTGAGGCGAGAACCTTCAATGATATTGCTACATCTGGGCGGCAACGACTTAGGAGCATGGACCTGCAAGCAATTGATACGAGCAGTAAAGAAGGATTTAGCAGAGGTTTTGAAAATGTTCAAGAATGTGGTTGTATTCTGGTCTGACATTATTCCAAGGCCTGCCTGCTGGGAACAGCAGTGGTGGTTAAGGGGATTGACAAAGATTAATCGCCAGATCGGCCGCTGGGTGGGTGAGCAGGGGGATTATCAAATCATTCATGCCTGGGTTGAGATTGAATGTGCTGGTTTGTTTATGCAAGATGGGGTGCACTTATCCCCCGTAGATGTAGATTTGCTTCTGAATGATTGGCAGGAGAGCTTGGAATATGTCGTTGGGCGGGAGTTTCACCGGTCGCAGCTTGGGGGTGGAGGGGTGGCACAGGGACAGTGATGTCGCCTGTGCCGGTGGCGGGATCCCAAAGGTGTCCGGGGTCCAGAGCCTTAGGCAATACTTTGGGCAGGGGTGTGGTGCCCCCAACCCAGACAACCCCTGGTTGGCTTTTGCTAATCATATGGCGAAGCCGGAAGAAGGGGGTGGTAGTTAAGATAGCCGTTGGCCTGTCAGTGGCAGTAGCGGAGGATGCCACCTTGCTAATCACATGGCTGGTGATGCATGGATATGCTAGATTGATGGTTATGGTTGAAGTTGATGTTACTTATTGAAAATGTTAATAAAACTGCGACCGGTTGAATTCCCAACAGTTTTGTGTGTTATTGAAAAAGGGAGGAGGAAAGGTTTGAGGAAAGGGGGTGGGGAGGGGGAGAAGCACCTGGTCCGACATCCCTCGGTTAAAAGAAGGCTGCGGGGCAACGTCCCCGCTAGCCAGTGTAACCGGGGAGCGGCGAGGTGCGAAACCCCGGATGTTTTGGGGGCAGCGGTTGTTGGGCAGCACGCCGGGAGCAGGAGCATGGCATCTTTTGAAGCGATTGGCTCCGCCGCAGGAATGATCGCGGTGGGAGACAATGAAGCATGGGATCAGTTGGGGGGGGGGAGGGAAAAGGATGAGCCCAGGTCGACACCAGTGTGGGCAGTTTCAGCCTGGCAGCGGGTGGTAGGTGGTGCGCTGCCTGTGTCCCACTCTCCTGCCCTTATTGAGGTGCTGATTGGGGGTCAAGTAAAGGGTGTTGCAGCAGGGGGGGCGGGATCCCAGAGGTGTCCGGGGTCCGGAGCCATAGGCAATACTTTGGGCAGGGTGTGGTGCCCCCGACCCGGACAACCCGTGGCTGGCTTTTGCTAATCATATGGTGAAGCCGGAAGAAGGGGGTGGTAGTTAAGATAGCAGTTGGTCTGTCAGCAGCGGTAGCGGAGGATGCCACCTTGCTAATCACATGGCTGGTGATGCATGGATATGCTAGATTGATGGTTATGGTTGAAGTTGATGTTACTTACTGAAATGTTAATAAAGCTGCGACCGGTTGAATTCCCAACAGTTTCGTGTGTTACTGAAAAGGGAGGAAGAAAGGTATGAGGAAAGGGGGGTGGGGAGGGGGGAGGGGGGAGGGGGGAAGGGGGAGAAAGCGGGGAAGCACCTGGTCCGTCATCCCTCGGTTACAGTGTTCCTGCCATCTCAAAGTCCAACCAAAAATGGCTACACAGGACCCAATTTTCAGCTGCGGCGGCCACCACTTAATTTAAATGCAGTGCTGGAAGTATATCATTGCTGAGAGATGATTTTAAGAGTGGACTTTAAGTCGATACTGAAACTTATGAATTCAAGTGTACTGTATAGCCAGTGATATTTGATCTAAGTAAAATACTCATTAGGTCAGATGGCAGGATCCACATCTAAGATACAGGAATTATCTCAAATACAATTTCATGATAAAAATATTGGTATGATAGAGGTGTTGTGGTTCTTGTTAATGCTTAATGAATAAGGCTCAAGATCTGGAGGGCTCAATTTAGAACAATGCCTTAGGAATAAAGTTGAAATGTTGGAAAACACAGTGAGACATTGTTATCTATGTTTAATTAGCTTTCCTTGGCGTCCTACAGTTGCAGCAAGTGATATGTTTAGAGAAATTTGACTGAAATTTTCAGAGTTCCAATTAATTCTGCTCCGCTTACTTTTAATTTAAAATAAAAGGAAAGTAGAGCAAGAATTTAGGTAAGCTTCTTTAGCAATGGACTGATAATGATATAGTCCAGCCACAAAGCGGAGAGAAACCACAGCCACACCGACTGAATCTTCACACAAACAGTTTATTTAAACGACCCGACTTGGCCAGGTTTCGGCATTCAGGCCAGCATATATAAACCAATGAAATACAATACAAAATATCCCACAAAGGATAATAAATATGAATTATAAGCAAACAATAGACAAAAAATTTAAAAGAAAATTATAAATGAACTTGACAGAAAATGAGAGAAAAATTACCAGTCTAATGAATTGGAATCATCCAATTGCAATTCATAGTTCTACTGACAAAGGTTAATTCTAACCTATAGAACAAAAACACATATTATTACATACTGCAGAACAATAGGTGGGCTTGCCAAAGGAACTTCGTTTGTATCTCTCTCTAAAGCTATCAATAAAAACTTAATATTTCAAATAGAATCACTATTTAGCAATAAAGGGGAGAGAAGAGCAGTATGGGCCCGATTTTTATTTGAATGGCGCTATGTGCGGTGTCGGCACACAGCCCGCCCGCCGTTCGTCTAACCTCAATTTTCAACGCCGGGATCATATGCGGTCCTCGCATTGAAAATCTGGTTCTTGCTGCACAACCCGGAAGCCAAAGGAGCTAGCCAGGTAGCAGCGATTTTCGATGCTACCCGCTTAGCCCCTGTATCTTAAAGATAAACGAGGAAAAACCTTGCCTATCTTTAAGGAGCAGAGGGCTAAACAGGTAGCATCGAAAATCACTGCTACCCGCTTAGCCCTTTTCTCCACCCCTGCTCCATCCTGGAACATCCAACACACCCCGATGCTAACCATATAGCATCTGGACACCTTAGGGACCTATCCGGGATTTTTGAAAGGCACTACCCATGTAGGCAGTTACCCATGTAAAGGCCTTCGAAAATGCTGCCCTATGGCTTTATGGCAACAAATATAGCACCATAGAGATAACAAAATCATAGTAATAATTGCATTTAGAAAATCAATCATAAAACCCAATTTATTTCCAAGAGGAGCTACAAAAGGAAGTCTGTATTTCAGCAGTAAGAATGATGGCTAAGGGGGGAGGAGAAGGAAAAAAGGGGGGAAGGGGAGAAGGGAGAGAAAAGGAGGAAAAACCAGACATAATCACATGAAGACAGCATTTCAATGTCTCTGAGAATTAAAATGTGTTAACGAGGGCCAAAAGACTCCATTCACGCCTTAAACGCCAACGATATGAACCTAGTTAAAAAGGGGGTGCCGAAAAGATACTGCAATAAGACAAAAAGAATATTCTCTCACTAGCATCGGACGCTGCTGCAAATTCACACCTTGTGATTGAGAGTAATCATGTACACTTTAAAACAATTAGAAAACAGGTGAAAACATCGATGTCTGCTGCTAATCCACATAACTTCAAAAATAAAGTCAATAAGGATTACCTTGCACCCTAGCTTTTACAACAAATGGGATATGGCAGCACATAAATGACTAAGATATCATCTATTGTATATATTTTATAAATAATCCACTATATTGTTAACCCTTGTTATTTTTCCTACATTACCATATGTTGTCATGTCTATACTGTTTATGTTTCCCTTGTTTATACCTTGTATTTCTTGTGACCGCTTTGATTGAAGGAAAAGGCGGTGTTAAATTAATAAATATGCAGCAAACAGCCTTGATCCAAAATATTGTATCTACAAAAATGGAACAATAAGAGATTCCAAAGGCCCAGACATGTGTTTAAACAACCTTAATTGCCTTATGATTAGGGACCAACCAAATTCACGTGAAAAAATGCGCTATTTCACGGGAGGTCTTTGAAAATTCAACATATTTTGTGGAAAATTCACGGGAGGTCTTTGAAAATTCAACATATTTCACGGAAAATTCACGGGTCTTTATTTCAACGTTTTATGCGAACCTTAACTAGCAGTTATAATGTCTATTTCAAGTAATTGCTGTCAACTTTCAGAATGGAGGACAAAAACCACGGCCAACACAAGGAATATCCAAAAAGAACTTTATTGAAGAAGACACAATTAAACAAATAATCAGGCATTCACAGTTTTGAGTTCTTTGCAATAATCACTTGATTTGTCAAATTGCTCGTCAACAGTCTCTGGCGCTGCGGTGCATTGACAGTCGTGTATTGGCTCACACTCCTTTCAACATCAACAATTGTTGTTTGTGGTTGGAAAAAACTTTGTTGGAAGTCTGTTCGCAGGTGTTGTGAAGCAGGCAACAGACCAAGGTTCGGGATGTGGTTTTGTAGGTAGGAGCGCAAGGTGGGATGATCTAGTTTTTCCAAAGGAATGTTAGCTTCAGTAAATGCTTCAACCAATTCAAATACAGCCATATTGCACGCGTCCCTCGCGTCTGTGCTACGTGAAAACATTCCCGTAACCGTCGCCTGCTTTTTTGCCTTTCTATCCAGTGCTTCTTCTGCTGCTTTTCTTTTGGAAGCATGAACTGACGATTCCAAGTGCTTGTCAATACTTCCTTTCCTGGTGTGATCAACAGTAATGTTACTGTACGAACAAAATAATTTCCAGAATCGGCATGTAAAGTTCCCTTTGGATACTGCTTAGCTCGTTCTGCACAAGAGACATGTTCAGCTTTCTTCATTATCGACATCATTGATGCACTTTGATATAATTCAATTTTTAATTCAGACTAAACGCTCCCAAATTGAAGCACCCTGCCTTCAAATTATGGTGGTGCCAAAGAATACTGTGTATACTGTGGATTACTTGAATCAGGCTGTGGATTACTTGAATCAGGCTCCCAAATTGAAGCACCATGCGCAGTTCTTTTATCGGGGCCCAGAGATGATGTCAGAAGGGCTGCCACACACAGGTCAGCAGCTCCCGAACCGGCTCTCTCACCCCTTCACGGGAATTTCACATTTTTCACGGAAGACGGCCAAATTCACGGAAAATGCCATGGCCATGAAATCGTGAATTAGGTTGGTCCCTACTTATGATGTGTCACACAGTAGGGCAATACTGACCCAATAAGAAAACTTTTCAATCAAAAAAACATAGGGCTAATATATGCATTATACTGTATTAATAAAGACATCTGTAATCTTCTATGGCAGTCGTTACTTATACAAATTAAATCTTTGGAAAGATATATACAAAGAACCTTACAGATCCAGCAGCATTCTGAGCTTACCTTCGTCAATACACAAGCATGGATACAAATTAATCAGATACAAATGAACAAATTGCCAGATACAAAATTAACAATCTAAAATCATTAGGACATATATTGGAATAATACCCAGCCCCAAGAGCATATTAAAAAATGGAGAACATCAGAATAACACGACTTACTTTTATTCTTATGATAATATTGGCCAGCTTATGCCACGGTCAGGCACACCATTAACATCTATACAACAATATAATATATCAATTATATGCAGTTGTCATAGGCATGAAACTTCACCACTCAATCAAAAGATATATTTTAGATATAGACAACCCAACCTTAGGCTTATCAGTACCCCCCCCCCCCCCCCCCCCCCCAATTAATAGCGTACTCTGCAAACCTCAGAACAAACACAAACCCATTAAATGCTATCTAACCAATGTCAGATCCATCAGGAACAAAATTCCTGCCATCATAGACATTGTTAAAGATAATTGTCCCAACATATTTTGCATTACAGAAACTTGGCTGTCTGAGACAGATGCTGAATTAACCAACCAACTACACTGCCCTAGATACAATCTATTCCAATGCAAAGGACAAGCCGAGGAGGGGGAGTCCTTATATTACTAAAACAAGACTTTAATGCATCACTGAGCATATCAAAAAATATAGAAGGAATGGATATCCTAATGATAGAAAATAAAAATCGAGCAATTTTCCTACTATACAGGCCGCCAAACACATCAGCAGAGCGCCTTTCTTCCATAGTGGAGACGGTATGCTCTGCATCTTTAAAGAAATCACTAGTACTCCTAAGTGACTTCAAACTTCCCCCTCTACACAACTGTCACTCCACGAATTTCCTCAGCTCCATGGAAGACCTGGGTTTCCAACAGATAGTGCATAACAAAGGTAATATTCTCAATCTAGTATTCATCTCCAATTATATCTCCCTCATCACCTCTATACCACCGCAAACCCTCCAAGTTCCATGATCAGATCACTATCTTATTAATTTCACAATACCGCATATTCCAACTACATTCCCCATCTAATAACAAGGATTCTCAATCAAAGAGATTCAAAACATTTAATAAAGAAAACTTTCTAATTGAAGTTATACCACAACTATACTCCTCCTTAAACAAAACTAGATGATATAATTGCAAAATGGAATACTCGTACATCAATACTGAATGCAACTACAGCTCCTAGATCACAACACAAAATTAATAAAAAGTATTCAAAAAAATGGTATACACATGAACTGAGGAAACAAGAACAAAAGTTAAGAAAGATGGAACATAAATGGAGGAATATAAAATCCTAGAAAGACAGATTAGACTATATGAACACCCAACAACTTTACAAAACACCCATAAACAATGTAAAAAAAGAATATCACAATCATTCTCACAAAAGCTCTCAGCCGACCAAGAGAGCTATTTGATATTGTGAAATCGCTTACTCAGGTACCCACACTAGAAATAAACAACTTATCTAGAGACCCTCACACACTGGCATTACATTATATGAATAAACTAAAGTGACATGACACTCCACATAATTTATCAAATCATGATAATACATACACTAAAAAATGAAATACATTCCATAAAGTTTACCTAAGACACATCAAGAACATAATTTCCAAAATCAATACAACTACATCTAGCTTAGACCCCTGCCCAGTTAGCTGATTAAAAACCTCTTACTCAGAATTGGTACCATTCATACTCAGAATTGTGAACCAATCACTAGAACTAGGAAAATACTACCAGCCCTAAAACATGCCACAATTAGACCATTATTAAAAAATAAATCATTAGATAAACAGGATCCAAATTCATACAGGCTGATATCTAGTCTTCCTTTCATGGTCAAGCTGATTGAAAAAATTGTTCAGATCCAACTCCAAGAATTTATTGACCAAAACTCCCCTCTAGAATGATCACCAATATGGCCTTAGACCATATCATGGTGTAGTGACCGTGTAGTTACTCACCAGTAGCAGGTGATCTCTGGGAACAAAAGGAATTTAGTCCTCGCGTATGGGTGACATCAGGTACTGACGGAAGCTCCCCAGCTACCACCCAAGTGGTCCTTCGGTTTCTTGTCCTGTTCCTTTCAAGACTCCGAGGGCTCTTGGGGCAGCGATTTCTCCTTGGGAATATGGGAAGGAGAGGACTCCATCTCACCGTGTCTGGAGTCTTTTGAATGCTTGGAGCCTGAGGAAGCCCTCAAGGAGGTGGATGCCAGGGAGAGGGTGTCTGCAGGAAAGCGCTCTTCAAAACTTCTTAGCTTGATTCCTATGGCCCCGTTTGATCATTTGCTTGCAGAGCGCACAGTCTGTTGGGACATGAGCGGGGCCGAGGTACTTCAGGCACCAGTCATGTTTGTCGGTTATCGGACACTAAGTGCCGGAGTACTAAGTACATTTTTTAGAACCACTGGCTGCTTTTTCCATGGTGCCTAAGAGGATAGGCCTCAGAGGGTAGGCCTCATGAGACTCAGGGAAAAGGAGAGCTCAGAGGAAAGTCTGAGCGGATTTTTTAAATTTTATTTTATCAAGATGGAGGAAGTAGAAATGAAAATTAGAAGAATAGTGATAAGAAAAAGGTATCGATGCTATGGGTAAAGGCAGCAGTTCTTCAGCGGATATAGGAGTGATCCTGTCATCTCCATGGAAAAAAGAGAACTGAGAAGAGTCAGTTAGAAGAGCAGGAAGGCAGCAGCGCAGGTGCAGTGGACTGCTCCCAAAGGCTTTGCTATTGGTAGCTGAGGAGCTTCCTGCGCATGCTCCGTCGGTACCCATTGTCACCAATACATGAGGACTATATTCTTGCTTGTTCCTGGAGATCCTTCTACTGGCTTTCTTTGATAAAAAAAAGTTTAAAATAGGCTACCACATCTATGCGGATGACATAATATGTTATCTCCCAATAGACATTATGAATCCTGACTTTCATTAACTCCAGCTTGCTTCAGTGAAATAATACAGTGGCTAAAGCTACATAACCTACACATAAATTACAACAAAACTGAGGTACTATTCATAACAAGGAATCAAAACTTTATCCCCCCCAACAAAACTAAAACTGAGGATATGGAGCTAGAAGTAAAAAATCAAGTAACATACTTAGGAGTCAAATTGGATCAGAATCTCACGATGACTAGCAACATTAAAATAATTACTAGAAATATCTTCTATAAATTATGATTACTTCAGCATCTCAGACCATACCTTGACTAACCATGACGTCCGATCTGTACTACAGGCCATGATCATGCCTCAGTTTGACTTCACAAACAGTATCTTACATGGACTACATAAGCCGACCCTAAATCATCTCCAAATGGCACAAAATGTAGCAGCACGCATCATCTTTAAGATAAATAGTACAAAACATATCACACCAATACTGTACGAACTACATTGGCTACCCATACTGAGCCGAATAAAATATAAAATTCTCACTATCACTTTTAAACTCATTAGGGAAATAGCCCCCTCATTTTTATCTTCACTTATCTGCATCCCATCAACTGAAAGAACTAGAAGAGAGTGCAACAAAAATACCTTGGCAGTCCCTTCTAAACACTGTAAAAAAAAAAACCACTCCACGAGCAAAAGAGCATTCACTTATTTTTCACCAGTCCTCTGGAATGCCCTGCCAGATAGGCTTAGACCCATCAAGGACCTGAAAGATTTCCGAAAAGGAACAAAGACGTATCTATTCACAGAACATTTTGGCAACTCAGAAGAACAAAGTATTCCCAACATAATAATATCCATACAGCAAAATTAGAATCCCATCGATGAATACCCTACCTAACCTATTCATCTGATGCTAAATCCATGTTTATACAACTTTTTAAATATGTTGACTGTAATAATTGTTCATGTAAATAAGGCATAACCATATCTGTATATAATTTACAGTTATTTTCAATGTAATTTTTCTATAAGTTCAACACATAAGTTTAATGTATTTGGTTTTGTTAATTGTAAACCGCCCTGGATCTCTGGAAGGGGTGGTATAAGAAAACATAAAAATAAATAAATAAAAGTTGAAAACGCCACACATGTTCAGGTTTAAAATAGCAAAGTGGAAGCTGAAATTCCTCCTCCTCATCTCTTCCTTGATGTAAACAAAATTGTGCATAAAGTATTTTATCATCTATTTAAAATATATATTTTTTAAAAATACAGGGACAATGTACAAAGTAAACACTATTAAAAAAAGGTATGTAAAAAATGTTAGAGACCCAACTCAAGACTAAAACAAGAAAATGAACAAAAGTGAAAATTTATTTATTTAGCTGTATTTATATCTCGCTTTTCACCAGGTCAAAGCGGTCAATTGGGAGATACATTTAACACGAGGGGATATGACACACATATGTTACAGAACATGGGCAATGGAGGGTTAAGTGGCTTGCCCAAGACCACAAGGAGTGCCTATAGGACTAGAAATCCCAGTCCCTCCGGCCTGAGATTGCTGTCCCCAGGTGGGACTTGAACCCCCGGCCCTCCGGCCTGAAGTACCTTGTCCTAACCACTAGGCCACTCCTCCCACAGCAAATGAAAGCAGCAAAGCGCCGACAGAGCCTATGTAGGTTATAGACACAGACAGATAAAATCAATAGGATAATGAAGCAAAATATTACCTAAGAGATACCAGAAAAGGTAATGTTCACATATGTTGTCCACCATACTAAATCATGAAATACCTAATAAAACCATAACATGATTTAGTATGGTAGACAACATATGTTGACGTTACCCTTTCTGGTATCTCTTAGGTAATATTTTCGCTTTTTCATTATCTTGTTTCTCCAGGGGAAAATGATGGAAGTTTAGAAAAAGTTCCGCCGCGCCGCAGGGCAGGGTCCCGAGGCCGGTATAGTAACCGGGTCCCCGGGGCCCGGCCTACCTGGCGAGTTCGTCGGGCGGCGGGCTAGGCAGGGGGAGGAGGGGGGGGCTGGCGCCGGGGGTTTTCGGCAGCCCTGCGTCAGTGACGTGGGTACCGAGGATTGGCTCCGAGCTTGGGTGTGGGCGGGCCAGCGGTGGGAGAGGGAGATCTGCAGCGTGGGATCTCTCTCTTCCTGCCGGCTCGCCTGCAAGAAAGGTGTGCGGGGGTTTTGTCTCCTCGTGGTGCGGGGGTGGTCTTCCATTTCGCGGGGACCACTGGGGAGGTGTTCGGGTGCGGGAAGAAGGCGTGGGTATTCTGTCGGGGGCCCGTGTTGTGGCGCTTCGTCGGCAGCTAAATAAATAATTAAAGTAACTGCAGCGTGAGTTTTGAGTCGGCGCCACGTGTTTGTCCTTCGGGTGGGTGGCCCAGGATTGTGAGCAGCCTTAGGGTTGGGTGTTGTCTCGGGGTAGGTACGGGCGTCCGCTTGTGGCCTTTTTAATAACCAGCAAACAGGAGACCGGGGGGTTTACAACATAAAAAAAAACCAAAAAAAACAAATATAGAATTTGCCAGGGGTAGTGTTTGGAGAACAGGGGATAGCGGCACACGGGCGGGGGGGTGGGTGCGGTATGGCGTGCCGGCCTAGAGGGAAAGGGGCTGCCAAGAGGGCGGGGGAGGTGGGGGGGCCGCTCGGTGGCAAAGTGCACTGCGGCGTGGTCGCACTTCATCTGACCGGGGGGGTTCATAGAGAAGAATCAGTGGCGGGGGTTCCTCGGGGTGCTCGGCAAGGGCGGGGTAAGGGAAGATCCAGGGGTATTAGTGGCAGGGGGGCCTCCACAGGGGTCCTTCGCAGCAGTCCTGGGGGGTGGCTACGGAGTCCTCGGGGTGTGGGGAGTCAGAGTTCCCGTTGTGAGAGGGGACGGAGGGGCAGCTGATTTTGCGATGGGCGGGGTTGGTGCCGCAGGCCCCACAGGTGCTGGGGCGGCCCTGCCGGTGGCGGCGCAGATAGATGGGCTGCGGTTGGCAGCTGTGGCGGGTGCGTCCATTGGGGCACCCCCTTCTTCTTCCCCAGCAGGGGAAGTGCGTGTCGTGCACCTGGGCCTGGTTGGGCCTTTGGGCCCGTGGATGGGCGGGCCTGGTCCATGGAGGGGCCTGGGGCCTTGGGGCGGCAGTTGGGGCGGCTGGTTCGGGGCTGGTGGCGGAGGGAATGGGAATGCTGGGGGCAGGGGTGCTGCTGCTTGGGAAGCCGGCGGACTCGGTTCCTCAGCTTGGGGTTGGGGTGGGGGGCCGGGGGTGGCATCTAGCGTTTTGGGGACCGTTGCTGGTGGTTTCTCTCCTTCTTTTTCCCTGCAGGTCCCTGGCGGTGCATCGTCCAGGACAGGCATGGCGGACACAAGCAGGGATGTGGCTGGAGGGCCCGCTCGTCACACGGAGGGGTCACCTGGTCCGTCGGTTGGTGTTCCTTTCGTGAGCACTCCGCTGGTTTCTCCGCCCGGGAATGGTGAGTATGTTTCGGAGATTGCAGGGGGCGGGGGTGGTGCACAGACCTCGAATGCGGGCGCTGCTGTGGGGAGAAAGGCAAAAGCGAAGCGCCGGCGGGTTGTCGCTGCCGGCATGCATCTTCCTCATCCTCGTCCATGTCTTCTTCGGGTGACTCGGTTCGGGTGGTGGGGCAAAACGGGGAGGGCGTGGAGGCTACCGTGGTATGTTGCGCGGAATTGTGGGAGGGGGTGCCGCGGACGCTTCGGCACCGGATCAAGTGGTGCAAGTACATTGACATTTTCCGCCTGCTCGATGGCAGGAAGCGGTCCAGTGAAAGCCGCAAAAAGCGCAAAGAGGATGAAAAAGCCGGCAGGGTGCACAAGTTCTCCCATAATACCCTCAATTGGACTCGTGCTTTTTTGCGTTTCGCCAGTGTATGGGGACATTATTTCCCAGATCAGTACGGGGCGCTGCTGGCCTATGCGGATGCGATTCTGGCTGCGTCGCAGGCTCACGACGGTTGGGCCTGGCTGAATTATGATGAGGAATTCAGAGACCTGATGGAATAAAATGGACATTTGTCGTGGGGGACCAAGGACATTAATTTGTGGTTAACACAGATGTCCGTGAAGAGTCGGGCAGGGGGAGCCGGTGGAGCAAGCAGCAAAGTCGGACTGTCATCTGGGGGGGGGTGCGCGGTCCTTTCGAGGGCCAGCTCTTGCAGCATCCCAACCAAAAGTGGGTACCGGGGGGGGGGGGGTGACGTCTGCTGGCGTTTTAACAAGTCGTCCTGCCCGTTCCCTGATTGTAAATTTAAGCACGCCTGCTCCCTGTGTGGAAGTGGACATGCGGCCATCAAATGCAGTCACAAGGGAGTGGCGGGAACCAAAGCCGGGGGCAAGTGAGGTAGTTTGCGGGGGGTTGGCTCCCACGCCCGTGCGGGTTGATGTGATGCGCCCTTGGTTGGCGCTGTACGGGCGGTCTCGCCGTGGGGGGGGGGGCGGGGAGTTTGCTGTTCGATGGTTTTTCTGTAGATTTTTGGATTCCATTGCAGGGTGCGCCGGCGGTGAGTGGTTCTCGGAATGCCGGTTCAGTGAGATCACAGGTAGAGGTAGTCCGGAGAAAAATTGCAGAGGAATGTGCGCTCGGCCGGGTAGCGGGGCCTTTCAGGGTGCCCCCGTTTTCTCCGTTCACGGTTTCCCCTTTGGGCGTGGTTCCTAAAAAAGAGCCGGGCAAGTTCAGGTTGATTTATAACCTATCTTGCCCGCCCGGGGATTCTGTGAATGATCACATTCCGCGGGAGCTTTGATCGGTACGCTACGCTTCTTTTGACGCGGCAGTGGTCTTGGTCCGCCAGTGTGGACCGGGCGCCTTGATGGCAAAATTGGACATCGAATCGGCTTTTCGTTTGCTGCCTGTTCACCCTTCGGCGTTCCCGTTGTTAGGTTTCTTCTTTGAGTCGAGGTTTTATTTCGACAAGTGCATGCCTATGGGTTGCGCGATATCCTGCTCCTACTTCAAAGCCTTCAGTACCTTCCTGCATTGGGTGCTGGAGAGGAAAACTGGTGTTCGTAATATAGTGCATTACCTGGACGATTTTTTGTTCATTGGGCCTGGTGGGGGGCGGACTTGTGCCACCCTGCTGGAGGCTTTTCTGAGTTTGGCGGGCGACTTCGGCATCCCCTTAGCGGCTGGTAAGACCGTGGGGCCGGTGACACGTCTCACCTTTTTGGGAAAGCACAGTTACTTACCTGTAACAGGTGATCTCTGGGAACAGCAGGAATAAGTCTTCACATATGGGTACATCAGTACCGACGGAGTCTGCGAGGGAACGCTCCCCAGCGTCCAATCAGAACGCTTTTGGAAGCATCCCAACACGCCTGCGTGCTGCCTTCCCGCCTTTCCCAACTGCCTCTCCTCAGTTAAGTTTTAAAGCTGAGGCAAAGAGAGAGAGAGAGCAAGGAAGGGAAAGATAGAGATAGAGAAATGCAACTCCTAGGGGAGGTGGGTGGGTTGTGAAGACTTATTCCTGCTGTTCCCAGAGATCACCTGTTACAGGTAAGTAACTGTGCTATCTCCAGGAACAAGCAGGAATGAGTCTTCACATATGGGGACTCCCAAGCTGAGATGCCCAGAGGGAGTCCTAGCATGTTGCGAATCTAGAAAGAGCCATGCTACTCCTCAGAACTTCAGGCATCCTGGGGATGGAGGGTAGGAGTTGAATTACAGAAAAGGTGCTGTGGAACAGCTGGACTAGAACAGGACTTCTATAGAGAAAGACCCTGTATAGAGGGCATTTAGTAGTAATATATTGAGTGCAATATTCTAATATGGGCCTCCCTTGGTGGCATTGTAAAAAGTCTATTGAGGTTCATATGGATCTGTTAGAAGAGCCAGTAGAAGATCCTCAAGGAGTACCTCACTGAGAAGTAGAGGTAATAGCTGTAGAAAAAAAACAAGTGTAGGCCAGAACCCTTCAGGGTGAGAATTAGCCCCAGGGGAAACTGGGGTAGTATAAAGAGGTAGGGCTTCAGCGGAAAACGCAGAAGGTACTATTAGACAAAGCTTAAGCTCTTTTGGCCCAAGAACAGTACAATCCTAGGACCAAAAGGAAAATGAGTCTGACCCATCTGGACTGGCAATGGAATTAGTCCATGTAGGAGAGAAGGGGTATGGAGACCCCTATATCTGATAAGAAAGGAAGGACAGACTTAGAAAGCGTTAAGCTTTAGATTAACTGAAGTTCCGCAATGCCTTTCCTAACTGGGGTCAATTAGGAAAGAAAAAAGGTACATGGAGAGCTTCAGAGGTACCTAACCCTGAAAGGTTATGGTAAGAAAAAAGTTTGCTAACTACCACAGGGAGTGGTTGTATGTGTAGAACCCTAAGCATACTGGCACAGCAGTGATAGGGGTAGTGCCCATCTGTCAGGGTCATATAGGAATATATGGATATCTGAACCTAAACAGACAGATAGATAAGTATGTGGATACATATCTACCTAAAAGATATATCTCAACAGATATATATATATATATATGTATGTAGATATATATATATATATTCCTAAATATATACACATATAGGGTATATATGCATATATATAGAGAGAGATATACATGGGCAGAAGATATATATATATAAATATGTAGGCATATAGACACATGTCTCCAGGTATGTGGATGGAGAGATGCCTATATAACTAGATTCCCCTAGGAATATGGGGAGAGAGAAAAATTCATCTAATAGCAAGAAGGGTGATACCTGTTTGAATAGATGCAGAGAATCTTCTTTCCCTGGTTATGACTGACAGAGTCAGAGGAATGGTCTCCCTCACAAGAAGGAGTCTAGATTCCTTTCAGAATTCAAGCTCTTGAATAACCAGGATGGCCTACGTGAAAAATGCAGAGGATAACTTCAGTCTGCAGGCATCAAGTCCAGATCTCTCCAGAACTGCAGTATGGTGAATGGATAGAGGGCGCCAGTGGAATAAGATACCATAGTGACCCGCCTATAAGGGCAAGATGGGTATCAGGCGTCCTTGAGCTGCCACTGAAAGAAAACTATCTCTGGCGAGCAGTCCAAAGGAGATATGGGCCAAGCCAGGGAATTGGCCATTCTTTAGGTTTTCACGTGATGAAAGGCCTGTGTCTTATGTCTCAAAAGAGATTTTAGATGAGATGGTAAGGGCAGGGAACACCTACCAGTCCTGAGAACATGACTGGGGGAACCCCTCCTAACCATCTGGGGTTATCTGCTAGGCAAGATACTAATGCTCTCTAGCAAGGGCTCTTAGTGCAAAGCTACTCTGTAGAGTTGCAGAGAGCATGCTGCAGGTTGGTTAGAAGAAAAAAATGGCTGTTTAAAGCCAGTGGGTAACAAACTATTCTGCCAAGTACAAGGGGGCGAAGAATAGAAGTTAACCAACCAGTCTGTGATAATAGGGTTTCCAAACAAGGTTGATAACCTGTTTGGGGTTTAGCACTGAGGCTAGAAGGATTGCTAGTGGAGGAGAAACCCTGGTTGTGTGGTGAACAGAACCAGTGGCTTAACCACTAGGAATTGCTGCATCTGCAACAACTACCAGGGCAGCGGAAAAAAACTTCTTTTCCCCTCTTTTTTTTTTTTAAGATTGGGAAAAAGAAACAACAGACAGAGTAGGAGTGGTAAGACTTCCTATTGACTGATGAGCTGCCCTAAGGTAATAAAAGGGGGAGACAACTCTGGAAGGGAGAATCCCCCTGTGGAATAGGTAGAGGACCATAAGGGCTTACCAGTATAATAGAGCCACTCTTGCAAACCGAATGTTGTAGTAAGAGGGAGGTAAGACAGAGTTGAAGGAGACTGACTATGCAGTAAGTCTCTGAAAGGTAAGATGATACATGCTAGTACAGGGAAAAACTGTCTTATTGATAGTTGTCACTTCTCTTTTCCCAGAAGAGGAAGAGAAACCTGTTAACTATGGGCATGATCATCATAAAGACTCTTAGAGTAAAAGAAAAGATGTCTCGTGAAGAGAGATCCAGGAAAAGTTAGGAAGAAATTAGTGCAGATGCTTCAAGTGAAAAGAAGCAGACTGCAACTCTAACCACCAACCAGGAGAGGTAATGATGATCTATCTGAAACCCTGCGACTGCTGGGTTTGCTGAAACTGTTGAGGTTGCGGTTTCTTTAGACCAGGGCAATGTTTCCCTTGTTTGGGAACATCTGTATGATGGGCAGAAGATGGATAAAACTTTTTCCCCCTAGGGGAAGAAAGTTTGGTAGGACATTTCCTACCAACTGGGAAAGAGGAAGGCGTAGAACAGCCTCTGGAAACAGGAATGTCAGTGGTTAACTGAGCAACTTGTAGTAAAGACTCCTTGTTAAAGAGATTTTCTCCAGTGCAAGGAGTATTTCCCAGTCTTTCTTGTGCCCATTTGTCCAAGTCTGAAACTTGGAGCCAGGCTTTACATCGTGCCCCTATAGCTATAGCAGAAGTTCTGCTAACAGACTCAAAGGAGTCTAGGGAAGCACGAGTAAGGGACCTAGAGATATTTTGAGCATGGCTAACCAGTAAGGAATAGTCTGCTCTTTTGGGCTCTTGAAGAAAAGGAGTCAAAAACAGTAATTTCTTTGTGACCTCTTCAAGAGATAATCCCATATAGAAAATATATGAGAGAATTCTTGCTGAAAGCATGGATGCCTGGAAGGTTTGGCGTCCAAAGGCATCTAAAGTCTTAGACTCACGACCTGGCGGATAAGAAGAGTGCTTTTTAGTACTCTTAATACGCCTCATTGCTGATTCTACAACAATGGAATGATGAGGAAGTTGAGTCCTTTGAAAACCTGGAGAGGGGGGCACCTGATATAGAAGATCAGTTGCCCTAGAAGGTGGGGGTACCGTTAAAGGAGCTTCCCACATTCGTAAGAGGAGATCCTGCAAGGACTGATGCAAAGGGAGCATGATATTCTCCTTTGCACTCCCAGGAATATACAGGGATTCTGTATTCCCTTGTGTAGGATCCTGTCCAGGTATAGAAATGGCAAGTAATTTTGTCATATCCAGCAGAAAAGCTTGAAAAGAAAAATCCCCAGAGGGACATGCTCTTGGAAGAGGAGGACAGGCTAGATCTGTTGAAGAGCTAGCATTGGCACCCAGGGATCTATCCAATTTTAGAGGAGTAGAAGATCCTAAAGGGTGGAGTATGGGATCCTTAGAGGATGGTTGCCGGTAGCGTAGGAGGTCGGGACCAGCAACAGTCAGTGGCGCATCGTCCATGCCAGGGATCGATTCCAGACTCGGTACCGAGGGAAGTGAGCCTGATGAAAGAAGCATGGAAGGTACCGACAGCGATGGTAAAATGGATACCGGTACAGACTCCGGTACCGTATCCAGTACCGGTGGAAGAAGGCCAGCCAGTGACGGCTCTAACGGTATCGAAAGAACTGAGAGTGCCGAACATGGATCATCGGAACCGTGCCTTCGGTACCGTCCGTGTCGGTACCAAGGCGAGTCGGTACCCAGTCCTCCAGACTGGAGATCGATTCCAGACTCGGCATCAAAGGAAGCGAGTCTATCGATGCACATCTGGAGGGTACCGACGTCAGTACCAGTACTGGTACCGGGATCGATACCGATACTGGAAGATCAGTCTGCAGCGTATCCAATGGCCCCATAGGTACCGAGGACGCCAGACTACGATCCTTGGTGAGGAATGTTTCATCCAACACCATTGCCAATGCCGAGGTATCGGTACCGCTCGAAGCGGATGCCACCACCGAGCATGGCTCAGGTATGTTCAGAGAGGGGTGACCCTCAGGAACAACCTGAAACCCCACGCAGGATTTGGAGGCCGAAGACTCCCACCGGGGTTTTAAAGCCAGTGTGTTCTCGAGGGCAAGGCCAGAGGCATCTCTATGCTGTGTATGAGATCTACCACTCGAGGACTGGCTAGTCTTAACAGACTGTTTTTGGGTTACCTGATCCTGTGAAGAAGAAGGGGTGGTCGGTGCCCTGAAGTTGAATGGGGACCGCGTATCGAGGGGAACTCGATGCTGAAGACTTCTTCCCACTATACTGTTACAGGAAGGACACTCCAGAGGAAAATGGTCAGGACCCAGGCAGGGTAGACACCAATTATGAGTGTCTAAAATAAATTTTGTACCGCCACAGTTTGAACATTTCTTAGGAATAGTGGCTGGCGCTTCCATGAGGAAAAAAGGGGTAGGCCTAGCAGGCCGGGAAAAAACCCCGTCAGGCACTAAGAGGAAAAAATATTCCCTAACAGGAATAAGTTGAAGAAAAAAGAAAAGAAACACCGGCAGTACCGGTGGCGTCGGGGAAGGCAGCCGCGACCACAAGAAAACTAAAAAATAAAAGAAGAATTTTCTGCAGTGACAGAAGGAGGTCCTGTCGGCTCCGCGGAAAAACAAAAACTGAGGAGAGGCAGTTGGGAAAGGCAGGAAGGCAGCATGCAGGCATGTTGGGATGCTTCCAAAAGCGTTCTGATTGGACGCTGGGGAGCGTTCCCGCGCAGACTCCGTCGGTACCGACGTACCCATATGTGAAGACTCATTCCTGCTTGTTCCTGGAGATTTGAGATTGACACCGAGGCTATGGTCGTGCGTTTGCCGGTACAGAAGATTGAGCGGCTCCGGGAATTGGTGGAGTCGGTGGGGTCATCGGGCAAGACCACCCTCCGGGTCTTGCAGTCGTTGGTAGGGCACCTCAATTTCGCCTGCAGGGTTTTGCTGATGGGGCGTCCTTTTGCGTGGCGGCTGTCGCTGGCCATGGTGGGGGTGTGCCTTCTGCATCATCGGATTCAGGTGTCGGTGGGAATGCGTGAGGATTTACGGGTGTGGGATGCTTTCCTGACGGGTTTCAACGGCTGTTCAGTGCTTCAGCAGCCGGAACTTTCCAATCGGGATCTGCATTTGTTCACGGATGCAGCGGGCAGTTCAAGTTTCGGAGTGTACTGCCAAGGGGCTTGGTGCGCGGAACCGTGGCCGAGTGAATGGGTGCAATCCAGTTTGACCCGTAACATCTCCTTCCTGGAACTTTTCCCTATAGTGGTTGCCTTTTGGGTCTGGCCGGAGCGTCTGCGCGATAGGAGGGTGGTGTTCTGGTGCTACAACGCGGCGGTGGTTGAAGTCATTAATCGGCAGGTGCCGTGGTGCCCTAAGGTGGCTTCCTTGATGAGGGTATTTGTATTGGCTTGCTTGCAGTTAAATGTTACTGCTAGGGCGCGTTACGTGCCGGGCTCCCAGAATTCCATTGCTGATGCTTTGTCCCGTTTTCAGTGGGCGCAATATCAGCGGCTGGCTCCAGAGGCGGAGGAGGCAGCTGCACGGATTCCGGAGCATCTCTGGAGAGTTGGGACCCCGACTTGATGGCTCTGTTGTCTGCATCGGTGGCGCGTGGCACTTGGGCGCTCTACCTGGCGAGGATACGCCCAGGTGAGTGCGTTTCTGGGTGCGAGGGGTTGGTCGGGGGGGGTGTGCCCGATGGGCTGGTGGGCCAGTTTATTTTGTGGGCCAAAGGGGAGGGTCGGGCTCGGTCAGCGGTGGTGTCTGCATTGGCTGGGTTTTTCTTCTTTTGTAAGGCAGCCGGTTGGGGCAATCCCAGGGTATCATTCTTGGTTCAACACCTCTTGGCGGGCTGGGCCAGGGTGCATCCTAGAGTGCGGGATTGGTGGCTCCCGGTTTCCCACGATCTTTTACTGAAAATATGCAAGGCGTTACCTCGCATCGCGGCATCGGGTTTCGAGTCGACTCTGTTCCACGCGTTATTTGTGACGGCATTTTTCGGGGCTTTTCGCGTGTGCGAGTTGGTGCCCAGGTCAGGGCGGCGGGGTGCGTTCAGGGGGCTCGAATGTGAGCATGTCCAGGTAGAGGCTTCCCAGGTGCGCATTTACATCACGCGTACCAAAACGGATCAGGCGGGAAGGGGATGCTGGGTGGTCCTGCGTGCTATCTTTCCCTTGTTATTGTACCCGGTTCATGCCATGCTTGCGGTAGGGCGGGCGGGGCAAGTTCTTTTTTACCCATGAGGACGGCAGGCCGGTAACTCAGTTCCAGTTTACGGCGGTTTTGCGCTTGGTGTTGCGGTCCTTGGGATATGACAACAGGAGCTTCACTTCCCATTCCTTTTGTATTGGTGCGGCCACGAGTGCGGCTGCAGCAGGGCTGGATGCCCGGGTCATTCAGCGGATCGGTAGGTGGCGTTTGGGGGCATATGAAGGGTACGTGCGCCCATAGTGGGGGCGATTCGCTGTGGGGAGGGTGAGCGCTGGCATTGCATACGGATCAAGAGTGCGGGGGGGGTGGGGTATGCTAACATTTTGTCTTCCCATTGCAGAGTTGCCGGATGGTGGCAATCCGATTCTCTCCTTTTCAAATGGCGTGCACTACGGTGACTGGTGGATCTTCGGCCACTCCTTTGTTTATTGGGTGGAGCGGCAGGCGGCAGTGCGGCCGCTGGGCATCCACCTTGGGCTAGCTGATTCCGGAGTGCGGCTCTGCTGGATGGGCCAACGTGGCATGCGATGGTGGCAGCTCTTGGCCTTTATCCGGGTCCAGGTCGGGCAGCGTCAGCGGCCAATCAGGTTGCTAATCCATCTCGGCGGCAATGACTTGCAGAGCTGGTCCTGTCGGCAGATTATCCGGGCTGTGCAGAGGGACATCGCCCTGGTTCGAGAGTTACTTCCGGGAGTGGCCATCATATGGTCGGACATTATCCCGCGTCCTGCTTGCTGGGACCAGCGGCGCTGGTCTCGGGGCCTTGTCAAGATAAACAGACAAATTGGGCGTTAGGTTCAGCAGACGGGCGGGTTACAGGTGTTGCACCCTTGGGCGGAGGTCAAGTGTACGGGACTGTATCGCTTGGACGGGGTGCACCTTGCCCCGGTGGGTCAGGATCTCTTGCTTAACGATTGGCAGGAAGCTCTGGAGGGGTGGTGCTGGTCGCAGCTTTCTGTGGGGGCGGTGCAAGGTTAGTGGTCTACCTTGCACCGGTGGCGGGGTAGCGAGCAGGCGCTCACCGACCTGGCGGGGCATCAAGGCGGATGCCGCTTTGCTTGAGAGCGGTGGTGCTCCTAGGTTGGGAGAGACATCATGGCTGGTGTCTCTGCCCGGTGGAAGGCAACTTGAGCCAGCCTTTGCTAATAATATGGCGAGGCGGGCGGTAGGGGAATGGGGGGGTGGATGATGCTCCACCTTGCTATAAATGGCTGGTGGGGGGCATCATCCGGAACAATGGGGGGGTGTGTGTTGCATTTACGAAAGTTGAGTTGGCTCGGTTGGGCCGGTGTTTCTATACTGTTTCTATACTGTTAATAAAGCTGCGACCAAGCACTAGTTCACCAAATGCCAGTGTCTGTGTGCTCTGTGCGGGGGGGAGAGGGGCGTAGGTTTGGGTGCTCAAGCCTGGGGGGGGGGGTGAGGTTGGGGGTTCTGGAGTCGCCAGTGGCGGGCATCCGGATACCTCGGTTAGTTCCGCTGCACCGCAGGGCAGGGTCCCGAGGCCGGTATAGTAACCAGGTCCCCAGGGCCCGGCCTACCTGATGAGTTCATCGGGCGGCGGGCTTGGCAGGGGGAGGAGGGGGGGCTGGCGCCGGGGGGGTTTCGGCAGCCCTTTGTCAGTGACGTGGGCGCCTGGGATTGGCTCCGAGCTTGGGTGTGGGCGGGCCGGCAGTGGGAGAGGGAGATCTGCAGCGTGGGATCTCTCTCTTCCTGCCGGCTCGCCTGCAAGAAAGGTGTCCCTTCCCACCCTCCGTTGTTTTTTGGCGGGTATTGTGTGTGGACGTCGCAGCTGGGGGAGGGGGTCATTCGTTCGTGAGGGGGGGCAGAGTAGCGAGCAGGCGCTCGCCGACCCAGTGGGGCATCGAGGCGGATGCCACTTTGCTTGGGAGCGGTGGCGCTCCTAGGTTGGGAGAGACATCACAGCTGGTATCTCTGCCCGGTGGAAGGCAACTTGAGCCGGCCTTTGCTAATAATATGGCGAGGCGGGCGGTAGGGGAATGGGGGGGTGGATGATGCTCCACCTTACTATAAATGGCTGGTGGGGGGCATCATCCGGAACAATGGGGGGGGGGGTCTGTGTTGCATTTGCGAACGTTGAGTTGGCTCGGTTGGGCCGGTGTTTCTATACTGTTTCTATACTGTTAATAAAGCTGCGACCAAGCACTAGTTCACCAAATGCCAGTGTCTGTGTGCTCTGTGCGGGGGGTGCGTAGGTTTGGGTGCTCAAGCCTGGGGGGGGGGGGTGAGGTTGGGGGTTCTGGAGTCGCCAGTGGCGGGCATCCGGATACCTCGGTTATTAAGGGCTGTCAGTTTTAAATGTCTAATGGTGTTTTCAACTTACAATGTTTAGAGTCCTTATACCACCTTCCACCATGGTCAAAGCAGTTTACAATGAACAGTGGTTAGGATTTTACATTGAACAACTGAACTTATGTACAGGTAACAATTAAACTATGTATAGTTAAGTAGATGGTTCTAGACATCTATCATTATTTACAAGAGGTCAGGGTATGTACAGCATAGTGTATCACACTTTGGTCTCCTTGCGTTATTGTTTGCTGTTGTTGGGTTTTATGGGGGTGAGGAGTGGGGGGATAAACAGAAGGGTTTACAGGTGTTTTCAGAATGTGGGTAAGTCTGTGATGGTAAGTATTGTGTCTGGGAGAGCATTCCAGGCTGATGGCGTGTACAGATCAAAGGCTCAGGCACAGGCTTGTTGGGTTGATTTTGTTCTTGCGTGGGGGATGATTAAGCTGTTTGTAGCAGATTGTTGTCTTGTGCGGTTATGTTGCGGGGTTTGGAGCAATGTGCATGGGTAAAATGAAGGATTGCTGTTGAGTGCTTTATGTGTTATTAGAAGCGCCTTGTACTTGATCCAGCTGGTAAGTGGGAGCCAGTGTAGTTGTTTTAAGGTGGGTGTGATCATATTTTGAGGTTCCCATGAGGGCACGTGCTGCGGTGTGCAGAGTTGTGTGGACCTTGGTAAATAGAGTAGCAGTAGTCTATATGCAGCAGGATTAGGGCTTGGAATGCTGAGTGGAAGTCCATCAGGTCGAGGAGGGGGCATAGTCATTGAAAGGTTCTTATTTTGTGGTAGACAGCTTTTGCGTTTTGTTGCATTTGCGATTTGAGGGAGAGGTGCTGATCCAGTGTAATTCCAAGATATATGATTTTGGGTTGTACCTTTATTTTGGTATTGTTTAGGATGATGAAGTCCGGTGAAGTGAAGCTGATGTCTTTTGTTATGAAAATAGTTTCAGTCTTTGTATAGTTGACGGTCAAGTTGTTTCTTTCTAACCATTGTGAGACGTCCTCGAAGCATTGTGTGAGTTTTGTTTGTGGGCTGATTATGGTTGAAAGGTCCGTAGAGCATGATGTCATCTCCGTAAAAGTGGAAGTTGATGTTATGGGTTCTGATGATTTGGCAGAGTAGATGTAGTAGATGTTGAAGAGCTGGCTGGGCATGGATCAAGGGGGGGATGTTGAGGTGTTGAGTGATATAGTTAAGGCTGCAATGTTGTCTTCACTAATGGAGGCAAAGATTGTCTAGGGGGTGTTGGAGGTGTAGATTTGGATGGTGGAAGGGGACGGCAGGGGGTTGATGTGGGGGAGGAGTTGCTTTTAGTGTTGTGCTAGAGTTTGGTGGCTTATGTTAATATTAGATTGCTGAAAGAGGGTTTTGTGAGCCGTTTTAATCTATTAGATAGACTTGCTTGAGCCTCATTGTAACAAGTTCCTCTTTATTAAATCAGTTATGACAAATCTTGATCTCCCCAGATTGAGTTAAAAAATTATTTTGAGTGTCTAAAACCACAGTTGTTAACACAGAGATAGATTTATGGGCACTAATTTTATAAGAAGCCATGGAAAATTATGCATCATCAACACAGCACATAAATCACAAATTTTCAGTGACTTCCATACGCTAATGGGCCTTTACATACATATTTTAGCCAGGCAACATTCTGTAGGTACGCACATTGGGCCAATAGTGCATACTTTCAGTGTGTGTGTGTGTGTGTGCACACGCACATGGTCAGAACTTGGGTGGAGCACAAACTATAAAATATAATGTAAATGCATTCTTGAGATATCTAGATGCAGGGATTTATGCCAGCTATAAGGCTGGTGTAAGTGATTGCACCTAGATTTAGCATGTTCTTTCATACAATTCCGCCCCTATTTTATAAAAGTACGTGAAGACTTCACTTTATAAAATAGATATAAAATGAATGCAGAAAAATACGTGATGACTATACAGGACTTTCTAAAGTTATCCTCATGGAGACTTGTCAGAGCATCTCAATCATTGCCAAGGAGGACCATAAACTAAAGACTTCCCAGACAGTGGGGTCAGGTTCTTCAAAGACCCAAGGGGCTGTTCTCTACTACTGCGCTGTGCCCTGATAAGATTAATCACAGAGCTTTCTTCACAAACCCTGGTTGGTCTGGGGTCCTCTGCTAATACAGAAGATCTCCGGTTGACGTTGGCATAACCAGAGGACTTCCCTCTGAAAATAGCATATTAGCTTCCAGCTTCTGCTGCAACAGCGACTCTGGCCATGGAAATGCTACAGCTGGAGCAGACGGAGCTACTCACTTTCCTGGGTTCAAAGATGTTCTGCTTTCCAAGAAGGGTGCTACTTCTACCATCCCCCTAATAGACATCTGTGAGCTCCCAGCTGAATGGGTTACGAGTTCTGGAATTATTGCTTGGCCCTTGTCCCTTTTTTTTGTGATCTGATTGTTAAATTTGTGGCAATAAAGGGAACACACCTGTGATTCAGAGGGAAAATATCACAACTTCCTCTTTCACTTTCCTATACTCCCCAACATCTTAGGCGAACCGCAGCCATGAAGTCCATTCTTGGTGTGCCCCTTGGGTATTTTAGGTTGGTACATTAATTGTTTCTGTGCGTTAAGAAGCCACTTGGACATGTAAATGTCTAAAATACTGACATTTATGTATGCTGTTAGCACCTAAAAATAGGCAGCTCCTTATGAAATTACCCTAAAAGCCCAAGGAGGCTCTCAAGCTTATTCACCAAAGTATAACTTAGATATTCTCTCTTTTATGATGAGGCGGTCCATTTACCTTGGAATCTTACTAGATTCTCCTTTACCATTTAAATCTCATATAAAGCTGTTGATTGCAAATGTGTTTTTTAAAAGATGTGAATGTTACACAGTGTCATATGTAGGGGGCACTGTGTGTCACTCGTGGTCCCTCAGACCTCGTCTTTGGCTCCTGTGTCCATGCTACTCCCTGTTAGAATGGTCACTCATGGAAAAAACAAGGAATGCACATGTGCAGGTTAAAAATTGGCGCAACAAACTTTTTTTTCTTCAAAGAAAAGGAAAAAGAAGAGCGGACCTGGCTTGGTACAAGATGTGTCACAGTCTAATAGTGTCCATAGATTGGTAGATCTCAGAATACCAAACACAGTTCAAAAGGAAAGAAATCCTGCCAAGGCATCAGCTTCCATGGCAACTGAAAGGCTGCCAGACTAGAGGTGGGACTTCAGTACTACATCCCTGTATGTCTCATCTATGTACCTCTCTGTCTTCCTTAGGCCCTCCAAGTCTGCCACTCCAGCCTCCAGAGATTGGACTTGTTCTCTGAGGGCAAAGATTTCCTTGCACCTTGTGCACATGTAAGACCCCTCACCAATTAGGAGAAAATCGTACGTGTAATCAAATTAATATTAATGGGATCATCATTTTTTATTGCTTTTTTTAGTCTCCAATAACAGACTCCTGTTATTATACCGGGCCCTTGAATATGCTCGTTTCACTACTGTTGCAGGGAACCCTCTTTCCCTAAAATTTTCCGATAATTGCTTTGATAGCCTGGGTTTAAAAGGCTATCAAAACAATTATCGGAAAATTTATTAATTTGATTACCCGGTTTTCACCATTGAGTTCAGGTATTCAAAGGATATTAAGGAAGAATAGGAATATTTTGAGAGTCATCCCTGGATAAGAAAAAATACGGTGCATGTGGCTACGCAACCGTAATTTAAAAGAAAAACTTAGTTCTGCAGTGTTGAAATCTCCTGTGTCAATAGCAATTTCATCAGATAACGTGTAGGGACATAGAAAGTGTGGAGGTTGTAACATCTGTGATATCACTATGGAAATAGATACTTTTGTACATCAGGGATCTACATATTCATTTAGACAGCATACGACGTGTGATTCCACTAATGTGGTGTACGTTGTACAATGCCCCTGTGGATTAATTTATGTGGGCAAGACAATCAGCCCTTTTAGAGTTAGAATGGGAGAGCATAAAGTTGACTTAAATGTAAAGTAAAGGAGGCACCATTGAATCAACACTGTATTTATTTATTTATATTCTCTTATATACCGCGCTATTCTGCATCAGTGCGGTTTACATTGAACAAACTGAAACTACATTGAACAGGGCATTATAACTTGGAGATAACTATTTTACAAGGAACATGGGCAATGGAGGGTTAAGTGGCTTGCCCAAGACCACAAGGAGCACCTGTGGGACTAGAAACCCCAGTCCTTCCGGCCCAAGGTTGCTGTCCTCTAGTGGGATTTGAACTCCCGACCTTCCGGCCTGAAGTACCTTGCCCCAAGTACCTTGTATAAGGATGGGACATATTTTTGAACAATTGAGATGTTTCTGTATTGATAAAGTAGATTCGGGAATAGCAGGTAAGTCACAAGAACAATCTTTGCTTGTTAGAGAGCAGAAATGGATATTCATTCTAAAGTCGGTAGCACCCGCAGGTCTTAATATCAACATAGACTGGTCATTGTGTATATAAAATTAAAACATATGGGAGTGAGCAAGAGAATATGGAGTTAGTTATATACATGGGCTGTCTGAAGGTAAAAAAATCAATGGGCTGGGATCTAAAAATTGTGTAATGTAAAAATGGGACAAGACTATGAGACATTAAAAATTCCATCATTATATAAGATATTTAGATGGTCAGGGAATAAATAGTCATAAATATGAGAATTATTAGTTAAGTGAGGCAATAGAACAGTAGAAAATAAAACGTTTTGCCTTAAAAACACCAACGGCGAACCCGTGTCCCTTTGATTAAGTAAGAGGAGAGAGTATCAATGATATGAATGATTGGATGATGTCACTGAAGGAGGAGCCATGATACCGCCAATTGAAAGGTAGAAGGGATGGTTTTAAATGAGGACGGTAATTTTCAAGCCCGCATGCGTGGCGTTTTTTTGAGGCGACTGGTTTGAAGGTTTCAGAGCCGCCAAAATGGGATTGATATGAGACGACTGCAGCATTGTGGTAGGTGAATTTGATTTAGATAGATATGGGCATGTAGAGGAGAGGTTTATTTTAATGAGGGACATGATAATGAATGGTTACTGAAATGTGTTTTATCTTATAGAGATAGAAATCGAGATAAAAATAATTAATGATCCCCTGAAGAAACAATGAATGTGAAACGCAACGACGGCGCCTGGGGAGGCGTAGGGATCATAGAGCGAGAAGCAGAAGTAAAAACAGAAGTTAAACACTCGATATCCATTAAGTATTGAAGAAATAGCGTGGTTTTGAAGTTCACAAAATAACGTCAGGATTCGAGTAGTGATCGTGATTTATTAGTCTCATATGCTCTCATTGATATGCTTTCAGTCTTGGCTACGAAGAGGTTGGAGGTCATTGATGCTATTAGACACTAATGTTGGTCATACCATAAGTCCAAAAAGAAGTGTCAAAAAAGTCTGAGACCTCTAACAATAATGTTAAATGCTTTAAACAGTAACCAGAAATGATAGTATTGCTTTAAAAGGAAAAATTCTTGGTTTTGGTTCTATGCGATAACATTGAGCGTTTACATGGGTGTCTTTTGAGTACTCTGACACTGGCAGAGCTGGAGGGCGCACCTCTTCCTTCTGGGGTTCTAATGACTAATTTAATGTATATGATCACAGGGGAAAAATTCCTCCTCTACTACTACTACTTTTTATTTGCATAGTGCTACAAGGCGTATGCAGCACTATACATATAAATATAAGAGACAGTCCCTGTTCATCAGAGCTTACCATCTAATCAAGACAAAAAAACATCATAAAACTGGGGACTAGAGTATGGGAGGATACATATAAGTAGCAAACAAGAGAGTGGGGGGTATCATGATCCAAAAGCAGCCTTGAAGAGATGTTTTTTTAGCCTAGATTTGAATAGGGTTAGAGAAGGAGCCTGACGTACTGACTCAGACAGTTTGCTCCAGGCATATGGAGCAGCAAAGTAGAATGAACAAAGTCTGTAGTTAGCAGTGGCAGAGAAGGGCACAGATAAAAGGGATCTGCCAGAGGAGCAGAGTTCCCAAGGACGGGTGTGGGGAGAGATAAGAGATGAAAGGTAGAGAGGAGCCACAGAAACCACTTATAGGTCAGTAGGAGACATTTGAACTGGATGTGGAAATGGATAGGATGCCAGTGAAGTGATTATAATGTCTGTTTTGTGTAGGATCGTTCTGCAATGGATCAAAATTGGAGGAAGAAATATCAATAACCTCTGATATACCGATGACACCACACTTAAAATGGAACACATAATGATTGAGTTATTGTTAAGATTGTCAAATATTGTTTACCTTGCTCCATGTAACATTATTTGTTCTAAATGTTCCCTGTACACCATTTTGACTGGTAGATACAGCGGTATAAAGAAGTTGCTAAATAAATAAACGTGAAGAAGATTTAATGGCCCTCCTATTCAAAATCTAAAAAGAAAGTAAAAGAATGGGATTGCGACTAAATCTAAAGAAGACCAAAGTGCTGACAACAGGTCTAATTACCAGTTTTTGAACTGACTATGAAGACATGGAAGTCGTGGATAGCTTTTGCCTCCTGAGATCAACGCACAATGAAAAGGGCTCCATCAGAGAAGAAATATGACACAGACTAGCACTTGGCAGATTCAGAGGGAGACCAGTGTTGCATGTTGCAAAGTCAAGATGGGAGGTGACTAGAGAGTGGATAAGGGTCTTAGTAGCATGTTCAGAAAGTAAGGGACAAATTTTGCTGATTTTATATAGGAAGAAGTGACAGGTTTTAGCTATCTGTTGGTGTGTGCAAAGAAAGAGACCCCAGGACCACTGTTCCCTCTAAGCTGTGCGCGTGTGCGCGCGCACACACCTCGCCGAGCGAGCGCACATACTTTACAACAGAGCGCACAAAAATTACGGTTCTGATTCTGATAGAAAACAACACAGACATCTTAAAATTTAAAAGTTGTGATTGTAATTACTAGAAATTTTCCTCTTCATTTAGTAATCGTCTATTTTCATTTAATTTGATTAAAATCCTTGTGGTGTACATACTGTATTCTGACGTATAGTCAAATTTTAAAGTATATAACTCCGTGTCGTTATGTGGCGCACAAAACTTTAACCTTCCTTCAAAAGCTGCACAGCTGATATTTTATGCGCACACAGCCTACAGAAAATTAGAGGGAACATTGCCCAGGACCTTTCCATTCTACATGTAGGACCCAAAGGGCATGCAGAGCTCCTGAGTCTCAATGTGTGGATAAGACGGTGCAATGAAGAGGGTTTTGGATTCGTTAGGAACTGGGCAATATACTGGGGAGGGGAAGGGCTTTTCCGAAGAGATGGGCTCCACCTTATCCAGGATGGAACCAGGCTGCTGGCATTAACCTTTCAAAAGGACAGAGCCGCTTTTAAACTAAATAATAGGGTAAAGACGACAGTCTCCCAAGAGTCCATGGTTCAGAAGGATGTATCCTTGAAGGATACTAGCAAAAGAGGGATGTTAGGGCATTTCAGAGAGGTTCCAATAAAAATAATGTAACTTAGATGCCTTTAAGTACAAAGCTGAACGATTCCAAATTACCCCTATCAACTGATAGCCATATTAATATGAATAAAATACAACTTCTAAATACCTGTATGCAAATGATAGAAGTCTAAAAAATAAGATGGGAGGGCTAGAGTATATAACACTCAATGAAAGATTAGATACGATTGGCATCTCAGAGACCTGGTGGAAGGAGGACAACCAATGGGACACTGATACCTGGGTATAAGCTATATCACAATGATAGGGTAGATCAAATTGGTGGAGGGGTTGCGCAGAAAACAAAATACACTGTAGAATCTCTATGGATAGAAATCCCATGTTAAAAGGGGATGGCGATGGCACTGGGGATGTACTTCTGACCATCTGGCCAGAATGAACAGAGGGATAATGAAATGCTAAGAGAAATCAGGGAAGGTAACAAAAGTTACAACGCAGTAATAAAGGATAATTTATATTACCTGGGTCAGTGTCATGGCAGGACATGCTAGAGAGATAAAGTTTCTAGATGAAATAAATGACTGTTTCTTGGAACAGTTCATGAAATGACAAGAGGGGAAGCTATTTTGGACCTAGTCTTTAGTGGAACATAGATCTCTGGTGCAGGAGATAAGGGTGTTTTGGCCACTTGGCAATAGTGATTATAGCATGATCACATTTGATTTAAAAAATGGAGGAAGGACAGCAAGGAAATCCACAGTACTACCTTTTAACTTTCAAAAGGGAGACTATGACAAAATGAGGAAAATAGTTAATAAAAAACTAAAGGGAGCAGCTGCAAAGGTTAAAGATTTACATCAAGCATGGGCATTGTTTGGCATTTCTTCTACTTTTCTTAAAGCTTCAAATACACCTTTTCTTAAAGCTTGGAATATTTTTAAACATGGTTTAAAGGCAAGGTCTAAGAGGCTTATGCAGCCAAAAAAGCATTTTTCAAGAAATGGAAAAAGGAGCCAAATGATGAAAATGGGAAACAACTTAAGCACTGGCACGCGAGATGCAAGGCATTGATAAGGCAGACAAAGAGAATTTCAAAAAAAGCTTGCCATGGAAGCAAAAAAGCATAAAAAAACATTTAAGTACATTTGTAGCAAAAGCCCTGTGAGAGAATAAGTGGGATCATTAGATGGTAGAGGGGTACAAGGGGCACTAAGAGGGGACAAGACCATAGCGGAGAGCCTGAATGAATTCTTTGCTTTAGTCTTTACTGAAGAATTTGTAGGAAGATACCCATGACTGAAGTGATATTTAAAGGTAATGCATCTGAAGAATTGAAAGAAATATTGATAAACCGGGAAGATATATTACAACTATTTGATAAACTATACAGTCGCAAATCACCGGGGGTGTTGAAAGAACTGAAATATTAGATTGCAGACCTACTTAGTAATATAGTAAAATAGTAAATGATGGCAGATAAAGACCAGTATGGTCCATCTAGTCTGCCCAGTATTATTATTAATCTGTGAACTATCATTAAAATAATGTGTAGTATCTGAAGACTGGAGAATGGCCAATGTAATGTCAATTTTTAAAGAGAGTTCCAGGGGTGATCTGGGAAACTACAGGCCAGTGAGCCTGACATCAGTACCGGGTAAAATTGTAGAAACCATTATAAAGAACAAAATTACTGAACATGTAAATAGTCATGATTTAATGGGAGAAAGCCAACAGGGCTTTAGCCAAGGAAGGTCTTGTCTTAGTAATTTGTTATAGTTTTTTGAAAGTGTGAATAAACAGGAGAGCCGATTGATGTAGTGTACCTGGATTTTCAGAAAGCCTTTGACAAGGTCACTCATGAGAAACTCTTGACAAAATTAAAAAGTCATGGGATAGGCGGCAGTGGAATGTTGTGGATCAGGTACTGATTAAAAGATTGAAAGCAGAGGGTAGGGTTAAATGGCCAATTTTCCCAATGGAGAAAGGTGAATAGTGGAGAACCCCAGGGATCTGTGCTGGGTCCGCTGCTTTTTAACATATTCATAAATGACCTGGAAATGGGAACATCAAATGAGGTTATCAAATTTACAGATCACAGAAAATTATTCAAAATTGTTAAAACCCAGGAGGATTGTGAAAAATTGCAAGAGGACCTTGATAAATTGGAAGACTGGACGTTCAAATGGCAGTTGAAATTTAATGTGGACAAGTGCAAAGTTATGCACCTAGGAAAGGGGAGGAGTGGTCTAGTGGTTAGGACAAGGTACTTCAGGCCGGAGGGCCGGGGGTTCAAGTCCCACCTGGGGACAGCAATCTCAGGCCGGAGGGACTGGGATTTCTAGTCCTATAGGCACTCCTTGTGGTCTTGGGCAAGCCACTTAACCTCCATAGCCCATGTTCCCTGTAAGTATTAGCGTATGTGTCTCATATCCCCTCGTGTTAAATGTATCCCCCAATTGACTGCTTTGACCCGGTGAAAAGCGGGATATAAATACAGCTAAATAAATAAATAAATACTAGGAAAGAAAAACTCAAAACTATGGTTACACGATGCAAGGTTCCACATTAGAAACTACCACCCAGGAAAAAGGTTTAGGTGCCATCATGGATAACACATTGAAACCCTCCGCCCAGTGTGCAGCGGTGGCCAAGAAGGCAAATAGAATGCTAGGTATCATAGGGAAAGGAATGGAGAATAAAACAAAGGATATTATAATGCCTCTGTATTGTTCCATAGTGCGACCACACCTTGAATATTGTGTGCAATTCTGGTCACCATATTTTAAAAAGGATATAGCGGAATTAAAAATGGTACAGAGACGAGCCACCAAAATGGCTGGAAGGATACCCCTATGAGGAGAGGCTTAAAAGATTAGGGCTTTTCAACCTGGAAAAGAGACAGCTGAGGGGAGATATGATAGAGGTCTATAAATTAATGAATGGAGTGGAACGGGTAAATGTATATCGATTCTTTACGGCATCAAAACATAGAAAGACTAGGGGACATGCAATGAAGCTACAATGTAACCCATCTAAGACTAATAAGAGAAAATATTTTTTTCACTCAACATGTAATCAAACTCTGGAATTCGCTACAAGAGGATGTTGTAAAAGCTGTTAGTGTAGCTGGGCTTAAAAAAGGGTTGGACAAGTTTCTGGAGGAAAGGTACATAAACCATTATTAAAGAGGACCCAGGTAATCCAGTATTTGCCCCAATACAAGCATTATGGAACCTGTGTGTCTTTTTGGAAACTGCTAGGTATTGCACTTGTGACCTCGATTGGCTACTGTTGAAAACAGGATACAGGGCTTCATGAACCTTGGTCTGACCCAGTATGGCATTTCTTATGTTAGTATCATTTTTATGCTGATGACGCTCACATCTATCTGTCTACAAATGACATTTCTCCTACACTCCAAGCACGAATCTCTACCTACGTATCTGACATCGCTGCCTGGATGTCTCACCACCATCTAAAATTGAACATGGCCAGGACTGAACTTCTAATTTTTCACATTAAACCCTCCTCCCCTTCCTCCTTTTTCTATTTCTGTTGATAGCACTCTTCTGCTTCCTGTTTCCTAGGCCCGCAACCTTGGGGTCATCTTTGACTCCTCCCTCTCCTTCTCCATACATATCCAACAGATAGCTAAAACCTATTGTTTTTTTTACTATATTAACAAAATTCGCCCCTTCCTCTCTGAACACACTACTAAAACTCATCCATTCTTTGATCATCTCCTGCCTCGACTATTACAACCTCCTATTTGCTGGTCTCCTCTCTTCTCTTCAATCTGTTCAGAACTCTGCTGTGCGGCTAATATTCTGCCAGCCCCGAGACACTCATATAACTCCTCAAATCACTTCATTGGCTCCCCTTCCGTTTCCATATCAAATTCAAACTTCTTCTGACCTAAAAATGCATTTTCTATTGCCCCTCACAACTTTTCCTCTCTGCATACACCCCTCCTCTTGAACTTTGCTCTTCCTCTGGCTTTCTTCTCTCTATGCCCATTTCTTCTACTGCCAACTCCAGATTTCAATTTTTTTACCTTGCTGCTTTTTATGCCTCGAACAAATTTCCTGAATCTATATGTCATGTTTCATCCTTTCCCCTTTTGAAAACCATGCTGAAAGCTAACCTCTTTGAGGCTGCTTTTGGATCCTATTTCCCTTGTTCTTCTTATGCCTCCTTTCCCTATTTGAACCCCTTGTTTCTCTTATATTGTACTGTCTAGCTTGATTAGATTGTAAGCTCTAACGAGCAGGGTCCATTTCCTATATCTTCTTGTATAGCAACCCTATGAGGAAAGGCTTAAAAGCTTAAGGCTTTTCAACTTGGAAAAGAGATGGCTGAGGGAAGAAATAGCGTAGTTACTCACCTGTAACAGGTGATCTCCGGGAACAGCAGGAATTTAGTCTTCACATATGGGTATCAGTACTGATGGAGCCCGCGCAGGAAAGCTCCCCAGCATCCAATAGGAAAGCCTTTGGGAGCATCCCACAGCACCTGCGTGCTGCCTTCCTGCCTTTCCAACTGTCCCTCTCCAGTTGAGTTTATAGCTCAGACAAAAGAGAGAGGGAGAGAGAAAGATACAACTCCTAGGGGAGGTGGGCGGGTTGTGAAGACTAAATTCATGCTGTTCCCGGAGATCACCTGCTACAGGTGAGTAACTACGCTATCTCCAGGAACAAGCAGGAATGTAGTCTTCACATATGGGAACTCCCTAGCTGCAGATGCCAGGGAGATGACCCCAGGAAGTTGTCAGCACTTGCAAAAGGGCCCCACTTCCTCCCATGGATCTCTAGCATCCTACCAGGGATTGTGGGTAGGAGTTGATTAAGTCTGAAAAAGGTGTTGAAGAACAGCTTGGCCAAACAAAGCATCCCAGCAGGAGTCCTTGTCTAAGCAGTAATGGGCTGTGAAGGTATGTACCGAAGCCCAAGTAGCTGCTCAACAGATGTCGTCAATAGACACAGAGTGAAGATGAGCCATTGAGGCTGCCATGGCTCTCACATTGTGAGCGGTGACATGGCCTTCAAGAGGAAGGTTCTTACTCTCATAGGCAAAGTATATGCACTGTGCGATCCAGTTGGACAGTGTTCTTTTGGAAACTGGAAGTCCCAAATGACTAGGATCAAAAGCAACAAAGAGTTGAGAAGATTTTCTATGTTGCTGTGTCCTTTGCAAGTAAAAAACTAAAGCTCTTTTACAGTCCAAGGTATGAAGGTTCCTTTCTCCACTTAAAGGCATATGAGCATCTTGTGGAGGATTTCCTAGAAGCATGAAGGATATCCTTTACCTGTTGGGAAAGGTTAAGATCCTGAAGTTCTAGGCTTTCAGCAACCAGGCCCTGAGATGCAGAGACTGGGGATTGGGATGCCACAGCATACCATCCTCTTGGAAGAGAAGATCTGGAGCGGATCCCAATTCCAGAGGCGGAGCTTGAGAGAGATTCAGGAGCAGAGGGTGCCAGGTTCGCCATGGCCAAAGTGGAACTATGAGGATCATATGACCTCTGTCTCTCTGAAGCTTGAATAGGGTTTTGTGGATGAAGGGAATGGGTGGGAAGGCATATAGGAAGTCCTGACCCCAGTGAAGGAGGAAGACGTCCCTTGCCTGACATCGAGCCAGAATTCTGGAACAGAACCGGGGAAGTTTGGCATTCAGTGGACTTGCAAAGAGGTCTATGTCCGGGGTTCCTCAAATCTGAAATATTTGGGCAACCTGGTCTGCATGGAGAGACCATTCATGTGGAAGCAGAACTCGACTGAGTTTGCCCAAGAGTTTTGAACGCCTGGAAGATACACTGCAAGGAGATGAATCTGATGCTCTCTGGCGAGGGCCCATAGTTGCAAAGCTTCGTTGCATAGCGACAGAGAGCCTGTTCCACCCTGCTTGTTCACATAGAACATGGCTACCTGATTGTCTATTTGAACTAGGACTGTCTTGTAGCTGAGCTGGGCGTGAAATACTCAAAGAGCAAGGAAGATTGCTCTGATCTCCAGCAGGTTGATGTGAAGACAGGCCTCCTGTGGAGTCCAGGTACCCTGGGTAGAGAGACCGTTCAGGTGGGCTCCCCATCCCACCTTGAAGCATCTGTTAGGATGGCTTGGGATAGGGGTTGCTGGAAAGGAGACCCCACCAGAAGGTTTCTGGATGATCGCCACCATTGGAGAGACAAAATAAGATGGTCTGAGTTTGTTATTTTGTCCGACAGGCAACCTGAGGCCTGTGTCCACTGAGTGGATAAAGTCCACTGGGCTGCTCGCATATGGAGGTGAGCATAAGGAACCACACGCATGGTAGATGCCATGTGGCCTAGCAATTGTAGCATTTCCCAAGCAGTGAGACAAGGTTTGAGCACTGCTTGGGAAGCTAGTTGTACTATGCGAAGACAGTGGGGCTGCGGAAGGAAAGCCCTTGTCTGTCTGGTATCCAGATGAGCTCCTATGAACTCTAGGGACTGAGTGGGAGTAAGATTGGATTTTGGGAGGTTTATGACCAGTCCCAAATACTGAAGGATGTGCATTGCGAAACAGAGCAGAGCTGGCTTCTGGCACTGTAGGGGCTCAAATGAGCCAGTCGTCTAAGTAAGGGAAGACGAATATTCCCAGAGTGCGGAGAAATGCTGCTACCACAGCCATGCATTTTGTGAACACTCTTGGCGCAGAAGCCAGGCCAAAGGGAAGAACCTTGTATTGGTAGTGCTTTCCTTGAAACAGGAATTGGAGGAATCTCCTGTGATTTGGATGGATTAGAATATGAGTATACGCATCCTTGAGATCTAGAGAACAAAGCCAATCCTGACTTTGAAGGCATGGCAGCAGAGTTCCTAGAGAGACCATTTTGAACTTCTCTCGGAACAGATATTTGTTCAATTCTCTGAGGTCTAAAATGGGTCTGTCTCCTCCTGTTTTCTTTGTAATAAGGAAATAGAGGGAGTAGAACCCTGTAGCCTGATGGGGAATGGGTACTTCCTCTATTGCTCCTTGAGCAAAGAGCATTATGACTTCTTGACCTAAGAGATTGTCGAGAGAAGTCTGAGAATTGAACTGTCTTATAATTGTAGGAGGGAGCAGGCTGTGAAAATGAAGCTTGTACCTCTCTCTTACAATGGACAGAGTCCAATTTTCTGCTGTTATTTGGTACCATCTGTGGGCAAAATGACAACCTGCCTGGGATGGTTAAGGGTTCTGGACCCTTCAGAGGCAGGAAGGCGAAGTTCTCTAGAAAGGAGTCAAAGCCCCTGAGGAGGCTGAGCCTGCTGAGGTGGCTGAGGTTTTGCAGCTTTTGGCTTCTTTTGTTGTCTACGTTGTTGCTGCTATCCCTTTTGGGCAGTCTGACCTGGACGGTGTCCTTGTTGGGGATAGGAAGGATAAAACTTCTTTTTCTTATTGAAAAATGGTTTTTTAGAGGATCTTTTCTTTGCAGGATCGGCTGTAGATTTGGACAATCTATCCAATGTGATATTGTCAGCATCTATTTCATTAGCCTTCTCCTGCCTGTTCTTGCCAAAGAGATTTTCTCTTGTGCAAGGAATATTTCCTAATTTATCCTGTACCCAAATTTCCAAGTCAGATGCCTGAAGCCAGGTGATCCGACGTGCACCAATGGCGATAGCAGAGGTTCTGCTTATGCACTCAAAACAGTCAGTCAAAGGCTGCACGATTAACAAACTTGGAAACATCCTGAGCATGTTTGAGAAGAGTGAGATAGTCTTGTCTTTTGTCATCAGGAAGAAGGGGGCTCATAAGCTCCAAGTCCCCTGTGACCTCTTTAAGGAACATTCCCATATACAAGATATAGGAATTGATCCTAGCTGAGAGCATGGAAGCATCGACGCCCAAAGGCATCGAGAGTCCTACATTCACGACCTGGGGGATTGGATGCATGTCTCCTTGCTCTTTTCATCCTTCTCATGGCTGATTCCACCACCATTGAATGGTGTGGTAATTGAGTTTTTTGAAAGCAAGGACAAGGTGGAACTCGATATATGGTATCGAGTCTTCGAGAATGAGGAGATGTGGTTAAAGGTGTTTCCCACATCCTTAGCATAAGATCATGTAAGATCTCATGAATAGGCAGAGTAGCTGCCTCTTTGGGAGCCTTAGGGTATTAGAGGATTTCCAAATCCTTTGCCCTAGGCTCTTTTTCAGGAGCTACTGTGATGGAAAGGCCTCGGGCCACATCACGGATAAAGTCCTAAAAGGACATATCTTCTGGTGGAGACATTCTGCACTGAGGAGAAGAGGAATCCTCGGGGAGAAGTACTTTGGTATCGACAGAGTCTTTGGAGTCTTCCGACTCATTCGAGGATTCAAAATATCTCCGATCCCGGTGATCGTGCAAAGCACGGTATCGGTATCGATCTAAGTCGGTATCGGGTTGTTCAGGTACCGATCTGTCGATACCGGAGACAGATGCATGACTCAGTACGGGTGGCATACCCCCCAATGTCGATGCAGTCGGTACTGATACCGGTGTCGGTACTGGTATTGGGTGAGGTGTCTGAAGTGGTTTCACTGGTACTGAAGCCGTGAGAAGAGCCACTAGACTGCGTTCGCTAGCAAGGAATCTCTGGTCTATCGACGCTGCCGATGCTTGGGTGTCGGTACCGGTAGAAGCGGCTGGAACCCCAGAGCATGGCACCAGTAGTTCTGCCGAGGTTGAGGCCTCGAGAACATCCTGGAGCCCCATTAATGCTTTGGAAGCCGAAGCCTCCCGCCGGGGCAGTTTTGCCGGTGAAAATTCCTAAAGGGCAACGCCAGGGGCATCTCAATACTTAGAAGGAGATCTACCCTTTGAGGTTCAGCTAGATTTATGTTTAGTTACCTAAGATCCATGGGAGGAAGATGAAGCCCTGGAGGATATCGATGCAACAGACGCCGCGTCTGAGGGAAAAAGGGTGCTAAGTTTAGCAGCTGGGTTCTGCCGGCCCCTTTGTGACATCATTCCACAGGAGAGGCATTCTGAAATAGAGTGGTCAGGACCTAAACATTTGAGACACCAATCATGGGTGTCGCTGACAGAAATGGTACCGCCACATTTAGAACATTTCTTAAAACCTGAAGTAGGTTTTTCCATTTTTAAGGAAAAATTGGGCCTAGTGCCCAAAATGGTGCCTAGCACCAAGGAAAAAAAGTTCCTGAAGTAAACCACTTCAGAAACTATAGATTTTTTTTTTTTTAGAAGAAGAAAGAACCAGCGGGACCGGTATAACGTTGAGGGAAGGCAGACGCGACCACAAAAACAAAGATTAAAGACAAAATTTTCTGCGGTGACAGGGTATGTGACCTGTCGGCTCCATGGAAAATGAAGAACTGGAAAAAAGCCAGAGATGAAGCCTGATACACAGACTCAGGTAGTTTGTTCCAGGCTTAAGGAGCAGCAAGGTGGAAGAATCAAAGTCTGGAGATGGCAGTAGAAGAGAAGGTCACTGATATAAGGGATCTGCCAAAAGAGCGGAGTTCCCAAGGAGGGATGTAGGGAGAGATAAAAGAGGAAAGATAGTGGGGAGCAGCAGAATGACTATGGTAGGGATGGGTGCAGGGCCAGCCCAACCATTATGCAAGACGACTAGATGGTCTCCTAGGATGGCAAAGAGCAGCAGTTGTCAAAGCAAAACAATAGATTCTGACAGCCACGCAAACCCAAAGAGCCATCAGCACATTCCTAAACCTGCAGGGAGAGTGAGCACATACAAAGCAAAGTTTAATATTTAAAAGTGTGATGTCCAATTGTTCATTTATGAAGTTTTGTTGTTGTGGGAGAGGTAGTATTTCGATGACCATGTTTGTTGAATTAATTATCAAAATCTCCGGCGGGATGGGCGAAAGGCAGACGGTTTGCCTAGTGCACCCAATACCTTTGCCTTGGGTGGGGGTAAGGAAAATACCACATTCCAATGGCCCTGCAGCATATGATAAGGCCTTCCCCTGTTTGCATCCCCCAAACTACACCCATGCCCATGAAGCTGGGGGTGGGGCTCCTGCTCAATGGGGCCCTGTGCCAAGGACACACTCAAACTTGCATAGGGCTGAACCTGCCCTTTCTCTTTTTGGCTCACATAGTAACATTTCTCCTTACTTAATTTGGAGGTGGTTTGTTAAAATGGGGATTTCAAAACTGCTCATAGTGAAGGACAAACATACAGAAAGATAAAAATCACAGCGTCCCAAAAGGCACGAGCCATAAAAGAATAGACAAGGCTAGACATACTTCAAATACATTCTTTTAGGCCTTCAGACCATCAGCAGGCTCCAAACTATGCAAACAGAAAGAAAGAGGACTGGCTCATTCTGTTGAGTTGTGCTGTACTGGGCAGCCCCGTTAAGATGCTACTCACTATTCATTGTTTCTGCAACTGTAGGAATACCTTTGCTGCAAGTCTATGCCTTCTAAAACAGTGCCAAAACATAAGCGACCTACACTGTTTACTTCTTCAGTTAAGAGGCTAAAAAAATAGCCAGAAGAGTGAAAAGGCTTAAAGAAATAAAAGAATGCCGAATATTTTAAGAATAAGTTAGTAAATAGCACTGCAGTACAAAGATTTATCATTTAGGAAAATAGGAATTTTCATTTTTACTCTGCCAGTCCCCATGTCAGTAACGAATATCTCTTCTCACTGTGATTTTACAAGGCATCCTGAAGCAGTCACACACAAGAGTTGGCTTGCATGGATATATTTCCTGGCACCCATGCATATACCAAACTACAAATCAGTTTTTCACAGATACATTTGTACATCAGATAGTTAAAAAGATGTTTGATTAACATTATAACATATTTAGTTCCTACGCTTGGATGAAACTGAAGAGAGAAAGGGAAAGTGAAGTTTTCGTGGTCTCTTTGTCACTGGAAAAAAGGAAAAATGATTGCCGGAAAAATAACATTTCCATTGACAGCTTAGGATAATTAGTTTCCCAGGGAGAAAAGGTTGGTAGCTCAGAGTTTTACACAGGGAGCCTTTGTCATTTTATGGGTGCTCATCTGTCAACTGTCAGGCCCTTTGAAAGGGGCTCTGGCCATAATGTTTCTCCTCTGTACCTTTCCCATCGTGGTGGCCCAAATTTGTCTGAATAATCATTCGTCTTCCTATTTACCTAGTCTAGGAGCTTACAATGAGCTGGGGTGTACTGCCACTGCTACAGCTGTATGGGGTGGGGGAGGGAGAACATTTTATTGGAGCTTAGGACAAAAGGATTCAGTGACTGGACACTTTTTGGTGGACAAAGTGCCTATAGAAAATTAGAGCCAATCTCTTCAAATCGTGCAGTGCCAGCTGAGGAATCAAGCTGTTTTTTTAAAGCCAAGGCACAATAAAACGGTACTGGTTCTGCATCTCTGCTAGGAATAATCCACTCTCTTTTGCAGGAAGCCTTCTCTTTGTATACTTCAGTGCTGCACATAGACTGTGATCCTCACTTGGTTTTGTCATGTATCACTGCAAAAGCACTTCCACTCACCAGCTAATTCTGGAAGCACTCATCAATATTCAAAGAGAATTATGCAGGTAACAACAGCTGTTATCTGGATAATCCCCTTAGGTGTTACTATACACAAATTTTTAAGGGCATTAAGCATTATAAGGATGTTGCCACTGAAAATCTTTTCAAACTGCCTCAACGCTGTCCTTATAGTGCCGGGGTGATGTATGGGGGGAACATAGGCTGAATCCAAGATTACTCGGTGAGTGACAATGTTTAGCCCGCTATCTGGACACCTATATGGATAAAGTTCAGAAAGCTTTTTTGCTGTCCTAACATTATCCAAATAGCCATCCAGATAGCGGGCTAAACATTGTCACTCACCGAGTAATCTTGGATTCAGCCTATGTTTAGCCCGCTATCTGGATAGCTATTTGGATAATGTTAGGACAGCAAAAAAGCTTTCTGAACTTTATCTATATAGCTGTCCAGATAGCGGACTGAATATTGTCTGGGTAACTCTGGTGCTGACTGCATTAGGAAGATAAAGAGGGTCAGAGGACCAAACTGATGGCCCTGTAACACTGCCAAGCCCACTTCCAAAGAATATTGGCCAGTGGGATGAAGGGTTTGGGGGGCAGATATAGATGATGATTGGGAAGGTTGGGAGTCCATGGTAGAGGAGGAGAATTAAGGGAGTTGGGTGTGCTAATTTTGGAGGGCTCGGGAGAGTTGATAGGGGACAGGTCAGCAGAGGGGGGGACAGTGAGAGGATGTGGTACTTGAGGACTATCCCGGTTTGCTGGCCTGTTCCTCCTGGGTGGTTGGGTGTGTGGGTGGGTCTCAGGCTCCCCTTGGCATCAGGCTTTTCTAAGGTCTGGATGTGCTTAGTGGCTACACAGTCCAAACACACAAAATTATCCCATTATTAAATACAGTAGGACCACTCAAAAATATTTTTTGTCAGACATCATAAAACGGATGCCGTTGTATACTGACAAATGTTCCTTCACCAAAATTTGAATTATGGTGCTAGCAATGAATACTGTGTATACCATGGACTGCCCAAAGAACAAATCAGTCAGTACTAGAGATCAAACCTAAGCTTTCTTTAGAAGCTCAGATGAAAGGACTTAGACTTTCATACTTTGGACACATCATGCGAAGAGAGAGATCATTAGAGAAAGCATAGTTACTCATCTGTAACAGGTGATCTCCGGGAACAGCAGGAATTTAGTCTTCACATATGGGTATCATCGGTACCGACAGAGCCTGCGCGGGAATGCTCCCCAGCGTCCAATAGGAACGCTTTTGGGAGCATCCCTCAGCACATGTGCGCTGCCTTCCCACCTTTCCAACTGTCCCTCTTCAGTTAAGTTTGTAGCTGAGTGAAAGGATAGAGGGAGAAAGGAAAGAGACAAAGAGATAGAGAGACAACTCCTAGGGGAGGTGGGTGGGTTGTGAAGACTAAATTCCTGCTGTTCCTGGAGATCACCTGTTACAGGTGAGTAACTACGCTATCTCCAGGAACAAGCAGGAATGTAGTCCTCACATATGGGGACTCCCTAGCTGAAGATGCCAGGGAGATAGCCCCAGGAAGGTGCCACCCTAGAAGGTGGGAATCCTTCCTCCCATGGATCTCTAGCATTCCACCAGGGTTGGTGGGTAGGAGTTGATTTAGGTCTGAAAGAGATTTTGAAGAACAGCTTGGCCAAAGAAGGCATCCCGACAGGAGGCTTTATCCAGGCAGTAGTGGGCTGTGAGGGTGTGTACCGAAGCCCAGGTGGCTGCTCGACAAATATCATCGATAGACACAGAGTGGAGATTAGCCATGGAAGCTGCCATGGCTCTCACATTATGAGCTGTGACATGGTCCTAAAGAGAAAGACCCTTACTCTCATAAGC
Organism: Ichthyophis bannanicus; assembly: GCA_033557465.1. Lineage (NCBI taxonomy): Eukaryota > Metazoa > Chordata > Amphibia > Gymnophiona > Ichthyophiidae > Ichthyophis > Ichthyophis bannanicus. The sequence goes on along the minus strand of CM066032.1, from coordinate 1,093,001,373 downwards.
AAAGGATATGCATTGGGCAATCCATTTAGATAAAGTTCTTTTGGAGACTAGAAGTCCCAAATGACTAGGGTCAAAAGCTATAAAAAGTTGAGAGGACTTTCTATGTTGCTGTGTTCTTTGTATGTAAAAGGCTAAGGCCCTTTTACAATCCAAAGTATGAAGGTTGCTTTCTGCATTAGAGGCGTGAGGCCTCGGAAAAAATACAGGAAGATAAATAGATTGATTTAAATGAAAAGGCGAAACCACCTTTGGCATAAAGTGTGGGTGAGTTCGAAGAACAACCTTATCATGATGAAACCTAGTATAAGGAGGATCAGCCACTAAAGCTTGCAATTCACTAGTGTGACGGGCAGAGGTGATTGCAATTAGGAAGATGACCTTCCAGGTCAAAAACTTAAGGGCAGTAGTGGCCGAAGGTTCAAAAGGCGACTTTATGAGCTGCCCGAGAACTAGATTTAGATCCCATGCCACCAGTGGTGGCTTGATGGGAGGTTTAGTTAATAAAAGGCCTCTCATAAATCTTGATATGAGTGGATGAGAGGAAATTGGTTATTCAGAGGCTTATAAGAAACTGCAATTGCACTAAGATGGACTCTTACCGAATTAGTCTTTAGACCAGAATTCGATAAGTGAAGGAGATACTCTAGTATCGATTCTAAGGTTATGATCAGGGGGTTTAATTCCTTCTTGGAGCACCATACAGTAAAATGTTTCCACTTGAAGGCATAAGATCTTCTTGTGGAAAGTTTCCTAGAAGCCTGAAGGATATCTTTTACCTGTTGGGACAGGTTGAAATCTTGGAGGTCTAAGCCTTCAGCAACCAGGCCGTGAGGTGCAGGGACTGGGGATTTGGGTGCCATAGAACATAAGAACATAAGATATGCCATACTGGGTCAGACCAAGGTCCATCAAGCCCAGTATTCTGTTTCCAACAGTGGCCAATCTAGGTCATATGTACCTAGCAGTTTCCCCAAGAGACACAGCATCCCGTTCTCCTGGGAAAGGAGATCTGGAGCATGCCCTAACTCCAGAGGTGCCACTTGAGAGAGATGTAGAAGCAGGGAATACCACGTTTGGCTTGGCCATCGTGGTGCTATGAGAATCATGCGACCCCTGTCTCTCTGAAGCTTGAAGAGTGTTTTGGGGATGAGGGGAATGGGTGGGAAGGCATAAAGGAAGTCCTGACCCCAGTGAAGGAGGAAGGCATCCCTTGACTGACAGTTGTGAGCCGGAATCCTGAAACAGAACCGGGGAAGTTTGGCATTCAGTGGACTTGCAAAGAGGTATATGTCTGGAGTGCCCCAGAGATGAAATATCTTTGCCACCTGGTCTAGGTGGAGGGACCACTCGTGAGGCAGTAGACTGAGTTTGTCTGTCCAAAGGTTTTGAATGCCTGGAAGATATACCACTAGAAGGTGAATTTGATGCTCTCTGGCGAGGACCCACAGTCGTAAAGCTTCGTTGCATAATGACAGAGAGCCTGTTCCGCCCTACTTGTTCACATAGAACATGGCTACTTGATTGTCCATCTGGACTAGGACTGTCTTGTAGCTGAGCTGGGCGTGGAATACTCGAAGAGCTAAATAGATTGCTCTTAATTCCAGGAATTTTATGTGTAAACCAACCTCCTGTGGAGTCCAGGTGCCCTGGGTAGAGAGATGATTCAGGTGTGCTCCCCAGCCCACCTGTGATGCATCTGTTGTTAGGGTGGCCTGAAAGAGGGGTTAATGGAAAGGAGACCTCACTGTCAGATTTTCTAGTGATTGCCACCATTGGAGGGACAAAATTAGTCATTGAGAGATTGTTATTTTGTCGGACAAATGACCCGTGGCCTGTGTCCACTGTGTGGATAGGGTCCACTGAGCTGCTCGCATGTGGAGGCGAGCATATGAACTGTGGATGCCATATGTCCCAGTAACTGCAGTAGCGCTCAAGCAGTGAGGGAGGATTTGCCTGCTGCTTGAGAAGCTAGTTGCATTATGCGAAGACACCGGGCTTGTGGAAGGAAAGCCCTTGCCTGTCTGGTATCTAGACAGGCTCCTATGAATTCTAGACATTGGGAAGGAACTACTTGAGATTTTGGGAAGTTTATTACCAATCCCAAGTATTGGAGGATGCGCATTGTATGGGACAGTGCAGTGCTGGCCTCTGCAACTGTAGGGGCTCGAATGAGCCGGTCATCTAAGTAAGGGAAGACGAAAATCCCCAGGGTTCGTAGAAATGCAGCTACTACTGCCATGCATTTCGTGAATACCCTTGGTGCTGAAGCCAGACCAAAGGGAAGAACCCTGTACTGGAAATGTTTTCCCCTGAAAAGGAAACGTAAGAATTTCCTGTGATCTGGATGGATGAGAATGTGAGTATATGCATCCTTTAAGTCTAGAGAGCAAAGCCAATCCTGGCTTTGAAGGTATGACAGAAGAGTTCCTAGAGAAATCACTTTGAATTTCTCTCGAAACAGATAGTTGTTCAATTCTCTGAGGTCCAGAATGGGTCTGTGTCCTCCTGTTTTCTTTGGAATAAGAAAATAGTGGGAGTAGAACCCTGCACCCCATTGAAGATTGGGTACTTCCTCTACTGCCCCCTGGGCAAGAAGTATGGAGACCTCGTGATCTAGCAGATTGTTTGCAGAGGTTTGAGAATTGAACTGCTTTAGAATTGTAGGAGGGGGCATGTTGTGAAAATGAAGCTTGTACCCTTCTCCTACAATGGACAAAGTCCAATCTTCTGCTGTTATCTGATGCCATCTGTTGGCAAAGTAGCATAACCTGCCCGGAATATTGGGGGGTTGGGGACCCCTCAGAGGCAGGAAGGTAAAACTCTCTAGGAAGGAGTCAAAGCCCTTGAAGGGACTGAACCTGGAGAGCTGGTTGGGCTCTCGGGCCTTTTGGCTTCTTTTGCTGTCTAGTTTGTCCCTTTTGGGCAACCTGACCTTGGGTTTGACTCTGCTGGGCATAAGAAGGATAAAACTTCCTCTTTTTGCTAAAAGAGGGTTTTTTATAAGGCTTCCTTTTGGCTGGAGTGGCTGTAGACTTTGACAATCTATCTAAGGTAGAATGGTCAATATCTAACTCGTTAGCCTTTTCCTGCCAGTTCTTGCAAGGAATGTTGCCTAACATGTCCTATACCCAAGTCTCCAAGTCTGATGCCTGTAGCCAGGCAAGCCGTCGTGCGCCAATGGCAATAGCAGAGGTTCTGCTGAAGCATTCGAGGCAGTCAAAGGCTGCACGGTTAACAAACTTGGAGACATCTTGAGCATGCTTAACTAGAGCAAGAAAATCTTGTCTCTTGTCATCTGGGAGAAATGGGCTCATAAGTTCCAAGTCACCTGTGACTTCCTTAAGGAACATTCCCATATATAGGATATATGAACTGATCCTAGCTGACATGGTGGAACTCGATACATAGTATCAAGTCTCCTAGAGTGAGGAGAAGTAGTCAGAGGTGTCTCCCACATTCTGAGCATCAAGCTATGCAGAATTTCATGGATAGGCAGAGTGGCTGCCTCCTTAGGAGCTTTAGGATATTGGAGAATTTCCAATTCCTTTGCTCTGGGTTCCTCTTCAAGAGCTATTGTGATTGAAAGACCTTTGGCCATATCACGGATGAAATCCTGAAATGACATGTCCTCTGGAGGTGACATTCTGCGTTGGGGAGAAGAGGGAATCTTCTAGGAGAAACCCTCTAGTGCCAGCAGAATTGTCAGAGTCTTCGGAATCGGAGGAATCGAAGTATTCCTGACCCCGATGCTCTTGCAACGCACGATCCTGGTACCGATCGAAGTCGGTACCGAGCTGACCCGGTACCGTTTTGTCAATTCCAGCCAGAGATGGCATGGGAAGAGTTCCCACCGGTACCGGTATTGTCGGTGTTGGTACCGGTGTCTGTACTGGTGTCGGTACCGGTGCTCTTGGGACCACCGGTACCACAGCTGAAAGAGCTGCGATGCTGCGCTTGATAGCAAGGAACCTCTGGTCTATTGACGCTGCCGATGCCTGGGTGTTGGTACCGGTAAGGACAGCCGGAACCCCTGAGGTTGAGGCCTCGAGAATATCCAGAAGCCCCATCGATGCTTTGGAAGCCGAAGCCTCCCGCCGGGGCTGTTTTGCCGGTGTGGTTCCCTCAAGGACAATGCCAATGGCCTCTCGATGCTTAGCAGGAGAGCTACCCTTTGAGGACCGGCTTTTATGTTTAGTTACCTGAGATCCATGGGAGGAAGAAGAGGCCCTTGACGATGTCGATGCAATGGATCTGGCATCTGAAGAAAAGAGGGTACCGAGCTTTGCAGCCCAGTTCTGTCTTCCTCTTTTAGTCATCCCCATACAGGACATACATTCAGTTGGAGAATGTTCAGGTCCTAAACATTTCAGACACCAATCATGGGTGTCAGTGATGGAAATGGTACCGCCACACTTAGTACATTTTTTAAAACCACTAATTGGCTTTTCCATGATTTAGGAATATGGGGCCTAGTGCCCAAAATGGCGCCTTGCACCAAAGAGAAAAGTTTCTGAAAAGAAACAGTCTAAAGCCTAAGGTTCTGGGGGGGGGGGGGGTTTGTATGAAAAGAAAAGAAAAGAATCGGCAGTACCCGTAGGCGTTGTGCGGTAGGCAAACACGACCACAAGAAAAGAAATTTAAAGACGGAATTTTCTGCGGTGACAGGGAATATATCCTGTCGGCTCTGAGGAAAACGAAGAACTGAAGAGGGACAGTTGGAAAGGTGGGAAGGCAGCACGCATGTGCTGAGGGATGCTCCCAAAAGCGTTCCTATTGGACGCTGGGGAGCGTTCCCGCGCAGGCTCCATTGGTACCGATGATACCCATATGTGAAGACTACATTCCTGCTTGTTCCTGGAGATAGACATCATGCTTGGCAAGGTAGACGGTTAACGCAAAAAAGGAAGGCCAGCAATGAGATGGATCGATACAACAACAGCAGTGCCAGGTGCCAGTCTGTCAACAATGAGCAGCCTGATGAAGACCGAGCACAATTTAGGACAACTATCCAGAGGGTCGCCATGAGTCGACACTAACTTGATGGCATTTAACAACAACAATATATTTATACACTACATGAGAGAAAATCAAAACCTTATATGTAAAAAAACCCCAAGAACTTATAGAACTTAACATTCACTTAACTTGCCAGAAGCCAAGCTGCTCCAGACTATTCCAGTTTGGGATGTAGTCCATAGCATGCTGCTATATTATGATGATGAACCAAAACATCTGTATCAGGGAAGGTCTGGAAATATTAGGCTTCTTCACACCAATGTTCAAACTTTCCAATACTGACGAACATCTTCAGCTTTCCAACCACTCCGTGGCTCACTTATAACGGAACTTCTGTCAGAGTCAGATGACCCACATCTCCCAAACATTAGACAGAAGCGAGGTAAGGAAAAAGTCCCAACAACCATTCCTCCTGCAAGAATATTCATATCAACGTCATCCAGTCAATCTCTATATTCAGCCCCTTAGGGGCAAAGCAATTGAGGCGGAATTTCCAGGCTTTCTGTTTATAGTTTAACAAACTATCCCAGTCACCGCCATACCAAGACTACTCCATTCTTTCAATAACCCTCCAATGGAGATCCTCCACTGTATGATTAGCTGAAACCCAGTGTTCCACCAGGGGGGCCAACATGGTCTTAGTAATAAGCCTACTTTTGTGTTCATTAAGCCGCAAGGCGTACCTTGCACCTTGTCCTCCCCAAATGAAATAGATGACATGGGCATGTAATCATATAGATGAGTATGCAGGCTCATGTGTTATAACATAGGTTTCTGGAGCACAGTTATCCTCCATATTGAATCACAGTCTGATCTGGCTCTAAAAATACAACTAGTCAGAGAATGACACCACTCCGCTCCTTGCACAGAGAGTTCACACCAAGAATAATGACCGCACGAGAAGTGCACCCTCTCTTCGAATGCACATTCATGATAAACAAATCTAGATACATTGGGGGTCATTCTAAACAGCGAATAGCAAGTATGTACATCTGATTTGGATGTACAACCCTCGCCGGTCACTTGCGCTGTATTGCACTTACAGCGGCATTGTGCAGGGAATGCTGGATGGAGGCGGGAGGGGGAGAGCTGTAGGCAGAGATTGGGCGGAGTGGGGGCGGGCCTATGATCCTGGACGTGCAAGGCCTATTGAGGTCACAACCCTGTTGGACCAGCAAGGCCAAAATGGATGGTGGACTTATTCCATCTCGGAGGTGGAATAAGTCCCAGGGGCTGCGGTAATCAGGGCATTCAGACCGCCCCCCCCCCCGAAGTGTCACAGGAGCAGCAGTGAAAGCCCTGCTGCCCGATCCCAGCCCTGATTGGCACCATTGAGGGCCGGGTGGTGGGGAAAGAAGAGTAGGACCGGTAATGGGCCAACTGTGCTCCTGCTGGGCGTCCCAGTGCCATGGCACTGGCACTCCAGAAGGAACATGGGGCGGGCTGGATGGGCAGTGGAAAGGAAGTCTCCTGCAGCAGAATCGGGGTACATCCAGGCCATCTAAGTGCCTGATTCTTCAACCGCAGGAATGTCTAGCTTCTGCGGTTGCAGAATCGGGTACAAGTTAGGGCCATCCATACGGCAGGGACATGCCCTGATTAGAATTGGCCTCATTCGGGGGGGCGGAGCTAGCCGCGAGCGAAGATGGCAGCCTAGAATCTCAGCTCCCGCCCAGACGTCAGAATCCTGATCTCCTACACCTTGGGAAGCCCCGCAACAGGCTAATTCTTAGCGAGGAAGAATGTCTGAGAAACCTACTTTAAAGCCTGCTAAGTTAGACTTTGTGCAGGGCACAGGGCACGCCACGAAACGACTGAAACCGGAGACCGGGTCTCCACAGAAAATGGCTGCGGGGAAGGAATCGGCAGAAGGAGTCCGGGAAATCCTGCAGGAGCTCAGGTCTGTGAAAGAGATGATAATATCCAGTAATGAACCCTAGCGCAGTTAAAAGAACATTTAAGCGAGTTTAAGGAGCAGCTGAAAGTATTCGGAGAGCGCGTTTGCAAAGCAGAAGTGTCGATTGAGCGCGATGATCAACTCTTAACTCAACTGGGCCCATTCAGCACAAGAATAGTGGCGTTAGAGGACCTCAATGAGGACCAAAGCAACCGCGCCAGAAGAAATAATTAAGGATCCTAGGCATCCCGGAGGGTAGAGAGGGTTTCGGACCCCATTTGGGATACTTACAGAAATTGCTACCACAGTTGCTGCAAATCACCTTCCACAGCCCATTTGAAATCGAACGTGCTCACCGCGTGCCGGCGCTGTAGCTGAAAGGCAGAAACATCCAAGACCTTTCATATTAAGCTGCTCCGCTATCCCTCAGGTACTGCAAATCTTACATCACCAAACAGAGGTCAGAACTCCGACTGGAGGGCAGCAAGATCCTATTTTCCCGGACCTTTGTAAAAAGACACTACAGATAGACGCAGAGCTCTGCTAGACTGTAGGCCATTGCTGCAAAAAATGAACGCGCGGCTACGGCCTCTATTATCCAGCGAGAATGCGAGTGACCATCGGGAATAATACGCGAACTTTTGACAATGGGGCGACACTGCGTTCATATCTGGAAGACTTTTCCCACATGGAAGTAGCGACCTGAAAAAAATTAGTAAAGCAGAAGGGCTTTTTTTTTTTCTAATTGTTTAATGTGATTCTCTGCTTTCACACACGGGGCCCATGGGAGGCGCAGACATGGGTTGAGAACTGCTGCTCGGGTGACACAGATGACTCTATCTAAATAACGAGTAGCGTATTTCCTTTCTCCTTTGGCATGGATAAGTTCGAAGAATAGACAAGGGCGTAGGAATGTCTCCTTTTTCTCCTATGATTACTTTAATAATGCACTGGCGGATGGGTGGGATGGGAACACTAGGTTAGGGGGGGTTTGGGGGCGGAAGAGCTTCACCATATAAGAAATGAAGTTGATTTATTATTGCAGATGTTTAGTTTTGCTTGTTAATGTAAAGGTTACGATTTCGATTCCTTTTTCAGGACTCTAGCGGCGGAGCGCACCACCTTAGGAGTAGAAGGTAGCAGCCACTACAGCTAGTAGGAATCTTCGAGTGGTATCCCTAAATGTACAAGGAATTCACAATCCAGCCAAACGCACAAAGATACTGAATTACTGTAAGCGCCACCGTGCAGATGTAGTATATCTGCAAGAGACACACTGACGCGATCGGAGTCATTGAAGGTTGCCGGGCTGGATATCAAAACATATTGTCTGCACCCGCGAGCAATAGGAAAGGAGGGGTCATACTATTGTTACGGGCCACACTATCACCATGGTTGACAGTACGGCATAGACCCGATCGGGAGGTGGGCTAGAGCCACAGTCCAAATCTATGACAAAGTGTATACTTTAATGACGGTTATGGCCCCAGCCAGATGAGCCCCAATTTTTTGAAGCAGTGGCCCATGAGCTCTTAAACTCGGGAGCCTCCAATGTGATCATTCGGTGGGGACTTTAATCTAATACAAACCCTTTGGTCGATCGCACCACCTATAAACCGCAGCACAAACCGAAAGCTAGTAACTGCTAAAAAAGACATGACCACCACGCTTGGCTTAGTTGACCCGTGGAGACTCTTACACCCTACAGAGAGAGACTACACGTTCCACTCAATACCTCATAACACGCGTACGCGAATTGACTTTTTCCTCATATCCAAATCACTGCTCCGATGGTTGTCGCGACTGAAATGCTAGCACAAACAGTGTCGGATCATTCAGGCATAGTCGTGGACCTAACCACTGGACCAATTGAAAGGACAGCCCCACAATGGCGTTTTGATCGAGCATGGCTGAAAGATCGTGAATTCTTAGACCTAATACGCCAGGAGATCACGGATTATTTTGCCTCTAACCAGCTGCACGACACACCAACCTGGGCGTGGTGGGAAGCGTTTAAGGCTACGATCAGAGGCGGAATGACAACTTATAGTATCCGCAGGAAAAAGCAGGATGAACAATTGCTAGTAAAACTGGAAGGTGAGATACGGGCGGGAGAACGCCTTCTCTCAAAGGACACGAACCGCTTGTCCTTGCCCGAATGCAAAAATTGCGATATCAGTACAATGAGATCCTTATGCAGAAAGCCGGCAAACAATAGCGACGCAGAAAGGAATCTACTACCATGAAAGCAATCGAGCTAGTGCGCTGTTAGCCCGCACTCTCCGGGCCCGGAAAATAAGCACACGAATAGCGGGACTAAAGAGACTCGGATGGAGAGTTTGCGTGTCACGGATAAAGAGATACTACAACAATGTGAAGCGTTTTAACACCCAGCTTTATCGCTCAGAAAGACCTATAGTGATGACAAATTTTCTGAGTTCGTGTCGGGAGTGAGTGGGCCCAAACTATCGGAGCCTCAGCGGAAGATCCTATCGGCTGACATTGCCTCCTGTTCAGAGATACAATCGGCAATGAAACAACTGGCCATAGGGAAGGCCAGTGGACCAATGGCCTACCCATCGAATTTTACTCAGCCTTCCAGCAAGAACTGCTACCCGGAGCTCCAAATACTATTTCACGGAGCTTAAAACCGAGTCCCCGGCTGTGGGCTCTCTAGCAGCAGCAACAATTGTTATTCACCCCAAACCGGGTAGAGATGACCAAAAGCTGGAAAACTACCGGCCAATCTCACTTCTAAATACCGACTATAAAATTTACGCTAAGATACTGCTAACCGACTCAACAAAATTCTCAACACCCTAGTCCATGCGATCAGTGTGGTTTCATAATGGGTAGGACAACGGCCGACAATGCCGGATCCTCTTGCACGTGCTCCGGGAGGCGCAGAGTTCACCCCAACCAGTGATTGGCCTAGCGCTTGACGCGAGAGAAGGCCTTCGACAGAGTGGAGCTTCCCTATCTCTCCGTGTGATGCGATGGATGGGCATACCAGAATCTTTCTTAGATGGTGTCAGACTGCTGTATGCACGCCCAGTGCGCGATTGGCGGCCAACGGGGGTCTATCTTCAGAATTCACTCTAACCAGAGGTACACGCCAAGGATGCCCTTTATCACCCCTACTCTTTAATCTTGCGCTGGAGCCACTGCTTATCAGCCTGCGGCAGCATCCGAGAGTTGAAGGAGTGAAGCTTGGAAAGCAACAGATCAAATTATCAGCATATGCAGACGATCTATTGCTGTTCTTAAGCCCGTCCGCCCTCGACACCACAATGGAGATTATCTCATCCTACTCTGGGGTGGGTCAGGCTATAAGCTCAATCTGTCCAAGACAGTGCTGATACCTATCAAAGGCCCACTTGACGACTCACTGACGCAGAAGTACCCCTTTCAGATAAAGGCTGAGTCTTTCAAATATCTTGGAGTAATTTATGGGACAAACATTAGCGACCACGATGAGACTCTGTCAAGAACAGTGCATGAACACAGTGAAAGACTCCACTGCCAAGTGGACTCCTCTGAACCTGACATGGTGGGGTCGACTAGAGACCATCAAGATGTGGCTATGCCGCGTGTTACTACATACTTACCATGATCCCCATACTATTTTGAGAAGCAGTGGTATAAGAAATTGGAGAAACTCTAGTATCCTTTCTGTGGGGAGGCAAGACCCGCGCATTTGCACTATGAAGCTCAAATCTCCTAAGCAGAGAGGCGGCATACACTTCCCCGGATTTTTACCACTACCACCTTGCAGCTTTGCTGCGACCAAGGGGTGTGGTGGAGTTGCAGATCAGCCCGCCGCAGGACCGATCCTGTATGGCTGCAGACGGAGGCTACACAGAGCGGCCCTATTCCGCTTTGGATGAGACTCGGCGTCAGGAATGCTAATGACAGTTCACTGAATGAATACTACGTGGATACTCAGCGTGCATATGTCATACTAAAGCCGTATGTACAAGCAATACAGACATACACAGAAGTCACGGTTTTATTGGCATAATGACGATTTCAAGATCGCGGGCAAGAGCTTTCTATGGCCCTTGTGGCTGGCCCGAGGTATCTACTGCCTGGGACACCTGATAACAGTTGGCGCATATAAATCTTCCAATCTTTACAACGCGAATATAATTTTGCCTCCCCGATGCATGTATCAATGGTGCCAACTACGTCACTGTTTAAGCCGAGCAGGAGTGTCACCGGTTGCCTGAGTACAGAGCGCCCTTTTCATCAAGAAATTCAAAGTTACCAAGATGAATCTCGGCTTGTCTCCAAGTTCGTGGCATTATTGAGAGAAGGGGAGCCGAAGCGCTGCGTAGGGCTACAGAAAGTCTGGGAATCAGAAATTGGCGAGCTACCTGACGAGGATGCTTGGGGAGATCTTTGGAGAATTCAGCGAGGGATCACTAGGGCGGCCTCCCTCAGCCAAACACTATACTTCCTAATGCATAGAGCATATCTGACGCAGTGCGAATGGCGAAATGGAGTGCTGACAAAGATGCGCAGTGCTGGACTTGTAGAGAAGCTGCAGGTACTCTTAGCCACATGCTATACTATTGCCCATTCTTGAAGGATTATTGGCGGGGAGTCCTGGAGCCGAATTGGGCAACTACTGGAGTTACACACAGAGCTTACCTACCGCACAGTCATATACAATCCATAGCTGAGGAAACCGCCTTAAAACGGGAGGATGCAGAGCTTTTGACTTATTAATGAGCCTTGCAGTGAAAGCCCTATTATGTCATTGGAAGATTTTAGAGTGCTGCGAGTCGCGCATTGGTGGAATCTAGTGCTGTACCACCAAGGATGTGAACGTGCGTATGTATCACACAACCCTACTTTCGACCATGTCTAAATGCATTGTGGATACCCTCGCTTTGCTATGAATCCAGCTGAAAGTGAGCTGTCGGAGTGACTGACCTGGGTGGTGCCCGCCACGGAGTCCTTTTCTTTTTACCTTACTTACTTATCTTTATCTTTCCTCCTAAGATATGTCTCTTATCTTTAGGTTAGAGAGTTTGATCTACAGTTGATGAACAGAATCTGCTGTACCTAGGGATCAGAGAGGAAGTGTTTTTTGTATATATATAGGTACGTCCTGTCAATATTGATCAAGTGTAGAAACTTTGTCACAATATCATTGACTGTACCTGGCATGTACGTTAGTGAATAAAATGCAAAATAAAAAAATTAAAAAAAAAAAGAATTGGCCTCATTCTCTCCAACATATTTTCCCACTGAAGATAAGCAAATAAGGGGGGATACTTCAGCACTGGATGCAAGGACAGGATATGCCAATGGGACCATATCATTTGTGCTATATGGGCTGATAGCATACGAGGGCACAGACAGTACGATCAGGCAGCTCCACTTGGTTATAGCTTAGAAGCAGGTCCCGGTTTGTAAATTTACCTCTTTAAAGGCTCTATGAAGAAAATATGGAGGATAACTGTGTTCTAGAAACCTATGTTATAACACATGAGCCTGCATACTGAAGTCCAAATCTGAGGAATATATTCTGCGAAGACGCAAAAATTGATTAGTAGGGAGGCTTTCTTTAAGCTTCATAGTGACAATTATAGGTTTCTGAAATAAGGTAGTCTAAAACGAGTCCCACTGTTTAACAATCAGAACGTCCAAAAACGCAAAACGAACAGGTAAGTATCTCATAGTAAACTAAAGATTCAAATCCAAAGTATTAAGCCATTGGGCAAAGTCCAGGAGAGCCACTTCTGTATTGGTCCAAAACCTAATAATTTCATCAAAATTCCACAAAAGAACATTTGTAAACCTGCTAGAGCTATATAGAAAGTTATCTTCAAACCTCGATACATAGAATAAAGCTACTGATGGAGCAAGAGTAGCCCCCATCTCTACATCACAAACGTTTTTGTAGTATACAGTCTCAAACAAAAATAATTCTTGGTGAGGAAGATCTCCACTGGCTCCATAAGGAAAGTAGCCTAATGGTTAAAGCATTGGCTTGTTAACCAAGAGATCAGAGTTCAGGTCCTACTGGCACTCCTTGTGGCCCTGAGCAAGTCACTTAACCCTCCATTACCTCAGACCTGGCAATCCACTTCCAGTCACACTGCCAAGAAAACCCAGGAGTCAACATTCACTCAAAGACACATGTTGCATTTGCAGGAATCCGAGTATCCTGCGGGCAATCTCCAAGCACCAATGCAATCACTTCCAAAGCATCCCTTTGGGAAATATTGGTGTATAGTGCTGCAATATCAAAGGATACCAAAAAGGATATCTGACTCACCCCCTTAAAATCACCCAAGATATGCAGGAGATGGGAAGTATCTTGAACATATGAGGTTATTTTTTTAACAAAAGGGCATAAGCAGATATCAATAAACTTAGACAATGGCTCTAAAATAGAATGCCTTGTATAGATTATAGTCTACCCGGAGGGTGCTGGACATCCTTATGTATCTTAGGGAGAAAATATCTATATGGAGCTTGTGGATGCTCCTCCTTAAGATATCGTAACTCTTTTTTCTGTAATCCAGTCCACAGCATGAACCCGAGTATTCATGGCAGATATAGTACTTCTCAATACTACATTTCGATGAAGAACCAAAACATCTGCATCAGAGAAGGTTGGGAAACATTGGGCTTCTTCACACCAGTTTTCAAACTTTCCAATGCTGACAAAACATCTTCAGCTTTCCAGTCACTCAGGCATAAATCACCATGGTGTATGGCTCACTTATAACAGAATTTCCATCAGGGTCAGATGACCCGCATCTTCCAAACAATAGTCAGAGGTGGATACACAGTGGCATAGCAGCTTAGGACCAGTGAGAGCCATTGCTTGGGGGGAGGGGGGTCCATTAGGGGACTGGGTGCAGTATTGCAGCTTCGCCCTTGACAGCATCTCATGAGCAGCATCACCGGCATGTGCTGGGATGCAATGCAGTTGTGTTTGGAGACCTTTAGAGGCACCTTTGGTGGTTATGGCATCCATGGAGAGACTTGGGTTACTATGAAGACATTTGTATTGCCGCAGTGAATCCTAGCATGTGTCGAGTTCAACCTGGCTGCGGTGGTGCTCTCAGAGGCTGAGGGAATTGGATACTGCATTCATTCATGTTTAATTCTGGGTGGTGGTGCTTGTTAAGGTGTGTTGAGCTGGGGGTGGCCAGCTGCACTGGTGAACTTGCATCACTGGGGATTGGATGTATGGAGATAGCTGTCTCTTGAGTGGCTTTAGGGCTTTGGGATGTTATGGATGTATAATAGGGGGTTCGGAGTGGGGTTTGGTATTGACGTGACTTGTGGTGGGCATGCAGCCACATGTAGTATGCACTCAGTGGTGTGGATTCTGGGAGCCAGACTATTTTTCATGTCATGAGGGTAACAGGGGTGGGAGATTTGTGGAGATGCATGAGCATGTGGCAATAGCAGATGCGCTTGGGCCTGGGTCCCTTTAGTGTTGTGCTGGACTTATTTCACCTTGTCATACCTAATTGGTTGGGGGTTTTAAGCACAGTTTAATGGGCGATCCGTCTGTTCTTGATTTGCTCATTCTCCCAGCATGGGAATGTGCTGCTGCTCTTGGGGTTTTGTGTGGCCATCGGAATGGCTTTGTGGCTTTGACTCTGGTTAGTTTCTCTTGCCTTCTCCTGCTGCTCTTGATTATCTAGTCTCTCCTAATGGAAAAGGCCCCACCTGGCAAATGGAGAGCTTGCTCCTAGGCAGGGCGGTGCTATCGTTAGATGAACTAGGCACTTGCCTAGAGCACTGTCTTTCCAGGTGTGCCCTTTACTGCTGCTGTTGCCCCTCTCAGGACAGGCAGTAACAGCAATGGCAGCAAACAACCCCATGGCACTTAATCTTCAGCACTGCAGGGCTGTTTGCTTCCGCTTCTCCGATACTTGATGGAGACTTCCTACTGTAAACAGGAAGTCAGCATTGAGCATCGGAGAGAGGTCAGAAGCAAACCGTCCCATGGCACAGAAGTTTAAAAGGTAAGCGCTGCAGGGCTGTTTGTGCCCACTGCCACTGCTGCACGTTTCGGAGAGGGGTGGCAGAAGCGGCAATAGGTACAGGAAGGGGGAGGGAGGGGCAAGGGATGAGGTTCGCCTAGGGTGCCTCACCTCCTTAAGCTTCAGCTGTGTTTCTAGGGTTGCCATTTGCCTCTTGTGGAATTTGGGGGACTTGGTGCTGCCGCACATCTTTCAGGTTATGGTATGGGGAGTGGTCTCCATCTCTCTGGTTGTTGCTGCTGCTTCTCACAGCATAATCGTTATTGGGATTAGCAGCGGGGGTGGGGGGGGGGGTCCAGTGATATGCTGGTTGGCTGCTGTGCAGCTGAGGAGGCATCCTGTGCTTATCAAATCTGGTCAGATTCATTTATGTCATGTTTCATACTGAGCAGTAGGCCTGGAAGTACTTACTGTCTAGGATAGAGGCATACATGCCCTCAGTTGAACATAGCTGGTTGTTGGGATTTGTTTGGAATTTAAGTTGGTGTCTTGCTTGCCTGGTGAAGTGCACAGTATATGCTTCTGAGTACTCAGCTTTGCTGGTTGAGTTATGGTTTGTTACGCCAATTAGGTACCTTTTCTGTGAGGACCACTGTCATTGGGGTTAAGGCATCTTCTGGGAGGCTTGTGTAAAGGTTTGAATGAGGTACAAGGGACTTTTGGTAGATTGTCTTCAGGAGGCTTTTCCTTCCTCAGTGATTCTAGATTCCTATAGTACTTGCTTCTGCTGTGAGGGGAGCTGGCAGGGTAGTCTTTGGTGGGCAGTAGACAGCAATGTGTCACAGAGCGGGCTGTTGGGTAAACCCTTTACATGTGTTAGATTATATGCCCTTTTCTGATATCTCTCAGTATGACTTCGGGGTAGACATTATCCTCCTCAATCATGTCTCTGTGGACTTTGGGGACTACATGGTTGGTAGATGTGCCACTCAGTGCACAGCGAGGGTGAGGAGTGAATGCCTAATGCTAGGTATATAGAATGGTATCTGTTGAGAATGGTTGGGGGGTGGGGTGGAGCTTCCAGTCTCTGTCTGTTATATATTATCGGAGCACTGAGGGAACTCACACAGGTCAATCCTGTCTGACAGCTGACAATGTTCATCTGGGAGGCAGGCTGTGCTTCATGCCCTGCTGCTTGGTTAGGGCAGGAGGGCTTATGTACTTCTTCAAAGCTCTGGGGTGGGAGAGAGATTTGGTTCAGTAGGGGTGTGTTCTCAATTGGATTAGTTTAGCCCATACCATTACAGTATTAAACTTCACTCCTGTGCAAGGATATATATAAAGTATGAGCTTACTTTCTCCAATTTACTGTTAATTCTAGCTGTAATACTTGTCTCATGCCAAAGAGCTTCTTCATTGAATTCATAAGATGTGGTAAGTATGGGGTACCATATCCTGGTGTGGCTGGACCTTCTGCTTAATCAGGCTTGTGGATCAATAAAATAGGAATATTTATGCCACTTTTGATTTAATTTTTTAGTAATTCCTGATCTTCAGACTTTCCTCAGATTCTGAGGGTTGAAGATGAGGATAGGAGGAGAAACCTTTTTTCAGCAGAAGATCATCTTTGACAATTGATACCTCCATCTGAAGAATTTTCAACTCAATGATGAAGGGGAGTACAAGGTAATCACTGATTCCCCAAAAGAAATTCTGCTTCATATGGGTGTGAACGTATTACATACAGCTCAAGTTCTAGGATCTAGACTTTAGAACAGAATTCTCAACCCAGCCCTTGTGAAATGTTCAACCATCAGATTTTCAGTGTCCGCACTGAATCTGCATGAGACAGCCTTATCAAAGAACAAAGCACCAGTCATTGATGGCATTCCTATAGAAGTATTGCAGCAATCTGATGCAGCTGTTACCATACTTACAAGGCTCTGCCAAGAAATATGGAAGACAACATCATGGCCAACTGACTGGAAAAGATCTGTGTTTATACCAATACTAAAGAAAGGTGATCCAACTGACTGTGGAAATTATCGAACAATCGCTCTGATCCCACATGCCAGCAAGATTCTACTGAAGATTATTCAAAAGAGACTACAACCATACCTGGAACAAGAATTACCTGAAGTGCAAGCAGGGTTCAGGAAAGGGCGAGGAACGAGAGACATCATGGCGGATGTGAGATAGATCCTTGAAAAGACTAAAGAATACCAAAAGGATATCTATTTGTGCTTTATCGACTATAGCAAGGCTTTTGACTGTGTAAACCATGAGAAACTCTGGGCCACATTAAGAAGCATGGGTATACCAGAACACCTGCTTGTTCTCTTGCGCAATCTGTACATTGATCAAGAAGCAACAGTTCTAATGGAACAAGGAGAAACAGAATGCTTTAAAATAAGCAAAGGTGTAAGACAAGGCTGCATACTTTCCCCCTACCTGTTTAATTTATATGCAGAACAAATCATCAGAGAAGCAGGATTGTATGAAGACAACAGAGGTGTGAAGATTGGTGGAAGACTCACCAACAACCTTCGCTATGCTGATGATACTACATTACTGGCTGAAAGTGAAGATGATCTGAAACATTTGCTTCTCACAGTCAAAGAACATAGTCTCAAAATGGGCCTGCACCTTAATGTAAAGAAGACAAAGATCATGACAACTGGCATAATCAACAGGTTCATCGTTGAAGGAGAAGAAATTGAAATTGTGAACAACTTTAACCTACTTGGATCAACTATCAATAAAGAAGCAACAAGCAGTCAAGAAATCAGACGACGCATTGCTCTTGGCAGAATGGCTATGAAAGACCTAGATAAGATTCTCAAGAGCAGAGATGTCTCTCTCCATACAAAGATTTGACTTGTTCAAGCCATGGTATTTTCAATAGCATCATATGGATGTGAAAGCTGGACAGTGAAAAAGACAGACAGGAAGAAAATTGATGCCTTTGAATTATGGTGCTGGCGGCGAATACTGTGTATAAATACCATGGACTGCTCGAAGAACAAACCAGTCGGTACTAGAGGAGATCAAACCTAAGCTTTCTTTAGAAGCTCAGATGACAAGACTTCGACTTTCATACTTTGGACACATCATGCGAAGAGAGAGAGATCATTAGAGAAAGACATCATGCTTGGCAAGATAGAAGGTCAACGCAAAAGAGGAAGACCAGCAATGAGATGGATCGATACAATAACAGCAGCTACGGGTACCAGTCTGTCAACAATGAGCCGCCTGACTGAAGACCGAACACAATTTAGGATAGCTGTCCAGAAGGTCGCCATGAGTCGACTCTGACTCGACGGCACTTAACAACAACAACCACCCCAGAAATCTTTATGATGGCAATAATTCAGAACCACCAAAGCACATCACTGTAAGTCTAGAAGATATAATAGGTGAAATTAAAACCAAAGAACAAATAATCGCTGGGACAAGATGGTATTCACTCCAGAGCCCTGAAAGAGCTCAAACATGAAATTACTAGCCTGTTACTAGTTACAGGACCAGGCCAACCACTAGACAAACTAGGCAGTCATAGCAGCTTGGAGAGAGGAGGGAAGAGGGAGGGAAGAGTAGCACAGCACGGCACAGCAAAGAGCACCCTCAGTCAAAAGCAATGGATCCTAGCAGCCACACAAACTCAGAAATCAGTGCTTACTTTTACCTACAGGAGGAATGGGCAAGTTGCAACTAGTCCATTTATCCTTGTAAGTGACTTTTGGAAATTTCCCTCATGTCTATAGTTACAAAACAATGTTAATATTCAAAAGTGTGATGCCCAAATATTTATTTTTCATAAGATTTTTTGGGGAGAGATGGTGCTGAGGTGACTATGATCGAGTTTAATTATCAAAATCTTGGGGGGAGAGCATTGCTACTAAGGGTCTAAAAGCTAATGGGGGGCACAAGGCTGAAGTCTTGACTAGGGCATCTAATAACCTTGCACTAGCCCCGACTAGTTACCTATAACATATCATTCAAAACAACCACAATACCTGAGGACTGAAGGACCAACTTTTCAAAAGGACTGTAAGGGTGATCTACAAAACTAGAACACTGACCTAGACATTGATGCTGGGCAAAATAGTTGATGTATTAAAAAAAACAGTATTACTGACCACATATATGGAAATAGCTTAATCTTACCTCACCAACTTACTAGGTTTTCTTGAAGATGTAAACAGATAATATAGTGCATTTGGATTTTCAGTTAGTGTTTGACCAAGTCCCTAATGAGATGACTTCTTGTTAAAAGGCATAACTTGAAAGATTTGGCGAGATTAGTGATGGGTTTTTAGTGATGCATTTTATTGTGTGCATATTGCCTATTTGATGTTTTAATATGATTATGTTCTATTGTGAACCACATAAAAGTCCTTCATCTTGCATTGTATAAATATAATGAAACAACATGAGAGACTCCTTAGGAAATTAGAGACATGGGATAGGGGGTAGTACCTTCTTGTGGATTGCAAACTGGGCAAAAGGTATGAAACAGAGTGGGACCCAAGAGTTGTAAATACGTCCACGCCGACGGAGCCGATATCCTCAAAAATGCTTGCACCTGCTGCAAAATCTTGTTCACTCTGATTTTGGGCAAGAAAACTGCCCCTCGAGCCGTGTCGAAGAAGGCACCGAGATAAGTCAGTTGCCTTATCGGCTGTAAGTGACTTTTGGCCTGATTTATGACCCAACCTAGCTGCTCCAGAAGTTGAACAACTCGAGCAGTTGCTGCTAGAGAGGTCAAATGAGAATCGGCCCTGATTACCCAGTCGTCGAGATACGGATGAACACAGATTCCTTCCTTCCGCAGCGCCGCTGCAACTACTACCATGAGCTTTGTGAAGGTCCGTGGAGCCGTGGCGAATCCGAAGGGCAACGCTCGAAACTGTAAATGACCCAGAGGAAGGGCAAAACGTAAAAATTGTTGATGAGACTGTCTGATGGGAATGTGAAGATAGGCCTCCGTGAGATCTATGGACGAGAGAAACTCTCCTGGGCGCACTGCCCGAATCATGGTACGCAACGTCTCCATGCGAAAATGAGGCACCCGCAAAGCACGGTTGACGCCCTTGAGATCGAGTACCAGTCGAAAAGAACCTTCCTTTTTGGGAACCACAAAATAGATCGAGTATCGACCGTGACCGTATTGGTCTCGAGGTACGGGGACTATCGCCCAGAGCTGTAAGAGGCGAAAAAGCGTGTCTGAGACGGCCTGCGCCTTCAGCCCCGGCGCACAGGGAGACATCACAAAGGCGGGCGACAAAGGGCAAGTGAAATCTAGAGCATACCCTTTCTGAATTATCTCTAATACCCATTTGTCTGCAGTGATTGCGGTCCAGGCTGCTAGAAAGTCCTGCAGGCGCCCCCCTACAGGCACTGATGCCTGGACCAGCACACCTTAATTGTGGCTTCTTAGCTGAGGACTGAGAAGCACTGAAGTAAGATTTGCCGAAACCTCTGGCTCCACGAAAGGACTGACCGCGAAACCCTGCACGGCCTCTGGAATAGGGAGCAAAGCGCGCTCCTCGGAATCTACGGGAGTCCCGACCGGAGCTTCGAAGACCACCTGCTCCTCACACGGGCTTAGGCTTATCCTCTGGCAAACGCCCTCCTTTAGAGTCACCGAGATCTTTAACAATCTTTTCTAACGCTTCTCCAAACAGCAATTTCCCTTTATAGGGCAATTTACTAAGCCGTAACTTAGAGGAAACATCCGCTGACCAGTTACGCAACCATAAAAAACGCCTGGCGGCGACCAGCGATGCCATGGTCTTGGCGGCAATCCGCAGCAAATCATAGAAGGCATCGGCCATATAAGCCGCGGCCGACTCCAACTTCGCACTGTCCGCCCCATGTATTGAAGCAGTATCCCCGGACACGTCTCCTTGCAGCCACCAAATGGACGCTCTGGAGACATATGCTCCACAAACAGCCGCTTGCAGAGCTAAAGCGCTAGAATCAAATGCCTGCTTGAGAAGAATCTCCAATTTTCGATCCTGTAGGTCCTTAAGTGCCGCCGCACCTTCCACAGGGATGGTAGTCTTTTTGGTCACTGCCGACACGATCGCATCCACCTTGGGTATGCGTAATAAATCCTTTTCCTCCTGTGGCATGGGGTAAAGGCAAGCCAAGGCGCGGCTCCCACGGAGCATAGCCTCCGGACACTCCCATTCAGATTCAATCATCTGCTTTATCACCCGGTGCATAGGGAAACAGCGTTGTTCCGCTTCAAACCCCTGCAATAACGGATCCTCCAAAGGCTCCTGGGATGCTGAAGGAAGCATCAGGTGTAACGCAGATAAGGACTGGGAAATGAGAGCTGCAAGCTCTTCCTTGCGAAAGACTCGAAAGATATTAGGATCCTCCTCGGGTGCAATTTCACCCTCTTCTAGCTCTTCCGGAGCCAGGTCCAAGCCTGCTTCCGAAAGAAATTCTGTTTCCCCTTGACCCAGGGGTACAGAGAGCTGAGAAGTAAAGGGATCCAAAGGGTCTCTCAGGATGTCTTTCGGCAGAGAAGACCCCTCTCCAGGATCCTCTGGCACAGGAATACTCACCGGAACTGCAGCGGAGCCTTGAAGCGCTCCCACAGAAGCAGAATGAGAAGATTTCAGCAAATAAGCTCTGTGCATTGCCAGGATAAATTCTGGAGAAAGGAACGACGATATCCCTTCCTGAGCATCAGTTAGGGGATGCGCAGGCTTGTCCCGCTGAGAGACGTCCTTAGAGGACTTAGCCTTACGTTTAGCAGGCCGGTGCTGTTCCGCGGTGGAAATGGCCGGCGCGCCTAAAATGGCCGCCTTTCCCGCGGGCAAAGACGGCTTCTCCACATCCGAAGTCAGCTTTTCTGCCATCACTCCTGCTCACAGAAAATAACCCCGAACAGAGAAAAACACTTCTGCTTGCCGCGCTACGGCTGTGAGAAGAGAGATAGCCGCCTGCTCTAATCGCGCCGCTGAAAACGGACGCCTCACAGCTACACACACTCACCCCTGCCAGGAAATGCTGTAGCGCCGAGATTTTGAACCGCTGCTAGTGGAACGTGTACAAGTGTGGCTATGTCTACGGCAGAGAAAGTACTGGGGCTCCCAGGTTCAATCAGCCCAGAGAGACGGAGGCGGTTCAAAAGGTAGGCTCTACCTTATACTGCTGTATTATCAATTGTGTGACGTCTCTACTGTCCCTAAATAACTAGGGAACGAAAATGGACCCTCAGGACTATAGAAAAAAATCAGCTCTGCTAGAGCCAACTTGTACTCCAAAAAAGAAAACAAATTAAATCAAGCACTAGTCATTCACATGAGGGAGAAAGAGAGAATCGATCCTCTTCAGCTGCTGAGGACTGAAAGACTGGCTGGTTGACCTCAGGGGGAGTGGCTTCACCTCTCAAGAAAACTTGAAGTCTTCAGTCCTCAGCTGCTAAAGGGGATTGACAACCCTAACATTCCCTGGACTGGCCCGGAGAACCGATAAGGAATCAGTGGAGTACCCCAAGTGTTTAACATAAGTGTCTGGAGATTTTGGATGACAAAATTACTCATTGTTAAAATGACAGAGGATTTACAAGGATTTACAAAGTATCTTGTGAGACTAGGAGACTGGGCATCTAAATGGCTGATGAAATTTAATGTGGTGCATATAAGGAAAAATAATCCCAACTACAAGGTACTTGTGACCAGGGTTGGCCACTGTTAGAAACCTCTGGTCTGATCCAATATGGCACATCTTCTGTTCTGATGTTCTCTGGTGTTTTCTTCTTTACTATTATGTCCAATTTCCCTCCCATTTTTATCCATCACTATAGGGAATATCCTCAGAGATCATAATTTCTTCATTCTCATGGGGTCATGATCTCTGTATTTTTCCGGTACAGTGAGGTTGTGGTAGTTACAATTTTCCCATGGATGAGGTGTATCACCTGGCTGTGCCTGGGTATATGGAATTTGTCTGCCTTGGGACCTCATGACCTGCTATGCGATGTATAGAATTTCCAGATATTTCTTGCAGAATCTACATAGTTTGTTTAACCAGTTTTGCTGCATGCTGTGATCCATCATGTCTATATTCCATGGTTCAGGGTGCCCCTATTCTTGGGCCTCATTTACCTCTCCTTACTGAGACTGGTGGCTTGATTTCCTCTCTGTGTAGCTTCTCAGGTAACCCTTTGCATTTCGCACTGTATTCATGCATTTACTACCTGTCTTTCTGCGACTTCTGATCAAATTCTTGTGAAATATTTCTTTTGTTTTGTCAACCCTGTTGCTTCATTTCCTATACATGCTGATGGATTTTCATTTATGCATGCTAATCGTTTAAAGCCCGTTCATGTTTAATGGTGTTGTGGCCGTGGATGCCAGCCTGTGATAGATGCTTGACATATATCATCAATTCTTTTCGGATCTCATTCTTCCTTCCAGTCTGGGGCTATATGGTCACAGCAGGCACCGATTCTTCTAAAGCACCGTATAGGCTGTTTTAGGTTGTTGAATGGTCTGCAGCTATGATGCTAGAGTGAGTGTGGTGATTGCAAGTTGGTGGATGGTGTATTTATTATCCTTTGCTGTTCATGCCCTTGTCTGTATCAGCTTCAATTTTCTGTAATGCTTTTTGCCAGTATTTGTTGCTAGAATGTTGCTTCTTCTTTGCTTAGATTCATATATATATACTGTCTGTTTATGTTCCTGTATGTCAGAGTCGTTAGTCAGAGATGTGTTTTCCAGTTTCCCTCAATTTTCATTCCCAAATGGTTGCTTTTAGCAAATTTATCCAGACCATGGTCATTTAGCTGTTATATGGAAGCATTATACTGGATGGGGTGGTGCAGCTGGTGGTTGATCACTTGGCTATAGAGCTTCCCAGTCATCTATATACTGTGGGTGGATTATCTCCTCTGGGTTTTGTTGTTGGACATGCCAAACTGTCTGTCTTCATACTGTAGGTGGCAGGGTTTTCAAGTGCGGATACTGTTGTGGCACAGAGAGTGGGTGAGTCCAAGAGCCTTGGTTTTTGGTCTTTAGGACCCTGGCATGTTTTCTTGGGGTTAGTGCAGCATGGTGTTACTGGTATGGTAGTATCCTGGTACTCAGTTAGTGTGGGACTGCTGGACTGAGCTTAAATTTAGAGAACTTCTGCCGGCGGTTCTGAGTCACTCACACTCATGGGTCACACCCATTGAAGCTGGTCTTTTGCAGACAGAGGGGGTTTTTTTTGGATCAAGGTAGGTCTGAGGCATGTCAGCTGGCTATTCATGGGGGATAGGTTGTCCTAGGCACTCACACAGGATTACTGGGTAAATTACGGGGCTTAGGCAGTATGAATATTCTCACTCTCTTTCTGTCTGTTTATGCACTGTAGCGGTATTCCTTTCTTTTTAGCATTTGTGGGCAGGATAAGAAGTCCATGGGTCCAAGGGATTTCACCCGAATGGCAGGGATTTATGGAAAAAGGGGTTTCTGTTCCTCTATCTAGTTCTGGAGTATGACTGCCAAGGAGCAGTCTGGGACTCCCACATGTTGTGTTTACTATAGGGGTTGGTAATCTTCCCTATTGCTGACATTAGGTATTCTTTGGGTTTTCTCTCACTCACTGGGAGGTTTCTCTGTGGGGACATTGAGTGGGATCATTTCTGAAGCTGTGTGCAAAATGTGTCAGAGTTACTGGTAAAGCAACTTACTATTATTCAGGTGGCAAGGTGGCTGCAGCTTTTAGGGGTTGGGAGAACAGTGATTATCTGTAGACTGTCACTACTAGAGGTGGGGATTTGAGGATGTGGCATTCTTCTCAGAATTGGCTGTGGAGTGTCTGCAAGATTCATTGGCTATCAAGTGTCACCACCATGATTTGGGGGCACAGCCTGGCAATACCGCAGGCTATGTGGGGGCATGACTTGGATTTAGCCAAGGAAGGTCTTATCTTACTAATCTGTTATGTTTTTTTGAAGGTGTGAATAAACAGGTAGATAAAGGTGAGCAGGTTGATATAGTATATCTGGATTTTCAGAAAGCCTTTGACAAGGTCCCTCATGAGAGACTTGGTGAAATTAAAAAGTCATGGGATAGGAGGCAGTATACTATTGTGGAGCAGGATCTGGTTAAGAGATAGAAAGCAGAGGGTAGGGCTAAATGGCCAATTTTCCCAATGGAGAAAGGTGAATAGTGGACAACCCCAGGGATCTGCTGCTTTTAACATATTCATAAATGACCTGGAAATCGGAATGGGAATAAATGAATGAGGTAATCAAATTTGCAGATGACACAAAATTATTCAAAGTTGTTAAAATACAAGAGGATTGTGAAAAACTACAAGAGGACCTTGTTAAACTGGAAGACTGGACATCCAAATGGCAGATGAAATTTAATGTGGACAAGTGCAAAGTCATGCAACTAGGAAAGAACAACCTAAACTATGGTTATATGATGCAAGGTTCTACATTAGGATTTAGGCGTCATTGTGGATAATATGTTCAAACTCTCCTCCCAGTGTGCAGCGGCGGGGGAATAGAATGCTAGGAATGATAATGAAAGGAATGGAGAATCAACAAAGAATATTACAATGCCTCTGTATCGTTCCATGGTGTGACTGCACTTTGAATATTGTGTGTAATTCTGGTCAGCATGAGAGAGTTTGTGGTTTAAAAGAGGAAAAGGGAAGGGCACTTGTAATCAGGCTTTTCTACAGGAAGGATGTATATTAATAAGGTGAGTTTGTTATATGTTAGAGGGGTATTGTTTAAATTTTATAGGTTTGAGCTAATGGTTATCCCTTTTGTTTTTCACGTTATAATCAATGGTTATGAAAAAGCCACTTTGCAGCAAAACCATTGGCCGTGGTCATCTGGCTGGTATAAACCATCATTTGTAGACTGATTTAATGTCTGGAGCTGTCAGTGTGAGCAAATTAAGTTGAGTATGCTATGAATAATATAGCTTATGTTTAAAAAGAAAGGAGCACTTTACTCTTGGACAAGTTTGATGTTTTGTTAATTGGGGGTGATGATAACAGTTTGCGAGCGGCATACAGTAGTTTCCTGTTGTTAGTCCAAGGATTGAGCCCCAATCGTTGAATAGAAGAATTCCACATTTTATGAAGACATATTGAGTGGGTTTCAATCAGCTGTTATTCTATACATGTAATTCTAGTCTCCATATCTTAAAAAGGATATAGCAGAATTGGAAAAGGTACAGAGAAGAACAATCAAAATGGTAAAGGAGATGGTATGATATCCCTATGAGGAAAGACTTCAAAGGTTAGGGCTCTTCAACTTGGAAGAGAGATAGAGGTCTATAAATTAATGCATGGAGTGGAACAGATAAAAGTAGATCAGTTGTTTATGCCATCAAAAAGACTAGAGGACATGCAATGAAGCTAAATGCAACCCATTTAAGACTAGTAAGAGAAAATATTTTTTTTAACTCAATGCGTAGTCAAACTTGGAATTCGTTACCAAAGGATGTAGTAAAGGCTGTTAGTGTAGCTGGATTTAAAAAAGATTTGGACAAGCTCCTGGAGGAAAGGTCCATAAACCATTATTAAAGAGGACCCGGGGAATCCACAGCTTATCTCAGAACAAGCACTGTGTACCTTTTTGGGATTCTGCCAGGTACTTGTGACCTTGATTGGCCACTGTTGGAAACATGATAATGGGCTTGATGGACCTTGGTCTGACCAGTATGACATTTCTTATGTGGGTAGGGGGATCTCATTATGGCTAGGTCAGCACTAACTATTATTTATTATTATTTAGCAAGATTTTTATATAATTTTTCACCGGGTCAAAGTGGTTTACAATTAACAATTTGAACAGGTTTACAGAGAACATTTAACTATATGCAGTTGGAGGAATACATAATATACATGTGAACAATTTGAACATTTGAACTTTGCTTACTAGCCTCTTTAACTTAATACAATGGAATTGGAGTGCTTTGCTATGTACAATCTGATTACAGACATGTAGATACGGGGTGGGGCAGTGGGGTTTGCAATTGTGGGTAAGCTGAGTTACAGGTTGGTTAAGTTGTATCAGCAAAGTACTTGGCAAAGAGGTAGGTTTTTAACATCTTTCTGAATGCAGAGAGGTCTGTGGAGTTTGAGGTTTTCGGGGAGCGATTTCCAGAGGGAGGGTACGTATAATTCGAAGGATCTTTGGCAGGCTTGTTGATTGCTTTTTGTTTTTTCAGATGGTGAGGGTGTTTGCAGTAGATTTCCTCATGGGTCGGGATGAGGTGTGGGGGTGGAGTAACTTTTGAAGGTGTGTGGATGATAGGTTGTTGATGGTTTTAAATGTGAGGAGTATGGTTTTGTATAAGATTCTGGCTTGTAGTGGGAACCAGTGGGTGTGTTTCAGGATGGGTAAGATGTGGTCTGATCTGTGCGAGCAACTGTGTGTAAGGCTGTTTGTAAAAGGGTGAAGCGTGGATTGCGGGAGTCCTTGGTATATGATGTTGCAGTAGTCTATGTGTGGGGTGATGAGGGCTTGTAGGGCTAATCTGAAGTCGGTTGGTTCTAGCAGAGAGCAGAGGCATTGTAGAGTCTGAATTTTGAAATTGACAGCTTGTTGTCTTGGCGATTTGTGGTTTGAAGGTTAGCAGCTGATCAAGGGTGGTTCCAAGGTATTTGACTTTGTTCTTGACCTGTATTCCGATGTTGTTGAGTATGATGGTGGAGGATGGAGTGAATGAGCTGTCCCTTGTGATAAATAGAGCTTCAGTTTTGTTCAGATTAATGGAGAGGTAGTTTTGTTCGAACCATGTTAATACGTCTGTGAAACACCACTGTAGGAGGTGGAGTGAGGGGTGGTTGGTGTTGACGGGTGTATATAACAAGATGTCGTCAGCATATATGTGGAAGGAGATGCGAGATCAGAGTGTTTCACAGAGTGCTTACATGTATATGTTAAATAGCAGTGCAGAGAGTGTGGATCCTTGTGGGACTCCTTGTGTTTAGGTATATTGGGCAGAGGGTGCAGATCCCAATCTTTACTTGTTGTTTTTATTTTTTGAGGTAGGATTGGAACCATTTTCGTATGGTGCCTTCTATTCCTAGTGACTGCAATTGTTGTATGAGTATTTGGTGACTGACGGTATCGAAGGCAGCTGAGATGTCTAGAAATAGAAGGATGAATCTGGAGTTTTGTTTCTGGGTTTGTTTGATGAGTTTGTTTGTCAGGGAAGTCAGTACCGTCTCCACTCCATGGTTGGGGTGGAGACCATGTTGTTGGTCCATCCAGTATGTTATATTTGTCCAGATGGTCTTGTAGTTGTTGTATGGGTTTCCTCGATCATCTTAGCAATGAAGGGCAGACTGGCGATTGGTCTGCAGGCTGATGGGTCATGTGCATTCAGGTGTATTTTTTTGAGAATGGGGTATGTAGATGACAGTTTTAGGCAGTTTGGCATATAGCCTTGATCAAAGGAGGTCTGTGTGAGTTTTGTAAGTAGAGGCAAGAGTTCAGTGATTATCAGTTTTAGCCAGCTGATGGGCAGGGATCTAGGGGGGATGTGGTTGTGTTGAGGATTTTATGATTAACTCAGTTGTAGTGTTGCTTATAGTTTTGAAGACTGACCAGAGGGGTATGTGTGTGTTTGTGAATACTGAGGGGGGAGGTGTGAATGAGGCTGTTGGTAGAGATAAGTAGAATGAGGCAAGTTGTTGGGGGAAATGGGGGTGCTGTGGGAGACATTGGGAGGGGGGGGAAGCAGTAAGATCCTTTACTATGCTGAAGAGTTCCCTTGGGTGATTAAGGGAGGTCTTTATCAGTTTGGAGTAATAGGAGCATTTGCATCGATCAGTTTCAGTTCAATATTCAGTCATGCATGCTGTATATGTTTTGCAGTCTGATGTAAGATATGTTTTTCACCATCAACGCTCAATTCTGTGGAGCTTCCTTTTGTACTCACGGAGGGTGCCTTAGGATGTATGGTGATTTTTGTGCATCGTGGCTCAGGTGTAGCTGTTGCTTGTGCTATTCCAGGCTGAGAGGAAAGTGTCTGAGTTTCTGGCTTGGTGGATCAAAGGGGTTTGAGGCTGTTGATGAAGGCTTCTTTGTCAAAGTTCTTGAATTGTCTTGCTGTTGGGGGGTGGGGGTTGGGTTAGGTTTGTTGGTATTTGGAAGGGAAAAGTAATCATGTCGTGGTCTGACCATGGGACTGAGGTTTTTGGTGATTAGTGGTGGACTGATGTTGTGAGGGTTATTGTTGACAAAGATGAGGTCCAGGGTGTGTCCTTTGATGTGAGTGGCTTGAGTTATAATTTGGCAAAAGTCCATTGCAGTCATGGCGTCAATGAAGGCGGTAGCTTGTTTATTTTGAGTGGAGTTGAGGTTGAAGTCTCCCATTATGATGTGATCCTTGTTTGAGCTGGTGTTTTCATATATCTTTTGGAGTAGGGCTGAGAAGTCAAAGGAGGTGGTGGTTGGAGATCTGTATTTGAGTGAGAGTGTTAAGATTTTATTGCATATAGAGAGGAAGTCCAGGCCCTCTGAGCTCTCTGTGAATTGGTGTCAGAGGTGGAGGTTGAATCTTGCTATGATCAAGACCCCTCCGCCTTTTCTGTGAGTTTTTGAACAGTGTTGTATAGTTCGTAGGGGTAATTTGGTTCATGAGTACATTATCTGAGTCCATGAGCCATGACTCTGTTATGCAGAGGAGGTTGAGAACATGAGAACATAAGAACATAAGATATGCCATACTGGGTCAGACCAAGGTCCATCAAGCCCAATATCCTGTTTCCAACAGTGGCCAATCTAGGTCATATGTACCTAGCAGTTTCCCCAAAAGACACAGGTTCCATAATGCTTGTATGGGGTCAAGCACTGATATCCTGGGTCCCTTTTTAATAATGGTTTATGGACCTTTCCTCCAGGAACTTGTCCAAACCTTTTTTAAACCCAGCTATACTAACAGCCTTTACTACATCCTCCGGTAACAAATTCCAGAGTTTGATTACATGTTGAGTGAAAAAATATTTTCTCTTGTTTGTCTTAAATAGTTGACCCTGTAGCTTCATTACATGTCCCCTATTCTTTCTATATTCTGATAACGTAAACAATCAATCTACGTTTACCCGTTCCACTCCATTCGTTAATTTATAGACTTCTATCATATCTCCTCTCAGCCGTCTCTTTTCCAGGTTAAAGAGCCCTAACCTTTTTAGTCTTTCTTCATAGGGGTATCCTTCTATCCCCTTTACCATTTTGGTGGCTCTTCTCTGAACCTTTTCTAATAACGCTATATCCTTTTTAAGATACGGCGACCAGAATTCCACACAATATTCAAGGTGTGGTCGCACCATGGAACGATACAGAGGCATTATAATATCATTTTTTTCATTTTACATTCCTTTCCTGATGATACCTAACATTCTATTTGCTCTCTTGGCTGCCGCTGCACACTGGGCGGAGGGTTTTAACATGTTGTCCACAATGACACCTAAATCTTTTTCCTGGGTGGTGGTTCCTAATGTGGAACCTTGCATCCTGTAACCATAGTTTGGGTTGTTCTTCCCTAGGTGCATAACTTTGCACTTGTCCACATTAAATGTCATCTGCCATTTTGATGCCCAGTCTTCCAATTTATCAAGATCCTCTTGCAATTTTCCACAATCCTCATGGGTTTTAACAACTTGTAATAGTTTTGTCTCATCTGCAAATTTGTGTCATCTGCAAATTTGATAACCTCACTCGTTATTCCCTTTTCCAGGTCATTTATGAATATGTCAAAAAGCAGCGGACCCAGCATAGATCCCTGGGGTACACCACTATTCACCTTTCTCCATTGGGAAAATTGGCCATTTAGCCCTACCCTCTGCTTTCTATCTTTTAATCAGTTCTTGATCCACAATAATACACTGCCTCCTATTCCATGTCTCTTTAGTTTTGCCAAAAGTCTCTGATGAGGGACCTTGTCAAAGGCTTTCTGAAAGTCCAAATACACTATATCAGACTCACCTTTGTCTATCTGTTTATTCACACCTTCAAAAAAACATAATAGATTAGTAATACAAGATCTTCATTGTCTAAAGCCATGTTGGCTGTCTCCCATTAATCCATGACTTTCTACATGTTCAGCGATTTTGTTCTTTATGATGGTTTCTACCATTTTTCCAAGTACTGACGTCAGGCTCACCGGTCTGTAGTTTCCCGGATCACCCCTGGAACGCTTTTTAAAAATTGGCGCAAGGTTGGCCATCCTCCAATCTTCAGGTATTGCAGATGATTTTAATGATAGTTCAGAGATTACTAATAGCAGGTCTGCAATCTCATATTTCAGTTCTTTCAACACCCTTGGATATATATCATCGAGCCAGCGTAGTTACTCACCTGTAACAGGTGTTCTCTAGGAGCAGCAGGAATCAGTCCTCACATATGGGTGACGTCGGCGCCGACGGAGCCCTCGTGCGGAGCATTTCCCCAGCTTTCAAAGAAAGCCTTTGGGAATGCAGTGCGCCTGGGCGGTCCCCTTCCCGTCCAAGGGAGCCATTTATTATTTATTTATTACTTATTACAATTTCTTCTATACCGCACTATTCAGCATCAGCGCGGTTTACATGGAACATAACAATCAGACAGGGTACATAAGTCTGAGTTTACAGTTAACAGGAGAACCAACATGGATAACAAAAAGTAACTATTTACACAATGGTGTCATATAAAGACATAGCAAGAGAGAGATTTAATGGTCAAGGACTCCTTGCTTGGTGTGATCACCTGGCTGACAGGGTGTGGTGGAACAGTTGTAAGTATATGAATGGAGATGTGATTCATTGTTCTCTGGGAAGTATTTGAGGAAAAGGAAGTGTTTAAGGGCCATCTTGCTCTGTCTGATGAGAGAGCTAAAAGACAGCAAAAAACAAAATGAAATATATATGACTGGGAGGGTCATGAGGACCGATTCCTGCTGCTCCTGGAGAACACCTGTTACAGGTGAGTAACTATGCTTTCTCCAGGACCAAGCAGGAAGTCAGTCCTCACATATGGGACTCCCCAGCTCTAGGGTGAGAACCCAAAGCTGAAAAATAAGCTCCCTCTAGAGCCTCAGCATGCGTGATAAGAATCTTCTCTGAGAACGCCCCCGAACGGTAGCCCAACACAAGGGCCGGAGGGTAGGAGTTGCCTAAACCTCAAAGAGATTACGGAGTACCGCCTGACCGAAAGCACTGTCCCTGTGGGACTCCCTCTCGAGGCAGTAATGGGCCGCAAAGGTCTGGCTTGAAGACCAAGTAGCAGCCCGGCAGATGTTTGCCAATGGAACAGAGCGGAGATGAGCTACTGACGCAGCCTTCGCCCTGACACGGTGGGCCGTGACTCGACCCTGCAAGGAGAGGTCGGCTGCCCTGTACGCCCAGGCGATACAGTCTGCTACCCAAATGGACAGGGTACGCTTGGAGACAGGTAACCCCAGCCTATTAGGGTCAAAAGAGACGAAGAGCTGAACAGCCCTTCGATGCCCCTGCGTACGGTCAATGTAGAAAGACAACGCCCTCCTACAGTCCAGGGTATGCAAGACCATTTCAGCCCGGCTGGCATGCGGCCTAGGAAGAAAGGTCGGAAGAACCACCTTCTGATTGAGGTGGAAGGAGAAGACAACCTTTGGAAGGAACTTAGGATGAGTCCGTAAGACCACCCTGTTCCTATAGAACCGTGTGTACGGTCGATCAGAAACCAGAGCTTGTAGTTCACTCACACGCCTGGCCGAGGTAAGAGCCACCAACAACGCCTTCCAGGAAAGGAAGGGTAAATGACAGGTAGCCATTGGCTCAAATGGTGGGCGAGTAAGTTGTTGCAAGACCACATTCAAATCCCATTCAGGGGCTGGTGGATGAATCAGAGGCTTGAGCAAAAGCAGGCCTCTGAGGAAACGGGCCACTAAGGGGTGGACCGACAGAGACTGGCCCTCCATCAGTGAGTGGTGCGCTGATAGAGCACTGAGGTGGACCCGAACAGAGTTGGATTTAAGGCCTAGGTCCGACAGGTGAAGCAGATACTGCAACACCACTGGGACCAGGCATGAAAATGGATCCTCTTGGCACTGAGCACACCAGGTGGAGAACCTACGCCACTTGAGGGCATAAGATTTCCAGGTGGATTGTCTCCTAGAGGCCAAAACCACCTCCTCCACTTCCCTAGGTAGAAGTAAGGGGGCTAGAACTCCCCCTTCAGCAGCCAGGCCATCAAATGGAGGGACTGGAGGTTGGGGTGCAGGAGAGATCCCTAATCCTGAGACAGGAGACCGGTTGCACCCCCAGAGGGAGTGGGGTGTCCACCGCCAGTTGTAGAAGGAGTGGAAACCACGATTGACTCAGCCATCTGGGGGCTACCAGGATCAGCGAGGCCCTGTCTTGAAGAACCTTGAATAGGATTCGGGCCACTAGAGTCGTTGGAGGAAACGCATACAGCAGGCCCGTAGACCAAGAGATTAGGAAGGCATCTGCTGCTATTCGCAGAGGATGCGGTTGTCTGGAACAGAACCTGGGCAGCTGACTGTTCAGTGGACTGGCAAAGAGATCGATGGTTGGAAGACCCCATTTTAGGAAGATCTGCTGGAACACTAGAGGATTCAAATGCCATTCGTGACGCTGTAGAATCCTGCTCAACCTGTCTGCCAGGTAATTTTCTTGGCCAGGTAGATAAACTGCCTTGAGAAACATGCCGTACTGGACTGCAAAGGCGCACAGGGCCTGTGCTTCCTGACACAGAAGCCTGGATCCTGTGCCTCCTTGCTTGTTCACATAGAACATTGCTACTTGGTTGTCCGTCTGAATCAAGACAGACTGGTGAGAGAGGACATGAGAGAAAGTTTGTAGAGCTAACCAAATAGCTCACAACTCCAACAGATTGATCTGCTGTGTGGTCTTCCAAGGGGACCAGAGGTCCTGAGTGCATGCCCCTGGCAATGTGCACCCCAACCCTGAAGAGAAGCATCGGTGGTCAGCACCTGTGTGTGTGTGTGGTGGTGCCTGGAAAGGTACCCCTTTGGTCAGGTTTGGGAGATGCAGCCACCACTGCAGGGAGGCCGCTAGTAGTTTGGACACTCTTACTCTGTCTCTTAAGTCT
Source organism: Ichthyophis bannanicus (assembly GCA_033557465.1). Taxonomy (NCBI): domain Eukaryota; kingdom Metazoa; phylum Chordata; class Amphibia; order Gymnophiona; family Ichthyophiidae; genus Ichthyophis; species Ichthyophis bannanicus. The sequence continues at coordinate 1,092,967,430 of CM066032.1, read as the reverse complement.
CCTGTGGCCTGTATCCACTGAGCTCTGAGGCACCATTGACCAGGCAGCATATGCAGATGAGCATTTGGAGTTACATGGACCGTGGATGCCATGTGGCCCAAAAGCCTCAGGAAATGTCTGGCAGAGACCAGAGATCCACTGCGAAACTGCTGGGCCAGAGCCATCAGTCTGTGAGCCCTGTTCCCGGGCAAATAAGTCATTGATTGTAAGGTATCCAACCTTGCTCCTATGAACTCCACGTCCTGTGAGGGGAGAAAAGTGGACTTTGCGAAGTTTATGACGAAGCCCAGGTGCTGGAGAAGAGAGACAGTGCGAAGAGTGGCTTGTCTGGCCTCCTGTGGAGACTGACCCCTGATAAGCCAGTCGTCCAGGTAGGGAAAGACAAAGATGCCCTGGTTTCTGAGACAGGCCGCCACCACCGCCAGGCGTTTGGTGAAAACCCTTGGTGCGGAGGATAGGCCAAATGGAAGTACTCTGTACTGAAAATGATTTCCTCCCACTACAAATCTGAGATATTGTCTGTGGTCTGGATGAATGAGGATGTGAGTATAAGCATTCTTTAGGTCTAAGGAGCATAGCCAATCTCCCTGCTGGAGATAGGGCAGCAGTATTCTAAGGGTAAGCATCTTGAACTTTTCCCTCTCCAGGAACTTGTTGAGATTTCGCAAGTCTAGGATGGGTCTGAGGCCTCCTGTCCTTTTTGGTACCAGAAAGTACCTGGAATAGAAGCCTCGTCCTATCAGGTGGTGAGGCACCGGTTCCACCGCCTGCTCCTGTAAAAGATTTGCCAACTCCTGAAGGAGGAGGTTCCTGTGTAGAGGGAGTCTTGGAGGCTCCCCTGGAAAATAGGAGGGAGGTAACTGGTTGAAGTGGAGCAAGTAGCCCTTTTGGACTATGCTCAGTACCCAGGTATCCCCTGTTATAGCTGACCATCTGTGGGCGTACAGTGTCAGCCGGCCTCCTGTGCTGAATGGAGCCAGCTGTGAGGGAGAGGCTATGCAGTGGGAGTCAAAACCCCACTCCCTGCTGTGCAGGAGCCGGAGCTGGCGGCTTGGGGGATTTCTGCCTACGGGGCCCATGTCCCTGCCCCTTGGCCTGCTGACCCTGTTGGGGAGATGTAGAGGCCTGGAATTGAGGGTAGGATTTGTAGGCAGAGGCCTTCCTCGGGTAAAAGGGCTTCTTCCTCGAGCCCTTCTTCTTCTGAGAAGGGGCAGAAGTCTTCCAGGACAGCCTTGTCCTGGTGAGAGTCTCAGTCTCGATTTCTGCAGCCTTTTCAGCCATGGGTTTGCCAAAGAGGTTCTCACCCTGGCAAGGGACATCGACCAACTTGTCCTGGACCCATGGCTCGAGGTCCGATGACTGTAGCCAGGCCTGACGGCGTGCACCGATGCCAGCCGCTGCTACTCGGGCCGAAGCCTCGAAGCCATCATAGGCTGCTCGAGATATAAACTTCGAGCACTCTCGAATCCCCGATGACAAAGCCTTGAACCTCAGCAAAGGTTCCTCGGAGAGGCCAGCAGAGAACCCAGCAATCTCCTTTGCCAGGTCTCGGAGGTACATGCCCATGTACAGCTGGTAAGTCTGGACTAGGCAAGCCAGCATAGAGCCCTGGAAGCACTTTCTACCGAGGGCATCCAGGTTCCGGGCCTCCTTGCCGGGAGGCACCAAGAAGTGCATCTTCTGACTCTTCAGACGATGCATGGCCGATTCCACAACCATGGAGTGGTGCGGTAGCTGTGCCTTCTGGAACCCAGGGCTCTTACGGACTCAATAAATGGAATTGACCCATTTGCTGAGAACCGGCGCCGAGGCTAGTGCCTCCCACATACGGAAAAGGAGCAGTTCCAGCATCGGAGGAACTGGTACAGTAAAGGCCTCCTTCGGTGAAGAGTCATACTGGAGGGCCTTGAGCTCCTCGGCTCGAGGCTCCTCCTCGGGATCCACAGGGAAGGCCAAGGCCTTGGCCATGTCCCTCACGAAGTCCGAGAACCAGGTATCCTCCGGGGGGGGGTACCTTCTCCGAGGCTCGGACTCCGGTGAGTCTGATGGGACGCACCGGGTCCGGAAAGTGTCTGGGGACTCCTCGTCCTCTGTCTCCCACCCCAACCCCTCCGAGGAGGAATCGAACGGCTCCGGTCGGGCGGGCACCGATGCCATCCGCCCCAATGCCGAGGGTACCGGCGTCAACGACCATGGCCCCATACGGGAGGCCGAGGGAGACCTTGGCCGAGGATCGACTCGAGACCGCATGGACTCGAGGATCGGCTCGGCCTCCGGGGTCGACTTGGACGTCGAGGTCCCGGTGGTCGGGGCAGATGCACCGGTCAGACTGGCGATCAGCACCCGCTGCTGTTCCATGAAGGCAGCCAAGCTGCTCTCCAAGGCCATCAACCTGAGTCCAAGCTCAGGAGACTCAGCAGCCCCTGACTCGGGCCCCAATGGTGTCGGGCCCAACGTCGGCTCCCCCGGAGGAGAGTCCACGAGGACAACAGTACTCACGTGACTCGGGGACTCCGGTTGCACACGAGGCAATTTGGCAGGCCTCTCCGACTCCAAGGACCCGGGACGGCGGTCGGGGCTATGCGACCTGGCCCTTGAGGGACCAAGAGGGTCCACCGACGCCGCCCTCATGGGTTTATTCTTCCTTTTGTGTTCCCATGAGGGAGACCCCCACTCAGAGGAGCCCCGAGGATGCTCGGAGTCGAACTCCCGAGACGTCAAGACCTCTGACGAAGTCCGGGCTTGGCCGGACGCGGATTCAGAGAAGATCCTTTCTCGTTGATTTTGACGGCTCCTCAGCGCCTTCGAGGACATTTTGCCGCACAGGCTACAGATCATCGGGTCATGATTGGGCCCGAGGCACCGGAGGCAGCAGTTGTGTGTGTCGGTGAGAGACATCAGTTTTTTACACCGATCACAGTTTTTGAACCCGCTGGCAGCCATCAGGGGAAAAAGGGCCCCTGCAAGGTCAAAAGATCGGGCTGCCAGTGAAAAAGAAAAAAAGCACGAACACTAGTTTCAAAGGACAAAAACCGAAAAAGTAGCTCCGGGCTCGATACCGGTGTACCGGGCCCAGGCGGGAAAGGGAACCGGCGTCGAACCGGCAAAAAACCACAAATCTTCGAAGGAAAATCAACTTTTAAGCAGGTGACAAAGACACGTCTGTCGGGCTCCGCGGAAAAAAGAAGACTGAGCAAGATGGCACCCTTGGGCGGGAAGGGGACCGCGCAGACGCGCTGCATTCCCAAAAGCTTTCTTTGAAAGCTGGGGAAATGCTCCGCACGAGTGCTCCGTCGGCGCCGAAGTCACCCATATGTGAGGACTGACTTCCTGCTTGGTTCTGGAGAACAGGTGATTTGCTACTCTTCAGTTTATCAAATAGTTGTAATACATCTTCCCGATGTATCGATATTTCCTTCAATTCTTCCACACCTTTAAATACCACTTCAGTCATGGGTAACATCCCTACATCTTCCTCAGTAAAGACCGAAGCAAAGAATTCATTCTGTCTCTCCGCTTTCACCATGTCGCCTCTTAGTGCCCCTTTAACCCCTCTATCATCTAATGGACCAACTGACTCACAGGACGTTTGCTACAAATGTACTTGAAAAAGTCTTTATTACGCGTTTTTGCTTCCGCAGCAAGCTTCTTCTCAAATTCTCCCTTTGCCTGCCTTATCAATGCCTTGCATTTAACTTGTATGTGTTTTGGTGTGTGGGGAGTGGAGGGGAGGGGTATGTTTATAATGTGTGCCAGGTTTCATGATCTTGGGGGTGATAGGCATAAGTTTTGAAGCTGTAGTGAGTTTGTGTGCCATCTGGGGTAGTTTGGTGGGAGAATTAGTGAGGAGGGAAGGAGAGAGAGACTGTTAGGATTGTGTAGTTCATTATGGAGTAGGTGGGTGGTGGGGATGTTTGGGTTGGTGGGGTAGTTGCTGAAGGGGTTGTTCCAAGAGTGGGGTGTGTTTGGTGGATGGTACAGTTTTATGGTTGTGATAGCCTTTATGTTGGAGGGGGTAGGGTTTGTGATCCTGTCCCCCCCATCGTTTTGCTGTTGGTCCCAGGTTGTGGTTATGTTGTAGTTTTCGGTGTTGCTTGCGGTGGTCAGAGGTTGGTTTACTGTTATGTATGGGTTGGGATGGTCCCTTATTTGGTCCCGCCAAAGGGCCCTCTTGCGAGACCCTCCAGCACCGGCCCACCAGGTGTGGGTGCACCTGTAGGTGCTTGCTTTTAAAAGTTTGAATTATCAAACTTGGAGAGCACCTCCTTCCTAAGAGCTCCGACTCCCCCTGTGGGAATTAGCCGTTTCCACTTTTCCGCCCTCTGCCGGGCCCTGCTTTTTCTAGTCTTCCCCCTCCGTCTACCACATCTGGGATTGCAAAGTGAAACAACTCCCTAAGACTGGGGACGGACGTTTCCTCTGGGGTCTCAGGAATGGAAGACTACTAAAGCAGAGAGGAAGCCAGTTGAGTCTAATAACCCCTCCAAATCCTGGCCTAATGACACTGGAAGCCCCTTGAAAATGGTTATTCCTAGAAGTTTGTTATCCCAGGTGATTTTTAACTAGTAAGCAAGGTCATTACATATGTCCCCATGGACACACTTCACTTGTATGAGGCCTAGGTATCTACCCTGCCTCTTACCAACTCCTATGCTCCAAGCCAGATCTGAAGACATCAGAAACAGATTACTCCCAATGTCTATGAGAGCTTCCAGGTCTGTCCCACCAATCCAGATCCCATTTATAAGGGGTCCATTCCAGCTTCCCGGATCCCCCGTGAGTCCTATACAAGAGAAGGAACATTTCCCAGTTGGACACTCCTTTTGGAAATGGCCCGGTTCCCAGCACACAAAGCATCATGGCCCTCTTCGGGACTCCTGAATGGGTTTCTTCCCTGTGCAGTCCTTAAGTTATCCCAACTTCCCTTTGGCCTATGGGGTATCTCCGTTTTCCTTTCCCTGGGGACTCGGGGTCCTTGGAATTTGGCGTCAAGAAAGTTCTTGGCAAGGCCTACGGCCTCCATTATGGGCCCCTGCCTGGATACCCATGCCTGTACTTCCCTTGGCAAAATACAAAGAAATTGTTCTAGCACTATCTTCCTTTTTATGGTAAATCCAGAGTTCTTATCAGGTTCCAGCCACCTGGTGGCCAAATCAGCCCTAGGCCTTTCTCCTGGGTGAAATTTGGTGGCTCGAAAATACTTTCAATAGTTCTCTGGGGGTAGCCTCATCCTTTCCTGGATAGCCACTTCCAATTTGTAATAGTTCACAGCTTGATTATGGTCTGATAGGCTGCTTGGGCTTCCCCTATAAGCAGCAGTGCTAAACGCATGGCCGACTGGATTGGGTCTTAGGCCTTCTGGCTTGGGAGGGAACAGGGGTCCGGGCCCTTCCTCAGCCCCTGGGTGTACTCATCCACTGCTCCAGGGGGCCCTTCCCAAAGGGGTCCATACCCCCAGAGCAGAGACTGGTTGAAGTCCCCCGGGACTCTGGCAGTGATGGGACATACACCCCATCACACCAATGCATGATAATATCTTTGGTTTTATTCTTCACTCTTTTCCTTATGACTCCTAGCTTTATATTTGATTTCTTGGTTGACACTGCAAACTGAGATGAGCATTTCAATGAATTATATATGATAATGCCTAAATCCTTTTCCTGGGTGTGATTCCTAATGTGGAAAATTGCATCATTGTTCTTCCCTAAGTGCATAACTTTGTACTTGTTCACATTAAATTTCATCTGCCATTTGGACGCCCAGTCTTCCAATTGATCGAGGTCCTCTTGCAATTTTTTACAATCTTCTTGTGTTTTAACAACTTTGAATAATTTTGTCTCATCTGCAAATTTGATCACCTCACTCGTTATTCCCATTTCCAAGCCATTTATGAATGAATACGTTAAAAATCAGTGGGCTCAGCACATATTCCTGAGGTACTCCACTACTCACTTTTCTTCATTGAGGAAATTGACTATTTAGCCCTCCTCTCTGTTTTCAGTCTTTTAACCATTTCCTGATCCAGAATAGAACACTGCCTCCTCTCCCATGACTTTTTAATTTTGCCAAGTCTCTCATAAGGGACCTTGTCAAGGGCTTTCTGAAAATTAAAATACAGTGTATCAATTTGCTCACTTTTACTACCTGTTTTTTCAACTTCAAAAAAAATATAACAGATTAGTAAGACAAGACTTTCCTTGGCTAAATCCATGTTGGCTTTCTCCTATTAAACCATGACTATCTACATGTTCAGTAACTTTATTCTTTAGAATGGTTTCTAACATTTTGCCTGGTTTATTGAGATTTGTTTCAATTCTTCCGATACATCACCTTTAAATATAATTTCAGGTATGGGTAACTTCTCTACATCTTCAGTAAGGACCAAAGAATTCATTCAGTCTCTCTGCTATGGCCTTGTCTTCCCTTAGTGCCCCCCTTTTACTCCTCTATCATCCAGTGGTCCAAGTGACTCCCTCACAGGTATTTTGCTATGAATGTACTTGAAAATGATTTTATTATGCATTTTTGCTTCAATGGCAAGCTTCTTTCAAATTCTCTGTGCCTACCCCATCAATGCCTTGCATCTAACTTGCCAGAGTTTATATTGTTTTTTGTTTTCATCACGTGGTTCCCTTGGTCTTCCTTCCACCTTTCTTAAAGTATGGAATACACCTGGTCTGGGCTCACTGAAGCCATCTTTCAAAGTAGTACCAGCATCCTGGGATTTAGTAATCAAAAGTAAGTCCTGATCTACATGAAGTGCTCGCTTATAGGCCTTAATAACACAAGAGAGATCCCACCTTGCCAAAAAGCAAGTCCTCATCTCTGGAGTATATAGAATAAAATCAGAGTAGTGCATGCATTCCTAAGATGGAAAAAAAAATACAAAAAGACTGACCCACTGTCATATAATTGTGCAAAATCAGTGGATAAAACCTAAGTACAGGAACAAGTATTCCAATCACTTGGTTTATGAAAAATAGATGAATATAGTTAGTCGCCATCCAGCTTAACAGACAATTTCAAAAAAATTAATAAGTGTCTCTAATATAACTAGTGAAATTTAAATTGATATTACAGGAGTTAATTCAGACAGTAAAGATACATTGAAACCTTTGACATTTTCTGTAAAATAGTTAAGCTCAATTTTATACCCTTATATTTAAGTATTAATGTACATAAGTTTTTGTTCTATGTAAACATCTTAATCTTGATGTCAATTAGTTCAATGTAAACTGCTTTGATAATTTGAAAAGCCGTATAAAAGAAATGTTAAATAAATAAAATAAATAATACATAATTGCCTGAAACTTAAGACACAATTAAACAATTGATGAAATCTGTGAAAACATGAACATATGGATTTAGAAGCCAAAGACTGCAAAAATGTAGTCAAAAATTTTGATACCAGTTCAAGAAGAGGCCCAATCCCAGACATTATCGGGTGTTCAGGTGGATTATCAAGAGACTTAGGCAATTTGGGTGAAAATATGAGACAGATATTACAGGATACAATCTATTCATATAATCAGACTCCTCCTGAGTGATGAAATTATTTAAAGGCCCCCAAGATAACAAGTGAGTAAGAGAAATTTGATAAGATAAAGCAGGGTCCAAGGATAAAGGCTTATAATATTGAGAATCAAAACAGCTGGTGATGAGCTTCTTGACAATAAGCCCAGTGATTCTCACAGCGATTGTTTCCCCTTTCTCTGCAAATTTGAAAATAGAATCAACCCCAGTAAAACTCCTCAAAGTATGTCACTCTGAAGAAGTCAGATTAGGATAAAAAACATTTGAAACACACCAAGCTAATTCTTTCAAAACCAGCTGCTCAAAAGTAGAAATAAGTGAGTCTGTAAGACCAGGTGGTATGCATGAAGACTTAAGTACTACTCAAGAGATGATATCAGTACTCATTGTTGAATGGCCTTGAGAAAAATAAAATCAGCAAGTTTTAAACATTGCACAAAGTGGAAAAAATGAGAATAGAAATCAAATAGACCATCATGAACTGTGAGAATAAATGTTAGTTCTTTATTTAATACTTGAACCTCAACAGTACAGAATTGGTGAGATGACAAATGAAAGACATTGGAGTATACTGAACCTGAGATTGCGTTATCCAGCGCTATGATGTCAAAAGGGATGGTGTCACCTGCTGGTGTAAAAAACAAAACAGTTTTTTTTTTCTTTTGTTTACATACCTGTGTATTTCATTGAGTGATTTGTCTGAAGAGGATCCAGCTCAAAGTCCCAAAAGGGGTCTATGAGAACGCTATCTATTCTTTGTTTTAGCCATCCAAGAATACACATCTCCATGAATATAATCATTTTGATCACATTTAATATAGCTATCTTAGCTTTAAGAAGGTCCCAATGAAATAAATCCATTTTCCTCTGGATTTTACCCAAGTGGGAAGCATATAAATCAGAAGGCACGTCCTGTTTCAATTTCTGTATTTTATCAACAATTGGTTGGTAGCTTCATTAATAAGCGGCATCAAATCCATCAAGCATTTATTCAGAATTTGATTCCATCTGGTGACAAAATTGTGCATTATCCAAAAACAAACAAGATTTTTTTATAAATCCAAAGACCTCTAGGGATAGAGTTAATATGGCAATATTCCTGAATCATATTGGCATGCAATTCAGCTTGTATTAGTCTCTTTTGCAAAGACAATGTCATACTAATCAGATGTATCACAAGCATCCTTATTATCAGGAAATATACAAGATCCCACCAAAAGAACAGCTGCATGTTGCTCCATATACCTAAAGGTTGATACCATATCTTTATGATCTGTCATTGTGTTCGGAGAAATATTCAAAAAGACCAAAAAGACCAAACATCACAAGAAATCAAGATTGAAAGAAAGTCAAGACCACAAAAAATATCCAGTTCCTCAAATAATTCAAAATACAAAAACAATTTTAAAAAACTAGTTCAATCAAAATGAAATTAATTTCTGGCAGATTTTTTTTGGTCTATTTCATTTATGATCTGCCAATCAAGCTATCTTCTAAGCGGTTACATACAGAAAAATAATAAATGCAGCAGCAGCTCAGAAAACTGTCACAAAAGAAATTCACAGACAAAAGGGGTTATACGAATCATGTTCCAAAAGCCTTCTGAAAGAGATGTGCATTTGTTTTTATCTTTTTGTAAGAGTTTAAAGGCTTAGAGGGTGTTTTACTAATGGATTCTACCTGGCAGCGCATGTTCTGGTGCGTGCTGAAGGTGTGCTGGAACATGTGTTTCCAGTCAGCGCAGAATGATTCCTGTGCTAACTGTGCAACCTGCGTTAAGGTTGTGAGTGGGTGGAGTAGGTGTGGAGAGTGGGCGTGGCGAGCTTGGTGCAGTTAGTGCTGTGTTACACTACAGGCTAGCTGCATTAGCACAGATTCACCTAACGCCACCTCAATAGGTAACATTAGGTGCACCCGCGCTAATGCAGCATGCGCTATGGGACAGGGCTCCATGTTAACTGCTGAGGAAATGCTTTCCATGCCCCCGACAGTTCAGGTGGGGTGTTGTACATATAATGTGCTATGATTTTGGCACATTAAGTGCAACAACAGTGCTTGTTAGTAAAAGACCCTAGTATCATGAATGTATCTGAGGCAACATATTCCAAAGTCATAGACCCTTAATCAAGGCCAGACTTATGATTTTGGTGCATATAGGCAAAACCAGAGAGCAGATCCCAGACAGTGGGGTTGGCAGGAAGGTGCCAGAGATCCCAAAGCTTGGAGACCCCGAAGAGGAGCAGAAAAAGGCGTCCATGCCACAGTAGCACCTCTTTGAAGCAGCACTGCACATGGGCCTCTTCTGCCTGGCTATTTGGGGCTTTAAAAACATGGCAGTATAGGCAATTGCTTATGTTGCCTGTAACTAAATCTGGGTCTCGAAAAAACATGAAAATTCACATAGCAAGTGGGAAAAATTTGGGAATCCGCAAATGAACCAAACCTTTTTTTTAAAGTCATGCATATCCTTTTATTTTTGTTTTACTAATATGCTGAACTAGAATAGTATCTTTGGACTTGATATTCAAAAGTTTTTATCTGATTATCAGGATTTGAAAAGCAGACAAACTCCACTAAGCCCAATATTCAGCTGATATTTAGCATCCGGATGGTGCTGCTAAATATCTCCTCTGACCACCTCGAAGCAGTGATTGGGCAGGGTGAAGGCAGACCCAGCACTTATCTGGTTTGTGGTGATTTTCAGTCCACTAACCAGAAACTGTAAGTAATGCATAAAGTTAGGTAAAAAAAAGCAGGCCTAACTTTATGTGGTTCGGCTATCTGGACAGTAGCTGAATATCGCCACGATCCAGATAGCTGCTGCGGTCAGTGCTGAAACCAGATATTCAGCGCCAAAGGATTTCCGGATTCTGGTGCTGAATATCCAGTTTTAATTTAAAATGTCACAGCCGTCATTTAAAAAAAACAAAAACCCCACTGAATTTCAGTATTGACCTGTTTATTATTTTCTCCTTGTTAAAATGCCTCACACAAGATCTTGTTGCTGTTTCAATATTCCTTGTTATTATATCCATGGTACCTCTTAAATCCCTTACACTTATGAGATTTTCTTAACATAAACATTCATTTTCCTAAATCTGGCCCTTCCAGAGGATATAGGACTGTTTCATTATGATCCAGTGTTTACACTGAAGTGCATAGTAAGTGTTCACCTAACACCACCTCAATAGATGGCAAATGCACCTGTGCTAATGGGCATATGCTAAAGATAACTGGCTTCACATTAACTGCCAGGGAAATGCTTTTCATATCCCTGACAGTCAACATCGTGGTTTTTCACCTAACATGCCATAGTTTCAATGTTGTTGGCGTTCCCTGCAACACCCTAGCGCCCTTTAGTAAAAGCAGTGGCATAACAAAGGCAAGATGGTGTGCACGGCCAGCTCTGGTGCTGGCTGGGAAGTGGGTGCACCCCTGCCGGGCCCACATGTCCGTGGTAGCGCGTCAAGCTTACCTAAAAGATGGTTGGCTTGTCACATTGCTTCCAATCCAGGTTCATACGCCTTCTCTCCTTGAGACTTCAGCTGGGAGAAATAGTCAATGAGCCTGCATTGAAGGCAATGTGACAAGCCACCCAGCTTTTAGGTAAGCTTACCATGCCCCACTAGTGTAGGCATGGTGGGGGTGGGGGGGGATGTATCATGCCATGGAGCAGCATTTCGTCGGGGGGCACCAGCCTAAAGGGAGTGCTCACCACATGGGCCAAGGGGGCTAAGAATGCCACTGAGTAAGAGCACCCACATATGACTTTCCACCTTGTTTTCCTGCTCCCCCTTCATTTCCTGGCTCTTCCTTCCTAAAAATGCTATCATGCAATGCAATTCAGAGGTTCCCCAGTCAGCAGCAAATTTATGGGAGAGGATATCATAAGTGGTCTTATGCATTTGATCCTTATGGTTTATGGAGTTACTAAAAGCACTGGCTTAGATTTTCCTGGGATTGCAGAATGTGAGACCTTCCTTGATAAGTAAAGCACTTTCTCTTAAAAGATATTGACCCTAGGAAACTTAGATAACACTGCTTTCAGGAATTTTTCTTAAGAATAAAAAAAAAATTATATTATAACAAATGAAAACGTAAGTAGGCATGATGCAAAATGAGATTTACAGCCGATTGCTAACATAATTTGCTATTGCTATTGTGTTTTTATGAAAGGACTTCCAGTAGGTCAAGGAAGGTCAACTCTGGTCCTTAAAGTGCCAGTCTTGGCTTGATACTTTTAAGATGTCCACCGGGAATATTTATGAGATCATACACAATAGTTGTGATTCCTATTTAATTTATATATTTTGCTTATCAGAAAAGCAAGATTCTTTTCATCTCTTGAGGATTGTTGATATTCCATCTTTGGAATGGATGATATATGATGTATTTAGGCATTAGTTCTTTTATAATAAATAGCAGAAATAAATGATTTATATACATACTGTGGTGAAGTACAAAGAGGAACAGGACAGAGGGGCATAAATATGGAGAAATAACTGCCATGATGTACAGTTCAAATGGCAGTATAGTAAGTTACTGTAAATAAACAGCTCTTTTCCAGGTTCAAGAACCCTAATCTTTTTAGCCTCTCTTCATAGGGTATCCTTTCATCTCCTTTACCATTTTGGTGGCTCTTCTCTGTACCTTTTTTAATAACTGTATATCCTTTTTAAGATATGGTGACCAGAATTGCATGCAATATTTAAGGTGTTGTCGCACCATGGAACAATACAGAGGCATTATAATAGCCTTTGTTTTATTTTCCATTTCTTTCCTTATGATACCTAGCATTCTATTTGCTTTCTTGGCCGCCACTGCACACTGGGCATAGGGTTTTAACATGTTATCCACAATGACGCCTAAATCTTTTTCCTGGGTGGTGGTTCCTAATATGGGAAGCTAGCCAGGAAGGTGGGGTCCCACCAGAAAGTATAAAAACCCTGCATTGGGGAAGGTCAGAGAGGCCCGGAACAGGAAGAAACAACCCTCCAGATTATGCCCACGCTATCTGCATGTAAGGAACGCTTGTTGCTTGCTATGGACTTTACCTGCAGGTAGGACATGCCTTCTGGTTTATGTTTTTAATTACTGTCCTGAATAAAAAGAATTTGTTTCTGAAGCTGCTTCAGTTGGTTTGCCTCCATATGGCTCAGGGCTCAAATACTCGCATAGTCCATGATGAATATATCTTTTTGCTGAGCACCTCACAAATATCTGCATTTACAACCATAGGCATCAGAAAGGGGTGTGCCACACAGTCCCTAGCCCTCCCAAAAATCACAGTAGGTCAGGCAGCAGGCTGCCCGGGGGGAGGGGGGATCCCATCCACGACGGGCAGAAGAAGAGAAGCCGCAATTGCAGCATGACCCTTCCCTATGGGTAGAACAGGAACGGTCTTTGCAACAACAGCAGCTTCTCCTCTTCTGCTCATAGGTCAAGGGATCTCCATGGGCAGCCTGCTACCTGCCAGCCGCGATCATGGCAAAGACCCTTCCTGTTATGCCCACCACGGGCAGAAGAGGAAGGGTCTTTGCCATGATCGCGGCTGGCAGGTAGCAGGCTGCCCGCGGAGATCCCTTCACCTGTGGGCAGAAGAAAAAGGGTGATCGCAGCAAAGACTCTTTTGGTCTGCTTGCAGGAGATCGGATCTCCACGGGCAGAACAGAAAGAGTCTCTGCCCGTGAGGTAAAGCTCGGGGCACTGCTTGAGCCTGCCCCTGTTTACAACAATTATTCAGATTTTCTGTGCTAGGTCTCCTCCAGCACCTCCAAAAGAATGAGTGAATAAGTAAATACAGAAAAAAAATTAGTATCAAAACAGAACACTTTCTTTAAAACAAAAAAGTTCCTGATACAAATACTCCATCATTTTGAGTAATACTCTTATATTCTGCCGATGAAATACTTTCATTCAGAGTATAAATAATGTCACAAAAAATTACTCACAGTACCCACTCAGTTCCTCATCTCCATACTTCTTGTGCATGTTCTGGTTTTTAATTGTACTGAGCTTCTGTGCCAAGCAATAAATAATGATATTACTTTACATTCTATTTTGATTTTAATATGCATCTGTATCCAAATGCTGTACATCGCTATCCATTATTCATTAATATGACACATATCAGGAACATGATACTAATATTGTTGCATTTGCTGTATTTGACCATTAGGTTTGCTTTTAAGCAAGTCCTCGTGTTCAGCTTCCTATTCAAGTTTACTCACATGGATGGGTTCATGAATCCTGGGCCTAGGAGATGCAGCCAAGGTCCAAGCTCTAGAACAATAGCCAAAGCTGGAGTCTTTTCTATGCAGAATGCTGAACAAGTCAATGTAGGGTGTGGATGTTCCAGGTGATGTTCAACATTCAAAGGCAAAGTTGGACTATCCAGCATGTAGTAGGAAAATGCAGGCTTGAACACAAGGTCTTTTGATACAGTCACAGGAATCTTATTCTTAAGCATTCTTCTGTCACCTCCCAATTTGAGTACTGCAACTCCCTCTTCACAAATCTGACACTGAATCAGCTTTCTGCTACAGTTTATTTGCAAATGCAATGTGTGCCTTTGAGTGAATGCCGACTCCTGGCACCCCAGCAGCTCCTGGGTTTTCTTGGCAGTGTGATCACTTTAGATTGCAGGCCTTTCTTCCGAGGCAATGGGGGGTGAGGTGACTTGCCCAAGGCCACAAGGAGTGCTAGTGGGAACTAAACCCTAGCCTTTTAGTTAGCAAGCCAGTGCTCTAATCACTAGGTTACTCCTCCATTCCACAGGTTAGGGTTTCCAATTTTTAGTTACAAACAAAAAGAAAAACTGATAAAAACACCCTTCAACGGGAATTTGGGGTTTTTGGTTATAACCAAAAAATGGCTCGATGTCACGCTACTTCCTGCTCCTGCTTTCTTGTCCAACAGCTGGTACCTCTTCTTTGCTTGCCGAAATCTCACAACAGCTGCAAAATCATATGGCTGTTAAAGCGAGACTTTAGCCTGGCAGTGGGAGGTGCTGGCTGCTGGGCAAGAAACGTTTTACAAGAAAGCAGGAAATGGAGGCAGTATGGCAAACCTAAATAAAAGTAAGTTCTCTGCTGCGCTGTGGGGCGTGGGAGGAAGAAGCAACTAGAAGGAACGCAGGCCAGGCAGTCTCCCCACCACCAGCATACTAGGAGTGGAGGAAGGGGAAAGGTAGCAGATGTTGGACTGGACTGGACTGGGAGGATAGGTAGCAGATGCTGTTTGTGGCTGAGCAATAACCTACAAGTGGGGGAGAGGGTAGAATTGGAGAAGCAGGGGTACTGATCTTGTTGCTGAGGCTTGGAAAGGGCTGTCACTGGAAAAATTGTTTTTTGTGTCATTTAAATGGAATCCACCTAAAAATCCGCAAAAATCATTTGTTGTGCCACAGATATACCAATTAGCCCTTTTTTTCTTATCCTGGCAAAGTACCTAATTGCCTCAGAAATAAACTGCTAAATTTCAAAATGATAGACACCTAGAACCGGAAGCCCTAGGTATATTTAAAGTTCAGCTGCCTAACTTATCTTGGTACTGCGTTGCTATAACTGTTACACCTCTTCTCATGGCTCTACATTGGCTTCCTGTCTTCTTATACATTCAGTTCAAAATACTTCTTTTCATCTGTGTGGCGGGAGTCACCAAAATATGCTCTCTATAGCCCAAAGGAGGAACATTCTGGAGTCCCTGCTCCTAAACTGACTCTGGCTAGCAGCATGAGGTAATGGAAGCTCTACTTGTCTGTCGGTCAGTAGATAAGATGAATCCCTTTGTGGATTTGGAGGAAAGAATAAAGGACTCTGCAATTGGGAGCCCAGGTTCTTCCTTTCTACAAAGAGGTCCAGGGAAATAGGAGAGGCTATCAGAGTATATATGCGGTCCTGCACAGCCTGGAGCTGCATCTTCGATGGTTAGTTAGGCCACCTGCTAAAAGCTTTCCAGTTACCTCACAAATTGGATAAGAACATAAGATATGCCATACTGGGTCAGACCAAGGTCCATCAAGCCCAGTATCCTGTTTCCAACAGTGGCCAATCTAGGTCATACGTGCCTAGAAGTTTCCCCAAAGACTAGACTTGACCGAGCAGGAAAATGAAAGAGGTGAAGAATAAGATATCAGGGAATCTAGGCTATGAATCCAAATTGCTGCATCTAATACCAGGGGAGCCCAGTGCAGAAGAGAGAAGTGATCAAGGGTCCAGCTGCTTGGAATGAAGGAAGACGAAAACAGCACATAACTGTGAATGGGAATTGTGACCCAAGTGCTTCCCTACTTCACATCTGAGAAAACTCAGTGCTGAGGCAGAAGGGAGCCGTCTCCAACGAGCATCACTTAACTCTCAGTAAATGGTTTATGCATAGGTGCCCTTATAAGAAGCTTGGAGAGGCTAAGTCTTCCCAGCCTAAATCGTGATCTCCCCTGCCAACACACAGTCAAACAGACAGGCAGCACTGCTGTCTAATCTGCCTGCCAACTTGACCTGCAGCCGGTAGTCTCTTTCTCTTCCCCTCCTCCCCACCCAGGGCTGCCATTTCCACGGCCACTTCCTTTGACCTTCTGCTGTGGTGGCCAATTACCTAAAAGGCGTAAGAACATAATCTCCCTGTACATCGCTGATGGTGTTGCTGGATCCACCCTTCTGAAATAGGAAGGATACATCAGAGTCAATGGGACCATCAGAACCATTGACTGTGCACACAAAAAGAAGATGAAGGTCCAGATGCTTCTAAGTATTTAGCTGCTGCCGCAGTGAAAAGAAGCAGCAGTAGAGGAGACAGCAAAGAGGAGAAGGGAAGGTGAAGATGCAGGAGATGCATGTTTGGTGATGGAAAGGAGCAGGAGAAACATGACTGGGGGAAGGAGAAGAAGCAAGAGATATGTGATCAGGAAAGGGGGAGGAGAGGCAATTTGTGAGTGGGTGACGGTCTAGTGGATATGGATGGGGGCTTAGGGGATAGACACAGGAGGGGAAGTTTAGTGACTGGGGAAATGCTGGCTCAGGGATTGGGAAAGGAAGACTAGAAACACAAAGGGGGATGCTGGAGGAGGGAAGGAGACAGTGGCTTGGGAGATGGGTACAGGAGAGGAAGTTCGTAACAGAAGATGCCGATTCAGGAATGGGAAAGGGAAGACTAGGGACACAGAAGAAGGATACTGCAACTTGGGAAGGAAATAGAGTGACAGGGGAGAAGCTAGACATGGGGGGTGAATAGAGTGACAGGAGAGATGCTTGACTCAGGGAATAGAAAGACAAGAAATGCTGGACACAGGGGTGATAGGGAGACAGGGAGGAATTGATGGATACAAGGGGAATAGGAAGATGGAAGACACTGGGGAACAGGAAGACAGATGGAAAATGTTTGACCCAGGGTGAGTAGGAAAACAAGAGTAGTGAAACAGATGAAATAGATGCATGATTCTGGATGCTGGATGGAGTTTGAGGAGGGGACAGAGAGAGAGAGAGAGAGAAGATGCTGGTAGAAGGAAGAGGGAGAGAGTTGCTGGACAAGGATGGGAGGGAGGGAGGGAGGGAAGAGAAGAGATGCTGGATTCGGGAAGGGAAGGGTTAGTGAAAGACTAACGAATTAGAGGAAAGGTAATAGAGGGGCTGGAGTGCAATAAAGAGATGGAAAGCTATAGGTAGGTGCAATAAAAATAGTAAGAAAGAATGAAATCTGAGCAGATAGAGAGGCAGAAAAATAAATGGAAAAAAGCTGAAAGGAAGAGATCAATGTTAGAGATGAATATAGAGAGGAAGTAAAGAAAGGAAGAAAGAAAAAAATGACAAATGGGCAGGGGACTCTGGGAAAAGACTTAAGAGAAGACAGAGGAAAGCAGAAACCAGCATCTGGAAGAAACACAGTTAGGAAAAGGGGGGCTATTCAACGTGATTAACATGGTTAGCAGACCTGCTAACCGCTTTAAGTGCAGTCATTGGGATATTCAGCGGTACTAACGCAGTACTGCCGCCGCATGCGCTGATGTTATCCGTTAGCATCAGGGTATTGCGGGGCCAGAGCGGAGGCAGCATCGCAGCTTAAATGGGCAGCAGTAATATTACAGCCGCTGCCTCGTCATCCTAACTGGCTAAAGTTCTGTCCTAACTTTAGTTGGTTTGCAATTTGGCCAGCGACTGAATATTGCTACTGAAGGGATTGCAAGATCGCAATCCGGGCAACTCGGATATTCAATGCATGGGCTCGTATATGGTCCCGGCCTTGAATATCTGGGACAAAGTTAAAGCTGTGACAGCCAGCTGCTTTAACTACGCTGGACACCACTGCTGGAAATCCACCCCAAAATGTCCAGACAACAGAAGTAGAACAAAAAGTTTTAGTTTTAATTTAATGATTGGAATATGTCCTTTTTTGAAATTTACATCTGCTGTTTTTGAGCCATTTACCAAACACTGTTGCATGCTGTTTGTTGCAGGATCCATGTTATTTCTATAGGCAGCTGGTGCTCTCTACATTTAATAAATATGGCCCTTTATATTTTAAACAATACAGGAGGCAACATCAGTTTCAGTTTCTCAGGCGTTGCCTTGCATGCAGAGTCTGGTCTCTTGGGGTAATCGGTTTAATTTTTATCTACATATTTCTATTTTGTTTGTTGCTATTTGTCCTATATTTGGTAAGGGTCTATCTGTATTCTGCGTGTGTGAAAAGGGGTCAGGTATTCTGTTAACATTCAATGTCTGTATAGGATTGATCTGTAATAATCCAGCTTGTTTATGCTCTAGTGCCCGCTGCAGTGTGTATGGTTATGCCTTTAATCTAGGTAGCTCTTCACTGGGAGACTCTGGGAAGATACTATTGTTATGGTATGGCAGAATTGTTCTATAGGTTTGGAGTGAATTTTGAAGAGTTTTGTTGTTACTTCACAATATGCCTAGTACAGCTAATACAGATGGGGCCTGATTTTCGAAGACATTTACCCGTGTAAATGCCTTATCCAGGATTTTCAAAAGGCACCTACATGGATAGTGCCCTTCAAAAATCCTAAATATGTCCCTAATGCGCCCAGATGCTATGCGTGGTGTGTTAGCCTCTTGGGGTGGTAGCCTCTTGGGGTGTGTTAGGGGCTTTCTGGGGCAGAGTGGGGGCAAAAGAAAGGGCTAACCGGGTAGTAGCGATTTTCAATGCTACCCGCTTAGGCCTCTGTGCCTTAAAGATAGGCGAGGTTTTTCCTTGCCTGTCCTTTCAAGCACAGGGGCTAAGCGGGTAGCTTCGAAAATTAGTGCTACCTGGCTAGCTCCTGCGGCTTCCGGGTTGTGCGGTGAGACCCAGATTTTCATATGACCCCGGCATTGAAAATCTGGGTTAGGCAGAAGGGGGCGGGCTATGCACCGATGAGGCACATAGCACTGCCAGTTGAAAATCAGGCCCATGATCTATATTCCAAACCTATTAAGTAACCAGAGCCAGTGTGACCCAATGGGCAAACTAGGCAGTTGCCTAGAATGTCGACATTCCCAGAGTGGCCTATTGCTGCCACTGTCACTCCTCTCTGGGACTTGCAGCTGCATAACACAGCACATACCCAAACTCCAGCGCTGCATTGTGGTTCTTGCCCTCTACGACCTGCTGCCTCCGCCCCCTCTGAACGCATACTTCCAATTTGCATGGGAGCAGAAAAGTATAGTATAGGGGGTAAAGCACTTCTGTGAACAAAAGAAGAGCAGGATGATTGTGTATAATGGTAGAAAGGTGGATGGTGAAAGTCAGAAGGATGCTTGGGTGCATAAGAAGAAGAATGGCCAGCTGGAAGGAGGTGATCGTTCCTCTGTGCAATTCTCTGGTGAGACCTTATTTGGAATATTGTGTGCAATTCTGGAAACTGCACCTTCACAACAATATAAACATTATGGAGCTGGTCCAGAGGATGGCTAATAAAAAGGTCAGTTGCCTTTATCATGAAGAGACGAGGGAAGATACGATAGAGACATTTAAATTCCTAAATGCACAGGAAGCAGGCCTCTTTCAATTGAAAAGAAGCTCTACAAAGGGGCATAGGATAGAGGTGAAAAAGGGGATGCATTCAGGAGTAACTTGAGGAAATATTTCTTTAAGGAAGCGGAGGTGTTGGAGACGAAGACAGTATCTGAATTCAAGAAAGCATGAAGCAACTACTGCGAATCTCTAAGGGAGAGGAAGGGTTTGTAGAACTTAGTAGTTGGCATGGTTGGGCAGACTGGATAGGCCGTATAATCTTTACCTGCCATCATTTTCTATGTTTCTATATCTAGAACCTTCCCTGTGTTGTGGTACTGGTTTAATACTCAGAGTGCAAGCCTTCCTCTCCAAGATG
This sequence comes from Ichthyophis bannanicus, assembly GCA_033557465.1. Lineage (NCBI taxonomy): Eukaryota > Metazoa > Chordata > Amphibia > Gymnophiona > Ichthyophiidae > Ichthyophis > Ichthyophis bannanicus. The sequence goes on along the minus strand of CM066032.1, from coordinate 1,092,947,569 downwards.
TCCCTGATTCAAGCCCCGCCAATGGGCAATTCTGACACATTTTCAGCCAATTGCATCCTCTTAAATGAAAAGTTCAACTTAACCCCTATGTACAGTAAGTTCTAAGATGAGTCCACTCTATTTTTCATTTCAGAAACTTGAGACAAATTCACAAGCTCTAAGTCCTCAGATGGTGTACCTTAAGATCAGAGTCTCACAGTTTATTGCATATAATAGCAGCTATTAGGCTGATTTGTTGCTATGTAGAACACCTGTGTTATTCTAAAAAATTCCCCCAAATCTCATATATATCAATTAATTTAACAGAACATCTGATAAATGGCCTTGGAAGGCTCTTCAAGCAAAGCAGATATTTGGATGACTGTAGTATGGTAGATATTATAGGACATAGTCCTTCTAACCAGACTATAGCGGTAATTTTAGAAGCCTTGCATTGTTTCTACATGTGTAATTAGCAGCATTTGTATGTGTAGAAGCCAAGAATGCACAAATTCAAAGAGGGTGTTTTCATGGCCGTGGTTTGGACAGGCCAAAAAATAATGCATTATGTCCCATTTTACAATGGAAGTACAAGTATAGGTTTAAAAATTTCCAAAATCGGTTTTTCTACCTTCTCCAAGTTTCAGCAAAGTGCTTGTTTCGGCCAGGGCTTGAAATGTGTGATCAAGGATTGTACTTGGCCCCCTGGTATGCTTTATAGCCTTAAAAATGTATCTTTAGGAGTTTTGCTCCTTAATTGGTTGCATTTCTGGGTATAATAGTCTGGAATTTGGCTCTTATACCTATTAATGCTGGCATTTCTATATAGAGGTGGTGAAGCATTTTCATGTGTAGGTGCAGGCCCTTTTATTTATTTAACAGGTTTCTTTATACTGCTTTATCATTTCAATCAGAGCAGTTTACATTGTAACTTAAACTTGGTAATGTACATTAAACAGGGGCATTGATAACTTGGATTTTTCTGAGGCAATGGAGGGTTCAGTGACTTGCCAAGGCCCCAAGGAGTACTAGTAGGAATTGCTGTCAAATACATGTGTGTTTGCTGGCCTCCTTATAGGTAAAATACTCTGGGAAATGTAAATGTTCCGACACGGAATGGATGAACCATTTCCCATGTAGAGGCCCTATGCAAAATGGGACATTGTGTATGAATATCTAATTAGCTGCAGAATCAATACAGACACAAAGATGCAGTTGATTGAGAAAAATCCTCCAATTTTGGCTTTTTAATCAAACATAAAAACTGGTTTTAGCAAATTTTTATATTTTATCCAGCAAGTCTAGGCAGTGTCTTCACTAATCAGCTGTGATTGTTTAAGGAGTGCGTCAGAACTTGGGAACTATCTTTTTAGGCATGTTTCACCTAAGCGATAGCGCCTATTGTCAAGGGTCCACTCTGAAGTCGTATGTCCATATGCACAGCTCTGTTTGTGCTTGTGCAAACAAACCAATGCGTACCAATAAAGGGCTCAAGGCTGCCACTACGGCTGAAAAATGCTGTGTCTACCAGCAGAGACCCCATCCCCCACCAGCAGCAAGAAGGATCAGAGGCTGCAGGGAAAAAAGATAAGGGGTGAGGTTAAAGAGAAGTGGGCAAAGCTTAATTGAAGGGGTGTGGCTAGAGAGTAGGGGATAGAGCATAAGATAAAGGGCAGAGTTGAAGGAGGACAGAAGGGGTAGAGTATAAATGAAGGGGTGGGATTGGAGGAGAAGCCGAAGAGAAGGTGGAAGGGATGATATGAAAGGCAGTGAAGTGAGAGATATAGTAAAGTGGGTGAGTGCATGACTGGATGGAAGGGAAGGAGTGAGGGTGTTGAAGGATGGGGGGGGGGGGGTAATACAGCAAGGGAGAGAGGATTCTACATGCCACAGCCACACACGTCTCTAGACACATGCAGCTTCCTGAAACACACACATACATGCATGCGGTCCAACACATACACACGCATGTAGACAAACATGCACATACAGCCCCAGACACACACACGCAGCTCCCAACACTCACACATACACACATCCCACCCCGTCATTCCACTTCCCCCCCACAAAAAAACCCATCTCAATACTGATAGCTACCACTACATATACACGCACACACAAACACACACGCCGACATCAGGGTCATATAAAGGGCTGTGCAAGTGATGCAGCCGCACAGGATGTAAGTATAGATGGGGCGCCGATATCATCACTAGGCTTTCAGGAAGCCCAATAAAAGTGACTTCCTGCATGTGGCGGTGGGGGGGCACCAGGTTCATAAGTTGCACAGGGTGCATTTCTAGTTTGATGCGGTCCTGCCTGACACACACACACACACACCACCATCAATCCCTCCCTGACAAAAATACCTCCCCTCCCATCCCCCAAAGCATACACCTCCACTTCCCGATCACACACACACACACACACATCCCCCCATGCTCTGGGGGTACATTCTCCCATGGAAATAGAAATGCCGATCATGCCATTGATTCACACACACATATGCACCTCAGTCCGTATCTCCATGAAGCTACACCTACCCTGCTGCTTTACCCAAATCTCCCACACAAATATGCCAGAGCATGGAGGAAAGAGGAATCATGCCATTTTCTCACACTATACAAGTGCATTTTTCAACTTATTAAATGTAGATTTTATTTTTCTGACCATTCAAAAAATAAACATGAATAAATAAAAATTCCTTTTCTCTTTCTCTAAACAGTAAGCCGCAATATTAATAGACAGAATTAAGGTTTTCTGCATAAAAAAGCTAGATGGTTAATGCACAGGATATAGAGAACATCATGTTATCCCTTTTTAACTTGGAGTGGAGTGGAGGAGTGGCCTAGTGGTTGGGGCAAGGTACTTCAGGCCAGAAGGTTGGGGGTTCAAATCCCACTAGAGGACAGCAACCTTGGGCCGGAAGAACTGGGGTTTCTAGTCCCACAGGTGCTCCTTGTGGTCTTGGGCAAGCCATTTAACCCTCCATAGCCCATGTTCCCTGTAAAATAGTTATAATGCCCTGTTCAATGTAATTTTAGTTTGTTCAATGTAAACCACACTGATGCAGAATAGCACGGTATATAAGATAAATAAATAAATAGCATTGATTAAAAATAAGTTATTAATTTAGAGTATATCCACTCTGAAACATAGACTTCGAAATTATGAGGCAAGTGAGGAAAACAGCATAATGAAACTCAAACTCTCTCTCGAAAACTTCAAGATAGTACTGTGACCTTACGTTCATACAAAGAAATGTCATGACAGTTTTATTTCTAACACTAAAAAAAAAACTAAGGAGCATGTTTACTAAAGATTAACGCCCGTTAAGTGTTGCAATGACCCACAGAAATGAATGAGCAGTGGCAGTACTTAAGCGCATTAACCTTCAGTAAATATACCCCTAAGAATTGAAAGATGAAAAATAAACTGTTTGGTGCTGTAGTTTTACGAAGGGATAGGCAAATCAATATTTAAAGTAGGCTCTAAAAGAATATTTCTTCTAAGAGAAGCTAAACGTGTAAATGAAAATGATCAACTTCTTTGAAAAGATAAAAGAACAACACTAAGAAGACCCCTTCGAAGAACTAACATCCCCACGGCTATTGTTCAGTGAAGCGAAACAAATGTCAAAATTAAGGTGGTGATCACTAGACTTTTTTCAATTTTCACTCCGGTCAACAAGTGATACTTAAGGAGAATTTGAAATGCTCCCTTGACAGGTGTCAGATTGCTTCTTTATTAATTCCATTCGTAATTACACGTTGGGTGTCCAGTGGAGTACTTGGAAATCTGGTTTCAAAAGCTCATTTTGTGTTTGTAGCTTGGAAAGGAAATGGAGTCAGATGCCAGGGGGGAAAAAAAAGAATAAAGCTGGAATTCTGCTTTCTAAGGCAGCAGGACGCCTTCTGAACTGTTATGTCATATATAAGTTCTGTCTCTAGTTTTATTTGATTTCATTATATGCAGCTACAGTAGTAAATTCTTTCTACTCTGACGAACTAATCTTGCAGTCTACTGATATCAGGAATCCCAGTGCAAGGTTATTGAACATGTGCTAAAGAAACATTTGTTTTAATGAGCTGAAGAAAAGGGCCTATGCAATAAGAGGAGGAAATTTTATGAAGTCATTTCATACATGCAACAATGGCCTCTTGTAAAATTCCCAGCTGTGGAAGAGTGTGCACTTTGACATAATGATGTATACGTTGGTGCACAGGGGCAGAGTTTGAGCAGAACATGGGCGGCATGTGTAAGTACACGCATAGGGCCCGATATTCAATGCCAGGCCTGCTAACGCATTAATTGGAGTGACCTGGGTATTCAGTCGCTCTAATGCCGGCTGGCACAGGGTGTTCCAGAGGCAGAGCGGAGGCAACACCTGGCAACAACTGGGCAGCAGCAATATTGAACTGCTGAATATCGCCGCTGCCTGGTTAGCTTCCACGCTATTCGGTTGACCCAGATATTCAATGCCTGTGGCTAGACATGGCCCCAGCACCAACTATCCGGGTCTTAGGTTCAGTGACGACAGCTAGCCGCTTTTAAAACGGCTAGCCACCACCGCTGAATAATCGAGCCCACTATGATTAACTTATATAAAATATAAAACTTATAGCCATGGAAGCTTATATCAACTCCAGGAGTAGTGTAAATGTCTGTGCTTGCAATGAAGGCATGAGATCTACTACTTAAGCTACTGTTTAAATATAAGTAGGCACCTTAATGCTTCAACTAGGTGCCGCCTTATAAAATTGCTGACACGTGCAAAACACATTAGTCGGTACAATTTTACTTATATCCCTAAATACCATTTAATGGGCTATGCATTAAATTATTGCATGCTGCTATGGGGAAGAGACATTTCAAAGCATGTTTACCTCTGGGAAAATACCTACTTTACCAGAGTATGTCTTGTCCTGAGCTATTTCTGAAAAAGGCGCACGCTAAATCCAAAATCCCCGCTGATACTTTTTACCCGCATAAGAGGGTAACAGTAAACTGTACTGGACTCACATTGTAGGCCCCCTTATCCATGTAAGCAAACAGGGGCGGACTCGGGTAAGGGAGAAAAAAAACCCATCCAGGAAGGAGATAAAAGCCAGAAACTAACAGACACTTGTCCAAACTTAGTAAGGATGTGAAGGGAAAGACTTTTCTTTATTCTTGATATTTTCCTGGAAAAACAAGATTTAACTGTAAATAATAATTAAGACACCCCATGCCTTGATGCAATGTGACAAGTCTGAACCCCCTTGGGAAGAGGGAGAGAGGGCAAAACAGACTATTAATGAGGTAGCCAAAGCAAAGATTTGAAAGTCTCATGCAGTCCAAAACATCATAAAATAGGAAGTGTGACAAAGGCCAAGCTTGATGTGAAGTACTTGAAATAATTAATGCTTGGTTAAAAATGATTCCACAAATTATGCAGCTTAAGCGCTTGAATAAATCTGAGTTCTCCAAGAAGGACCAGAGAATTCCATATCAGAGATGTTTGGCTCATTTACACAGGACTCTCAGCCTAAACTTTGACGACTAGGCTGGTGAATTGCTACATATTTCCAAGAGGGAGAAAATACGTTATTCTTACCAAATCTTGCTGAACGCGTACATTCATGTGGTGAATTTTTTGTATAGCATCTAACCAAATCTTGGCAGGGCAACTGCTATAACTGAAGTATGACAGAAAAGAAAAGGAAAAACTGATCCTGGCCACATGTCAGTAGGCTAAAAGGTGCCCACACTTACCTTAAGCATTAGGGCTAATGACTGTTAGCTATAGTACAGACCCCCCCAGAGCAGCTATAGGTCATGGCTTTGTGTGTATTATGTGTCCGTGTCATGGGGAGGAATGTCAGGTGGGATGTGTGTGGCTGTGAGCATGTAAGTTTCTCTCACCTGCTTGCTTTTCTATCTATGTATCTATTTCTATCTATTTAACATTTATAATGCGCTTCAAACGTACGAAGCGCTGTACATACATTAAGAAAAAAGACAGTCCCTGCTCATCAGAGCTCACAATCTAGTCAAGAAGATCACAAAATACAATACAATCAAGTAAGACAAAGTATACAATAAACAAGAAGAGCAAAAACAAGAATCAAGAACAGAAAGCAATAGAGAAGAGATGGGTTTTCAATCTGGACTTGAAGAGGTCCAGAGAGGGCGCATTGCGCACAGACAGAGGTAGATTGTTCCAGGCAAAGGGTGCAGCCAGGTGAAAGGAGCGAAGTCTAGAATTAGTAGTACGAGTGGAGGGCATAGATAGACGAAGGCTATTTGAAGAGCGAAGAACACGAGAGGGGATGTAAGGAGAGATAACAGATGATAGGTAGTGGGGGGCTGAAGAGTGAATGCATTTATAGGTCAAGAGGAGGAGTTTGAATTGGATCCAGAAGCGGATGGGAAGCCAATGAAGGGACTTGAAAAGAGGAGTGACATGGGAAAAGCGATGCTGACGGAAAATTAGTCGAGGAGCAGAATGTTGAATAGATTGAAGGGGAAAGAGATGGTTTGCGGGAAGGCCAGCAAGGAGAATATTGCAGTAATCAAGACGGGAGGTGATCAAGGAGTAGACAATCATTTTAGTAGTGGTATTAGAAAGGAAGGGGCGAATTTTGTTAATGTTATAAAGGAAGAAACGGCAAGTCTTAGCTACGAGTTGGATATGAGTGGAGAAAGAGAGGAGTCAAAGATAACACCCAGGTTACGGGCTGAAGAGACAGGAAGGATTAAAGAGTTATCCACAGAGACTGAGAAAGGGGGTAGAGGAGGGGAGGCATTGGGGGGAAGTTAAGGAGTTCAGTCTTAGCCATATTTAATTTCAAGCGTCTTAGCCATATTTAATTTCAAGCGGCGGTGAGACATCCAAGTAGCAATGTCTGAAAGGCAAACAGTGATCTTGTCATGGATTGCTGGAGAGATATCAGGCGAAGAGAGGTAAATTTGAGAGTCATCAGCATAGAGATGGTAATGAAAACCATGGGAAGAGATAAGAGCACCAAGAGATTGGGTATAGAGAGAGAAGAGGAGCGGTCCCAGGCCATAACCCTGGGGAACACCAACTGGGAGCAGGGTGGCAGAGGAGGAAGAGCCACCAGAAAACACACTAAAAGAGCGATGGGAAAGATAAGAGGAGAACCAAGACAGTACAGAGCCTCTAAAGCCGAGTGATGACAGGGTGATAAGAAGAAGGCTGTGGTCAACAGTGTCAAAAGCAGCAGAAAGATCAAGGATGAGAACAGAATAAAGACCTTTGGATTTTGCTAGGAACAAGTCATTTGATACTTTACTGAGAGCTGTTTCAGTGGAGTGCAAGGGACGGAGCCAGACTGTAAAGGATCAAGAAGGGCGTGAGACGAAAGGAAATCGAGAAAGTGAAGGTGGACAGCTTTTCCCCATATTCCCCTGCAATCATTCCTTTTACCTCCCACCCTCTTACATTATTCTCCCTCCCTACCCTTCACCACTCTCCCTCCCCTCTTTCCCCTGCCATTCATTACAAAGTCTTCTTTCCCTGCCACCCCTATTGACTCCCTCCCTCTCCCTTCTTTCACGCTCTCTCTACTTTTCCATACACCCTTGCACTCTGATTTCATTCATCCCCTCCATTGTTCCCTCTTCCTGCATTTATCCAGTTTCCTTCCTTCCTCTCTGCATATGCCCTTTCCTTATGTTACACCCTCTCAATCTGCCTCTCTTCTTCCTCCCTGACCCCAACCCTTCCTTTTGGCTGAACCTCTTCACCCCTTCTCTCCTCATCTCTAAGCCACTCCCTTTCAAAATTCTCACCCCCTCAGACCACCCTTTCCCTTCTCTGTCGCCCAACCACTCCATGCTGGCAGAACTGGGGACTTTGTTGTTTCTTCAGTGCTGCTCTCTATTCAGTGCTGGCAGGGCCTGGAGAATCCCACAGCTTTTTTCGAGCTCTTTTCCTCACTTTGTGCTGACACAATCTGAGAACTCCCACCGGCTCTTCACTAATTAGTACAGCTCTGCCCTGCTCTGAGGAAGTCCTACGCAATTGTTTGTTGGTGAATGCACCAACAAATAAATGCACACAGACTGATAGACAAAGACAGACAGATGGATAGTGCCCCAACAGACACTATTGTTTAAGCAGAATGCTCCTGGAAAGAGCTCCAGAGGTCACAAGTTTGAGACCCGCCTACCCAAGTTAACTTAATAAAACTGTAAAAAAAAAAAAAAAAAAAAGTTTTTTTATTTGCCTGAAAAATTCCAATAACCTGTCAGCCATTATTTTTGTTTGGACAGCAGCCACAGTGAACTCTTAGGAGTATGTCTACTAAACTGGGCTAACGGTTAACCCAGGCTATCTGCTCCTAGGTCACACTGAATAACATGGGACCAAGGAGCAGATAGCCCGGGTTATCAGTTAGCCCGGCTTAGTAGACATACCTCTTAATTAACAAAATTACCCTGAAATTAACATTTTAAAAACACAAAATAAAAGTGTATAAAAACAAAGTGAAATGAAATGAAAATTTTAAAAAAACCTGCAAAATGACAAAATGATTCTTTTTTTGGCTACACACCCCTACCAGAAAGCAGGTGTGCTATAGGAAACAAAGATCCACAGTAGAACAGGTGACTCATGGGAGAAGTGGAGAAGACAGGATGAAAGTACTGGGTGTGCAAGAAGGGAAAGGGGAGAGGGAGAGAGAGAGAGAGAGAGAGAGACTGCACCTGGGAGATGGGGGAGGAAACAGAGCGAGAGAGAGGAGATGGTGAGAAAGGAAGGGAGGGAATCAAAACAGAGAGAGTCTGGGGAAAGAAAAGGAAGATAGAAAAAGAAAAACTGCCTTGGTGTGGGGGGGGGGGGAGAAGCAATATGCAAAAGGAGTCTTGAAGGACTACAAAAGGGGACTGCTACTTCTGGAGAGAGATCTGTAATTGTAAGTATTTACTTCTGGGAATTTTTCTAAATCTTGAGGGAAAAGGAATTCTTTAGATTAAAGCTGATTAATCTGTGAACCCTGTATATTTGTTAAATCAGTCGGGGCCTAATAGCAGCAAAGAGCTTTCAGTTTAAATTTAAAACATAGAAAAGAGCTTTCTAGTTAAATTTAGAACCCAGCAGAGAGCTTCTAGTTTAAATTTCATACTCAGTCAGGGCCTAGTAGCAGCAAAAAGCTTTAAATTTAAATCAAATCAGAATATAACTTAGCATAAAAGGCAAAACAGGGTCAGTGTTCTTTGAGCAATAAATTATTTCTAGAGACCTTTACAAAGAGGCCTTCTAAACAGGGGGCAAGAGACCTGTGAAATTTTTTAAATAGCTGTTAAAAAGCCTGGAAGCAGATCAAAGGGCCATTTTGAAAGACTCCCTCTATCCAAGCAAGGACTGTGTTAATCACCCAGGAAATTGGTCACAGCTTACCTCAGAAGCACAGGCATAAATAGTTCAACCAAAATTCTGTGATTCTCAGTCAGGGCCTAGTAGCAGCAAAAAGCTTTCAGTTTAAATTTAAAACACAGCAGATAGCTTAAATTTAGACCCCAAGACTCCCTCTATCCAAGCAAGGGCTGTGGGACTTCCCCTGGAGATTGGTCACAGATTACCTTAGAAGCACAGGACAGGGTACTGTGTAGCAGCCGGCTTTTAATAGGTTTCTTTAAAGTTGTGAAAACCCATGAAGATTGTGGAAAATTACAAAAGGATCTTGATAAATTGGAAGATTGGGCATCCAAATGGCAGATGAAATTTATTGTGGACAAGTGCAAAGTTATGCACCTAGGAAAGAACAACCCAAACTATGGTTACATGATGCAAGGCTCCACATTAGGAACCACCACCCAGGAAAAAGATTTAGGCATCATCGTGGATAACATGTTAAAACCCTCTGCCCAGTGTGCAGCGGTGGCCAAGAGGGCAAATAAAATGCTAGGTATCATAAGGAAAGGAATGAAAAATAAACCAGAGGATATTATAATGCCTCTGTATCATTTCATGGTGCGACCGCACCTTGAATATTGTGTGCAATTCTGGTCGCCGTAGCTTAAAAAGGATATAGCATTATTAAAAAAGGTACAGAGAAGAGCCACCAAAATGGTAAAGGGGATGGAAGGATACCCCTATGAGGAGAGGCTAAAAACGTTAGGGCTCTTCAACCTGGAAAAGAGACGGCTGAGGGGAGATATGATAGAGGTCTATAAATTGATGAATGGAGTGGAACGGGTAAATGTAGATTGATTGTTTGCGTTATCAGAATATAGAAAGACTAGGGGACATGCAATGAAGCTACGGGGTAACCTATTTAACACTAAGAGAAAACATTTTTTCACTCAACGTGTAATCAAACTCTGGAATTAGTTACCGGAGGATGTAGTAAAAGCTGTTAGTGTAGCTGGGTTCAAAAAAGGTTTGGACAAGTTCCTGGAGGAAAGGTCCATAAATCATTATTAAAAAGGGACCCAGGATATCACTGCTTGACCCAATACAAGCATTGAGGAACCTGTGTCTTTTGGGGAAACTGTTAGGTACTGTGATAGAGCTGAAGCTAGTGAAGCTATGAACTTAGAAAAAAACGCTGTTTTTCATAAAGCAACTGACTTGCAGAGGGTGCAATTACCTAGCAGGACAGCTAGAGGGGGCAGGCCCGAGCCTGCAGATGCTAAGCTGACACACCCAGGTACTGATGAAGCAGAAGCTAATCAGGTGCACCTGAGGAGAGGGTCAGAAAACTCAAGGGAAAAAGGGCTTTATAAACAGGGCTCTGCAGGAAGGAAGCAGAGAGAGCCTCGGCAAGGGAGAGAACCACGGCAAAAGAGCGAGCCTCGGCAAGAGAGAGAGCCTCGGCAAGAGGGAGAGCCACGGCTGGCAAGAGAGCCATGCCTAGAGAGAGAGCCATGCCTAGAGAGAGGCCTACGCATAGAGAGAAGCTCTGAGAAAGGATCTGGAAAGGAACCCAAGGATACTGGGAAGAAAGGACCTGATAGAGGAACCTCCTTTACTGCAAGGCAGAGGAGCTTGGAATCCTTACGTGGCAGAGCTAAGCTCCAGGGAAGACAAGCCCAGCCCAGAGAACTCCAAGAAACAGTCTTCAGAGAAGACGGTATCAGAAGGAGGGTGCCTGGTAGGGGAAATACCAGTGCACAGACTTCAAGAAGCCAGGGTACAGTGATACTTTATTTCTCACAAAGAAGCCAGGTCCTAGAAAGACTTATAACTCAGATAGCAATACTGAGAGGAAAGGAAGCTGGCAGAAGTTTTGGAAACCACTACAAAGAAGCATAGGAACAAGACATACCACCTGTTTGCAAAACCCAGAACTGCCAGGCTGGAAACTAGGGAAGAGAACCTCTGAACTGCAAACTAATTCAGCCAGGGAAAGCTCAGGTGTAGAAGAAAGCACGGCTGAGCTGGAACCCATGCAGATTGAGCTTGGGGAACCAGAGCCGTTGATGCCTGAAGAACAAATGGACTGTTCGATGTGTATTGCTGAAAGCCTAGAGTCTCTCCCAGAGCTGTAATTACCAGAACATGCTTTAACAATATCTTTTGCCTGTGTTGAGCTAAAGAAGAGCTTGTTTATTTGTTTTACTACAGTGTTGAAAACCCTGTGTATTTTTACAAGGAACTGTGAAGCTCTCATAACAGTTTTCTTGCTCTGTAATTACTTTGGCATAAACCTGAAAATAAGGTAAATTCTACTTTTGGTTTCTTAGCGAACCTTAGTGCTAAAGGGGAATAAAAGCCTTTGTTTGACCCTACACAAGGCGTACACAACTCATTTCTTAAGAAGAAGGACTACAAGGACCATGATCCCTCTGGTTCAAAAAGGTTTCCTACTTCTACAAAATAATTAAAATGTTCACTTGGTCCCTTCAACAAGCTACCAGCAGGGGGCGTGGTGACAGTACTTGTGAGCTAGATTGGTCACTGTTGGAAATAGGATACTGGGTTTGATGGACGTTGGTCTGACCCAGTATGTCATATCTTATGTTCTTATGTGGAAGGGAGAGAATGCCTCAGATCTACCTCTCTACACCTGAAATCTCTCCAGCAATCCAGGCTCAGATCTCTGCCTGCCTGACATTGCTGTCTGGATGTCTCATCACCATTTGAAATTGAACATGGCCAAAACAGAACTTATTTTTCCCCTAAACCCACCTCTCCCCTTTCTCAATCTCTGTGGATAATGTTCTACTCCTCCATTTCATTGGCTCGCAAACTCAGTGTCATCTTTGACGCCTCCCTCTCCTTCTCCACATACATCCAACTGATAGAAATGACAGGTTTTAGCTTTCTGCACCACATCAGCAAAATTCACCCCTTCCTTTCCGAAAACGCTACTAAGACACTCTTTAGTCACCTCACATCTAGACTATTGCAAACTCTTCCTTGCTGATCTTCCTCTGAATCCTCTCTCTCCCCCTTCAATCTGTTCAAAATTCAGCTGCGCAGCTAATCTTCCACCAGCCTCAATATGCTCATATTACCCCTCTTCTCAAGTAGCTTCATTGGCTCCCTATCTGTTTCTATATCCAGTTCAAACTTCTCCTACTGACCTATAAGCATACTCATTCTGCTGCTCCTCACTGCCTTTCCTCTCTTCTCTCCTTACACCCCTCCTCGGGAACTATCTGTGCCTTTCTCTTCTACTGCCAACTCCTGACTTCGATACTTCCACCTTCCTGCTTCTTATGCCTGGAACAAACTAACTCTGTATGTCAGGTTTCATCTCTGGTCCTTTTCAAATCCAGGCTGAAAGAACAATAAGCGGATAAGGAACCAAAAATGACCTCGAAGAGGTGTTATGTGTTTTCCTACCACTCCCCTAGATGTATCCTTGTCCTCAGCTTTTGTGTGTGTCTCTTGACTAGATTGTAAGCTCTAATGAGCAGGAACAGTCTTTTACATGTGTCTGTACAGCGCTGCATATGCCTTGTGGTGCTATATAAATGATCAGTAGTAGTAATAGTACTAGTAAGCTGGGGGGAGGGTACATGTTAGGACTACAAAAAATGTTTTGTAGGAATCTGCTATTATAGATATACAAGAGTAGAAAACATTGCAATAATCTTACATAAATTACTGAGAAAAAGAACAGCAAAGAATACTATGAAGATTAAAACCGATGTTGAAAGCTGTTTTAACAGTACAGAATAAGGTAGAAGCTAGCAATCAGTTTGCAATGTGTGCCTTTAAGTCAATGCTGACTCCTGATGACTCAGCAGCTCCTGGGTTTTCTTGGTAATATGACTGGAAGTAGATTGCCAGGGTTAAGTGACTTGAGTTTGCAGTACTTACCTACAGCTTTTGAATTAGATTAGTTTATTTGCAAATTTAGGAGTGGAGGAGTAGCCTAGTGGCTAGAACACTAGCTTGGTAACCAAGCAACCAGGGTTCAATTCCCACTAGCACTCCTTGTGGCCATGGGCAAATCACTTAACCCTCCATTGCCTCGGAAGAAAGGCCTGGCAATCTACTTCCGGTAACACTGCCAAGAAAACCCAGGAGCTTCTGGGTCGCCAGGAGTCAGGACTGACTCAAAGGCACACATTGCATTGCATAGGGTTACAAGCATTTGGCCAAAAGACTGGCCAATTCGGAGTATTTGAGACCGGTGAGTAAAATGTTCTTCATGAGAGCTTGGTACCTTGTGATAAAATTCTATTACCACCTCAAGGAAAAAGAAGCCTGGGATTCCAACAGGCGGGATGAGAACTATAAGGATATTGTTGCCGGGATGCTCAATGCCTTCAAAGAACAAGGCTGTAACATGAGCCTGAAAGTCCATTTCTTGCACTCCCATGTGAACTACAAGAAACAAGGTGAAAGGTTTCATGCGGGCAACCCCAGATGAAAAATACGCCAAGCAGCGCACAAAGAAAGCATTCGGGGGAAGAAGAAACGGGCCCACCAGGAGATTGATTGACCCAAGAATGACTTTAAAATCTAAACTGTGTTGACAAATATCGTGTTTTTTACTAAACTTGAAATAAAAATTTGCTCAGTGTCGGATCTATTTATTAGAATTGTCTTTTCACACCATCGGTGGTTGTCTTCATGTATTGCAATGGTGTGGTTTGCGTTTTCTATTCTGACATACATACCTGTACAACATTTTTTGCACATTTCTTTGCTTTGCTTTGTGTCTAACCTCGCTCTATATGCTCAATGTTTGTGCACATGTATGTGGCTGTTCTAAGTGCAGACAATTTTGCTACCATCACAGTGTGTTTTGGACTCTATTCTTATGTGCTGCCTTGTTACAATTTTCTTTATTCTTATTTGAATAACTACTAAACAATTAGTATAAAGAATTCATCCAAGAAACTTTTATCTCGATCGCACTCAATCTGAAACGTTCACCTCAAACTGCTAACCCAATGTAGCAAAAATCTGTACGTGATGGAGCAAATTGGTTACCAGATTTGGATTCAGCGCACCAAAAAACGTAAAAATCAATCGAAACATTAGAGGCAGTTTAAAAAAAAATTTTTTTAGTGTACCTGTGTAACTTAAGGAACGGAGACTAGGAAGGTCATCTGAGGAGTGTCTGGCTCCCCTCCAAAAGCTAGTAAGAGTGGAAAAAATGAGTCTTCAGTTCTGCTTTAAATTGAGACTGGATGGGTTCACTTCTCAAATGAAGAGGAAGGGAAATCCACAGAAGGGGGCCAAAACAAGGGAAATCTGTCTCTGTAGAGGTATCCAGATAGCGATTATACAGTTGTGGTGAACCTCGTGCCGACCCAATAAGAACTCCCACTGACTCCTCACTAATGAGTACAGTTCTGCCCTGCTCTAAGGAAGTCCTACATTTTAAGTATGTTGTATACAATATCTTGAGAAATAATTGGAAATATTCCAACTGTGTGTCATCATAATATTGTAATAGTATGTTCAAAGGTATACAAGAACAGCAGCAACAGAAAAAAATTAATAAATTAGATGTCGGTGAAACTTAGACATAGTGGGCCAAATATTGGGTTGGGCCAACCCTTAACCCTGGATATTCAATGCTGGAGTCATATGCTTAAAATCAAGGCAAAAAACAAACTTGTCACAGAGCCTTTTCAATATACATACCATCACTCTGGAACTCACTCCCAAAATACATAAGGACTATCAACGACCTTTGGAACTTCAGGAAAAACAAATACAGAATCCTCCCCTTTTCTCCCCTTACTGTCCCCTCATCCTTCAAAACATCCTAGGACAGCATAGCATTCAGTTCTTGATGTAAATTTACAATGTAATTTAAATCATTTTGTTTTGTTTGACCCTGTTAACATCACAGTTTAGCTCCCCTGTTCTATGTAAAGTTCTGTTTTGATTGTTCAATGTAAACTGCTTTGAATACAAGATAAAACGATATAAAAAAACTTGTTAAATAAATAAATAAATAATAAAATAAATAAATAAATATGCAGTCTCGGCATTGAATATTCAGGGATCGCCACAGACACCAGAAGCTGCAGTAGCTAACTGGGCAGCAGCAATATTGCATACTGCCCTGTTTGCTCCTGCGCCTTAAAGATAGGCGAATGTTTTCCTCGCCTATCTTTAAGGCGTAGATCGCTAATTGGGCAGCATGCAATATCGCTTCTGCCCGGCTAATGCTTGTCGCTGTCCATGCTCCACCCCAGAATGCCCCGATGCTCCGCCCCAGAATGCCACCATGCTAATCAGATAGCATCAGGGCACAGAGGGGAGTTAGGAGAGGATATTCAATGGCATAAACCATGTAAGTGCCGTTGAATATCCCCATTTAAAGCATTTGCACGGTTTACTGGGCTGTAAACTGTGTAAATGCCTTTTGAATATTGGGCCCAGTAATTTCTGAGAAAACACAAAATATGACCTGGACAGGATTAAATGGCACCCTTCACTAATACTTGGTTGCACAACCTTTGGCAATGACAAACATGGCAAGCCGACAAACATTTCTTGTAGCCATCTATAAGTTTCGTACATCTGTCTGCTGGTAGGTTCTCCCACTCTTCAACTGCGATTTGTTCCAGTCCATGAATGTTTCCAGGATTCCTTTTACCAATGGCAAATTTCAGATCCTTCCAAAGGTTTTCGATTGGACTGAGATCAGGACTTTTTAACCATTCTTTTGTACTTTTGGATGTATATTTTAGGTCACTGCCTTGCTGGAAAACCCATGACCTTCAACCTAGACCTAGTTTTCTGACACTAAGTAGCATACTTCATTCCAAAATACCTTGGTAGTCCTCTGGCTTCATGATTCCTTTAATACATTCCTGGCCTCCAGTTCCTGAGGCAACAAAACAACCCCGCAACATTATGGAATCTCCACCGTATTTAACTGTAGGAAGGGTGTTTTTTCCTTATAAGCTTCATTTCTCCATTGCTAAAGAGCTCAAGGTTGGTTTCATCTGTCCAAACAACATTTTTCCAGAAGGACTTTGGTTTCTCAAGGTGGGTTTGGGCAAAGATCAGGTGTGCCTTTTCATGTCTGTCTTTGAGCAGTGGAGTCCTCCTTGGCCTTCTCCCATGAAATCCTTCTTTGTTTAGTGCATGGCATATGGTGCGGGTTGAAACCACCACTTCAGATTGCTCCAGGTCAGGATGTCGTATGTGGTGTTTTTCCAATTGTTCGCACTAAACTTCGAAGACTCTTTGGATTCATTTTCCTTGTTCCAACATGTCCTGGGAGGTTCTTGACACTTCCATGAGCATAAAACTTCTTAATGACATTCTGAACTATAGACACAGGAATCTCAAGGTCTTTGGAGATGGCATTGTACCTCTGAAGTTTGATGTCTTAGTCAGCTCGTTTGTCTTCATTATTGTGAAAATGGAACAGGGAGTGAAAGTGGCCATTTTAAAAATTAGAGCCAACATTCATTAGTTGATTCAAATCATGTGAGTACTGACAATTGATCACAAGTGTGTCTAATTTTATTATAGTGGGAATGTGGTTCTTCTGTTCAAACTGATTTGAATTGTTTTTAAGGGCGCCAATAATCATGTCCTTACATATAAAAAAAGAGATAAACTAAATCTTTTCAACTAGCCCAATTATTTCACCTATATTTAATTTTTGTCGGATCGTTTACCCTGAGGGGGATCCTTCCCTCTCTCATAGCAAACCCTCCTTTTTTATCTTTTTTTAAAAAGAGCGCACTCACCCTTTTTTTCCACCGAGGCAAAATTACATAATAATCCTCAGTAAATCGAGAGAAAGATAGATCTAGAGTATATTCAGTGTATTCAACTTAACTTAGAGTCCACGATTCTCAGCCTTTAGCAATAGGACTTTCATCCATGATACTAGTGGGACAACCTGTTCAATTGCTGTCTCCCAACACTAACAGCGTAGTCCATTATAGTTATATAGCTGTGCAGTAGAATGCTGTGGTCCGCTAAATATGATGAATCCTTTGCTTATTCATCTTCCTATTTCTCGAATTCGCTCATTGCAAACAGATACCTCATAAAGACGCATGTGAAGATGTACACAATGCTGTGTTTCAGACCATGAAACTCCTGGTCCTTCTTCAAGCAAATTACGTCTTACTTCTTTCCATTAACCTATTCTACTTTAAAACCAGTCTCATTTTCATCATTAGAAAAAAAACGGGCTATCATTGGCTGTCATAGGGGTTCAGTCTATCAAGCTCCACCAATCCAAAGCAAGATTCAAACCAACAGGTGTTACTGATCATAAGCGGTAAATCCAAAATTGTTCCCTAGACTAACTTTTGTAACCGATCTCTGCCGCGTCTTTGTGCAGGAATGAAATCGATAATTCGCCACCGAAGATTCTGAAATGTATGATCAAGCTCCAGGCAATTTAAAGAATCTCTTAGGCAAGTGAAAATTAGGAAATTTGTAAGAGACACCACTGACTATGAAAAAGATCAGGTCTATACTTGGCGTCTCCAATATAAAGAAGATACCATGCCAAAACGAGTTACCGTTGAAGATACGGAAGAGGATGACAGTAATGATTCCATGGAGGATGGGCATAAGAATAAGAAAATCCGTGAAGGTAAAAATGTGGGTCAGTTTTTTTCGCGGGGCCGCCCTTACTCACGCCGCCCTCAATATCAATAACAGGGGGAAGGTCGCAGGGGGCCAATAACCTGCTCGTCTGTAAAGCAGCAGTGATAAATTTGACATCACAATCTCTCCCTTCTTCACAATTGGAGATTTTAAATCTAGGGCTCGCCTTTGTTCCAACTACGAGATATGATCCCTTCCGTATACAAATTGCCTTATATTGTTTTTTTTGTAAGATGCAGATTACTCATTTTTTTGCAACTAAACCACCTTTGGAAGTGGTGGATGACTCTGTATGCAGATTACGTTCAAAATGGATACCACCTGGTCCAACGGACCCGGCTATCCTTACTTTTCAAAACCTGGTTTTACAGGACTTAGAATTGTTGGAACAAATTCCTGCTTCACAGTTTTCTAATTTATCCACGGCGCAGTGGCGGGCTTTACAAGCCTTACAAGCACAATCTACAATTACTATTCATAGGGCTGACAAGGGGGGAGCTATAGTAATACAAGATAAAACATAATACATTCAAACAGTGTTGAGACATGTTTCGGATGTGAAATACTATCAATTATTGCCATCGGATCCATCTCCAGTTTTAAGTTCCACTATAAAACAATACACATTGCAGGCTAATTGGATTACACGACGTGAATTTGAATTTTTGAATAAAAAATTCCCTCTTATACCAACATTGTATATGGTACCTAAAATACATAAAGATTTAAGGAATCCTCCAGGCCGTCCAATAGTGTCCTGTAGAGGTTTTCTTTTGGAACTTCTTTCCCAATTTTGTGACTTTTTTTGCATCCTTTAATCCATCAGATTTGTCTTTTGTGAAAGATTCTTTTAATTTTCTCTCTAACATCCAACAGTCTTTGAATGTTTCAGCCATGTTTTTGGTAACGATGGATGTCAATGCTTTGTATAGTAACATAGATCAAGATGCAGCTTTAAATATGGTCAATAATTTGGCGTTACAAACACCAGCTCGATTACCAAAAGAATTCATTGTGCATATTTTGAAAATTGTACTGAAGAATAATTTTTTCCTGTTTGAGGATCAGTTTTATTTACAAGTGCATGGTATAGCGATGGGAGCTACTGTAGCCCCATCACTAGCTACTTTATACATGGCACAGTTTGAACTTGAGTTTCTCTATTCCTCTTACTGGTTTTCATTGATAGCACATTGGACTCGATATTTGGATGATATCTTTTTTCTTTTTTCTTTGGGTTGGCACGGAGAATCAACTCCAATTATTTTTTGATTGGATCAACACTTTAGATACTGATATACAATTTGTACCAAAATACAGTACATCTATAGAGTTTTTTATATAGTGATTTATAAAGATGGTTCCCCTTTGCAGTCAGTGCTCTACCGTAAACCAGTCCAGAGGAATACTCTGCTCCATTATCAAAGTTTTCATCCGGGACCCCTTCGTAGAGGTTTACCCATCGGGCAATTTTTCCATTTAAGGCGATTATGTTTGACCTTAGAACAGTTTAAACAACATGCTAAGGATCTTAAATTGATTGCCAGATAGAGGTTACCCATTGAACATAATTAAGAAAGCATATCGGAGGGCTCAGTTTAACCATCCAGAATGGTGGCCCGCAGAGTCCCTACAACATCATCATTTGCAATTGACAGAACGGTTGTCTTATGTAGGGGTTTTACCCTATATGCCTAATGCGGTATGAGTTATGAAGATAATGAAAAAACATCGGGAAATGCTATCTTTGTATTCATGTTTTAGGAAGAAAAAGAAGATATTCTACCGCAAATGGACAACCAAGGGGAAACAGCGGAAGTATGACCACGGCCTACCAGATGGCAATAAATATTCTTTATTAGGGACCCAAATAAAGAATATTTATTACCATCTGGTAGGCCGTGGTCATACTTCCGCTGTTTCCCCTTCATGTTTTAGGAAGTCATTAATGTTCGCTTTCCAGCATGGGCGTAACATGGCTAACTTACTAATTCATTCACGTCTAGACAGGTTGGAGAAGACACTAAGAGGACACTATAAATGCAGAGAATGTGAGTTTTGTGCCTCCACAATGGAAGGTTTAGAGTGGGAAGATGCTGCTACAAGGATTAAGATCACGTATCAATATTGTACTACATGTACAAGTAACCATGTGGTATACGTACTGTCCTGTCTCTGCCATAAGAATTATGTAGGTTGCACGTCTCGTCCCATGAAAAGGAGACTTTTGGAACATAGATCTAGAATAAGCAATAAAGTTTTATCAGCTCCAGTGGCTCAGTATAGTGAACAATTTAGATGTCAGTGAAGACGTACACAGGCCACCCAAGGATCTGAATGATAGTTACAAGAAGGGCTGGAAAGAGGTTAAATAAGGTTGGTGCCAGTATGGTACCCTGAAGCACACGGTAGAGAAGTGAGTGAGTCATGGAAGATGAAGTAGGACTAGCAGGGCCGGCCCGTCCATTGAGCGAGAATGTTTTTTGCACAGGGCCCCGCGTTTCAGGGGGCCCCGCGCAAAAAACATTCTTTTCTAAAAATAAAATTGAAAAAAAAAAAGAAAACCTGTCTGCTGCTGCTGTGGGGGCCGCCGCGGCAGAATCGAGCGTGCCGCGGGGCCCCCCTGTACCCGGCAGAGCTTCCCCTCCCTGTAGCAGCTCTCTCTCTGGAGCTGCAGTCAGACGCGCCGGCTTGCAGAGCGCGAAGGGAAGAGTTTCCCGTTCGCGACTCTGTTAAGCCCGCGGGGGCTGATGGGACTTCCCATCAGCCCCCGCGGGCTTAACAGAGCAGCGAGGGAAAAACTCTTCCCTCGCGCTCTGCAAGCCGGCGCGTCTGACTGCAGCTCAGAAGAGAGAACTGCTACTGGGAGGAGAGGCTGTGCCGGGTACAGGGGGCCCCGCGGCACGCTCGATTCTGCCGCGGCGGCCCCCACAGCAGCAGCAGACAGGTTTTCTTTTTTTTAAATTTTATTAGAGGGATATTACATGTTTATACAGATAATTACATGGGAAATACCCAGTGCCACAAAACAGCATGGAAAGTATCTCATTTAATGTCAGTAGAAAGGGGTGACATAACCCCATCAATCTTGAGGCCCAGAACTGCGGGGATGCCTCTGGTTTGTTCACAAGGAGGTACGGGGGGGGGGGCAGAAGGCGACCCTCAGCACTCCTCTGTACATGACATCACTTTTGCCCTTGGGGAGTGCTGCCAGGAGATCTTGGGTCCAGCCATGGAGAGTCAGGCCCAGGCAGCAAATTCAATCCTAGGAAGACCAGCTATGGGTGAACCGCCAGTTTTGGCAGTAGTGGATGAAGGTGCTGAGTGCAGCCTGACACAGTTCCTGCTCTGATGTCTTCTTCTCAATTGGCTGATGGTCCAGAGAAGGTTACCCTGTTGGATATCCCAAAGTTTTGAGTCCTCAGGTCTGAGAACACAATTGGTTAGACCTAAGCAGGTTAATCTTGAAACCATATGGCAGTGATTCCCAAACTGTGGGTCAGGATGCTAAATGGGGTCACATAATCAAAGTATGGGGTCACAGAAAGAGGACTGCTTCTCCTCTCCCTGTACCTCCACTGTGACCAGGGCTGGTGCTATGTGGTAAGCGGGGTAAGGGCAACAAGGGGGTGCTATCCTCTGAGGGACACCATTGCTAGATGTCCCCACCCCCCCCAAGCAGGGCTGGACCTGGACATGTATGGGCACAAGGGGCCCCACACACACCTGACCAGCTTCAGAGGGAGCCGGTAAGTTCCGAAGCCCGGTGCCCTGGTTCACCACTGCACACAGCTATGTTTTCCTTTGCTCCCATGGCTGTCAGAAGTTGCAGATATTGGTGCCACTGACTTCCTGGAAGTTAAACAGAGGCACTTCCTGTCTTGCGCAGGAGTGAATACTCTCTTTTGACTCTCTTCATTTGACCGTGTTTTTAGAAAAATCTGAATCAGAGCAAATTTTTACTGCTACTCTACTGATAATGGTGACCTTAGAGCCTGATCATGATTGGCTATTGAAATTGATTTTTAGGGTTTGAGATGATCTTTTCATGTGATTCTGTATAAGAGTTTTTCCTGATGTTTCTAAGCTTTCTCAAAGGCGGATGAAACAGTTTCTTTTAGTTAGGCATAGGATTTTTCAACTGGCGGGGAGGGTCTCTTTTTCCTTCACTACCCATATAAATGCTTAGTAAAATTGCAAGGGGTTCATTATACTTTTTTGGAACCTAGCCAGCTTACTATGTTTCTAACTTATGTGAAAAGCTTAATAAAAACGATTTGAAATAAGTCTTTGAAGATTGCAGATCAGGATATATCAGTATCTGTAACCTCTTCATAGGATGTTGGGGGTGTTGGTATCTGAAGCTTGATTAACTGCAGCATATTTACTGTTTATTTCCTTTGTTTTTAATTCCTTTGATTTGTTTTTCTTAAAATGTAATGTTTCTTTTATTTTGATTATTGGTAGATAACTTATCTTTTCTGTAATCAGAGCTTTTCTTGACATTATGTAAAAAATTTAAAAAATATAGAGCCTGAGTCCGAGAGCAGGGCCGGCCCGTCCATTGAGCGAGAATGTTTTTTGCACAGGGCCCCGCGTTTCAGGGGGCCCCGCGCAATAATCATTCTTTTCTAAAAATAAAATTGAAATGTGCATCATTAATGTCTGTGCTTTGTTTAGTACAAGAGGAAATTAATTTATAGTTTTATTTCTACATTGTTGTTGTACATTCCAAGTTTGGCTTTTAGGGTTCCCAGTTTAATTATTGTCTTCCTGTTTTTAAATTGTGATTCCTTGTTTGGTGATAGTCTATGTTCTGCATGTGTAACTGAGCTGAGGTATTCTGTTTATGTAATTCCTATTTGACATTGTCACTTGTTCTCTTTCCCCAGTAGATCATGTATTGTTATTCTCTGAAATGTATTGGTTTAATATTTGCAGTGTTGCCTTTTGATAGGTAGTGTATGGTGCTTTATGAGTCCTGGTAGTGCTGTTGGGATACGGTGGGTTTGCTATGGGTTCTAAATGGGCAGTGTTTGTTGTAGTTCCTAATGTGCCTGGCGGTTGGCACTGGATTATAGTAATGTAGAAATCTTTGTCTTTTTTTATCCATACACTCATGAAGAGGCATGTTTACTAAAAGTTAGTGTATGGTAACATTATGCAAATATTTATGCAAATGAGGCCCCTTATGCAAATGAGGCCCCGCACCGAGTCTCCGCACATGGCCCCGCGCCCCCCTTGGGCCGCCCCTGAGGACTAGTAACCATAAAAGTGTAATTTTGCAAATAAGAAGTGAACCAAGAGAGAACAGTATCAGTGATACTTACGGGGATCATTTTAAAAGCCTTAGTTGTGATGTAGATGTCCAAAGACATGAAGATGAGCATGTAGATGTCACCAGTGCAGTGATGTCCAAGCAAGCAGAAAGCATGACGGAGGTGAATTGGACATCGACCTCCCTGTTCTATTTCAGAAACATCTGCAGGCATGTCCAAGTTTAGACCTGCTCCAGGCAGGAATAGGAATCTGGAAAGTGCTTGTTTTGGCCTTAAAACAGCCAGAAAGTATAGAAAAGATGAACAGTTAAGTGATTAGCCTAAGATTACAAAGACCCACACCTAGCCCAGTTACCCTGCTCCTAGCCCAGTGCTCTAACCATTAAGCTATTAGATATCCCTCTTCTGAAATGCCTTTCTGGGGATGGTTATGCAGACATCTCCATAGACATTCATATCGGTTATATCCATGTTTGTGAATTATGCCTGAACTTGCACATGCCTGCTTTTTTTTCCAGATGTTTTGGTTTAGAATATAAGAACATAAGATATGCCATACTGGGTCAGACCAAGGTCCATCAAGCCTTCTCTCTGAGACTGACTTCTCAATCTCCTGGACCGCTTTTCCTCGAGCTCAAACTCCAACTCTGGCTGCAGCCCTGAATGCTGAACTCCAGCCTTTTCCTCCAGATGCTTGAACTCCCTGAGCCTGAGCCCTCGCCTGAGCTCCTTAGGCCTGAGTTCCTCGGATCTGACCTCCCTCTGTGTGATTTCCCACCTGGTTTTATCTCTCTGCTCATCAGACGTAGAACGTGACTCTGGCTCCAGGTGAGCCTGATTGGGACCCTGAATTCTTACTGCATCACTAAGGCCATGAGGAAAGTTTGTTTCTCCTTTCCCTGCCTTTCTGCATTGTGTATGCTGCAACTGTACGTGTGGCTGTAAGGTAAGCTCTTCTTTTATTTTACTCTTTAATATCTCAGGGTCTGTGCTATCTAACTCATGACAGGTAAGCTCTTCTTTTATATTACTCTTTAATGTTTCAGGCTTAGTGCTGTCTAGCTCCTGATAAGTAAGCTCTTCCCTTGCATTACTCTTTAATATTTCTGGCTTAGTGCTGTCTACCTCATGACAACGCATACCTCCAAACCTCCAAGCCCAGCACTCCCCTGCATACTCCTCTCCAGTCTTTGCTTACTTACATCCACTCCTCCTTTTCCTATTGTTCCATTCTCATTCACTATTCCATCCCTGTCTTGTTTTCTCAAATACGTTCTCCTCTCTCAATCTCCACCACTCCTCTACATTCAAAACTTAGGTCTACCCCTAAACTCCCACTAATAAATCTTATTTTCTTACTAGCTTACATTTCCCTTTAATAACTATAGGCACCTCTCCTTTCATTTAAACTGAAGTCCTTTACCACCAGCACTTTTGTTCCCCTGAAAATGGAAAAAAATAAAACTGTCAGTGGTTCCCTCTCACCTCTATTCTTCCTCATTAATCCATCTCTCTCTCTAAACCCTTTGGGCCCGATTTTCAGCTGGGCGGTGCTATGTGCCATGTCGGCGGATAGCCCGCTCCCCTTCGGCCTAACCCAGATTTTCAATGCCAGGCTCATATGTGGCCACGGCATTGAAAATCCATTTATCACCGTAAACCCTGGAAGCCACAGAAGCTAGCTGGGTAGCATCGATTTTTGATGCTACCTGCTTAGCCCCTGCCCCTGAATGATAGGCAAAGAAAAAACTCGCCTATCTTTGAGGCGCAGAGGGCTAAGCTGATAGCATCGAAAATCAGTGCTTTATAGTTAGCCCTTTCCTCCGCTCCCGCTCCACCCGGAACGCTCCTATCATGCCCCGATGCTTACCGCATAGCATCTGAGCACGTTAGGGACTTCTCCAGGATTTTCAAAAGGCACTACCTGTGTAGGTGCCCCTCGAAAATCCCGGATAAACATAGAAACATAGAAATATGACAACAGAAAAAGACCACATGGCCTATCTAGTCTGTCCTTCCATATCAACAACTACAACAGTCCCCTTTTTTCCATTAGAGATCCTCTGTGACCCATGCTTTTTTGAATTCAATTACTGTCCTCATCTCTACCACCTCCACTGGGAGACTATTCCACGGATCCACCACTCCGTAAAGAAATATTTCTGCACATCACTCCTGAATCTATCCCCCTTCACCCTCATCCCATGTCCCCTCATAGCAGAACTTGCTTTCAATTGAAAGAGGCTCTCCCCCTGAACATTTATGCCATGGAGGTATTTAAACGTCTTAATCATATCACCTCTATCCTGCCTTTCCTCTAAGGTGTACATATTACGATCCTTAAGTCTGTCCTCATATGCTTTATAACGAAGACCACTAACCATTTTAATAGCCAACCTCTGCACCGACTCCATCCTGTTTATATCCTTTTGAAGGTGCGGTCTCCAGAATTGCACACTATACTCCAAATGAGGTCGCACCAAAGACATAGAGAGGAATTATCACCTCCTTTCTTCTGCTGGCCATTCCTCTCCCTATGCATCCAAGCATCCTTCTAGCTTTCGCCTTTGCCTTTTCTACCTGTTTAGCTACTTTAAGATCATCAGACACAATCACGCCTAGATCCCGCTCTTCTTTAGTGGACAAAAGTACTTCACCCCCTATACTATATTGCTCCCTTGGATTGCTGCAGCCCAAATGCATGACCTTGCATTTTTTAACATTAAATCTCAGCTGCCAAATTCTAGACCATTCTTTAACCCTGGAATTACCAAGATTTTTTGCACACACTGAATACCGTTGGGGTCATAAATGACCCCACGACGAATTTTAATTGTTAACTATGAAAAATGTAAACTAAACAGACAAAATATTATTCTGAATTATTTATTATATGAAGGTTAAATGTTTTGAAATTGAATGCTTTATCATAAAATTACATGAAGAAGAGTTGCCATGAAAGCAGTTTTTGCATGCACTTGATGAACACAGTAAAGTACTACAGTCATTTGCATGAGACACAGACAATTTCTGAATGTTCTTTGCAAACACTGCGCTTGCAGGAGCTGCAAACTATGTTGCTTTTCTTGTCTTTTTCTCTGGAACAGCAGTGACACCTTGCCCTTTTCTTTGGGATCCCGACATTGCAAACAGCATCAGTGGCTTCTTCAATGCTGGAAGAAGTCTCGCTGCAATTACTCTGAAGCAGCTGCTTTCCTAATTCCAAGAGCAATAGATGACGTCTGTGCTTTGACTTGGACTGCCATTCTGGATTTAGTGACATCCAAATAATGAAGGCGTTCAAAGCACTGATGTCCAGCATGTTCTAGAAGATTGTCACTGGCCAGTGTCTTGTCATTCGTTTTGTGGTATACGTGCACAACATTTGATCTGCCGTATCTACTCCACCTTTACTAGAATTATAGTCCATGATCATGCGTGGTTTTTTTGTCTGGACGTGTGTTATCTACTTCTTCTTGATCATGCCAACTGCTCAGAAGAACAACCACTTTTCCTTTCTTCGGGCAATAGGAAACCAGAGTGGCGTCATCACGAAAGGCAAACAGTGAAGTGAATACCTCTCGGCCCTTTGTTGTTACAAATTCTGGAGGTAATTCTTTTCTGTTCTTTCGAATTGTCCCCAAAAGTGTCATTTGTTTTTCTAGCAATTTCCATGACAGGGATAAACTGCAGAAGAAATTGTCAACAGTAACATTTCTGCCAGATCGCGTCAATCCTTCACTGAGTTGCAGCACAGCCCTTTCACCCTGATTCTGTTCCCTGTTTTGTCCGAGTTCCCTTCCTGTATATACTTGAAGACGCAAAACATATGACGTTGCACTGCCACACAACATCCATAGCTTTATGCCATATTTCCCAGGTTTGCTGGGAATATATTGTCTGAACGGAACACGGCCACGAAATGTAAGTAGTTGCTCATCCACGGTAACATTTTCACCAGGAACAAAGGCGTCACTTAAGAGTTGTTTCCCAGGTATCAAAAACGTGTCTGATTGGAGCAAGCTTATCCACGCCTCGTTCACGTCTGTTGGTTGCATCATCAAATCTGAGAGCACAAGAAATTTGCTGAAAACGGTTATGGGCCATATTTTTTCCAAAAACAGAACGGCCATCTTCAAGGTTCCACAACTGAACTATGGATTCATTTTGTGACTTGTACACGCCTGAGAGGATCAGAAGTCCAAGAAAATGTTGAAATTCTCTGTCTGTCAAATCTTTCCAGGTGTCGTCATAAATGTGTCTTCCTTGTTTGCTCGTCCACATCATGATTTCATTCAATAAGTTCTTCCTCATGAACAAGTGGAATGCTGCGAGAGGGCCATCAACATTTCGTACAGCATACCTTGTAGGACCTTGTTGTACGGGCATGACATTAGCTCTGGTGTATCTTCCAGCAGCTTGCTTTATAGGTTTCTTGTTCCATGATGTGGCATCCTTAGATACATAGGCTTCAATGGCAACATTTGTGCTTATAGTTGATGACCTCTTAGCTCCTCTACGACCACAACTAAGATTCCTCACAGATGATACTGACACCGAGGACTCCTGCCTTCTTCTCCGTCCAGCACAGCCTCGACCTTTGCCTCGACCTGTAACTTGACTCTTTGCTGCAGGCGATGTTACCGGCTCAACATCAGTCTCAAATTCACATGGCGACCAACTGCTGTCGCCATCTGAATCATGACTGTCATCATCAGATTTATCGCCCGAACATGGCTGATATGCTTCTTCGCTTGCTGAATATGCTGCATCATCAGACGACTCGAAGCCATCACTGTCAGCATCTCGTTGCAATATTTCTCTTACTTGGGCAGCTGAATACTTTTGTTTTGACATCATAAACAATAACCTAAAATAAATAAACAAAGATAAAGTTGAATAAAAAGCAAAGCAGTTTTACGATAGGTATAAAATAATCGTGATGAACGAGCTGAAAGCCTTTAGATTTCATCGGAAATAATGAGAGAACGTATGATATCAATTACAGAAAATGTGTAATTTTCATAAAATAAGAGTACAAAAAATAAATGATAATTAATGATAAATATCTTTGTCAGATCAAAAAAATTCACAAAACTGCAAATTGTATCACGATCCAAACCGGACGTAAGCAACTGGGGTCAAAAATGACCCCACTGGTACTCTGTGCTGCAATTCATCACTAGCGTCACCTAGCGGATGAAAATTATTCCTCTCATGGCGCAATATATTTATTTATTTATTTATTTAAACAAGAACTTATATACTGCAGCTTCCATAGATCAGTTGCGGTTCACAGATAACAGTAGTCAACAAAACGTAGTTTGTTTTACATATAACATCAGATAACTATAAGCAATATAAAGTAAACAGAATAAAGTTAAACTGAATATAAAGAGAATATTGACATTTGAAAAGTCATAAAAAGATTGCAGTCTTGAACAACTCCGGGAACAGCAGGAATTTAGTCCTCACATATGGGTATCGTCGTTACCGATGGAGCCTGCACGGGAATGCTCTCCAGCGTCCAATAAAAATGCTTTTGGGAGCATCCCTCAGCACATGCGCACTGCCTTCCCACTTTTCCAACTGTCCCTCTTCAGTTAAGTTTGTAGCTGAGTGAAAGGATAGAAGGAGAGAGGAAAGAGACAAAGAGAGAGAGAGAGAGACAACTCCTAGGGGAGGTGGGTGGGTTGTGAAGACTAAATTCCTGCTGTTCCCGGAGATCACCTGTTACAGGTGAGTAACTACGTTATCTCCAGGAACAAGCAGGAATGTAGTCCTCACATATGGGGACTCCCTAGCTGAAGATGCCAGGGAGATAACCCCAGGAAGGTGCCACCGTCGAAGGTGAGAATCCTTCCTCCCATGGATCTCTGGCATCCCACCAGGGTTGGTGGGTAGGAGTTGGCTTAAGTTTGAAAGAGATTTTGAAGAACAGCTTGGCCAAAGAAGGCATCCCGACGGAAGGCTTTATCTAGGCAGTAGTGGGCTGTGAAGTTGTGTACCGAAGCCCAGGTGGCTGCTCAACAAATGTCATCGATAGACACAGAGTGGAGATTAGCCATAGAAGCTGCCATGGCTCTCACATTGTGGGCTGTGACATGGTCCTGAAGAGGAAGACCCTTACTCTCATAAGTAAAGGATATGCATTGGGCAATCCATTTAGATAAAGTTATTTTGGAGACTGGAAGTCCCAAATGACTAGGGTCAAAAGCTACAAAAGGTTCAGAGGACTTTCTATGTTGCTGTGTTCTTTAAATGTAAAAGGCTAAGGCCCTTTTACAATCCAAAGTATGAAGGGTTCTTTCTGCATTAGAGGCGTGAGGCCTCAGAAAAAATACAGGAAGATAAATTGATTGGTTTAAGTGAAAAGGCAAAACCACCTTTGTCATAAAGTGTGGGTGAGTTCGAAGAACAACCTTATCATGATGAAATCTAGTATAAGGAGGATCAGCCACTAAAGCTTGTAGTTCACTAATGCGACAGGCAGAGGTGATTGCAATCAGGAAGATGACCTTCCAAGTTAAAAATGTAAGGGCTGTAGTGGCTAAAGGTTCAAAAGGCAGCCTCATGAGCTGCCCGAGAACTAGATTTAGATCCCATGCTACCGGTGGTGGCTTGATGGGAGGTTTAGTTAATAAAAGGCCTCTCATAAATCTTGATAGGAGTGGATGAGAAGGAATTGGTTGTCCATTTAGAGGCTTATAAGAAGCTGCAATTGCACTAAGATGGACTCTTACCGAATTGGTCTTTAAGCCAGAATTCGATAAGTGAAGGAGATACTCTAGTATCGATTCTAAGGGTATGACCAGGGGGTTTAATCCCTTCTTGGAGCACCATATAGTATAACGTTTCCACTTGAAGGCATAAGATCTTCTTGTGGAAAGTTTCCAAGAAGCCTGAAGGATATCTTTTACCTGCTGGGACAGGTTGAAATCCTGGAGGTCTACGCCTTCAACAACCAGGCCATGAGGTGCAGGGACTGGGGATTCGGGTGCCATAGCATCCCGTTCTCCTGGGAAAGGAGATCTAGAGCATGCCCTAACTCCAGAGGTGGCGCTTGAGAGAGATGTAGAAGCAGGGAATACCACGTTTGGCGTGGCCATCGTGGTGCTATGAGAATCATGCGAACCCTGTCTCTCTGAAGTTTGAAGAGTGTTTTGGGGATGAGGGGAATGCGTGGGAAGGCATAAAGGAAGTCCTGACCCCAGTGAAGGAGGAAGGCATCCCCTGCCTGACAGTTGTGCGCCGGAATCCTGGAACAGAACCGGGGAAATTTGGCATTCAGTGGACTTGCAAAGAGGTCTATGTCTGGAGTGCCCCAGAGATGAAATATCTTTGCCACCTGGTCTAGGTGGAGTGACCACTCGTGAGGTAGCAGTACTCGATTGAGTTTGTCTGCCCAAAGGTTTTGAATGCCTGGAAGATATACCACTAAAAGGTGAATATGATGCTCTCTGGCGAGGGCCCATAGTCGTAAAGCTTTGTTGCATAGCGACAGAGAGGCTGTCCCACCCTGCTTGTTCACATAGAACATGGCTACCTGATTGTCCGTCTGGACTAGGACTGTCTTGTAGCTGAGCTGGGCGTGGAACACTCAAAGAGCTAAATAAATTGCTCTTAACTCCAGGAGGTTTATGTGTAAACCAACCTCCTGTGGAGTCCAGGTTGATATAGTGTATCTGGATTTTCAGAAAGCTTTTGACAAGGTCCCCCATCAGAGACTTTTGGCAAAGCTAAAAAGTCATGGGATAGGAGGCAGTGTACTATTGTGGATCGGGAACTGGTTAAAAGATAGAAAGCAGAGAGTAGGGCTAAATGGCCAATATTCCCAATGGAAAAAGGTGAATAGTGGAGTACCCCAGGGATCTGTACTGGGTCCGCTGCTTTTTGACATATTCATAAATGACCTGGAAAAGGGAATAACGAGTGAGGTTATCAAATTTGCAGATGACACAAAACTGTTTAAAGCTGTTAAAACCCAAGAGGAAAGTGGAAAACTGCAGGAGGACCTGGATAAATTGGAAGACTGGGCATCCAAATGGCAAATGAAATTTAATGTGGACAAGTGCAAAGTCATGCACCTAGGAAAGAACAACCCACACTATAGTTACTCAATGCAAGGCTCCACATTAGAAGCCACCACCCAGGAAAAAGATTTAGGAGTCATCGTGGATAACATGTTAAAACCCTCCGCCCAGTGTGCAGCGGCGGCCAAGAAAGCAAACAGAATGCTAGGTATCATAAGGAAAGGGATGGAGAATAAAACAAAGGATATTATAATGCCTCTGTATCGCTCCATGGTACGACCGCACCTTGAATATTGTGTGCAATTCTGGTCACCGTATCTTAAAAAGGACATAGCGTTATTAGAAAAAGTACAGAGAAGAGCCACCAAATTGGTGAAGGGGATGGAAGGCTACTCCTATGAAGAGAGGCTAAAAAGGTTAGGGCTCTTTAGCCTGGAAAAGAGACGGCTGAGGGGAGATATGATAGAGGTCTATAAATTAATGAATGGAGTGGAACAGATAAACGTGGATCAATTGTTTACGCTATCAGAATATAGAAAGACTAGGGGACATGTAATGAAGCTACAGGGTAAACTATTTAAGACAAATAAGAGAAAATATTTTTTCACTCAACGTGTAATCAAACTCTGGAATCTGTTACCGGAGGATGTGGTAAGGGCTGATAGTATAGCTGGGTTTAAAAAAGGTTTGGACAAGTTCCTGGAGGAAAGGTCCATAAACCACTATTAAAAAGGGACCCAGGATATCAATGCTTGACCCAGTACAAGCATTGTGGAACTTGTGTCTTTTGGGGAAACTGCTAGGTACGTATGACCTAGATTGGCCACTGTTGGAAACAGGATACTGGGCTTGATGGACCTCGGTCTGACCCAGTATGGCATGTCTTATGTTCTTATGTTCTTATGCCCTGGGTAGAGAGATGATTCAGGTTGCTCCCCAACCCACCTGTGATGCATCTGTTGTTAGGGTGGCCTGAAAGAGGGGTTGATGGAAAGGAGACCCTACTGTCACATTTTCTAATGACTGCTAACATTGGAGGGACAAAATTAGTCGTTGAGAGATTGTTATTTTGTCCAAGAAATGACCCATGGCCTGTGTCCACTGTGTGGAGAGGGTCCACTGAGGTGCTCGCATGTGGAGGCAGTAGCTCCCGAGCAGTGAGGGAAGATTTGGCTACTGCTTGGAAAGCTAACTGCATTATGCGAAGACACCGGGCTTGAGGAAGGAAAGCCCTTGCCTGTCTGGTATCCAGACAGGCTCCTATGAATTCTAGGCATTGGGAAGGAACTAGTTGAGATTTCGGGAAGTTTATTACCAATCCCAAGTATTGGAGGATTCGCATTGTACGAGACAGTGCAGTGCTGGCCTCTGTCACTGTGGAGGCACGGATGAACCAGTCGTCTAAGTAGTGGAAGACAAAGATCCCCAGGGTTCGTAGAAATGCAGCTACTACTGCCATGCATTTCGTGAATACCCTTGGTGCTGAAGCCAGACCAAAAGGAAGAACCCTGTACAGGAAATGTCTTCCCCTGAAAAGGAAACGTAAAAATTTCCTTTGATCTGGATGGATAAGAATGTGAGTGTATGCATCCTTTAAGTCTAGAGAGCAAAGCCAGTCCTGGCTTTGAAGGTATGGCAGAAGAGTTCCCAGAGAAATCATCTTGAATTTTTCTCGAAACAGATATTTGTTCAATTCTCTGAGGTCTAGAATGGGTCTGTGTCCCCCTGTTTTCTTTGGGATAAGAAAATAGGGGGAGTAGAACCCTGCACCCTGTTGAAGAATGGGTACTTCCTCTATTGCCCCTTGGGCAAGAAGTGTGGAGACCTCGTGATCTAGCAGAATATCTACAGAGGTTTCTGAATTGAACTGCTTTAGAACTGTAGGAGGGGGTAAGCTGTGAAAATGAAGTTTGTACCCCTCCCCTACAATGGACAAAGTCCAATCTTCTGCTGTTATCTGATGCCATCTGTTGACAAAGTGGCATAACCTGCCAGGAATATTGGGGGGTTGAGGACCCCTCAGAGGCAGGAAGGCAAAGCTCTCTAGGAAGGAGTCAAAGCCCTTGAGGGGGCTGAACCTGGAGAGCTGTTTGGGCTCTCGGGCCTTTTGGTTTCTTTTATTGTCTAGTTTGACCCTTTTGGGCAACCTGACCTGGAGCTTGAGCCTGATGGGTATAGGAAGGATAAAACTTCCTCTTTTTGCTAAAAGAGGGTTTTTTTTATAAGGCTTTCTTTTGGCTGGAGTGGCTGTAGACTTTGACAATCTATCTCAGGTAGAATTGTCAGCATCTAACTCGTTAGCCTTCTCCTGCCAGTTCTTGCCGAAGAGATTTTCTCCCGTGCAAGGAATGTTGCCTAACTTGTCCTGTACCAAAGTCTCCAAGTCTGATGCCTGTAGCCAGGCAATCCGTCATGCACCAATGGCAATAGCAGAAGTTCTGCTGATGCATTCAAAGCAGTCAAAGGCTGCACAATTGACAAACTTGGAGACATCCTGAGCATGCTTAACCAGAGTAATGGGAGAAATGGGCTCATAAGTTCCAAGTCTCCTATGATTTCTATGAGGAACATTCCCATATATAGGATATATGAGCTGATCTTAGCTGAAAGCATGGAAGCTTGAAAAGTTCTGCGTCCAAAAGCATCCAGAGTCCTGCATTCACGACCTGGAGGATTGGATGCATGTCTTTTAGCACTTTTCATCCTACGCATGGCTGATTCCACTACCACTGAATGGTGTAGCAGCTGAATTTTCTGAAATCCAGGACATGGTGGGACTTAATACATAGTATCAAGTCTCCTAGAGTGAGGAGAAGTAGTCAGAGGTGTCTCCCACATTCTGAGCATCATGTTATGCAGAATTTCATGGATAGGCAGTGTAGCTGCCTCCTTAGGAGCTTTAGGATATTGGAGGATTTCCAATTCCTTTGCTCTGGGTTCCTCCTCAGGAGCTACTGTGATTGAAAGACCTTTAGCCATATCACGGGTGAAATCCTGAAATGACATGTCCTCTGGAAGTGACATTCTGCGTTGGGGAAAATAGGGATCTTCTAAGAGAAACCCTCTAGTACCAGCAGAATTGTCAGTCTTCGGAATCGGAGGACTCGAAGTATTCCTGACTCCGATGCTCCTGCAAAGCACGATCCCGGTACCGATCGAAGTTGGTACCGAGGTGACCCGGTACCACTTTATCCACTCCAGCCAGAGGTGGAATAGGAAGAGTTACTACCGGGGCCGGTACCATCGGTACCAGCATCGTCGGCGTCGGTACTGGTGTCGGTACCAGCATCAGTGTCGATGTCAGCACCGGTGCCCTTGGGACCACCGGTACCGCAGCTGAGAGAAGAGCTGCGATACTGCGTTCGATAGCAAGAAATCTCTGGTCTATCGACGCTGCCAATGCCTGGGTGTCGGTACCAGTAAGAACGGCCGGAACCCCTGAGCATGGCACAGGTAGTTCTTGCGAGGTTGAAGCCTTGAGAACATCCTGAAGCCCCATCGATGCTTTGGAATCCGAAGCCTCCCGCCAGGGCTGTTTTGCCGGTGTGATTCCCTCAAGGGCAATGCTAATGGCCTCTCAATGCTTAGCAGGAGAGCTACCCTTTGAGGACCGGCTTTTGTGTTTAGTTACCTGAGATCCATGGGAGGAAGAAGAGGCCCTTGACGATGTCGATGCAATGGATCTGCCATCTGAAGAGAAGAGGGTACCGAGCTTTGTGGCCCTCTTTCTCTTTTAGTCATCCCCATGCAGGAGAGACATTCAGTTGGAGAATGATCAGGTCCTAAATATTTTAGACACCAATCATGGCTGTCAGTGACGGAAATGGTACCGCCACATTTAGTACATTTTTTAAAACCACTAGTTGGCTTTTCCATGATTTTGGACAAATGGGGCCTAATGCCCAAAATGGCGCCTAGCACCAAAACAGGAAAGTTTCTGAAAAGAAACAGTGAAAGTTTAGGTGTTTTGTTTTTTTTGTAGGAAAAGAAAAGAAAAGAACCGGCGGTACCGGTAGGCGTCGTGCGGTAGGCAAATGCGACCACAAAAAAAGAATTTTAAAGACGGAATTTTCTGCGGTGACAGGGAATAGGTCCTGTTGGCTCCGCGGAAAATGAAGAACTGAAGAGGGACAGTTGGAAAGGCGGGAAGGCAGCGCGCATGTGATAAGGGATGCTCCCAAAAGCGTTCTTATTGGACGCTGGGGAGCGTTCCCGCGCAGGCTCCGTCTGTACCGACGATACCCATATGTGAGGACTACATTCCTGCTTGTTCCTGGAGATACTTGCAATGGGGTCACTTTTGACCCCATCGGTACTCCCAAGGTTAAGCTTAGCTAGATCCCTCCTCATGCTATCTACACCTTCCTGGGTGTCTACACTATTGCAGATTTTGGTATCATCCTGCAAACAGGCAAACCTTACCCGACAGCACTTCCGCTATATCATTAACAAAGATGTTAAAAAGAATCGGACCAAGGACAGATCCCTGGGGCACACCACTGGTAACATCCTTCTCCTCAGAGTGAGATCCATTTACCTGTACCCTTTGTCACCTCCCACTCAACCAATTTCTAACCCAAGCAGTAACTTTAGGGTCCATCCCTAGGGTGCTTAGTTTGTTTATAAGTCGCCTGTGAGGAACGGTGTCAAAGGCTTTACTGAAATCTAAATACACCACATCTAGGGCGCTCCCTCAGTCCAACTCCCTGGTCACCTAGTCAAGGAAATTAATCAGATTTGTCTGAGAAGACCTGCCTCTAGTGAATCCATGCTGCCTCAGATCCTGTAATCCGCTGGACTCCAGAAACTGCACTATTTTTTCTTTCAGCAGCGCTTCCAATAATTTGCTTACCACCGAAGTTAAACTAATCGGCCTGTAGTTCTCAACCACATCCTTCCTTCCACTTTTGTGTAAAGAGACCACATGTGCCTCTCTCCAGTCCTTTGGCACCACTTTCAACTCCGAGGCATTGAAAAGGTCAGTCAATGGAACTGCTAGAACGTCCCCAAGTTCCCTCAGTATTCTAGAGTGTATCCCATCCAGTCCCATCGCTTTGTCTACTTTAAGTTTAGCTAGTTTCTCACGAATACAGTCTTCTGAAAATTGTTCAAGATGCCCCTCGCTTCTGTTCCTGTTTGTGGGTGTTTTCTGAGGTCCTGCTCCTAGTTTTTCATCTGTGAAAACAGAACAGAAATGTTTGTTAAGCAATTCCGCTTTATCCTCATCAGCTTCTACATATTCCTCTCCTTCACCTTTGAGTCTGACAATACCACTTTTACCCTTCTCACTAACATATCTGAAAAATGTCTTATCCCCCCCATTTTACTGCATTGGCTATTTCCTCCTCTTTTTGAATCTTTGCTTTCCTGACTACTTTGCTAGCTGCTCAGGTTTTTCCAAATATAGATGCCTGTCTTCCTCTCTCTATGATCTCTTGTATTTCATGATGGCCTCCCTCTTTTTCTTCACTTTTTTAGCTACTTCTTTCGAAAACCAAGAGTGGTCTCCTTTTCCTTTTACCTTTATTTAGCATTTTAACAAAAAGGTTGGTTGCCCTTAAAATACCCCCTTTCAGTTTTGCCCACTGTTTTTCTACATCCCCCAGCTGTTCCCATCCCGCTAACGACTCCCTGAGGTATTGGCCCATCTTGGCAAAGTTAGTTTTCCTGAAGTCTAAGACCCTCGCTTTAGAATGGATTTAAACAGCCCTAATCCTAATATTGAACCACGCCATCTGGTGATCACTGGATGCAAAATGATCTCCCACTATAACATCATAAACACTTTCACCATTGGTAAGCACCAAGTCCAGTATGACCCCTTCACGTGTAGGTTCCATTATCAGTTGCCTGAATAGTTCTCCCTGTAGAGAATCCAGGATCTCCTTACTTCTAGATGATGCTGCAGCAGGAATGTGCCAATCAACATCTGGCTTATTGAAATCCCCTATCAGTAGCACTTTCCCTTTCCTGGCAATGCTGCATATGTCTTCAATTAACTCTCTGTCCACCTCTTCCTCCTATGAGGGAGGTCTGTATATCATGCCAATGCAAATAAATCTTTCTTTCGCTCTTTCTAGTTTAACCCACAGTGCCACCTCTCTCTCTTTTAAGCTCTGAAGTTCCAAAGCTTTAATATTATTTTTTACATATAGTGCCACTCCTCCTCCCCTTCTTCCTAGCCTGTCCTTTCTGAAGAAAGTATAATCTGGTATAGTTACATCTCAGTCATGGTTTTCTGTGAGCCATGTTTCTGTAACTGCCACTAAATCCAAGTCAGCCTCTCCCATTAAAGCTTCAACATCTGGGATCTTATTTCCCATGCTACGGGCATTTATGCACACCGCTTTCCATATGTTGTTCCTTTTATCCATTTCTATAAAGGTATTTGTTTCCCTTTTCTGGGGGCTTTCTTCACCCATCCCCAACGAATCTAGTTTAAAGCCCTCTTCAGTAGATTAGCCAGTCTGCTACTGAAGACATGCCGACTTTTCTTGGACAGATGGATGCCATATCTGCTCTGCAACCCTTGGATCATCATCCCATGGTCCAGGAAACCAAAACGCTCTCGATGACACCATCCACAGCACCATGCATTCATCTCCAGGATACGAGCTTCTCTGCTTTGGCCTTTACCTTCAACAGGGAGGATTGAAGAGAATACCACCTGCGCACTTATCTGCTGCATCCTCTGTCCCAGAGCCATGAAGTCACTTTTGATATGCTCAGAGGGATACCTGGCAGTATTATTTGTGCCAACATGGATTAGCAACATTGTTGAGACTCATCAAGCTCACTGACTATTACCCAAACTTTCCATAACATCTCGGATTTTGGCACTTGGCAGACAGCATACCTCTCTGGACATTAAGTCCGGTCAGCAGATGGATGTCTCATTACCCCTCAGAAGAGAGTCACCAACCACCACTACCTTTGCTTCCCTGTGGTCACTGATTCTGCAACTTTAGGGTGCTCCAGCTCTGGTTCTTCCCTTTCCAGGGATGCTTTCACCTCCTCCACTTCCATGGCTGCATAATGGTTCTTCAATTCAACGGCTGGAGAAGTTGGATTGGTGATTCTGCAGGCCCTGGTGACTTGTGTCCAACCTTCATCATTCTGTAGGCTCCCATCTTCACCTCTGCTGGAGAGCTTGGATATTGCAAGAAGCATCTCATCAATGCACTTCTCACTGTCTTGAATGCACCTCCTCTCCGAGTTCCTCCACTTGTTTCCTGAGAGATTCTGCCTGCAGGCATCATGTACATGGAACTGGTCCTTCAACTGGCATTGGGACCTCTATCTGGACAGATGCAGAAGCTGTAACTGGGACAACAGCTTTGGCGATGTGATTTTTCCCAGCTATTGTTTAGTCGGTGGAGCTCAGGTATCTGTTAAAGCAAAAGAGAGAGACCTACCAAAGTATCTGCTGGTTTACCAGCTTTGCTTGAAATGTATAGCCCCTGTTAGGAATGCATAATACGCTGAGTGTGGGGACATCAGGGCCATTAGCTGGGTAGACCAGGCTGCGGTACTTTCAGCAAGGGCCCATGTTTCTCGATATTAGTTTGTGCATGTTGCACCTGCAGCATCCCAGTCACTGATTCCAGAATCACGGCTGCATCCATATTCACAGTTGTGGAACTGGGTTTCTATCAGCCCTGTTTTTGATTTGGTCGTGCCCACGGGTCAGACGTACATGTTCTGGGAATGGACTCAGTCTCCCTTTTGAAAGTTAAAAAGGTAGTACTTGGGATTTCCTTGCCATCCTTCTTCCGTTTATTAAATCAAATCAGATCACGCTATGATCACTATTACCAAGTGGCCCTAAAACACTTCTCTTGCACCAGATCCTGTGTTCCACTAAGGACTGGGTTCAAAATAGCTCCCCCTCTTGCCAGTTCATTAACTAGCTGCTCTAAGAAGCAGTCATTTATTTCATCTAGAATTTTGGGGTATATTTACTAATCAGCGGTAGTGGCTTTCATGCGATACATGGGGCTGCGGCTCCGATATCGCATGGAAGCTGCTACCGCTGATTAGTAAGCATACCCCTTTATCTCCCTAGCATGTCCTGCTGTGACATTGACCCACGTCGATACTAGGGTAATTGAAATCACCCATTATTACTGTGTTGTAACTTTTGTTAGCTTCCATGATTTCTTTCAGCATGTCATCATTCATCTATTCATTCTGGCCAGGAGGTCAGTAGTACACCTCTACACCTCCCCCCTCCCCCGCCACTGCCTTCCCCTTTTTATATGGAATTTCTAACCATAGAGATTCTACAGTGTATTTTGTTTTCTGCAAAACTTTAGTTCTATGTGACTCAATGCCCTCACTAACAGAGAGCAACCCCTCCACCAATTTGATCTACCCTATCATTGCAATATAGTCTGTAACCAGGTATCAGTGTTCCATTGGCTGTCCTCTTTCCACCAGGTCTCTGAAATGCCAATCATATCTAACCTTTCATTTAGTGCTATATATAAGAGGATTGTGAAAAATTGCAAGAGGATACTGGGCTTGATGGTCAGACCCAGTATGGCATTTCTTATGGTCAGACCCAGTATGGTATTTCTTATGTTCTTATATTTTAGCTCTCCCATCTTATTTTTTAGACTTCTAGCATTTGCATACAGGCATTTTAGAGGTTGTATTTTATTTATATTATCTGGTTATCAGTTGATAGTGATAATTTTGAATCTTTCAGCTCTGCACCTAAGGGCATCTGGGTTACTTTTATCTTTATTGGAACCTCTCTGTTGGGTTGTCCTAACTTCCCTCTTTTGCAGATAACAGTAGGTGTTCTGGATATACTTACCAACCTCTGTTTTAAAGGTATATTACCTTAGTGTAACTTTTCAAAGATTTGAGTCTCATTTTCCATTGCCACTTCCATATCACATTCATAGTCAATAAACAGTGTTTTGCAGGTTTCTCCTGGGAATTGGCTTCTTTCATACGGCATGTCTTTGAGCTGAATGTTGCCATCAATAGGAATGCCACAAAGAGAAATCTAATCTTTAAAAGAAAATAAAACAAACAACCCCTTCCCTCTCTCAAGAAAAAGAAAAGAACATACTCCGATCCATTTGGAATAAAGAAAAATAAAAAATGCATCCGATACTGGTAGTCTCTAGAATATAAATTCCCCATAAATGCTAACTCAAGTACTATTTGTCTTTCTAGACCTTGTAACTTTGGTGAGAGCAACCCCTTTTATCCCATTTCTTTTTCCTTCTTCCTTCTTCTTACTGAAAAATAAATATTAAGCATGCTTATTAGGCATGTCAGTCAAGTTGTGAAAATCAAGCACCGACATGATAAATTTACAGCATCTGGTACATATCAGAATTTGCAGCAGAGCTCAAGAATAAAGAACACAGAGTCAAACTGGCGGCAGCTTCAAAAAGCATCCCAGTTCGCCCCACGTCATCCATTGCTCTCTCTGAATCCCTGGAATTATACAAAGGAGACAGGGGTATGAGAATATAGAAGAGGCTGAGCAAAACTCTGCATGGACAAAGGTAGAGAATGCTTGAATGAGGATCGGATTTACTTCTGAAATAGCCACACTCTACTTTTTTCAAAGTTGTGCAAGTTAAAACACAAATGCAAAAGAGAGAAGGCAGCAAAAGAAATTCATGCTCCTACAACAGAGCTGGAAATTAAAAGAAAAAACTAGACCCTCTAAGCAGAAAGTGTTCAGGCTTCTCCTTGACAAAGGGCCTCCAGAGGATTACAATGCAGTCAATGTTGCTTTAATTAAATCTAATGCTGTGTGAAGTGCACTCCGAGAAACTTTGATGAATGACTGGGGCAATTCACGCAGCTCACTAAAGGGCATCCATCCCTTACAGGGGTGTCAAGCCAGGATGAATTGGTTAGTACAGGCATGTTTATAGACTGCCTGAGGAACCTTGTATCTGTGTGGTAATGTCAGAGATAATGTTATGATTCGCTGGAGTTCGGGGGCTTTGATGACACGGTTAATGAGATATCCCAGGGAGCGGCCCAGAAGGTTGCTTTCGGACCTCCCACATCAAACAGAACAGCTCTGCCCCCTCAGAGGTGCCTCAGACCCCCACCCTGCGCCTCTCTTTCTGACATGTCACTTCTCCTTCTTCTTTCTATTATTCTTCATCAACCTTAAGTTTCGCCGGCAGCCCAAATTCCAAAGTTGTTAGTTTTTAATTTGCTTTTCTTTGACTCGGCTCATGGAGGTTTAAAGAAACAATAGTAGCAAAACAGTTTAAAAGGAATGAAAAGAGGAAGCACAAGAGGAGGAGGAATGAGAAACAAGAAGGAGAGAACGAAGCACTGGAATATTTCCCTTCTACTCTGTCTTCAGGTCCAAAGCAGTGAACGAGAATAGAACAGCCAAATCTTTTATAGGCTACTCTGGCAAACTGGGGCAGTACAGCAGGCCGGCTCGGAAACAGCAGGATCCAGATTGCTTACAGGTGCATAAAAATCAACACTAAATACATTTTTGGGAACTATATGGCCAAAAAAAGATGAACGTTTTGCTGCATAGCCCATAGATAATGTTTGAACTTCATTAAGCTCATAGATTTAGGATTTCTTTTTCATACTCTTCTGCACATTCTGCATAGAGACCATATTTTGCAGACTTTTTTTCAGTGTGTGTGGAAATTACTGGGTAGACCAGAAGATCTGCTGGCATCAACTACTATGTTACTATATTATAATAAAACTCTGATACAACAAAATTCTTTAGCCAAGAGACTTCTGTTCTTTAGTCTAGCATCAGCAAGGCAACAGAGCACGTGAGACTGTGCTCCAAAAATGATATAAATACAGTGTTGAGAAAAAGTATGCGTAGCCCCTAGGATGGTTTGTATTTTAGCACAATTTATACTCAAAACAAGATTAGATCCTAATCTAAACTTGATAAGAGGGAACTGCAAGCCTCCTGAATAAGTAACTCAGACAAAATGAATATATTTTTATTATTTATTCAACAGAAAGATTCAAACAATAAGTATCCTTGTGTGAAAAAAATGTGTCAAAAGTTCATTCAATAACTTGTGGCAGCTCCCTGGGCAGCAAAAGCTTCAACTAAATGTTTTTGTGTTTCATTTATATATAGATAGATATAGATATAAAGAGAGAGA
Source organism: Ichthyophis bannanicus (assembly GCA_033557465.1). Taxonomy (NCBI): domain Eukaryota; kingdom Metazoa; phylum Chordata; class Amphibia; order Gymnophiona; family Ichthyophiidae; genus Ichthyophis; species Ichthyophis bannanicus. The sequence goes on along the minus strand of CM066032.1, from coordinate 1,092,905,130 downwards.
AAGATATCTCTATTTATCTATATATATCTACATATATATATTATATATAGATGTAGATATAGATATGTGTGTATGTGTATGTATATATATACACACACATACAGTATATAAGATAGAGATATCTATCTATATCTATATCTATATATCTATATCTATATCTCTATATCTCTATATCTCTATATATCTATATATCTCTATATATCTATATATCTATATATAAGGTTTAAGGTTTATTTATTTGATAAAAACCGCCTTTCAAAACAATCAAGGCGGTGTACAATAATAAAATACATAAAAAGGTCATAAAAACAAATAAAAAACATGGTACGTAAAAACAATACATAAAAACTGTGGCCAAGGCCAGAAAAAGAAAGGAAAGATACATATTTGTATAAAGCACAGAAGAGTGAAAGCAGGGGAACACAGGACAAGATACAAAAGGCAAAAAGATACAATAGAAAAGGACTCATACAAATGGGGAGGGGACATTGAAGGCTATGGAGAATAGGTGGGTTTTGAGATTTTTGTTTAAAAACAGTAAACTGTGATTCCAGACGAAGGGAAGGAGGGAGGGAGTTCCAGTGCGCGGGGCCAGCGAAGTAAAATGCGGAGAGGCGTGTGGATTGAAGGTGAGCGCGGGAAGGGGAGGGAAGAGCAAGACGATTGAGGTGGAACGAGCGGGAGTGTACCGAGGGGAATGAAAGATAGAAGATCAGACAAGTAGGACGAGTACCAGTGTGATAAACCTTGTGAGAAGGGTCCAGTAACTTAAATTGTGACGAAAAGAAACAGGCAACCAGTGAAGATTGAAAAGCAAGGGAGTAATGTGATCTCGAAGAGCGGAGTGTGTAACAAGTCGTGCAGCAGTGTTCTGTATCCGTTGAAGCCTCACCACTTGGTTCTTCGGAAGACCAAGAAATAGTGCATTGAGAAATCCACCCGTGACAGACTAAGGATAACACCAGTGTGGATAAAGCAGAAGCAGAAAGAAAGGGACGAATGGAACGAATTTGTCGGAGACAGAAGAAAGAAGTTTTGGTGATATGGGAAATATGAGAGCGAAAGGAAAGATCTGAGTCAAAGTGAACACCTAGATACCGAAATGTAGAAACCAACGGTACAGGGGAATGGAAAAAGAAGGGGCCAAAGTGGGGGCGGGGGGGGGGCGCCCTCACCATAGGTAAACCATATAGCAAGAGTTTTAGTAAGATTAAGATGGAGACAGTTAGTGGTAAGCCAACTTGCAACAGAGGAGAGACAGGAATTCAGAGGGGTGAGGTCAGGACAGGAGGAGGAGGTGTGATGGAGTAAGAGGATATCATCTGCGTAGAAGAAAGCTGAAAGACCTGATTGTTGGATAAGAAGAGCTAGCGGAGCAAGAAAGAGATTGAAGAGAAGAGGGGCAAGAACGGAACCCTGTGGAACCCCCACAAAGAAGGTGCTGTGGAGCGGAGGGGGAGAACGCAGGCGAGGGAAGGGAGGACGGTGCAGGAACGAGAAGAGAGAAAGGAGTGAAACCAATGATGAACAGTGCTACAAAGACCAGCTTCCCGGAGCCGGTGAAGAAGAAGAGAGTGATCCACTAAATCAAATGCTGCTGAAAGATCTAAAGCAACCGCCACCGAAATGTCACCTCGATCGTGAGCTACATGAAGTGCATTAGTGAAAGCCAGAAAGAACGGTTGTCAACACTGTGCCCAGAGCGAAAACCTGATTGACGGGGATGAAGAAAATAATAGAATCAAGAGGGTGGGAAAGTTGTGCAAAAAACAAACTTCTCGAGGAGCTTAGATAGAAAAGGGAGATTAGAGACGGGACGATAATTAGATGAAAAGAGAGGAGTCGAGGGAAGGATTTTTCAGAAGGGGATGAACTAATGCGTGCTTCCTGATTTAGGGAAAGTCCCAGTGGGAAAGACTAGAATTAACATGGTGAGGATGAAAGGAAGGACACCCAGGGAGGGAGTGAGGAGCCAAGAAGAAGGAATAGGATCAAGGGAACAAGAGGTCTTCCGAGAAGAGGAGATCAGATGGTGAGTTCAGGTGTAGTGATGGGTGAAAAAGTGGCCCAAGGAGTGAGAGAGCTGAGAGACCGGCGGGGGTGAAGGAAGGGAGGGGGGGAAGTTGATAGGAGAAGGACAGGAAGGGCAGAGAGTCTCTCAGGGCAGCAAACTTTAGGTGAAAAAAAGAGGCTGAATTGAGGTAGGGGAGAGGGGAGAGGACTGGGTAGAGAGGAATTGCGGGGAGTGTAGAGAGGAATAAGGGAACGGGGACTGGGTAGAAGGAATGATGCGATAGTGACGGAAAGTTTTGAGGGTTGGTTGGGGGCCTGCAGGATGGCATTTGAAAAGAATTCCCGTTTGGCAGTGTGAAGTTTAGTGCGATAGAAGGAGTGAAGTTTAGTGCGATAGAAGGAGTGATGGGTAAATATGGTAATCCTATATATGGTAAATTCCCCCTCTTTATATATATATATATACTGTGATAAGGAAGCTTATCAGGGCCCAGGAAACAAGGATAAAGAGGGGGAATTTATCAAAAGGACCTGTATTGCCAGGTCAGAGATACAAAACCTCAGTTGTACCTAGAAACCAGATTGTACCAGGCTGCAATAGGTTGCAGAGTGTCCCTAGTGGTGAGAAGGAGGGGGAAAGCAAGTTCAGAGTAAGGAACCCTTACGTCACTGACTTTCCCAATTGCTCAGCTGCCAAGAGGCAGACTGATTTGCAACACCTGAGAGGAGAAAGGGCAGGGTTAGAGCCTGGGAGGTTTAAAGCTAGGACAGAATATTCAGGAGGAGAGAGGAGAAGGAGTAGGAATGCCTACTGGAGGAGAAATGGAGCTGAAGCCCTGAGAACCAAGAGTCCATGCTGGAGGACAAGACAGGGAAACTCAGATACATGCTGGCCAGAATATGAGGGAGGAACCACTGAACCAAGCCTTGACCCAGGTATGAGTTTTGGAATCCTGTCTGATTGGGAACATTACAGATTTGCTGGAGACAGCGCTTGTCCTGATGGGAGGCAGTCAGCTAAGCCCTCTGAGCCAGAAGTAGAACCCATGCAGCTAGGAGAACAGGAATTAGTTCTGGAAGAGGATGATTTCTTACATGGACTGTTCTTTATGCCAAGCTGCCAAGCACAAAGAAGTCCTGAGAGGGAATACATCATAAGGGAACCTTCCAGAGTCCAGTACCCTAGAGAGCCTGTGTGTGAAAAGGAAAGGTTCTTTGAAAAAGAAAATACTTGTGCTGAGAATGTGTGCAGCTGCTTAATTGTTTGCTCATTGACCAGCTGAAGTCAGTGCAGTGCAGAGCTTATGCCGTACTCACGGTGGATTTAAGAAGTTTCTTTTGGAAGAGAAAAGAGAGCTAGTTATGTGAAGCTGATATTTTTGGTTTTGTTTTAAACAGCACTGCTAGGCACGTTTGCTAGCAGTGGCTGTGGAAAGGACTTTCTGCTTTGCATTAAAAGACATTACAAGCTGTTTGTGCTTAAGTTCAGTTATATCCTGTTGTACTAAATATAATCCTGGAGAAGAAATCCAATAGGTGACAATTTGTGAACCTTATTTGCGTTTACCTTACAAATAAATTCTGTCAATGCCTTAACTCGACCAACTACAAAAGAGTATTTTTCTGCCTAAAAGTCAAGTGTAAACTGACTGGACTACCTTTCCCATGGTGCATTTCAAAGTCAGTCGGTCAGGCACATTGCTGAAGTGGTGGAATCTGCTATAACAAATCACGCCCCTCCACACTGCTGTAAGGGGCTATCGGCGTGACAATACACATACACATACACATACACACACACACACACACACACACACAGCAGGTGGGGGAGAGATACTGTGAGCAGCATTTTCAGTAAAGCATGTACAAAATAATTTGAAATTACTAATGTAGATGTTTCAAATTAAACATTTATTCAGTAGCACTGTATGTGTGGTGAGTGCTGCTATATATTCTGGCTTATGTACAATGTTTTGTATACATATACAATGCCTTGCGAAAGTATTCATACCCTTGGTTTTTGTCTCATTATGTACCACCTGGAATGAAAATGGAGGTTCATTTGGATGTTAGGTAATGGACCTAACAATATAGTCCAAATTGGTGACGTGGAATGACAATAAAATACCTCATATATATATATATATATATATATATATAATATATATATAAGTATATATATTATATATATACTTATATATATATTAAAAAAACACAGTATAAAGTGAAAAGTTGCGAGTGTATACATATCCCTTTTGCTATGAAACCCGTAAATACGATCTGGTCCAACAGAAGTCAAATTATTAGTTGATTAGGGTCTACTTGTAATCAGTCAGTCAGTGTCACATGATCTATCACATGATGCCTGTATAAATATACCTGTTCTGAAAGGCCCCTGACTCTGCAACACCACTAAGCAAGCAAAATGAAGACCAAGGAGCACACCAAACAGGTCAGAGACAAAGTTGTGGAGAAATATAGTTCAGGGTTGGCCTATAGGAAAACTAGCCCAAATTCTGAATATCCCACACAGCATTAAATCCATTATAACAAAATGGAAAGAATATGGCACCACTACAAACCTGACAAGAGAAGGCTGCTCACCAAAACTCACAGACTGGGCAAGGAGGGCATTAATTGGAGATGCCACAAAGACACCAAGGATAACACTGAAGGAGCTGCAAAGATCCACAGCAGAGATGGGAGTATCTGTCCATAGGAGCACTTTAAGCTATACACTTCACATAGCAGGGCTTTATGGAAGAGTGGTCCGAAAAAATCCATTGCTTAAAGAAATAAATAATAAAACACGTTTGGATTTTGCACATCGGCATGTGGCGGACCCCACAAACACATGGAAGAAGGTTCTCTGGTCAGATGAGACAAAAATTGAACTTTTTGGCCATCATGGGAAATGCCATGTGTGGCACAAACTCCATCACCCCGAGAACTCCATTCCTATAGTGAAACATGGTGGTGGCAGCATCATGCTAGGGGATGTTTTTCATCGGCAGGGACAGGAAATATGGTCAGGATTGTAGAATGACGGATGGCACTAAATACAGAGCAATTCTTGAGGAAAACCTGTTTCAGTCTGCCAGAGATTTAAGACTAGGATGAAGGTTCACCTTCCAGCAGGACAATGACCCTAAACATACTACTAAAGCTACACTGGAGTGGTTTAAAGGGAAACATGTAAATGTCTTGGAATGACCTAGTCAAAGCCCAGACCTCAGTCTAATTGAGAATCTGTGGCATGACTTGAAGATTGCTGTACACCAATGCAACCTATCTAACTTGAAGATGTTGGAGCAGTTTTGCCTTAAGGAATGGGTGAAAATCCCAGTGGCTAGATGAGCTAAGCTAATAGAGACATACCACAAGAGACTTGCAGCTGTAAGTGCAGCAAAAGGTGTCTCTACAACGTATTGACTTTGGGGAGGAATACATATGTACACTCCTGATTTGAGGTTTGTTTGTTTTTTCTTCATTATTGTTTGTGTTACAATAAAGGATATTTTGCACCTTCAAAGTCGTAGGTGTGTTTTGTATATCACATGGTGCTAACCCCCAAAACTCCATTTTAATTCCAGGTTGTAATGAGACAAAACAGGACAAACAGAGGGGATTAATATTTTCGCAAGGCACTGTAGGTATCATTGTAGATAGGACATGGAGATCAGAATAAAGATGCAGAGGTCCACCCAGGTTTACAGTTGTGCCAGTATTTTAGAAATGGCTCTGCTAAAGATGGAACCATGTCTAAAATATGCATAGTGAAGTGAAGGGATGCATGGGGATGTATGTCCATGTGTAGCGCGAGGAACCATTTCACAAATGTACACAAGTGGGGAGGAATCAGCAAGGGAAAAGCAGGCAACTTTCACAAGTAAATGTCAGCATGTCACAACTTGCACATGTAGCGGAACCATTTTGCAAAACAAGATATGCAGATGCTCTTATCTACAGGGGACTCTATTGTCCTCAAATCAATTTGGAGGGGGAAATTAACACTGAGGGATGGCCAAAAGGAGCACTTTGTTAATACAGGTTTGTGTCAGGAAGCAGGCGTCAATCACAATATGGACAATTTTGAGCTTCCATGTATATTCCGCATATGAAATGTACAATACATATGTAGATTTTTGTTCCAATCATGACATGCTTCCAACATGCCTCAACATGCCCCTGTGCAATTTCAATGTGGTATGAACAGCCATGTGGAGGAGTAGCCTAGTGGTTGGGGCAAGGTACTTCAGGCCAGAAGGTCGGGGGTTCAAATCCCACTAGAGGACAGCAACCTTGGGCCGGAAGGACTGGGGTTTCTAGTCCCACAGGTGCTCCTTGTGGTCTTGGGCAAGCCACTTAACCCTCCATAGCCCATGTTCCCTGTAAAATAGTTATCTCCAAGTCATAATGTCCTGTTCAATGTAATTTCAGTTTGTTCAATGTAAACCGCACTGATGCAGAATAGCGCGGTATATAAGAGAATGCAAATAAATAAATAAATAAATAAATGTATAAATTAGACCCTTTCAAAAAATTGTGCTTTGCACATGGATGCGATTTATACGTGTATATGCCCGATTATACATGTCAGTCATGAATAAGGCTTCTAAAATAACCCCCTATTGGTGCTTCTATGTGTAAACTACACTAGTGTCTATTTTATAAGACCAAGTACATGCGTACTTTTCTTTAGAAGATGGGAGTGTAAGTGGTCAAACATGCACACTAAATTGAGACACAAAATTGGGCTTTGTGTGGATGAGGTAGAGCACAAACTTTCCAGCAATGCTGATGATGTGCCTTTGTTTATGGGTTGGCTGGACTCCTCCGGCCCAGTAATGTAGCAGCTCCTGGTAGATTTTTGTGAAGTGGCAATATCATACTAATTGGGAAAAATTGGAACTTTTAGTCCCAGATCCTTGGTGGGGTCTTCCTCTAGCCTTCGCAGAGGATCACATTTTTGTGACAACGGCAACATTACAGTAAACTTAAACTGCGCGGAAGAAAGGCCCGGCAATCGACTTCCATATCTTGCCATGAAAACCCAATGGAGTCCAAGGGACCAACTACCTTCACCGCTTTACCTGTAGGTGTAGCAGAGGAAGACAATAGCTTCTTTTTCCTTTTCCCCATCGAGATGTTACTAGTCAACAGCTCCTCAACTCCTCAAGGCTCCGAAGGGGCTCAAAAGGGGCGTGCCCCTTTAGACACGCCCCTTCGGAGCACGTGCCCACGGGCACGCGCCCGCGGTGCGCGTCCCGCCGTGGGGGCAAGTTCTTATACCCCTCACAGATCATGTGCTGGCAGTGCACACCGGCACGGATCAGGAACTCCACTCACACGGCACAGGTAAATCCAGGAAATAAGGAAGAACACGCTCAAGGAGCTCCGCGGTGGGGGCGAGTTCTTATACCCCTCACAGGTCACGTGCTGGCAGTGCATACCGGCACGGATCAGGAACTCCACTCACACGGCACAGGTAAATCCAGGAAATAAGGAAGAACACGCTCAAGGAGCTCCGCGGTGGGGGCGAGTTCTTATACCCCTCACAGGTCACGTGCTGGCAGTGCACACCGGCACGGATCAGGAACTCCACTCACACGGCACAGGTAAATCCAGGAAATAAGGAAGAACACGCTCAAGGAGCTCCGCGGTGGGGGCGAGTTCTTATACCCCTCACAGGTCACGTGCTGGCAGTGCACACCGGCACGGATCAGGAACTCCACTCACATGGCACAGGTAAATCCAGGAAATAAGGAAGAACACGCTCCCATTTTAAGTCCGGGGCCCCTCCTTTTACCGCTGAAATGTCTGACTCTTCCGCCACCGTTAGTCCTAGCTCTATGGAAGGTACTCCTCTTCCGCGTAGGGTTTGTACCCCACCCAGCGATGGACCTAAGGATTTAGGTAAGGTCTCCCCCCAAGTTATGGGGGATGACCTTCCATTATCGATTGAGCTTCCGGATTCATTTTTGAGTTTGCCAGTCTCTACTGCTGTTATGCCTCATCCCTTTGATTATACTTATACACCTGATGAGCTTAATCCTCCCAAGGAAATATCTCTTAAAGATATATGGCAGATTGTGTCACGAATGGAGTTGTCATTGAAATCCTCCTTGTCGCATTTGTCTAAATTTACTTCCGAAACAGTTACTGTGTTGACAGAGCACCGGGATAAACTTTTGTCTCTAGAATCTCAGGATTCTAAAATGGCTGGTCAAATCTCGTCGCTTCAGCGGGCCCTGACATCCTCGGTTCAGGACTCTCTGCTTCTTCATCGTAGAGACGAAGCATTAGAGAATGTTATACGTGCAAGGAATCTTCGTTTATTGAATTTCCCCCGCACTCATTTTTTGTCCCCAACTATTTTGTTTTCTAAATATTTGAAAGATGTGCTTCAGATTCTTGAACCGGACTCTATTTCTTTGTCTAAGATCTATTATTTACCTTCAGGAATTAAAGTCAGCCCGGTTCCTGAGTCTGGGGCTGTCAATGTTGAGGCGGGGGAAATGGATCAACTGTCTGTTAAAAGTTTGGATTTATCTACTTATTTAGAAACTTCTCTGGAGGAAATTCCTGTTCGTTCCACTTTATTAGTTTCTTTTTGCTTAGAGAAAGATAAAGATAAGATTTTTCAAGCTTATTTCAAACATCGTCGGGATAAATTTTTTGGTCAGGAGGTACAAGTATTTCCCGATGTTTCTCGTCCCACTCAATTACGGAGGAAGGCTTTCCTTGCACTACGCCCTCGGGTGATTGCAATGGGAGCAACTTTCTCGCTTAAGTACCCCTGTAAATGTTTGTTTTCATATCAAAATAATTCGTATGTTTTTCTTGATCCGTCACAGTTAGAGACCTTTTTACATCAGCTAGGCTGATGGTATTTTTTCTTTTCTATTTTTTTATTATATTAATTGCTTGGTCCTTGCTAAGTTAAAAGGGGTTGTCTGATTTTTCCACTCCCGTCTCAGGTTGTTTTATTATTCTGTATTAGATCGCGCTTCATTTTGTGGGCTAGTTTTTTGAGGGATGATACATATGTGAAATGGCTTATGATGTGTTTGAAATATTCGTGTATTGCCTGATATTTTCCTAAATAAATAATTTAAATCTTAAAAAAAAAAAAAGAAAACCCAATGGATAGTCACAATAAAACAAATTGCATTATAGTGCTGGAAGATGAGACTCCCAGGTTGGAAGGCACTCAACTGGTTATTGGGGAAGAGCTGAAGACTTTTCAGAGTAAAACCAGCATTTATGATGTGGTTGGATTAAAGTCCTTGGGACGTCTGACTGCTGATGTAGCTGCATATGAAATGAGAGTCAGAAGCTGCAAAGATGTATTACATATTGGGACATGAAACATACAAAACATGAACCAAGAGAAGTTGAAGGTGTTCAAGAATGAAATGGAACGTGTACAACTTGATCTGTTGGGTGTCAGCGAATTGAAATGGACTGGTATCAGGCACTTTGCATCAGATGATCACATGGTCTACTATGCTGGAAATGAAAGACAAAGAAGAAATGACGTTGCATTTATAATAAAGAAGAAACTTGCAAGAACTGTAATGAAATACAATACAGTCAGTGAATGCTTAATTTTTTTTTTTATTTCAACAACTTTCATCAAAAGACATACATAGGAAATATAAGGAAATTGAAATACAATCCAATTAAATAAAAAACACAAGTTAATTAACTCCCAGCCCACAAAATGGAGTGTGTCAATTACATAGAATAATCTCTAATCCAAAGTTGAGAGAAACAGAAATAATACAATCCCACATTATGCTAAGCAAAAAGCCAGAAAAGTTTATCAGGTCTGACTATTGAGAAAAGTTTCTAATTGAGAAGAATCAAAGAAGATATAAGATTTACCCAGATGAGTGACGACACATTTGCATGGATATTTAAGAATAAAAGAGGCCCCCAAAGCTACAACACGAGGGCGAAATTGAAGAAAAGCCTTCCTCTTCAATTGTGTGACACGGCAGACATCTGGAAAAACCTGTATCTTCTGACCGAAAAATTTCTCTTGCCGAAATTTAAAGTAAGACCTTAAGACCATCTCCTTATCCCTTTCCAAAGAAAATGTTACCAAAAGAGTAGCACGAGTAGAAATTTCTTCAACAGAAGACTCTAAATACGCTGATAAATCCATACTCTGATCAGATAAGTGATCTAAATCCCCACCTGCAATATCACCTGTCTCCAAATCGACAACCAGATGTTCCCTAATACCACTAGTCAAATAATAAATTTTAGATAAAACCACAGCATCCGGTTCTTGAATTTTCAAAACATCCTTCAAATACTTAACAAAAAGAATAGTTGGAGAAAGGTAATGAGTGCGAGGGAAATTCAGAAATCTAAGAGGTGTGTGACTTTTACTTGCTACTGTTGCCTGGAAGCTGAGAGGAACTGCTGCTCTGTCCCGGAGAGCACTCGGGAACACGTGAGCAGAGCGGGATATAAATTATAGCCCCACCACGGGACGCGCACCGCGGGCGCGTGCCCGAGGGTGCGTGCTCCGAAGGGGCGTGTCCTAAGGGGCAGACCACGCCCCTTTGGAGCCCCTTCGGAGCCCCTTCGGAGCAGTTTGGGGAAGCTGGTCTGGTTTGCATATGGGGAAGCAGAAGAAAAAGCCGCTTCAATCTACAATGTCGTCTGGTAAGTCAGCTAAAGTTGTCGGTCCTATGGACAGCCATCTTAAGGCTTTATCGTCTCCCGTATCGCAATTGTCACCGGACTCTTTAGCTTCAGTCAGCCCGGCTTTGCTGAATGAGTCTTCAGATCCGCGTAGGGTAGTATCCCCGCCCAGTATTCAGCCTCGATCACTGAATGGAGAATTGTTTTGTAGCGCTGTGGAGAGTAAGTCATCACCATGCTTACCCGTACTTTCAGAGTCATTTTTGAGGATTCGTTCTGATGAGACTGCTATTCCCAGCCCAATCGATTTCTCCTCTTTGTCTACGGACGATCTCCAACCCCCTAAGGATGTATCACTACAGGATATTTGGCGAATAGTTTCCAGAACTGAACTTTCGTTAAAATCTTCTCTGGTTAAACTCTCTACTTTTTCGCAGGAGACAGTTACTTCTTTAACTGACCATCGGGACAGATTGAAGATTCTTGAATCCCATAAAGTTAAAATTGATGGTCAGGTAACCTCAATTCAAGGAGTCTTGACATCTCAGGTGCAAGACTCCTTGCAATTGCACCATCGTGATGAAATATTTGAAAATGCCTTGCGGGGGAATGCTTAATTTCTATTTGTCTACAAAGAATGCCTATCAACACAACTATAATTCAAGTATATACCCCAACAACAGCTGCAGAAGAGGATGAAATTGAAGAGTTCTATGAACAAGTACAAGCTGAAATTGACAGATCATGCAAACAGGATATCCTGATAATTATGGGTGACTGGAAAGCAAAAGTTGGGAAAAAAGAAGGCGGCAAAATGGTTGGAAAATATGAACTTGTCAACAGAAATCAAGTTTATTTATTTATTTATTTACAGTTCTTATATACCACACTCTTTGGTATCAGCGCGGTTGGAAAGTTGGAAAAAGACTGAGAGAATTCTGCAAGACCAACGATCTATTCATCTCAAACACCTACTTGCAGCAACACAAGTGGCAATTGTACACATGGACTTCACCCAATGGATTGTACAAAAATCAAATGGACTACATCTGTGGATGTCAGTAATGGAAAAGCTCTATAACATCAGCAAAGACAAAACCTGGAGATGACTATGATACAGATCACCAACTATTAGCATGCAAACTCAAGCTAAAGTTGAAAAAGAGCAAGCCACTCATAAATGTAGCAAAATATGACCTTGAGAATATACCACTGGAATTTAAAGACTGCCTGCAAAACTGATTTGCTGCTTTAGATACAAATGACAGAGCTCTAGAAGAGTTATGGGATGACATCAAGAAGGTTGTGTTGGAAGAAGTGAGAAGTCTCTATAAAAGGTGAAAAAGCAAAAACTGCCAAAATGGATGACCAAAAAAATTGATATTGCCTAGAAACGCAGAGAAGCTAAAGCCAGAGGAGAAAGAGAAGCAATTGCAGAAATTAGAGATTTCTAAATGGAGCTCACTCTGAGGAGAAGGATGTTATCAGTGGTGTGCCCCAGGGATCTGTCCTTGGTCCGATTCTTTTTAACATCTTTGTTAGTGATATAGAGGAAGGGCTTTCTGGTAAGGTTTGCCTCTTTGTGGATGATACCAAAATCTACACTAGAGTAGACACCTAGGAAGGGGTAGATAACATGAGGAGGGATCTAGCTAAGCTTGAAGAATGGTCTAGAATTTGGCAGCTGGGATTTAATGTTAAAAAATGTAAGGTCATGCTTTTGGGCTGCAGCAATCCAAGGGAGCAATATAGTATAGGGGGTGAAGTACTTTTGTCCACTAAAGAAGAAGAGCGGGACCTAGGCGTGGTTGTGTCTGATGATCTTAAAGTTGCTAAACAGGTAGAAAAGGCGACGGCAAAAGCTAGAAGGATGTTTGGGTGCATATGGAGAGGAATGGCTAGCAGAAAAAAGGAGGTGATAATGCCTCTGTATAAGTCTTTGGTGCGACCTCATTTGGAGTATAGTGTGCAATTCTGGAGACCGCACCTGCAAAAGGATGTGAACAGGATGGAGTCGGTGCAGAGGGTGGCTACTAAAATGATTAGTGGTCTTCATTATAAAGCATATGAGGACAGACTGAAGGATCTTAAAATGTATATCTTAGAGTAAAGGCGGGATAGAGGTGATATGATTGAGATGTTTAAATACCTCCGTGGCATAAATGTTCAGGGAGAGAGCCTCTTTCAATTGAAAGCAAGTCCTGCTACGAGGGGACATGGGATGAGGGTGAAGGGAGATAGATTCAGGAGTGATATGCGGAAATATTTCTTTACAGAAAGAGTAGTGGATCCGTGGAATAGTCTCCCAGTGGAGGTGGTAGAGATGAGGACAGTAACTGAATTCAAAAAAGCATGGGACAAACAGAGGATTTCTAAAGGTAAAAAGGGGACTGTTGTAGTTGTTATGGAAGGACAGACTAGATAGACCATGTGGTCTTTTTCTGTCATCATGTTTCTATGTTTCTAAGGTGCAACAAGAAAAGATAAGGAGAAGTACTACAATGATGCATGCAAAGAAATAGAAGTAGAAACTATTAGAGGAATAAGATTGGCTTTCCTAAAGCTATGAGAGTTAAAAAAAAATTCCAGCCTCAAATTGGAATGTTACAAGAACATTATAGGTAACATTGTATATGATGACAGATAAACACCAGTATGGTCCATCTAGTCTGCCCAGTGTTTGGATAAAGTGGTTGTAAAAGCAGCTCCTGCAGGTCACCCCCCTCTATGCCTGTGTTTAGGGTTCTACCTGCTGCTCCATGCAGGTCAGCCCCCTTCTATTTATTAAAGAATAAAAGATATTTAAGTTTGCTTTGATTTCATCCCCTTGCTATAAAAAGGGACCCACTGTGTCTGTCCTATGTCATTTTGAATTCAATCACTATATTTGACCCACCACTTCCATTAGGAGGACATTCCAAGCCTCCACCACCCTTACAGTGAAAAAGTATTTTCTGATGTTGCTTTTAAGATTACCGCCTTGCAGCTTCATCGTATGCCCTCTAGTTTTACAGCTTCCCCTTTGAAAAAGGTTTGTTTGTACATTGATATCCTTTAAATGTTTAAAGGTCTGTATCATATCTCTCCTGTCCCTCCTCTTCTCTAGGGTATACATATATAGGTTTTCAAGTTTCTTCTCATACATTTTCTGGCACAGGCTACAAATTATTTTTGTCGCCTCCCTCTGAAATCTTTCAAGTCTTTTTATATACTTTGTGAGATACGGTCTCCAAAACTGAACACAATACTCCAAGTGAGGTCTCACCAAAGATTTGTACAGGGGCATTAAAACCTTCTCCTTTCTGCAGGTTATTCCTCTGTGTACGCAGCCTAGCATCCTTCTGTCTTTGGCTACTGCCTTGTCACATTGTTTCATCACCTTGAGATCCTCAGACACTAGTACTCCAAGGTTCTTCTTCTGGTCCATGCACACCAACCTCTCTCCCCTTATTGCATATAATTCCTTTGGATGACTGCACTTCTTTCAATTAAATCTTAACTGCCAAGCATTAGACCATTCTTTCAGTATTTTTAGATCTTTCCTCATGTTGTCCACTCCCTCAGAAGTGTCCACTCTGTTGCAAATTTTCATGTCATCTGCAAAAAGGCAAACTTTCCATTCAGTCCTTTCACAATATTATTCACAAATACATTAGACAGCATCAGTCCCAGGACTAATCCCCGAGGCACGCCACTACGTGCCTTCCTTTCTTCTAAGTGAGTTCTGTTTACCACCACTTTCTGTCATCTGTCAGTCAACCAATTTTGGATGCAGATCACCACCTTGGGACCTATCCCCAGGCTGCTCAGTTTATTGATAAGCCTCCTATGAGGAACATTATCAAAAGCTTTGCTGAAATCTAGGTACAAGATGCTCAAAGATCCATGTTGAATGATGCTAAGAAGATCGAGAAAAAGTGGAAAGAATATACAGAGTCATTATATGATAAAGATCAAGTGGACCAATAGCCGTTTCAACTTGTACCTTATAATCAGGAACCATTGGTGATGAAAGAAGTTGTCGAAGAAGCATTGAAAGCCTTATCAAATTACAAAGTACCGGGCACTGATGGTATTCCAATTGACGTATTACAGCAATTGGATGCAGCTGTTAACATACTTACAAGGCTCTGCCAGGAAATTTGGAAGACAACATCATGGTCAACTGACTGGAAAATATCGGCGTTTATACCAATACTGAAGAAAGGTGATCCGACTGACACTGGAAATTATCACCCGATCGCTCTGATCCCACATGGCAGCAAGATTCTACTCGAGATCATTCAGCGGAGACTACAATCATATTTGGAATGAGAACTGCCTGAAGTGCAAGCAGGGTTCAGGAAAGGACAAGGAATGAGAGACATCGTGGATGTGAGATGGATCCTTGAAAAAACAAAAGAATATCAAAAGGATATCTATATATGTTTTTTTGACTACAGCAAGACTTTTGACTGTGTAAAACTGATCATTCTCTTGCACAACCATTACGTTGATCAAGAAGCAATAGTTTGAACAGAACAAGGAGAAACAGAATGGTTTAAAATCAGCAAAGGTATACGACAAGGCTGCATACTTTCCCCCTATGTGTTTAATTTATATGCAAAATAAATCAAGAAGCAGGATTGTATGAAGACAGCAGAGGTGTGAAGATTGGTGGAAGACTCAACAACCTTTGCTATACTGATGATACCACATTACTGGCTGAAAGTGAAGACGATCTGAAATATTTGCTTCTCAAGATCAAGGAACAGTTAAAATGGGCCTGCGCCTGAATGTAAAGAAGACAAAGATCATGACAACTGGCAAAATCAATAACTTCATCATTGGAGAAGAAATTGAAATAATTGATCCAATTAGGTTAAAGTTTTCCACTATCAATAAAAAAGTAACAAGTAGTCAAGAAATCCGATGACGCACTGCCCTTGGCAGAATGGCTATGAAGGACCTAGACAAGATTCTCAAGCAGAGATGTCTCTCTCCATACAAAGATTTGACTTGTTCAAGCCATGGAGTTTTCAATAACATCATATGGATGTGAAAGATGGACAGTGAAAAGATAGACAGGAAGAAAATTGATGCCTTTGAATTATGGTGCTGGCGACGAATACTGTGTATACCATGGATGGCCTGAAGAACAAACCAGTTAGTACTAGAGGAGATCAAACCCAAGCTTTCTTTACAAGCTCAGATGACAAGACTTAGACTTTCATACTTTGGACACATCATGCAAAGAGAGAGATCATTAGAGAAAGACATCATGCTAGGAAAGGTAGAAGGTCAACGCAAAGGAGGAAGGCCAGCAACGAGATGGATCATTATAATAACAGCAGCTACGGGTGTCAGTATGTCAATAATGAGCCACCTAACTGAAGGCTGAACACTATTTAGGACAACTATCCAGAGGGTCGCCATGAGTTGACACCAACTAGACGGCACTTAACATGTTCCCCCTGCATTTGCGTGATTTGTAGAAAGTAAATTATGCACTTCTGCTCCTTAAGATAGAAATTTACCTACAAGCACAGATCCCACTATTTGGTTAAAATGATGATTCTCCCACACTTGTTTTACCTCTTTCAGCATGTGTCCTGTACGATCTCAGGAGAGGTCCCTTGTAAGTTGAACGATTGGCACTCTAGTTTTATTAGGCACAATCGAAGCCCTCACAGTATCTTGTTCCTTCAGTGCTCAGCCTAAAGGGGAGAGGGATATGGAGCTACCTAACTCTGAGCCCTACCTCTGGGCATCACAATTGATGGGGTTGAAGTGTTGACACCCGGGTGGTCTTCAGGACCCTAGTTGGCTTCAACTTGAAAAAGCATAGAGGGCTTATCCCTTTCTTTTTTGCAAAAGATGGACCAAGAGAGTCCTGTGGTACATCAAATCCTTTGCCAAAATTTTATCCTTGCACATATGTTGCTGGTGTGGTGCCAGGTCTATAAACTTTTACACATCCATGAGGAGGGGATGTTTCCATTTGCCCCTCTTAGCAAGAATCCTCGGATGTTGTATTGTACCTTTTACCTAGAAATGAACCATTGGGAGATGCAGGACCTTCATTTTCTATGGCAGTTGGGTACTGGTGAGATGCAGTATCTCACTTTGGCCAAGGAGTTCTCTCTGAAATCATGCACTCATCACCTCTTTCTCCAGGTCTGAGGCGGATCGGTTGCAGAGAAAGGGTTGGTGCTATCACACGCTGGCTCCTCCCTCAAGACCTCTCACTCTGCCTCAGATATTGTAGTAGATAGATTTCTAGTCTGTATTGTTTGCTTATGGACATGGATTTTTCTACATTTATAATGATGTTCCTTGTAAATACGTTCTGTTATATCTCGACGTTCCATGTAAAACAAACTTGCTTTGTTAATTGTTGTTAACTGTAAACCGCAACTGAACTTTGGAAGATGCGCTATATAAATGTGAATAAAATAAATAAAATAAATTTGAAATAGCAGGGCCTTTTAGATTGCTGGAACAATGGCCTTCAGGCAGGGGCGGCCCAAGGGGGGTGTGGGGCCATGTGTGGAGACTCGGTGCGGGGCCTCATTTGCATAAGGGGCCTCATTTGCATAAATATTTGCATAATGTTACCATACACTAACTTTTAGTAAACATGCCTCTTCATGAGTGTATGGATAAAGAAAGACAAAGATTTCTACATTACTATAATCCAGTGCCAACCACCAGGCACATTAGCAACTACTACAAACACTGCCCATTTAGAACCCATAGCAAACCCACCGTATCCTAACAGCACTACCAGGACTCATAAAGCACCATACCCTACCTATCAAAAGGCAACACTGCAAATATTAAACCAATACATTTCAGAGAACAACAATACATGACCTACTGGGGAAAGAGAACAAGTGACAATGTCAAATAGGAATTACATAAACAGAATACCTCAGCTCAGTTACACATGCAGAACATAGACCATCACCAAACAAGGAATCACAATTTAAAAACAGGAAGACAATAATTAAACTGGGAACCCTAAAAGCCAAACTTGGAATGTACAACAACAATGTAGAAATAAAACTATAAATTAATTTCCTCTTGTACTAAACAAAGCACAGACATTAATGATGCACATTTCCCAGAGCTGACATATTCCAGTTAATAAATTCAAAATAAAGAGATATCTTTGTACCTTTTGTGCATTTTTTTTCAGTTGCAATTGCTCCAGCCACTTTCTTCTGGTTTCTTCATGTCTTCTGCTAACTCTCCAACGTCTGATGTCCATTTGTCCTTTCTTCACTCTTCTAGTTTTTTTCCATTCTCTCTCTACATCTGCTTCAACATACTAATCTTTCCCTTGTGCTCTTTCCTCATTCCTATTTCATCCACTCAAATTTTACCCCTCCATCCTCAATCCCCACTTAGTCTCCCAATACCCAGCCAATTGTACATTTTTCTTCCCTCCCACACAAAATATTTTTCCCCTCTCAATTTCATTCTCCCAGCCCAATCCCCTTCTAATCTCCCCCAACATCAGCTCCCTTTTAGTTCCAGCCCCACCCAGTATCTGCTCCCTTCTAGTCCTCACATCAGCCCATTTCCAGTCCTGGCCCCCCATCAGTCCATTTCCAGTCCTAGCTCCCCCATCCATTTCCAGTCCTATCCGAGTCCCTTCATCAGCTCATTTCCAATACCAGCCTCCCATCAGCCCACTTCTAGTCCTTTCCTAGCCCCACCATCAGCCCATGTTAAATCCTAGCTCCCCTCCACTCAGCCCATTTCTAATCCAAGCCCCCCATGAGCCTACTTCCAGTTCTAGCCCCTCCATGAGTCCATTTCAATCCAAGCCCCCACCACAGCCCATTTCCAATCTTAGCTCCCCCCAACACCCAATTCCCAGTCCTATCCTAGCCCCTCCATCAGCCCATTTCCTGTCCTAGCTCCCTCCCTTAAGAGCCCATTCCAAGCCCCCCTTCCCATCAGCTATTTGCAGTACAAGTCCCCTTCCACTCAGCCCATTTCCATTCCAAGGCCCCCTCCCCATCAGCTATTTGCAGTTCAAGCCCCCCACTTCCCCTCAGCCCTTTTCCATTCCAAGCCCGTCCCCATCAGCTATTTGCAGTTCAAGCCCCCCACTTCCCCTCAGCCGATTTCCATTCCAAGCCCCGTCCCCATCAGCTATTTGCAGTTTCAAGCCCCCTTCCACTCAGCCCATTTCCAGTCCTAGCAATCCCCCCAACCCATTACCGGTCCTAGCCCCCCATAGCCCCCTCCCAGTCCTAATCCCACCAGCCCCTGGCCAGTCCTAAGTCCCCAGCACCCAATTTTTGGTTTAAGCCCCCCAGAGCCCATGACCAGTCCTAACCCCCCATCAACCCACTTCCAGTCCTAAATCCCACCAGCCCATTTCCAGTCCTAATCCCCCATCACCCAATTTTTAGTTTAAGCCCCCCCAGCGCCATCACCACTCCTAACCCCCCCCCCCAGCGCCCATCACCACTCCTAACCCCCCCTCCCAGCCCAGCCCCGCCCAGCCAAGGGAAAATTTAAAATAAAAAAAAGCTGTCTGCTGCCGCTTCCGGGGCCGCCGCGGCAGAATCGCGTGTGCCGCGGGGCCCCCCCTGTGCCCGGCAGAGCCTGCCCTCCCCTGTATCAGCTCTCTCTTTCCAGCGGCAGTCACGTGCGCCGGCGTTCAGAGCACGAAGGGACTAGTTTCCCTTTCGCGGCTCTGTTAAGCCCGCGGGGGCTGATGGGAGTTCCTATCAGCCCCCGCGGGCTTAACAGAGCAGCGAGGGAGAAACTCTCCCCTCGCGCTCTGAAAGCCGGCGCGTGTGACTGCCGCTGGAAAGAGAGAGCTGATACAGGGGAGGGCAGGCTCTGCCGGGCACAGGGGGGCCCCGCAGCACACTCGATTCTGCCGCGGCGGCCCCGGAAGCGGCAGCAGACAGCTTTTTTAAATTTTATTTTCATTTTATTTTTGGATCAGAATGTTTTTTGCGCGGGGCCCCCTGAAACGTGGGGCCCTGTGCAAAAAACATTCTCTCTCAATGGACGGGCCAGCCCTGCCTTCAGGAGGACATAGATGGCTCTGATTGAGATGTTGTCTGGCAGGCTGCTCATTCTGTTTCCATGTGCTACCAATGGGTAGAACTGATGGTGAGGCTGTTACATCATGCCTATTGCTCTCCTCTTTTTTATGTTAACCATGCAGGAGCCATATTTGATGTCTATTGATAGGGATGTGGTCTCTCTGCTGATTTTTTCTACATGTGGTGGACTTGCCCCTGTATTGTTTTGCTTTGGCAATGGGTGGACGGGGTGATAGGGGAGATTTTTAGGTGGCACCTACAGCTCACCTCCCTACTTTGTGTAGTGGGTTACTGGCACAATATGGCGCTGTCATGCTCTGAGGACTTGGATGGGCAGTTGCTTCTTGCTACACATTTTACTAACGGCACTTTTTGGAAACATGCTCCTTCTTTTGCTCATTGGCTGAAGCAGGTGTCCAAGATTGCCCAGAATTCTTTTTCATTGTGGGGGGAGATTGACTTATATCAAGAAATCTGGGAGACATTCTGGCACTGGAGGGATAGAGGGTTGGGTCTAATTGTACCTCTTGATGTTGCAATGGGTTCCTTGACCATTGTTATCATTGGGATGCTTTCTCTACATTTTGGGATATACTTTTTGTATTTTATCCTGTCTTCCTTACAGTAATGAATTCACCCCTCTCCCCCTTTTTTTTTTGTTTTTTTACTTTTCACATTCTTTTATGTTTGGAGTGTCACACTTAGCCTGTTAAATAAACAGTTAAAAAAAAGTCTAGGCACAAGCACTTACGTCATCCCTAGATTTTTTAAGAACACACACAATTTATGCATGTAAATTTGCGCTCTACCAATGCTCCGCCCAAGCTCACCCATGACCATGTCCACAGTGAAACTATGCACAATCGAACCAACAAAATAGTAACCATCTAAAGTATGTGTGTAAATCCCATTGACATTCCTAAGTCATTGAAAATACAGTACATGATTTACGAATGTAAACGGCGCATAACTTTCCGTGGCTCCTTATAAAAATTACTTCATACATATATTGCATATTAAATAATGGGTCCTGTATGCATCTCTGTATATCTAACTATTGATATCTATATCTAGATATTCACAATAAATATACATGAGATGCATTTTTATACGCTGGTGGCAGTGCATGCAAATACATCCCATGCATATTCAATGTGGATATCTAGATATAGGTATCAATAGTTAGATATATAAAGACACAAACATGACCCATTATTTAATGTGCAATGTATGTATGGGGCAATTTTATAAGGAGCCACAGAAAGTTATTGAAAACCCAACTGGTCTGTGGTACTCCTGCACTAATGCAAAATTTGATAATGCATTTTAAATCCTGTTATATTCAATACTGGTTCACTAGGGTCAAAATTTTAACTATACCTCCAGCAGTGTAGTTAACTTATTTCCATTAATGTGAGCATGTTAGCAGTAGGCAAGCCACCACATCTCTACAAGTGCTAGCCTATAAAAGGCCATAAAGCTATGTCACATGGTTTTCTACTATTATTACTAATTATTTGTATAACGCTACAAGGTGTACACAAAGCTGTACAGAGACATGTAAGATTGTAAGCTCTGATGAGCAGGGACTGTCTAGTCAAGATGGACAACACAACAGGTGACTAGGGAATGTAAAGGAAACAGATAGGTGGTGAACGTGAGACTAAGGGAATTAAGATCCAAAAGCAGCCTCGAAAAGGTGAGTTTTTAGCCTGGATTTGAATAGGGCGAGAAATGGAGCCCGGCATACTGACTCGAGTAGTTTGTTCCAGGCATAATGAGCAGCAAGGTGGAAAAATCAAAGTCTGAGTTGGCAGTGGAAGAGAAGGGCACAGATAGAAGGTATCTGCCAGAAGAGTGGACTTCCCGAGTAAGGGTGTAGGGAGAGATAAGAGAGGAAAGGTAGCGAGGAGTGGAATGCTTGCTCTCAACCTCTACATGCTGTTCAGATGAAAAAGGCTTACTGCGAAGTTGCATTGAGAGGAGAGAGGAGACATGGTCTATGGCACTGTGACAGAAGAGGAACTAGGGGAAGCTGGTTCTGATTACTGAAGTTCTTGAGGCAGCAGAATTTCCAAAGGTATGATGATCCCTTCTGCTAGCTTATCACAGAACTGTATACGAAGTCAGTATACTTGTCTGCCAATCCTGTAAATAGCTGACTTGCTGAAGTCTGTTTTCCGGAGAATCAAAGTATTGGGTCTTGTAAAATGAATCAATCATATGTGTCACATTATAATAGCACATTTATAATCCATGATTACTTAGAGACTTGCCTCAAAGGAGGACACTCTCAGAAGATATCATGCTCTATTCTCCCTCTCATCTCATCTACATGGAGCATCCCGGAAAGACCATGTCTCACCTATTCTAAAACAGCTCCATTGGTTCCCGATACGAAGTAGACTCACTTTCAAAACAGTAATAATTACTTTTAAGGCCATCAAAGAGCTCTCATCTGCATCTTTAACGGATATGATCCAGACAACACCTGACAATAGGGACAGACGGTCAGTAACACTCAACACACTGGTAGTCCCTAAATCAATAACACAATGCACTAAAACCACAGCAGACAGGGCTTTTAAATTCTGTGCACCAAGGTGTTGGAACAGCCTCCCTCAAAGCATCAGATCAATCCAAGATCTTTTCCAGTTCCAAAAAGCCTTAAAACACTACCTCTTCCTCTCGTATTACCCAGTAAATAATGCAAACATCTCAACCACCCAACAGACCACCCAAACACATACAAACAACACAGACACCTCTACCACCCCACAGACTACTCAGTCATAAAACTGAAACAAGGATGAGAACAAGACTATGTTATAAATTATAAATAATTACCCTGTTATCCAAGTTGTATTACCTGTTATACTGTAAACACAAGTACCATTGGAAATGTGTAAATTTATTGTTTATTGTAAACCGCGCTGATGCTGAATAGCGCGGTATATAAGAAATTATAAATAAATAAATCTCTTGATTCTCAGAGGAACACTACTCTCCACTCTCCTTTCGCTCTTAGAGAATACCATCGTCCACGTTCCCCCCCTTCTCACCTTCTCTGGCACTCAGGGGATTCATCTTCAACCATACTGTGCAAACCCCAACCAGAGCACATGGATGGACCCTCTCAAGAAAGAAATGCTTTTTAATTTTATGTGCCACTTCATACCAGCAGTCTCCTTAGCCATGTCCAGATCCTCAAAAAGACTCCTCAAGGATCTCAGGATCCAGGATATCCTGCGGCCATTCCTACATAGGAATCAGGTGACTGACTCCTCCTGTATGTGGGGTACTGGTTTTAGATAGTGATCATCTTTTTCAGGTTAGCCTTTACGTCAGGCTGCTACTTCTTGACCTGCTTCAAGAATTTTCTGGAGATTCACAGGCTGCTGACTGCTGTTGTAACTTCACCAGATCATATTTGCTTTCTGGACTTCTTATCCAAGCCTTGGTCAGAGGACACTGAAGCTCTCCATGAGCCTCTCAGTGAGATAAGTGGGTGGTAAATTTATAAAGCTTTTTCTGCATATAAAGTCTTCTTTTACAAACAGAAAAAAGCTTTTATAAAACTGTGTGGTGGCGTATGTATGAATAAACTAGGCACATGGAGAGAACACACCTCCTTTTATGCAATCTGTGCATTCCCAGGCATGTAGTTTGGATGGAACAGGAGTGGAGTTGTGATGCACACTTGTATTTTATTAAAAACAGATACATTCAAAAAAAGGTACACACATCTTTTTAGAAGCAGGCGTAAATTTGTGTGTCAGCATTTGTGCATCATTGGAGCTGGTTCTGGCAGCTGAATTAAGAAAGCACATAGGCCTCCTGTTATAAAATTACCCCATGGGTAATTTTCTAAACCCTTTTCATGTATAAAACAGCATAAAAGAGCATTTAAATGGGCTTTTATAAATTAGGCCACACCTAAAAGTCTACATGGTGCAAGCCAGTACACACCTTGAGTGGAATGTGAGGCTGGGTTTTGCCTCCATAACCATTTCTGTTCTGTTCTGCTGCCGAAGAGGCCTACTTGCCTGGCACCTGTTTTCACTCCAAGCTCCATTCACTCACACATCCTATGATCCCTGGTCCCCCTGATCTCTCTTCTATCTGGGTTCTCGCTGTATATTTCTTCTCGCCAAAGCATCACAAAGCAAGGGAGAGAATCCCCTACACCAATGCACAATGCAGAAACACAGCTGGGAAGACCAGAACTCTTAAAGATGTATCCAAAATGAATGTATTTATCACAACCTGACATGGCTGTATTTCAGCAAATATACATCTGAATCAGGATTGTCTTAGAAATGTCAACATAAAAAAATAAAAATACATAAAATAATAGCGCAATTTAAATAAATACAAGTCATAACACAAAAGAATAAGACAAATTAAAGTGGCAAATCAAATCATGAGACTATAATATAATTCATACCAAGGAAGAACAAAAAAAAAGGAGGAGGAAAAAAGAAAAGCACAACTGCACCCAAATGTAAACTGCACCCAAATGTAAACCATATAGAAAAAAAGGTAAAAAGCTAGACACATTGTTCCCATATATTTTCAAAATATGCATCAATGAATAAAATAAATATAAACTTATCACAGAACCCTTGTAATAAACCTAAGGAACCTTTGTAAGAGGAATTGCCTTAAATGGGGAAAATCAAATAACTGCTTGAAAACCCAAACAAGTTCAAGAACAGCACCAGTTTAAATCTATATAGCCCTTAAAACACGAAATCAAAAACAGGGAACAAAAAGCATTGCATGAAAACAACAAAACAGTAGGAGTAAATCAAAAAATAAAACAGCAATGTATAAAAACAATGAATATAAAAAGCACTATATTTAATAAAGCATATGACGCATGGAAAACCATAGCAAACCATGGTTTCCAAATAGCATTAAACACAAGAAGCAAGGCAATCAAATACATAACTGAACACTAATGTATCTAAAAAAAGTCATTGGTGCTAATTAATGGGCACAATTTAATAAGGCTTATTAGCGCTGAAGAACCACAGCAGAAAATAGAGCATTGCACCTGGAAAACCGTAGTAATTAAAACCAAATAAGATCCATAAAAACATCATATGATGTATAAATCAGGGATATTGCAACATCATAAGGATGTCTCGATAGGACTGTAAATCAAAAATAGTACTGATGTTAAAAAAACCTACTTAGAAAATTCTGCGACATTACCCTAAAAAACGATTTACGTATCAAGTGTTCAAAAAAAGGAGACTGTCAAAGTGTAAAAAACACAAATAGCTGTATCATTACTTGCACTTATAGTATAAAACCAGCATCTTACCTCACAACTCATGACAGCTAGAACCTCACTCAATGGAAGTCTCTGTAAAAATGCCACAGGGAACTCCAAGGTTTCTTAAAGGGCCAGCTCCACCATTTTTCTTTGTTTGATGAACGGAAAAAAACTTTAATCAAACGAACTCTAAAAGCAAAAATGTATTTAAAAGAAAAAGCACTCTAAAAATATACTAATAGCCAATCTCTTAATTTAATAAAAATGTTATTTTGTCTTGTATATATATCAGGAAAAACTAATTTGTCCTATGCAAATAACATATGTAAGCACATCCATTTCATTTGCACAGCAAATAGCAAAGTTTAAAAATATCCTTATCTATAATATATGTAGCAGGTAGAGAAAAATAATTAAAATAATGACCCTTATATATATAAGTTAGAAAAAGCAGACAAAGGAAAGAGGGAAAGTGATGGAGAAGTGGAAAGCAGGGGAGAGGAGAAGGGACCAAGGGGAAAATGAAAGAGAAAGAAAGAAAATGGGAGGAAAAAAGGGATGAAAAGTGGAGAAGGAAAGAAGAGAAAGGGGAAGGTAACAAATGGGGAGAGGAAGAAAGAAAGGGAAGGAGAGGAAAAATGTGAAAAAACATGGAAAGAGGAAAAATGGAGATGGGGAGGAGGAGAAGGGAAGGAAAGAAAAAAAAAGAAATAAAAGAAGGTGAGGGGGGGAGGGGAAAATAAACCTGTTACAATTACTCTAATGTAATTAGAATGGTCCATTCTTGTTTATCAGCATAAATGTTCTATAGAAAGGTGTTCTATACTCTAAGAGAAAACAGAAGTACACTATGAAAACTTTATAAAACGTTACATAGCCAATCTCTTAATTCAAACCATGATAGTACATTGCATTAAATCTAAAAATAAATTTCTGTCCCTCCTTGAGCAGAATGTTCTCCAAGTCACCAACATGCAATGAAATACACACAGAACGAACAGCAAAAAAGGAAAAGGAAGAAGTCTTCTCTGGTGACAATATGCTTCGCATAACATACAGTAACTTTTGTGTTCCAGCAACCGTATCTTGAGTTTTCTTTTAGTCTTACAAACACATGAGACTACAAAGGCACTGTATAATGTAAACAACTTGGATTTAGTCACAGAAAATGCCACAATTTACTGTAGTTTTGAATCCTGACTTAGGATAAGCAAATTCTGTTATACTTAAAGATTACGGACAGATACTACAGCAACCACATGGAAAATGGCAAGATAGTTCAGGGAGAGCCATTGATCCATAATGACAGAGTACTGATGAAACTACTGCAATTTGTCTTTCACATTGGGTCCTCTTAAAAGGAGAAACTAGATTTTTATTCTTAAAAGGCCTTGGGGTCAATATTCAGCCCACAGCGATCATTGCTGCTAAAGCACTCGTCTACCGCAGGCAAAAATGAAACAGGATAAATATTCGCCAGAGTTTAACCGGCATCCAGTGCTGAATATCTGGCTTCACCACTCACAATTTTGTCCCCTGATTATCAGCGATCTTCAGCCACTAACCAGATCGCAAAATCCACAAAGTTGGGACAGCCATTGACCTGTCCTATCCTGTTAGTGGCTGCATATTGCCACCAACTGGAGAGTTGCCAGGACTGCCCCAGCTCTGACCACAGACCACCCCGAAACTAACTGGTTAGTGCTACTGAATATCGGGCAGATTCTGCTCACTGGCTAAACCCTTTGGAATATATTGACCCCTTCATGTCTGAATAGGGTGGGGCAGTGTGAACTAATTATGTTTCATGTTACCAGTAAGCACGGCCAGCGTCAAGGGGTGGCAAACAGGTCAACTGCCCTGGGCCCCCATGTCATAGAGGTCCCCTTGCCTCACTCAAGCTGAAGGAAACAGTCTGCAGATAGATGTGCAGGGGCCAAGGGCAGAAACTGGTGAAAGGGGCCCAAAGCCTAACACCAATCCTGCCAGCAAGGTATGAAAATCGAGGATCACAGACCAAATCAGGCTGTCAATTATCTTTATATCCTCCCAATAACTCACTTCTATTGGTACATTTTTCCTCCCCTTTCCACTCTTTTACCCCTTACTCTTTTCTTCCATCCCCTCTCCCTTTCTTCCTGCTCCAGTCCTTCCCCCTTTATTTCCTCTGTTTTCCTTCTTTCCTTTTTCCCCCATCATTCTTTTCCCCTCCCTCACTTTTCCTTTTCCTTCCCTACCACCCCTCCCCCCACTCTCCCTTCCCTTTGTCTGCTCTGGCATGCATAGGCATATACGTATATTATATATGCCAGAACAAACAAACATAGCATATGGAAAAAATAATAAAACAAAAATATATCACAAATAAGGATATTTTAAATCTTTACTGTTTGCTGCACACATGAAATGGATTCCCTAACATATGTTATATGCATAAGACATGTACATAAAACAAACATTTTATTAAATTCATATTTTTTAGAATTATTTTCTTTTAAATACACAATTTTTGTTTTTAGAATTCATTTGATTAAAGTTTTTTTCAGTTTATCAGTCAAAGTGTGCAGTGTGCAGCGGCATCCAAGAAAGCAAATATTTTTCACTCATTGAGTAAGCTGTAAGTGGCATTTTAGAAGACAAGAATCGGGGATGTCCAGAGAGGAAAGTCCAGAAACCAAGGGAGAGGCAGCAGTGAAGGGAGGCACATATTAGTGCCTTCTGAAATCGCTCTGTCTCCACCCCGAAAAATGAATGTCTCAGTAACCGGTTCTGGAGACAGATAGCAAGGTCGGATATGTGCATGGGTGTAGGCCATTTCACAAAAATGGACATCTCTGACGTGCATACTCACAGAACTGGGTACTTGGAGGTCCTGACCTGGGTAAGTCATAAGGGGACCTATCTTTGTTATGAGACTAGCATATCCTGCCCTGCCATGTCAGATACTCGGATGTGTGGCAGTGGGCCAGTAATAAGTTTGGAGTACGTATTTACGGGCAGGTTTATTCAGCCAAGAAATATTGCAGTGATGCAAGCACATTTTTCTCTTCCCACTGGAAGCATTGCAGCCATGAAAGGAGTACATTGTGCCTTATTTGTGATCGGGAGCAGGTATAGGTATGGTACACCTCGCCAACCAGGGCCTGGCGTGCTTGTGCCGTGCTTTGCCTGTATCGTGAGCACTTTTCTGGTTGACCAACATTTTCTGGTAGCGATTTGGTCCTCCGCAATTCCTATATTTTCTTCCATAAGCAAAAGCTCTGCTTCTAGGCATGTGACTATCACAGCACTGACCTGCGTTTTCTTTTCCTGCTATGCAGCGTTGCATGCAGTTTATTGGCTTGCTGTTCTCTTGCATTGAGGCGTTGCTTCTATGTGCGGCTCTTGTCCAGCCATTGGATGACTGTCTTTGTCCTGCTGCTACAGTCATTATAAAGCCACTACCTACCAAGCAAAGATGCCAAATCACACTCATTAGGAGTGCGTGTTACGCTCATTTGAAGGTTCTCTCTCTCTCCCAGTCTTTGCACCTCTTCTCTCAAACATCAGTGCCTCAGTGCCAGCGCACTGATCCCAACCACTGCTTTCATGAGACCCAAGCCTTTGAAAAAAAAACAAACAAGTGAGCCAATCAGTAGGAAGGAATATGAGCTTTATTTCAAGTACCGAGTCCCCCTTACTCTTTCCATTTTCCCTCCCAATGTGCGGGCTTTCAGAGCCGCGAGTTTCCCTTTCTTCTCGCGGCTCTGTTAATCTCGCCGGGGCTGATGGGATTTCCCATCAGCCCTGGCGGGATTAACAGGAGCTGCGAGAGGTCAGAGAAGCTCTCGCGGCTCTGAAAGCCCGCACATTGGGAGGGACTCGGGAGCTGATGGTGAAGGGAGGCTCTGCCGGGCAGGCGGGGCCCCGTGGCAGGACATTTGATTCTGCCGCTGCCACGGCGGCAGCAGCAGCCGGTTTGGTTTTTTTTCCTCTTGTGCTAATGAAGAATGTTTTTTGTGCGGGGCCCCCTGAAACGCAGGGCCCTGTGCAAAAAACATTCTTGCTCAATGGACGGGCCGACTCTGACCAGACTATTCATCAGCATTTACCTGGTTAGTGCCATTGAATATCCCCTCCTAGCCTGTGTAAATGCCCTGATTGGCTAACGGGTTAGTCCTGCAGCTTTCCAAGGGCAGAAGGTGGGCGGCGCCCAAAGATAACCAGTCAATAAGCGGCTATCTGTAACCGGGAAAAGTTAAGGCTGATCTAACTTTACCTAGTTACAGATATATGGCTATCTATAATGGTAAATGGTTATTTAGATCGCTAACTGGGCATCTCTGATATTCAATGCCTGCGGCCGGATGTGACCCCAGCATTGAATACCCAGGATTAAGTTCAAAACGGTGATGGCTAGCCACATTAAAAGCAGCTGGCCACAACCATTCAATATTGACCCCATAGTGCATAGTAAATGGATTTAATGCATCTATGAAGTAACCTTATACTAAATGCCGCTAAGTGGTTATGCGATAACCACTGTTCCCTCTAAGCTGTGCGCGTGTGCGCGCGCACACACCTCGCCAAGTGAGCGCACATACTTTACAACAGAGCGCACAAAAATTACGGTTCTGATTCTGATAGAAAATAACACAGACGTCTGAAAATTTAAAAGTTGTGATTGTAATTACTAGAAATTTTCCACTTCATTTAGTAATCATCTATTTTCATTTAATTTAATTAAAATCAATGTGGTGTACATACTGTATCCTGACGTGTAGTCAAATTTTAAAGTATATAACTCAGAGTGTAGTTATGTGGCGCACAAAAATTTAACCTTCCTTCAAAAGCTGCACAGCTGATATTTTATGCGCACACAGCCTACAGAAAATTAGAGGGAACATTGCCTAGGAGCACTCATTAATGAGACCAGGTGGAGGGAAATAAAGGCTTTTATTCCCTGGTTAATGCAAAGGTTCAACATAAGATATAATCCATGAAACAGAAAGTCCTTTGTGTCAAAAGGTACCAGTATTTACAATGGGTTGCTTAACTGTTGCTTCACAGTTAGGGCAGGTTTCACAAGTAGAATTCAATATACGAAACAGCAATCACATTTCATTCATTCCTCTTCATTATATAGAGCATACAGACTCTGGAGCTGAGGCAGTGCACCAATCACATTCCATGAGTTCTGGCATAAGTAAGGGAACAGTGTTTGGATATTCAGTCTCCATGGACTCTCCTTCGCTATACTCAGTAGGAGTATTCACTGTCCCTGTCTGACCTAGCCTTGTAAGTTAGGACTCTGGAGTCTCGCTTCCCATAGCCAGGGGTTCTCAAGGTTGCAGGAATTTTACTGAACCAATCTGGTTTCTTTTCCCTCACATAAGGAGCGTGGGTTTTAGCAGAGCCTTTAGGAGCACAACAGTCACAGTCATTGGTTAATGTTTCATACCTGGATTTAGCTGAGTTAGAATCCACAGTGTTTTCTCTTCCAGCCACTCTCCCTTGGTAGCTGAGCCTCTGCCTGCCTGCTTTGGACACAGCTGGGCTTCTAGGCAGTTGAGTAAAACTTGTCCTGGATTCTTCTCTCTCTCTGGGTAAGAACTCCCGCTGATCATAAAAGTGCTTTCCTCTCTGACCTGGTAAAACTTGGCAATAATCCTTCAGAGATTGTAAGCTCTTCTCAGAACCCTTCCCCCTGGTTCTTAGCTTCTGTCTCTCTGTTCTGGATTCAGGCAGACTGTGAGAACAGGGCGTGGCAGACACTCTCACCTTAGAGCTGGCTCTATCAAACTTCCCTAGTGCAGCAGGGTCAGTTTGGGCCTTCTGGCTCCCAACCTTGTGAAGTCTGTTCCCACTCAGGTTCCTCTCAGTCCTCTCTTGATGCCTCTCAGGCTTCTCCTGCTCCTTCTCCAGGCGCCTCTCAGGCTTCTCCTGCTCCTTCTCCAGGCGCCTCTCAGCTCTCTCTGTCTCCTTCTTCTGTTCTAGAAGCATTCTGCTCTGACTTATAAAGCAAACTGCTTGTGCTGACTTCCGGGTTCCTTCCCAGGTGCAAGTCATCAGAGTTCCTAGGCTCATTAACTCCCGAATGTCTGTTCCTGCTCCCTCTAGCTGTGCCTGGGGGTAATTGCACACCTAGTTCCTCAAAAGAAACAGGATTTCTTTTCACACACTCATCTTTATTGACACACGCCCCATGACAAATGTCAGAGTGTCTGCAAGCATGTCCACGTTTAGACCTGCTCCAGGCATGAATAGGCATCAGGAAAGTGCTTGTTTTTGCCTTAACACATCCAGAGAGTGTAGGGAAGATGGAGAGAGTTAAGTGATTACCCTAAGATCACAAAGGCCTATACTGGGATTTGAATCCTGGCTACCTTGCTCCTAACTCACTACTCTAAGCATTATGCAGTTAGACGTATTGGGCACGTCGCTGTTTATGATATTTTATTTATTTATTTATTTATTTATTTTACATTTCTTATATACCGCACTATTTACGATCAGCGCGGTTTACATAAAACAAAACAGAATCCGACAATGAACAAGAGTCAGGTCATTACAATGAACAGGAGCAATCAACTTGGATAACGGGGGAAACTATGTACATAAATGGATATCCTGCCTGAACTCGCACATGTCTGCTTTTTGCTTTCCAGACGTTCTGGCTTTGCTGTCCCTGATTGCCCTTTGTAAAATGTGCCTCTAAGAGTGTACTTTTATGCTAGCTGGTATTCTATAAGAGATCATTCTTACATGCAGTGGCTACTTACATGTGTAAAGAACTAAAATACCAACATCTAGGCATGTACTTACCACCTAAATGCAGGCAGCTTGTTATAAAATTATCCTCTTAGGGGAGCATTCTATCCTGCGAATAGCAGGGTTGGACATGTGGGCTGGACATCCATCCCACCCTCAGATCCAGGCCCTGATTTTGTCACCAGCACTCCCCACACAGCATTTGTTTGGAGAGTGCTGGATGTGGGCAGGAGGTGGTACTGGGGCAGAGAAGGAGAATGGCCAGGTGCCGGGACATACAGAGGCTATTCGGGATATTCCTCTGTACGCACCCCGGCACCGAGATAGAGGTCTGGCTTATTCCACCCCGATGGTGAAATAAGTGCTGAGCTCTGCACTGTTTGCGGGCTGCAGCCCCCCGACCCCATCACAATGCCTTGGTACAGCACCCATCGCCTGATCCAGGCCTTGGGGACCCCTGCTGAGGGTTGGATGGCGGTGGGCTGGGCCGCTTTCTGTCTGGGTATTTGCTGATTCCAGCTGGCAGGTGCTGGTGCCATGGCGATGGGACACAACTGCACTGTCATACCAGCCAGAGTGTTGTGCGATGGGGATAGACAGTCTCAGAGATGTCTCCCTCTAGGGATTCGGGTGCATATTGGGTCATCTAAATGCACGATTCCGCAATTGCGGGTACATATAGCTCCCACGGTTGCAGAATCGGGTACAACTTGGCACCATCCAAGTTTTAGGTGTCCCCACGGCCCAGCCATGTACCTTTAGGAATCGGTCTCTATGTGAACAATAGTTATTATATATTTATTTGCATTTCAAATCAACATTCAAACAATGCATGAATGCAGAAAAGGATACATACATTAATACAACATCACAAAACATCACAAAAAGGAAAAAAATATATATATAAGATATAAGCATCAAATATTTAGTCCATAATCTTTAGGAAAGAGGCTCCAAGAAAAAAAAAGTAAAAGAAATTCTATATAATAAGCAGGCAGAGACTTACACGTCAGCCGAACGGAAAATCACAGAAACTTCAGTAGCAGGAAGGAATTCCAAGAGTTGCTTGGGCTCAAAAAAAAAAAAAAAAAGAAAATTATTACCTTGATAGGAAACACAACATCGCGAAGGAAATTAACAAAAAAGTGGCCCCCAAGGACAGGATCCTAGCCCTATAGGACAACAACTCCTTCCTCCTAGCCTGAGTAACCCTAGAGAAGTCAGGAAAAATATGGAGCCAAGAGTCCAAAAACTGCTCCTTTATATTCCTAAAATACAAACAAAGAATTAAAGCCTTATCAGATGCTAACACCAAGGTTACAAGCATGGTAGTTCTCTCAGTAATTATTTCCAGGGAGCTTTCCAGAAACACGGTTAGCTCCCCTGCCCCAAAGGACACATTAGACACATTAGATTGGACTACTCCCTTATCTAGTGCCCCAACCCCCAAGAACAAATACTGAACTCTGGTCAGGGGAGGCAAATTCTCCTGTGAGATTTTAAGCACCTCACGGAAGTATTTCCTCACCATTTCCAGGGGGGACAAAACAGGAGACTTAGGAAAATTCAACAACCAAAGATTATTCCTCCATGTTTGATTCTCCAGATATTCCATCTTCCTGGCCATCAGAATTCTGTCCTTAATTAGGGTCCCTTCGGCCTCCCGAAGGTGTCCAATCTCTGCTGTAAAATGAGAAGCAAAACCAGCCTGCTGCTCTTGAATCGTGGAAGTCGCAGAAACAGCCTCCTTAACAGACAATAACTCAGCATTCACTGTACCCACAACCATAGACAGGGAGGAAATCAAAGAAGTTATGGCTTCCCACAGTGAAACCAATGTTATCACAACAGTTTTTTTCAGCTCCTGGATAGCCGGAAAATGCCCTGCTCCCATCGCCACAAGCGGTTGTCCAGCCATGTGGGACAATCTCACCAGAACCAGAAGCCTTATCCGACTGCTGCTGGGATCCGGAGGGGTCCGAAGAAAAACGCCAGCAAGGAGCCCTCTTCACTTCCCCACACCGGAATACACTCTGGAAGACCGGGGGGGGGGGGGGAGAAGCACTCCATCTGGCGAAGAAGAACATCCGGGTTGAAACGGAGGGGCAGGCTGCTCAGGGAAAAGAATCACCCCCCCGATATGCTCAGCAATGCCAAAATCTCCTCCGGCACTGCAGTCGAGGACACCGCTCCAGGAGTAGGGGGAAGAAAGCCGCATGAATCAAGACCAGACACGGCCAGACACGGAAGAAAACGCCGAACCCGAGGGTAGGTCAGCCTGTTTCCTCTTCCTCCGTCCCATCGCAGAAACGAGCACAGAGGACCGGCTGCCAGGGAACAGAACGTGATCAAAGCAGAGCTGCTCCACTGACACCAGCTCCTGCCGCCATCTTGCCTCTCTCTATGCGAACATTAAAAAATGCTAATGCATGTTAAAAACTTTTAATTCAAAGAAATGTGTGGAATTAACTAAAAAAAAAAAAAAAGCCAAAAGATACTGAAAATGTTTGTTAATCGATGTTCATACCCTATCGGCTTCCTGTGCACAGTATCACCTCTCTTTCCTCTTAGATGCCTGTCCCACAAAAGGTTCCAAGCCCCAATAATCCACTACAGGGAAATAACAGCAGTCATCAATTACTACCCAGCAAACTATCAGTTCACAGACAATATCCCTTCTTTTCTTCCTCTTCTTAATTTCCTGCCTTACAAAAATTCCAAGTCCCAATAATCATTTACAGAGTGAAATAACAGTAATCATCAGTTTCTACTCAGCAAGCATCATCCTTAATTAATTTGTACCATACATCTTATAAAAGTGATGGATTAGTAAAAAGCTTTTGGGTCAATATTCAGCTAGTGCAGTGAATGGGTTTTTTTAAATGCCGGCGGCGGTGCTTCAAGAAACCATGCATACTCATCACAACTATATATGTGAACTGGCATTTTAGAAAGGCCATCTAGAGCGTCCAAAATAGCAGCAATGCAGGTGGGCATGTGTAAGTGCCTTCTGAAATCACTCCGTCTCTACCCTAAAAGATTCACGTCCCCGCAACTCTTTCAAAAAAGACGGGCCTGTACATACGGTTACAGCCAATTTTAGAAATGTGCACAGGCTCGAAATACACAGTCACACATATGGGTACATAAATGTGCCCCTGGCGGTATTTCAGGACTGGGCATCTATTCTATGCTACATGCACGTCCTAGCCTGCTATTTCAGAAGTGCAGACAAACAGAGGCAGGGAGCAAAACAAAAGATGTTTTACATGCATGCTCCTTGGACCCAGTGAAAATTCACGTGGAAGTGAAAGCACATTTACCTCTTCGCCCTAGAAGCAAGCACTTTTCTGTTACCTATTTGTGGCCAGGAGCAGATATAGGCATGGACATATCATCAGCCAGGTCCAGACATTTGCAGGCCTTTCTGAAATCGCACGGCAATGTGCATTTTTGTAAGACCGCCCAGGACACGCCTCCCACCACGCACCTGTGCAACATGGATATGATCGCACTGGGAACATGTATATCCCCGGCTTTCTAAAACGGATCCAGGGACGTCTTTTATGATTTACTTCTGTTTGGCTCACTCTGGCATCCAGAGATCTTAGTTTGTGCATAATGATAATAATAATCACTTATCACTTTGATAGCACTACTGAATACATACAGAGCTGTACGGTGGTTATAATTATCGATAACAATATCTCCCTGCTCCAAGGAGTTTACAGTCTAAGTGGGTACTTGAGGCAATGAGAGATGAAGAGACTTGCCCAAGGTCACAAGGGCTCAGTGGTGGTTCTCAGGTCATTGTTGTAACCACTGGGCCATTTCCTGCTGCTTCTGGGTATGAGTTATGTACTACTGCACCATACAAAACCACTTTTATCTCTTAAGTTCTGAAGAGAACACAGATAAAGTCCTCAAGAATAGTTCCCTGAAAGCATGCAGGGGCAAACTCTGACATCTGGACTTCAGGAAAATTCAGTTGGTGCTCCCAGGCTCACGTTTTTGCAACTTGCCAGACACCCCCTTACCATTAAGGGAACTCTGTTCTCTCATGCGCCATGAGTCTCTGCTCTGACCTAAGTTCTGTACTATGGTTGGCTGCTGGCATATATCCTTGCAATGTGGACAGGAGTAACATAGCACACTGGACTGATCAGTTGATCATTTTCTACTGTCATTTGTTATGTCACTATGTTATATTATCATTTTATAACTGATCTCTGGGTAGTTTCTGGTTAGATGAGCTCAGTAGGATGTCTTGGAACTTGGAAGCTAATGATGCCTTAAATTCCAGTATGGTAAGATCAAAAGCAACCTAAATAGGGCTTCAGAAGTCTCAGTGCCCCCCCCCCCCCCTAATGCTTAGATAAGCATCATCATATTTCCAACTTTAGCATTTCATAAGAATCCTCCGTTGCCTTCATTGCATCTTTTTGAAGGGTGTCGTTTCCTCTTTGCTAGAAAAAAATACAACAGAACTAGATATTTTGTAACTGTACTACTGAAAATATTTGTGTGGAAGAATAAACACAGAGGGGTCAATTTTCAGCAGGTCTTCTAGGCAATAATTTGAAAAGCCTAATGTAAATATCTGAAATTATTTGTATATTCAGCAGCACTATGGGAGAAATTTTATAAGGCACACTTACATTTCCACATGTTTACATGCATAAATCGTAGTATTTTAGTTAATCAGGTCCATAAATGACCACTTGCACATATAAGGATGGAGTGGGGGGATGATCTAGTGGTAGTTTTTAGTTTTATAGTAAGCATTTTTGTTTTTCTTTTTGCGTTTATTGTCGGGACCACTTTGCATGATGTATTATAATAGTGGTATATGAAGGTTTTTAAAATAAAATAATGTAGTTGATCACTATTCTGTAACTACGCGCATTGAGCCAATGCGCATACTTTCACTGTGGGTGTATACAGGGGCAGAGTTTGGGCAAAGTGCAAATTTACGCACAAATTATAAAATGCTGTACTTTATGGGTGTTCATGCAAATTCTAGGCATGAGCATTTACCCCAGCCATAGAGATGATGTACATGTCACTCTTCCTTTCACTCGCATTTTCAAGTGCTTATGCCCCTATTTTATAAAACAGGCATGAAATACATGCAAATTTCAAGCCTCTCTCATAAATTAAGGCACACACGTACTTAACTTTTTAAAATAGGACAGAAACGGTCAAAAAGGTGACATTTTATTTACCAGTTAATGTCCTTTCTTCAAGTCCTGCTAGACCAGTCCAGACAAGTGGGTTGAGTTCCCCTACCAGCAGATTGGTGGAGACAAAGAACTAATGAAATCCAGCTTTCAATGACATCACATCCCATACTGCTACTACCACCAGCACCACCACTAATCATTTGTATAGCACTACAAGGCGTATGCAGATGTAAGACACTTCCTGCACATCAAAGCTTACAATCTAATAAAAACGAAACACAGAGGCAAATTCCCATTGGGGCACATCCGGACGTCCAAAATCTGAATGGACTGGTCCTGCACCCGATTCTGATACTGCAGGAGCTAGATGTCCCCGCAGGATCAGAATCTGATGCAATGGGCCCAGACAGGCAGGCCGACCATGCTCCAATTGAGGGCCTGAATGTCCAGCCTGTTCTCCGCACAATGCAGCCATGGCTCCTGCATGAAACCCGGTGCCGTGGCGCCCCATCGCCATGGCACCGGGACGCCATGCATGAGTCCTGACTGCCAGCCAGCTCCTGCTGCGCATAGTTCCCTGCCGCCCAACTGGGCATCGCAAGGCCGGGATCAGGCTTTGGAGAACCCCCTGCCCCCACTCACCTTCTGCTGGGTCTGCAATGCTTCCGCCATTATAGTCGGGGAAACTTATTCCACCCCCAAGGTGGAATAAGTTCCCCTTTCAGACTTCACCCCCTGGACATACAGGGCCGTGACCGGAATTGGCCCTGTACATCCAGCCTAGGGTCCTACCTCCGGTCTGCACTCGCTCCTCCGCTGGCTTGCCCCCTCACGCCTCCATACAAGGCTCCTCACACATCTCTATATGTGCGGGGAGCTCTGTGTTGGGAATTGGCCCCCTGGCATTTAGTGGGGATGGATGTTCAAACCAGACATCCATCCCCGTGAAACCCCCCTAAAAGGTGGTGTTTGAGAGTGTGCTAGATAATGTAGAATCAGATGGTAAATGATCACTGTATGCTGCTGAAGAAATCAGATGAAGAGCACCATTAAAACAGCAGCCTGCGGTAACAGTCACTGTACTAGCAGAGCTGGAAAGTAAACATTTAGGGGGATACGCAAATCACTGCCTGTGCTGAAGGAGCAAGGGTAATATTTGCTCACATTTATTCCTATTATTAGCCTAGGTGAAAAGCAGGATATAAATGCAGTTAAATAAATAAAAATTAATAAATATTATTAAGATTTAACTTTAAATTTATAGTGAATACTGTAGAGGAATAAAATGCACACAGACAGAGGGTGGAGAAGCAAATACTGGAGCCAGTGAAAATTGCTCACCCTAAGAGAAATGTTATCAGAAATAGGTGCTAGCGCTAAAACCCCTGTGAGAAAAAAAGGAAAAAAGAGCTTGAAGAGAGATGGAGTTTAGGATTTAGAGGCTGTTAAATTCTTAATCTAGAAAGAGCTTCCCCTTCTGTAGATGGTACTGGGAAGTCTACTGGGAGCCTAGATAAGCTCAGAGTGAAGATGCCAGCAGAGCGCCTCCTACAGACCCATTCAGTGTTAGGAATGAAGATGTGGGCGGATGATCTCCTCCCAACCCAGGAAGTGGAGATTGCAAGGGAGAGACTCTGGAGAGGCTAATCCAGGCTTTGGAGTCCAGCAGTGCATCAGCTCAAAAGAGAGCTACGGTGTTAGAGTCCATTCCGGACTAGGAGTCACAAGACCCAGGGAAGTCCAGCAGTGGATCAGCTCAAAAAGAGAGTGCAACAGTTGTTCCTGATCGGACAGGAATGCAACACCCTCTGGAGGAGGTGGAGCCAAGGGTACAGCCTCAGTGATTGGACAGATCTATAAAACCTTTCCTTTCACAACAGCCACCGGTCCAGAGCTCCAGCAATGGCTGAGACTTGGGGCTGGTAGACAAAGGGAAAGGGAGAGGAGTTAAACAGGTTAATAAATCCATAAGCTTTAAAAGGTTAATTTAACCTTAAGTCACTATGTATTCGTTGTTTGAACTACCTTTTCTCATATTCTATATTGCTATGTCACTATTTCACCTTACCTGCTTGAACCACTTATAATATGGGTTGTATATACTGCATTATCTTATCACAATACTTATGTACATATTTAGAAAATAAATTGTAAATACCATTTAAGCCAGCCCTGTTCCCAGCAGTGTTTTTGGAGAGGTTGCCTGGGGTGAAAGAAGGGAAAATCCTACCTGCTAATACCTTTCTTCTCCAGATGGAGGCACCAGGCCCCAAATTGACAAGGACTGACAGAGCCCACCCTCGAGGGGACTCTAGCCAAGCCAGTCCGGGACCCAGAAGCACATCCAAGGGGGTGCTACACCCACTAAACACAACTTGGAATGACCCCTATAATGAAATGGAGACTAGAGTATGGTAAGATACACCTAGGTAGTGGGCAAGAGGATGAGGAGCGTCAGGATACAAAAGCAGCCTCAAAGAGGTGGGTCTTCAACCTGGACTTAAATAAGGCCAGAGAAGGAGCCCGATGCACCGACTCTGGTAGTTTGTTCCAGGCATATGGAGTGGCAAGGTGGAATGAATAAAGTCTGGAGTTGGCAGTGGCAGAGAGACACAGATAAAAAGGGATCTGTCAGAGGAGTGGAGTTTCCGAGAAGGAGCATAGAGTGAGATAAGAAGAAATGTAGTGAGGAACCACAGAATGAATGCACTTGTAGATAAGTAGGAGAAGTTGAACTGGATACAGAAATGCACAGGGAGCCAGTGAAGTGACTTGAGAAGAGAGATTACATGAGCATAGTGACACTGGCGGAAGATAAGACGTGCAACTGAGTTTTGAACAGATTTTAGGTGAGAAAGAAGATTCAGAGGGAGACCAGAGAGGAGCAGGTTACAGTAGTCAAGGTGGGAGGCGACTAGTGAGTGGATAAGGGTCTTAGTAATGCGAGTAGAAAGGAACAGATGAATTTTACTGATGTTATAGAGAAAGAAGCGGCAGGTTTTAGCTATCTGTTGGATGTCCGTAGAGAAAGAGAGAGTAGAGTCAAAGATGACCCCCAAGGTTGCGAGCCGAGTAAACAGGGAGGAGTGTAGTGTCATCCACAGAAAAAGAGAAGGGAGGAAGGGGGAGAGGTGGGTTTGTGGGGAAAGATAAAGAGCTCACTTTTGGCCATGTTGAATTTCAGACAGCAATGTCAGATAAGCAGGCAGATATCTGGGACTGGATTCCTGGAGATATTTCAGCGCAGAGAGGTAGATTTGATTGTTGTCAGCATAAAGATGGTACAGAAAACCATGGGAGGAGATAAGTGCACCAAGGGACTGAGTATAGAGAGAAAAGTAGAGGTCCCAAGAGGTATACCAATTGAAAGTGGGATGGCAGTAGAGGAGGATCCATCAGAACATACATTAAAAGTGTGATGGGAAAGAAGAAAACCAGGACATAATGGAGCCCCTAAAGTCAAGTGAGAACACAGTACTGAGGAAAAAGGTCATGATCAACAGTGTCAAAGGCAGCAGAAAGGTTAAGGAGAATGAGGGTCGAATAAAAGATTTGGTGAGGAACAAGTCGCTGGAGTTTTGGCAAGAGACATTTCTGTGGAATATAGAGGACAAAAGCCAGACTGCAGTGGATCCAGAAGGGCTTAAGAGGAAAGAAAGTCAAGACAGCAACAGTGAACTGCTCATTCAAGTTGTTTTGAAGCAAAGGGGAGGAGAGAGATAGGCCGATAGATGGAAGGACAAGTAGGGTCAAATAAAGGCTTTTTGAGGTGTGACCATAGCATATTTGAAAGCCCCAGGAACAGTTGCAACTCCCACTCTCTAAGATCCAAAGAGTGACGGCTGAGGAAATCTGCTTCCACATTGCACACCCTAACAAGGTGCTGAACCGACAAGGCTAGGAGAATGTTCTCCACCCAGGCAAACACAAGATCCATCTCCAGAGCTACCTTGGCACTCCTTGTGCCGCCTTCCTGATTAACATAAGCCATCACTATGGCATTTGTCTGAACAACACTTGAACTGCTTAGCCCTTGATCAGGTGCCAGAAACACAGTAGAGCTAACCTGATGGCCCTCGCCTCTAGGCAGTTGATGTACCTTACTGCCTCCCTGTGGTTCCAATGGCCCTGGTCCATACAGTCTTGGCAATGGGTTCCCCAGCCTGAGAGAGACTGGCATCTGTCCAATGGCACGCCCTTCCTCAGATGACCGGTCTGCTGTTACCACCGTAGGCTGGTCCTCAGCATCATCGGGAGTGGTAGCCTGCACTCAAACTCCTGAGAACTCGGAGACCACTGAGTTCACAAGGACTTTCTGGAGAGGCCACATGTGAGCACGAGCCAACAGTGCTCTCTATGGTCACCACCATCAATCCAAAGAGCTGAAGATAATCCCATACTCTAGAAGCCTGCTGCACACAGACCAGCACCAGGAAATCCAACCAATTTTGATTTTCTCCTCTGGCAGGAAAAAAAAAAAAACTCTGCCCACTCAAGAGTGCTCCCAGGAACTCCAGGGACTGGGAAGGCAACAGCTGGCTCTTTCCTTGATTGATCACCCAGTCAAGGCTTTCCAAAAAGGACACTACTCAGGACACCATCTGAGATGCCTCTGCAAAGGGAACAGGCCCAGAAGAGCCAGTTGTCCAGATATGGATGAACACAGATCACTCGGTGGTGCAGCACTGCAGCCACTGCCACCATGACCTTGGAGAATGTCCTTGGGACAGTGGAGATTCTAAAAAGGAAGGGCAGTGAACTTATAGCGAGAGCCAAACATGGCAAAAATGCAGATACTTTTGCTGATCCGCCCGGATCAGGATATGAAAATATGCCTTGGCCAGATCTAGAGAAGCCAAGAATGCCCCTCAGTGCACGGTTTCCATCTGGAAGTGCAGGATTCTCAAGTGCTCATTGATCCCCTTGGAGGTCCAGAATGGGCCAGAAGGAACCTTTTTTTTCTGGACACCATGAAATAGATATAGTATCTGCCCTTGCCCCAGTCATCTGGGGGATGGGCACCACTGCCTTTAGGTCCAGCAAAATGACCAAGATGAACCTCACAGTGGCACTTTTGATTCCAGACCCACAAGGGGAGATAACAAAAGCATCCAGAATTAGCTCTTTGCATTACAGGACATGCTGTAGCCAAACTGAAAAGGTGTCTTGCACCTGGCAATCCTTGATAACCCAGACCCATTCCTGAAAGAAAAGGCAAAGCCTGCCTCCAACTGGAGGAACCAGGGAATGGGCCCCAAAACATTCATTTCACAGTCAGGGCAGGGTCTCCTCTGGGGGGGGGGGTCAAGTCTCTGGGCCCCATGCGCTCCACAAAAGGTCTGAGAACAAGCCTGAAGTCCATAAGCGGAAGAAGGGCTCTCCAGGCTGGAAACAATGGAATTCCTGAGAGTCTGACCAGCACGCCTGCGAGGAGCAGGTGGAGGCTGATGGAAAAAGAGCTCCTGTTTGCTACATAGACCCCTTGGATCTATCCTCCAGAAGGTGGAAGATTTTGTCGCACTTAGGTCCTTACCTGTTTCTCCCAATCTGGCCCAACAGAAGCGGCCCTTTAAGGCCATTGCCCAATGTCAAAGCCAAACCAGCACCATGTCATCCCTGGCCACTAGTTGTACCAGGTCATACATGGTATCAAAAAGGAAGGCCATAGCTGATTCCAAAAGAGGGATAGAATCATCTGTCGGAAGAGACTGAATCCACTAAAGGCAGAGCCCAAAACGTCAGGTCTGCACATACTGCCAACTGAAGAATAGAAGCCACCACAGCAAGCTGGTTCTTCAAATGCAAATTCACCTTTCAGTCCAGAGTATCTTTCAAGGTCAATCTGCCTGCCACAGGAATGGTGGTCCATCTGGCAACCGCCGTGACCTGTGCATCCATCTTGGAAATATCAAACCACACAACGCATTCCCTTTCCAGGAGGGCGTGCATCTTATATACCCTTAGCCCCTTAGGTGGGGAGCTGGGGGAATCCCACTCTGACCAGAACAGGCCCTTGAGCTCCTCCAGAAACAGGAGACAATAGTGGATTTCCACACCCCTTGCAGGAGTGGATGCCTCTTCGGTTCCTGCTCCGTTTCAGGATCATCTGCCAAGCTCAAGGTGGATAAGACCCTGGGATCAAACGCTTCCAGCTCCTGCTCGTGGAACAGGTAGATAACTTTGGCCTCCTCACAAGCTTCTGAAGGAAAGAGTACTTCTTCATTCATATCAAACATCTCAATCCAAGTCACAGTCCAAATTTCATTTCCAATGGGTGCCCTTTGCTGGGCACGCTTAGCCCTCCATTGAACAGGGCTTCCACTTTCAGCCTGCCCCTCACAAGATCATGCTTGGGGGAAACCAGAGGCCACGGGGGTTTGAATTTCCAACCCAGAATGACCATGCCTGCTGTAAAAGGAAAAGAATCTTTGGGTGACAATCCGGTCTCTGGAAGCTCTCCTCGTTGTAATGACCCCCCACTAGGGTTGCCAACTTTTTGAAAGAGAAAAACCCGCCACCTGTGGCTAGTCACGCTCCGTCCATGCCCACCCCAACCCCACCCTTTCCCACCCCTGGCCTGCCCCCACCCTTGCTCCACCCCCTGTCCCCCAAAAAATTGCAGAAAGGGCAATGTGCAAACTGAATGAGCAAGATTTCTACACATTCTTAAACAGAAATTCTATACTGACAGAATACGCAGCATTGGTTGTACACACACACACACAATATAGACAGGTCTTCATCAATAAATAAACACAAAAAAAGAGAAATATATAGACAAAAATTAAACTGAAACCCCCAAGAAGACAGACTCTGCAAGCAGTGTAATATCAGATAAATAAGAGATACAGTTCCTCATACTGTGTAAAATATAAAGATAGTACAAAGTCCAATCATTAAATTGAAAATTAAATTATTTTTTCTACCTTTGTCTGACCATTTTATTCCCTGATCATGCTAGTTCTGATCTGAGGCTTCCGTTTTCCTGTCTTCTCTTAGCTTGTTTTCTATGGTCTA
Organism: Ichthyophis bannanicus; assembly: GCA_033557465.1. NCBI lineage: Eukaryota > Metazoa > Chordata > Amphibia > Gymnophiona > Ichthyophiidae > Ichthyophis > Ichthyophis bannanicus. The sequence continues at coordinate 1,092,861,166 of CM066032.1, read as the reverse complement.
TAGTCCATCTGCCATTTCTTGTCTCTTTTCTTTACTTCCTTCCATCAGCATATTTCCAGTCCCAGTAACCCTCCATCAGCCCCCTTTCCAGTCCTCCCCTCCCATTACATTCCAATACCAATCCCCTTGTGTTCCCAGGACTGCCAGTGGCATCCATTCCCTTCTAGTCCCCCTCCTTCCTCACTGTCCAGCCCCTTGTAGTCCAAAACACCATTCCAGGTATCAGCCATCCCCACGTTTCTGCTCCCTTCCAGTCCCAGTGCCCCCTCCCTTCCAGCCTGCTCCCCATTACCCAGTCGCTTACCAGTACCATTCCCAGTTGTCAACTCCCTTTGAGTTCCCTCCTTACCCCCTCTGTAAGCTCCCTTTCAGCCACCTCCTTCCCATCTTTCAGCTCTCTTCCAGCCCCCACCTTCCACCTGTGATCGTAGGAAACTCCTTCTGCAGTGCCTGGGCTAAAAAGAAGGTGATGTCAGAGGGGGCGGGATCTGCAGAAGTTGTTTCATAGGATCGGAGGGCTCATCACAGGTTCTCTTTCCTTTTAAATTAACTTTATTGCAACCGCTGCTCTGTAAGAAGCAGGAGCAGCGGCTGCAAGAGGGGACCGCGATCGCAAAGCCGTATTTCTGCTCTGGCCGCTTCCGATCTAGCGACCAGAGCAAAAAAAACAGCTTTTCAAGGGCTGGTTTTGTATCTCTGCCGGCAGCCGGCCTGGCCACGGAAAAACCGGCCAGGCCGGCTGAAAACTGGCTGTTTGGCAACCCTACCCCCCACACAAGGGGGCATAGTCACCATCAATCCCCCAAAGGTTGGGAGAGGCCCACAGCATGGTCGCCAGAGCCTGCAAGCCAGCTGAGTATCTTTACCCGTAGCACCATCTGCCACTTCCTGCCCTGAGGTAGGCAAGGTTGGACTAACAGCATCCCCCAGCTAAAAGAGGGGGAGTAGGCCCTCCACAGATGACTCAGACGCAGTCAGCCATTCTAATTCATATATAGACTTCTATACCACTAATCTCCCATACTAAGTGGTTTAACAGAAGATTAATAAAATCACATAGAATTAGATTAAAAGAAAAACAGAATTTAAAATCAAATTTAAGATTCAAACAAACATGCTTTCAAATTTTTCCTATAACAGTAAAATGGAGGAAAGAACTTTTATCCTCACAGGTAACAGACTATATAATTCAGCTGCTTTATAAGGTAGTGTTAGTGTAAATTTTGTCTTACAACTCATTCCTTTGCTAGAAGGGAAGAGAAAGCATCCAGATGTCTGAAATCGTGTAGACTGTCATTAACATCGGTAATAAGAGAAGAAAACCGAAATAGAACAAAATCATTAAAAAGTATGCAACACCACAAACTTAAAAAGAATCCTTTGAGGGATCCTTAGCCAATGTAATTTATAAAATAATGGAGTAATCGAAGTATACCTTGAAACTCCAAAAATCAATCAAGCTGCTGGGTTCTGGCAAAATTGTAGTCTCTGTAGCTGATGTTTAGAGAAAGTAACACTAAAGTTACTATAATCTAAAAATATGAAAATAGTGTTCTGTAGTAAAACTCAAAAATGTTCATAAGAAAAATAAGGCCGAAGTTGTCTTAATTGCCTCATCCTAAAAAAGGATTTAGAAGTCAAAATTCACTTGTGCCTCAAAAGGTTAGATTCCCATCCAATAGTACCCCCAATACCCATAAAACTGGTTCCGTATTAAGATTTAGCTGAATTAAAACCTCAGTTAGTAAAGTGGGAATGGGTCTATTATTTAGACAAAGAACCTTTGTTTTTGATACATTTAACTGTAAACAGAGAGTCTTCACCCATCTACCGCATTTATCAAGCACATTCTTTATGACTGCATAAAAATCAGTAGTTTGTGGAGGAAATGACAAAAGTATAGTAATATCATTGACATACGTATAGCATCTAAACACTACATTATCAAAAAAACAACCCAATGAGATCATCAATACATTAAGGCTGATCCCAAAGAAAACCACTCTAAACAAAAGCAATCCAGCAGCCTACAGACCAATCTCCAGCATACCACTACTGGCTAAAATCATAGAAAAGGCAGTGCAACAACAGCTCCAGGACCACATCGACGCACATGCCCCACTGGACATACACCAGCATGGCTTCCGCCCAAACCACGGAGTCGAAACACTACTGCTATACCTATTCAACGACATAATCCAAATCATAGACAACCACAAACAAGGAACACTAATGATCTTCCTAGACATCTCAGTGGCATTCAACACAGTGGACCACAGAATCCTCCTAACCAGACTTCAGAACATTGGAATAACCGGCACCATCTTAAAATGGTTCAAATCATACCTAACAGACAGACAGTTCCAAGTCAAGATCGGATCCAACAGCTCACGACCCGCAAGATCAAGCAAGGGGTGCCACAAGGATCCGCACTATCCTCACTACTATTCAACCTCTACATCCAACCAATCTGCAACATCATGAAAGCACACAAAACAAACTACACAATATACGCAGACATCATGATATACACCACAATTTGGTAACTTATTTTCCCTCTTTCTGTAAATTTAAAGGGGCAGTTTTAAAACTTCTTAAATGATGTCTGTAGGTTTGATATAGGGGGAATTTCCATAGGATTGGGGGAATGAGCTTGTGAGTGAGGTTCTTGTGGCTAAAGGATTTTTAATTTTTTTTAATGTGAGCATTGGTGTGTTTGTGCTCAGTGAAGGAACTCTGAAAGTGGAAAAAGCACCAGTACTTTGGGTTTTGATGTTAGTATCCAAGTTATGCTGATCAAAAATTGATTTAATTGTATGTATTTGGCACAATGCAAAAAATAGGATCACTTACAGAAGTGATTTGTGGTTGGACTGCTAGGACAGAATCAATTTTGCACCATAATATATTGGTGCATTTACTTGGTGGGATTATCTATGGTGGAGGATATATGGCTGGAAGAGGGGGGCAACAGGCTATCCATTATCGCCTTGCATTTAGAGGGGTTTAATTTTATGCTATGGTTGGCGAGCCATTGAGAGATCATAATGAGGGAACTATTTAGCTGAGCAAGAGTTGGGTTATCATAGTCTGTGAAAAAAATGTTCTGGATATGGTAGGCAAAGAAATAGCCACTGAGGCCCAGGGTTTCTATGAGGTCACAAGTGGTGAGAGAAAGAGGTTGAAGAGTACTGGGGCCAGAATCGTTCCTTGAGGAAGTCCAGTTGAAAGTGAATATATTTTACATATTGTTATATTTGTTTTAACTGCATAAGAGCACTTAGATCATTTTTTCCAAACTTTTTATCCCATATGACCCAATTTTAGCATTTAAATATTCATGTAACCCCAGATGATGATGAAATCAAAATAGCAGGTCTCCAGCCTTCTTCCCCTCCCTCCATTCATCTACGCAGAAAGCAGCAGCAGTCAGTACAGTGCCCTTTGTGCCAGTGAGCAGTGTGTGCTTACAGCCCCCAGTACTCAACATGGGTTTCCAGTCTAACAGGAAGCTTACTTAGGAGGGGGTAAGGGCCTATGAATGTTCATTGGCTCAAACCACATGCTGACTGGTGACTGCCACTACTTGGCAGTCACCATTTGTATACCATGTCTATACCTACTGTGTTGTCTGTCTTGACTAGATAGTAAGCTTTGATGAGCTTTGTCTCCTACACGTCTGTGCAGTGCTGCGTACATCTTGAAGCGCTATACAAATGCTCAGTAGTAGTAGTAGTAGGTCACAGTGAAAGTACAGAGAGAAGGAGGAAATAGCCATATTTCTGTCAACCCATCCCCTGATGATTTAATCCCATTTGGATTCATGACCCCAACTTTGGGAAGCACTGGGTTAGACATAAGAACATAAGATATGCCATACTGGGTCAGACCAAGGTCCATCAAGCCCAGGTATCCTGTTTCCAAGAGTGGCCAATCTAGGTCACAAGTACAGCAGTTTCCCCAAAAGACACAGGTTCCACAATGCTTGTATTGGGTCAAGCATTGATATCCTGGGTCCCTTTTTAATAATGGTTTATGGACCTTTCCTCCAGGAACTTGTCCAAACCTTTTCTAAACCCAGCTACACTAACAGCTTTTACTACATCCTCCAGTAACAAATTCCAGAGTTTGATTACACGTTGAGTGAAAAATATTTTCTCTTATTAGTCTTAAACAGTTTATCCTGTAGCTTCATTGCATGTCCCCTAGTCTTTCTATATTCTGATAACGTAAACAATCGATCTACATTTACCCGTTCCACTCCGTTCATTAATTTATAGACTTCTATCATATCTCCCCTCAAACGTCTCTTTTCCAGGTTAAAGAGCCCTAACATTTTTAGCCTTTCTTCATAGGGGTATCCTTCCATTCCCTTTACCATTTTGGTGGCTCTTCTCTGAACCTTTTCTAATAACGCTATATCCTTTTTAAGATACGGCGACCAGAATAGCACACAATATTCAAGGTGTAGTCTCACCATGGAATGATATAGAGGCATTATTGTAGTAGCCGATAAGCATGCAATAAATAATACCCGGAGTCAGGCAAAGATCCAAGCCAATTTATTTGTGCACAGGCTCAGATTGCAGTTGCATTCAAAAAGGTCTGAGCAATGGCTCCTAGTAAAACAGCTTTTATACCTTTCTTTTCCAGTCTAATACAGGCAAAACTTCTCATTGGTCCTGGTCTGGGTAGACATAACACTAAACATAATACTTCTGCTAAAGTATACAGTATATTTCGCTACTCTTGCAAGGTCAGTTAGCTTGCAAAGATAGTGGAAGGCATATCAGAAGCATTCTCATCAAAAGCAAAACAAAGCAAGGCCAAACAAAGCAAGGCTAAGACGTGTTTCTAATAGCTACTGGTGATTTCTGTAATATTCCAGGCACATATCTCTAGCCCTGGCTCAAAACACTAAACAATCATAACGCTAGACCAAATATTCTTACACTGTTCAGCTTTTCTGCTATATTTCCATCCTAATTACAAGGTCAGTGCACAATCAGCAAAGATACAGTGGCGTGGCATTCTACTGAAACAGACATCTGGCTTACCTAAACAATAAACAGTAAGAAAGGTTTAATTCTCTTATCTCCAGGAGAGCAGAACATGTTATCAAACTAGAATAGAACGGTATTTCTTCCTAACAGCTAACTAACAGCATTCTGTAATTTTCCAAAGTCAGCAATAACAGTCTAAAGCAGGGGAAAAAGGGCTTCAGGCCTAGCTTCAGGCCTAGCTCTGCTACATACTACTAGGCCATCGCCTATCACATTCCCTCCTTTTGATTATTCACACCCGCACATGAGGAAGGGTGAGAATCAAATCACACATATATAGTATGCCATACTAGGGTGGAGGGATCATTTTGTGGTATAGGGTAGTAGCCCTACGTTGCTAGGATTCGTGTAGCTGCCTTACGTTAAGTTTAATATACGTAAGCATAAGGGGAGGAAACATGGGATACATAATCAAACAGCCACAATCAATAATACATTTGATACAAGTGTCTTTGTCAAATCATATAGCATGCCTAGTGTATAAGCGGAGGGGCAGGAGACATAGGAGGAACAAATGACATATATACTGTTCATCATAGCAATAGGCCCGTTCTCAAGACCCACAAAGATAAGAACCATTCCTATTAATAGCAGCACCTGTATTAGAGGTCGGTAGCAGTACATGTCAAAAAGGTAGGTAGCACATGTATGAAAATTAGCAACACATGTACTAAAGTCCAAAAAATCTGGGTTCTGAGAGCTGGCGAGTAGCAATCAAAAGGGCTCCATTCTCATTGTTCCATCGCAGTTCCCATAACAGGAGAGGAAAGATTCTGGCGGGGGTTGAGACAAGTCCGGGTATTCCCTGTTGTGTAAATACTAGGTTTGCAGGCTGCACAGGGAGGTAGGGCAAGAGTCAATTCAAAGCACCCCAAGGCTGCCGCCAGAACGAAGCAATAATAAGAATCCATAAAGAGCATAGTCTCTGGAAAAATGGTGGAACTGTCGGCTTCCACAACAGGTAGCAGACGTAGAGTTGATTGTAGGGCCTCATGCTTCTGTTGGACGTCGACCGACTACCAGCTTTGTGGCAGGAGCAGGGCTGTAGACGTCAAAGTATCACAGTCTTGTAGGATGTCTCAGTCTCCAACATAGTCCCTCAGTAGAACACAGTTTCTCAGGATGGTGGTAGCCGTCGCAGAGTGAGCCACAATGGAGTTTCAGGATCATTTATGGAAGTCCACGACCAAGTTCAGAAGCGGCTGCTGGAATGCAAAACTGGAGGACGTCTGTTCCCTTGATGTCCAGGAGCAGGTTGGTAAAGTTCTTACGATGACGGATCTTTTCCTCGCAGCGTGAGTCGCAACGGTGATGCAGGTCCAGGGGCAACTCTCAGGAACTGCTGCTGGTTTTACACGACTGTGGTGATTCCAGGAGCTGATTTCTACCACTTTAACTGCTGTTGGGGTTGATAACAAGACGACATATGGCCCTTTCCAATACGGCGCCAGCGGTGTCTGCTTCCACTCTGTCACCCACACCGAGGCTCCAGGCTTGAAAGGATGCAGGGGCTTGGATGGGCTGATCTTGTACCCACACATGAAGGTCCTGCAAAACAGAACTTATAACCAATAGTGCTTATCTAGTAATTTCAGATCCTATCTGTCACACATCTCCTTTACAATACAATAGGCTACAGAATCTCAGAATCTCAAAAGGGGAAACTCCTAAAGACTTAGCAGGGGCTAAGTATATCCTATGAAGGGCTATAGGAAGAACCTGGGGCCACTTCAGGTAAACCTCTGGGCAGTTTGGACAACTTGAGATTTCAGGGTTTATTCATATGCATATCTCGGGACCATACTTAACGGACTTGCTTCCTGAGGTTAACCACCCTCATTATTTGTACAGGGCCCCAGATGCATGCAAGGGTGTAAGGGCATACTTGGAATCTGGGTACACATTTAGACAGAGCCCGTTTCCTATAGTTAGTGCTCTAGTAAGAGCTATCAGTTCAGCTTTCTGGGCTGAAATACCTGGGGCCAGGGCTGAGGACGTAACTACCAGATCAAGGGTCACCACTGCATATTTAACACAACTATGTCCATTAATGATGACAAGACTGTTTCATCCACAAAGAAAGTTTTGTCTGGGCGGTCCAAGGGGATATCAGTTGAGTCCAGGCAACTTGAGTACACAATGTCTATTACTTCCAAGCAATCATGGTCAGGAGGGCCTGGACCGACGGGCAATAGGGTGGCTGGGTTTAGAGTTTGGCTGAGACTTAATTGTAATCGAGGATTTCCACATAGCATACTTTGATATTTCAACATTCGGGCATTAGTGAGCCAATGATTTCCTTTGTGTTCCATCAGGGTTAGAACAGAGTGTGGTACAGTGACTTGAAGATTTTGTCCTAAGGTGAGCTTGTCAGCTTCGCTCACTAAGAGGGCTGTGGCTGCTACAGCTCTCAGGCAAGGTGGCCAACCTTTGGCAACAGGATCCAATTGTTTTGACAGGTAGGCCACAGGTCACTGCCAGGACCCAAGAGGCTGGGTCAAGACTCCCAAAGCGTTTCCATTTGATTCATGGACATACAGACGAAATGGTTTCTGCACATCCGGTAGGCCCAAGGCTGGGGATGACATCAATGCTGTTTTCAGTGATTTGAATGCTTTATCTTGTTCTGGGCCCCACTCCAGGGGTGATAGTTCCATTCCCTGTGTGACTTGGTACAAGGGTTTTGCCATGAGCGCAAAATTTGGTATCCATATTCGGCAGTAGCCTTCAGCTCCCAAGAAAGCTCGCACCTGTTTTCTAGTAGTGGGTGTTGGGATGCGGCATACTGCTTCCTTTCGCTCAAGTCCTAATTTCCGGGTTCCTTTGGACAGATGGAACCCTAAGTATTTCACTTCTGTCTGACACAGCTGCGCCTTGGCTCTGGAAACCTTGTAGCCAGCTTCATTCAAAAGGTGCAAGAGGTCACTTGTAGCTTGCATACAATCAGATTTGCTGTTGGTGGCTATGAGCAGATCATCTACATATTGGAGCAAAATTCTTTTTCCCAGAGTTACAGAGTAGATTGACAGATCTTGACTGAGGGCTGCACTGAAGATAGTGGGTGAGTTCTTGAATCCTTGTGGTAATCGAGTCCAAGTGAGCTGCCCTCGTCATCCTGTGGTAGGGTTTTCCCATTCAAAGGCAAACAAAAGCTGACTGGCCTCTGCCAGGCGTATACAGAAAAAGGCATCTTTTAAGTCCAAAACAGTAAAGTGAGTGGCTTCTGCTGGAATCAGTCCCAGGAGGGTGTAAGGATTTGGTACTACTGGATGTATGGTTTCAACTGCACTGTTTATTTGACGTAGATCCTGCACTGGGCGGTAGTCACCTGTCCCAGGCTTCTTGATTGGGAGAAGGGAGATGTTCCATGGTGACTGGCATTCCTTGAGAAGTCCATACTTCAGTAGTTTCATTAAGGCTGGTCGAAGAAGGGGATGCTGTTGCACATGCACTGGTTCCACTCCCGGCTTGAGGGTGACAATAACAGGGGCTATGTTCTTCGCTAGGCCAGGTGGATTATCTTCTGCCCATACTCCAGGTGGGGCTGGTGGGTATACAGGAACTGGCTGGCCTGATTGGAGATGCACTATAGAACCGCTACTCTTCTTCTCAGGGAACAGTCAGCACTATCAATCCAGTTCCTTCGATTAGGAAAACTTCTTCCACATCATTCAACTAAAGTATCAGCAAGAAGAACTGCTCTCTTCTCCATCTTACATTCACTTTCTCTGTCACATTATCTCCACAATTCACAGACATTCTGAACAACTTAATCGTGCTATATTCATGCCCGCAAATCCATCCCGTTTCTGCAAGTTCTGTTTTATATCTCCCTGGGACTGACTTGACAAAAACTGCATTTACCATGTGCAAATTCTCCTGGGCTGCTGGATTGCATGGGGCATATAGTGAGGGCTGCCTGCACTATTTGGATTCCACTTGGGGTTAGCAAAACTGATGGGTCTGAATTAGGGCAATCAAATCCTAGGGCTTCTCAGTGTAGGAGGCATAATGCAGTAAATCAGTAAATCAGTGGTGGGGGGGGGCGGTGGAACTGAGGGAGCTGGCCTCTAAAAATGTCTGATAAAAAATGTCTGATTAAAGGATTTAACCAAGAACGGGGACAAGCTGCATCTCTCCCTGTGCTCTACACATAACGGATGTGTGTGTGCTCATTCTAAATAAGAATAATTGAGATAAAGTCCTTATAAGATAAAACTAATATTTTGCAACATGTTATAACAATCCTAACAGAAAGAACTATAAAATTACTTGGTAAAAAACTAACTGCCAGCCGTAATCAGCTTGGCTTTGCAAAAGGAATTACTTTCAATCTTACAGTTTTTAGGAAGCAGATATTCAAAAAGACATTCATTCTGGATACTTTTTCCATAAAGCGGGTGGACATCTAGAATACATATACACATTTTCCTTCCTAGTTTATTTTATTAACAATAAGCATGTCTTCTATGAGGCGCTTGCCGCAGTGTTTCAGGAACTAGAATTCATACACGATTAACCAGGTCGCCTATCACATTATAATATCCTTTATTTTATTTTCCATTCCTTTCCTTATGATACCTAGCATTCTATTTGCTCTCTTGTCCGCCGCTGCACACTGGGCCGAGAGTTTTAACATGGTATCCACAATGACGCCTAAATCTTTTTCCTGGGTGGTGGTTCCTAATGTGGAACCTTGCATTGTGTAACCATAGTTTGGGTTGTTCTTCCCTAGGTGCATAACTTTGCACTTGTCCACATTAAATTTCAGCTGCCATTTTGATGCCCAGTCTTCCAATTTATCAAGATCCTCTTGCAATTTTCCACAATCCTCATGGGTTTTGACAACTTTAAATAGTTGTGTGTCATCTGCAAATTTGATAATCTCACTCGTTATTCCCTTTTCAGGTCATTTATGAATATGTCAAAAAGCAGCGGACCCAGCACAGATCCCTGGGGTACACCACTATTCACCTTTCTCCATTGGGAAAATTGGCCATTTAGCCCTACCCTCTGCTTTCTATCTTTTAGCCACAATAGTACACTTCCTCCTATCCCATGACTCTTTAGTTTTGCCAAAAGTCTCTGATGAGGGACACTGAAGGACTAGAAAAGGGGACTGCTACTTCTGGAGAGAGATCTGCAATTGTGAGTATATACTTCTGGGAATTTTTCTGAAGGGACTTCTTTGGATTAAAGCTGATTAATCTGTGAACCCGGTGTATTTGTTAAACCAGTTAGGCCCTAGTAGCAGCAGTTTAAGTTTAAATTTAAAACACAGAAGAGAGCTTTCTAGTTAGATTTCAAACCCAGCAGAGATCTTGTAGTTTAAATTTCATAATAAGTCAGAGCCTAGCAGCAGCAAGAGCTTTAATTTAAATCAAATCAGAATATAAAACTTAGCATAAAAGGCAAAACAGGGTCAGTATTCTTTGAGCAACAAATAAAGTCTTCTAGAGACCTTTACAAAGAGGCCTTCTACCTAGGGGGCAAGAAACCTGTGAAACTTTTTCAATAGGTGTTAAAGCCAGGTGGCAGGTCAAAAGGCTATTTTCAAAGACTTCTATCCAATCAAGGACTGTTAATCACCCAGGAAGTTGGTAACAGCTTACCTCAGAAGCACAGGACAGGGTACTGTGTAGCAGCCCTCTTTTAATAAGTCTTATTTTCCTCCCTCCACAACACCCACCCACCCCCGGGATAATCGTAGCTTTATAGGTACTTACACATCTCAAAGGAAAGGTGCAGCTCATTATCCAAATCAGTCATACACTAAGGACTTGAGATTAATTATGCTTCAGGTGAACAAGGTATATTAAAATCTTATTAGGTACAATTTTATTAGTATAAGTATCAACAGCAACCCTTAATAAGTAAAGAACTTAAAGATCTAAACACAAGCTTAAAACTAAGATGCAGACAACAGTAAGAAGGGGGCTTTCCAGTCTTTTCCATTGAGTGTCATATGTATGATTTTCTCCCAGTTGGTGAGAGGTCCCAGTAGGTGCAAGGAGCTCTTTGCTCGCAGGGAACGAGTCCGTTCTCCAGAGGCTAGAGTAGCAGACTTGGAAGACATAAAGACAGAGAGGTACATAGACAAGACCTACCGGGATAAAGTCCCGAAGTCCCACCTCCAGTCTGGCAGCATCCCTGCTGCCATGGAGGAGAGAGGTCACGTGACAGGAGAGCATCACCCTGATGTTGCACGAAGTGATCCTGTAACTAGGACCTGTCCTCCAGATGATGAAAAACCATCTGGTACGAAGGAAGTTTCTCCAGGGCCATGTGCCCATGAGGGAAGGGTTAGGACAGCCATTATAGTTGGTGATTCGATCATCAGGCATCTAGATAGCTGGGAGGCTGGTGGACGTGAGGATCGCCTGGTAACATGCCGGCCTGGTGCAAAGATAGTGGACCTCACACGCCACCTAGATAAGGACTTAGATAGTGCTGGGGAGGAGTCTGCTGTCTTGGTACATGTCGGTACCAATGACATAGGAAAATGTGGTAGGGAGGTTCTGGAGGCTAAATTTAGGCTTTTAGGTAGGAAGTTGAAATCCAGAAATTCCACGGTAGCGTTCTCTGAAATGCTTCACGTTCCACGCGCAGGACCCAAAAGGCAGACAGAGCTCTGGAGTCTCAATGTGTGGATGAGACAATGGTGCAAGGATGAGGGTTTTGGATTTGTTAGGAACTGGGGAACATTCTGGGGAAAGGAGGGGCTCTTCTGAAGGGATGGGCTTCACCTTAACCAAGATGTAACCAGGCTGCTGACATTAACCTTTAAAAAGGAGATAGAACAGCTTTTAAACTAGATAATAGGGGAAAGCTGACAGCCGCACAAGACCGTATGGCTCAGAAGAATGTATCCTTGAAGGATACTACCAAAAGCAGAGAGGTTCCAAAAAAAGAGTAAAGTAGCCCAAATGCCCTTGAGTATGGAGCAGACAGAGCTTAAAGATTCCAAATTACCCATGCCTACCAATAGCCAGACTAATATGAATAAAATACAGTCTCTAAAATGCTTGTATGCAAATGCTAGAAGTCTAAAAAATAAGATGGGAGAGTTAGAATATATAGCACTAAATGAGAGGTTACATATAATTGGAATCTCAGAAACATGGTGGAAGGAGAACAACCAGTGGGACACTGATACCTGGGCAGAAACTATATCGTAATGATAGAGCTGATCAAATTAGTGGAGGGGTTGCGCTCTATGTTAGAGAGGGCATTGAGTCAGAAAGGATTAAAATTTTGCAGGAAACAAAATTTGCTGTAGAATCTCTATGGATTAAAATTCCATGTAAAAAGGTGAAGGCGATGGCAGTGGGGGTGTACTATCGACTGCCTGGCCAGAATGAACAGATGGATGATCAAATGCTCAGAGAAATCAAGGAAGCTAACAAACGTTACAGCGCAGTAATAATAATGGGTGATTTCAATTACCCCGGTATCAACTGGGTCAGTGTCACGGCAGGACATGCTAGGGAGTTAAAGTTCCTAGATGAAATAAATGACTGCTTCTTGGACCAGCGGGTTCATGAACCGACCAAAGGGGAAGCCATATTGGACCTAGTCCTTAGTGGAACACCAGATCTGGTGCAAGAGATAAGGGTGTTGGGGCCACTTGGCAATAGTGATCATAGCATGATCGCGTTTGATTTAATTAGTGGAGGAGGTATGATACAGAAATCCACAGTACTACCTTGTAACTTTTGAAAGGGAGACTATGATAAAATGAGGAAAATAGTTTAGAAAAAAAACTAAAAGGAGCAGTTGCAAAGGTTAAAGACTTACATCAAGCTTGGGTGTTGTTGAAAAATACTATCTTGGAAGCCCAGACCAGCTGTATTCCACGCTTTAAGAAAAGTGGAAGGAAGTCCAAAAAACTGCCAGCATGGTTTAAAGGTGAGGTCAGAGAGGCTGTTGTTGCCAAAAAAGTATCTTTCAGGAAATGGAAAAAAGAGCCAAACGACAAAAAATGGAAACAGCACAAGCACTGGCAAGTTAAATGCAAGGCATTGATAAGGCAGGGAAAGGGAGAATTTGAGAAGAAGCTTGCTGCAGAAGCAAAAATGCGTAATAAAGACTTTTTCAAGTACCTTTTGTGGGACCCTAGCCTGGGCCTAAGGCTTACAGCTATGGGCTGCCTTTCGTCTGTCCTTAAATGCAACTTTATTCTTTGTCGCCAGCAATGCACCCTGGGACTTGTAGTAGATAATTCACACTCAAAGACAAACTGTAGTTGTGCAACCATTGGTTGAGGCAAAAAAGAAAAAAAATTTTTGTGGATTTCCAAACGCATTAAAGCTCAGGCACACAAACACAATGGATACTTCTCCAATAACACAAGAGTAAAGTAAGGAAACTGGAACTGAAGGTAAACTGAGCACAAGTCTCTAACAAAAACTGTTATCTTCAATAAAGCAACACAGCACAGCCTTATAAGCAATTTCAGCAAAGGTAATTTTCTTCTTTTCCAAAATCTTCTTTTAACCCTGCTTACAGGTTTTTCAAGCTTAAAGCAAAGAGAGCAATCCATTAGAGAGTCCTCTGGAATGGATTGTGACTCACAGCAATCAATCTGCATGGGTTCTGGTACTACGGCTGGCTTATCTTTGGACTCAACAGCTTCTTCAAACTTTCTGGCTTGTAGGAATTCATAAAACTCATTCCATAACTTCTGTTTCTTGTCATGAACATTTACCTTCGAGGAGTGAGCTTTCCCTCCCTCTAATGCTTGCTTTAAAGTCTCTAGTGTGTCCACATTTACTGCCCTGCTTGTGGCTGGGTTACGGTTCTTTCCCCAAAGGAACGTATCCACCCACCTTCTAGCAGTTGGACCTTTCAGCATAGGGTCTTGAATATTGGACAGAGGTACCTGTTCCAGCTGGTTTGTAGCCTTTCCAACTAACCGTCTGCTGGCTTTAGGTCTGGGAATTTTTCTCAGATATGGAGTGCTTCCTTCTCCGCTTTCAGCCTTCAGCAACTGGAAGTCAGCCTCCTCGTGGCTCTCAGCTCTCCTAACTCTCTGAGCTCCTTCCCCCTGGGAACTCTCTTCCTCCTGGGAACACCTCCGGGCACGCTGAGAACTCCTCTGTGAACTCTGTAAGCTCCGTGTGCTCTCTGTCTTCTTCTCCCCTGTGCTCTGTTTGGAGACGGGTTTAAAAACCTGTTTCTTTCCTGCCACACCTTTTTCTTTGCACGTGTGCTCATAATCAGTAAGCAAGCCTGCCTCCTCGTCAGAGCTAGGGCGTGGCTTGGCTTGACTTTTTTTCAAAGTAGTTTTTCTACCTCTGTGCAAAGCTTGGCTGTCAGTAGTTTTAAAGGCACAAATACCATTTTCCTCTATTTCCATTCTTTCCTGATCACTCATCACCACACTTTGTAGCAAAAAACCTGTGAGAGAGTCTGTTGGTCCATTAGATGATAGAGGGGTTAAAGGGGCACTAAGTTGTGACAAGGCGATAGCGGAGAGACTGAATGAATTCTTTGCTTCGGTCTTTACTGAGGAAGATGTTGGGATGTTACCCATGACTGAAGTGGTATTTAAAGGTGTGGACAAATTGAAGGAAATAGCGATACATCGGGAAGATATATTTCAACTATTTAATAAACGAGTAGCAAATCACCTGGACCGGATGATATACATCCAAGGGTGTTGAAAGAACTGAAATATAAGATTGCAGACCTGCTATTAGTAATCTGTGAACTATCATTAAAATCATCTGTAATACCTGAAGATTGGAAGTTGGCAAATGTAACGCCAATTTTTAAAAAGGGCTCCAGGGGTGATCCGGGAAACTACAGACCGGTGAGCCTGACGTCAGTACCGGGAAAAATGGTAGAAACCATCATAAAGAACAAAATTGCTGAACATGTAGATAGTCATGGCTTAATGGGAGACAGCCAACATGGCTTTAGACAAGGAAGATCTTGTCTTGCTAATCTGTTATGTTTTTTTGAAGGTGTGAATAAACAGGTAGACAAAGGTAAGTCGGTTGATATAATATATTTGGACTTTCAGAAAGCCTTTGACAGATGGGATGAGAACCAAACAAACATATACAGTGTCTTTTATCCTTATAGTGAAAAGATGGTCTAAGAGTAGTGATTAATCTATTAAGTTGAAAGCAACACAGAAGTGAAGAGAAATAATGATTACTGTTTGGTTAGTTTCAAGTTTCCATCTTATTTCGTTTACTAAATATAGAAGTGATAATATTCAGTGACCAAGTCTGAAGCCAGCCTGTCCGGGTGGAGTACATTGGCTTGCTCAAGGAAGCTAGTGAGTAGTAGGTGGATGACTTTCCAGGACCTTAGTATTACTGTGTAAGGGAGATTAGAAATTGGGCAATAACTTGATTCTATAAGTGGATCTAATAATGACTGCTTAAAAAGAGTGATCAAATAATATGCTCCTACAGAGAAAGTTAGGAACCGGAAGTTAGGCATTGATTATTGCTAACAGGAATGGGGCAAGGCCATATCTTAGCTGAAATAATCGATGGAGGGATTAACATGGCCAAGGTAATAAAGGAGGGGGGCTTTTATCGTATCAAACTACTCAGTGGGCCTCAGTGACTTTATACCAACAATTTTCAACATTTTTCCTCTTACAGCACTAAAATTGTCAAGGCACACTATCAGTTTAAGGATATGCAATGCAATGTATGCTTTTGTGTCAATGCTGACCCAGAAGCTCCTGAGTTTTCTTAGCAGTGTGACTGGAAGAAGATTGCCAGGCCTTGCTTCTGAGGCAATGGAAGGTTAAGTGACTTGCCCAAGGCCACAAGGAGTGCTAGTGGGAATTGAACCCAGGTGGCTTGGCTACAAAGCCAGTGCTCTAACCATTAGGCTACTCCTCCACTCCTCTTAAGGATATATTTTATTATTTAAAAAGTGAGTATTGTGTTTAAAGTTCAAGAACACATTTAACACAAACAGATCTCTCATCCAGTCCAAGGTATATACATCATGTGATGTGAAATACTTTGTTGTTTTTACTCAGGAGAGACAAACTTTGTAGAATTAAATTGACAAGAATGGTGTCTAGTCTGCAACTTTGTCAGTTCAAACATTTTATCTTTGTTATCTTGTTTTTTGATTCTGTCTCCCCACAGTATTACTTTTTCCTTAAAGCAGATAACAAGAGTATGCAGGGAAGTTTCCCCCAGTTACTTCCAAGTTGATCTCCCTGTTTATTGTAAATACAACTCAAAGTTCCTTGTGTTGTATAGTTGATGTTAAATGTAAACCGCTCTGATCTAAAATAGAGCGGTATAGAAGAACTGTTAAATAAATAAATAAATAAATAAAATAAATAAAGAATGAAAATAATTTTACTTGTACTGACAAAGTTAACAGTGTTCAAGGCTTAGAAAATGTCAGCTAGGAATGCAACTTTATTGCACAAGGTCTCATCACTAAGCAAGTCAGTCAGCTCAGACTCTAACATAAAAATAAATAAATAAATTAGAAGCTCTTCCCCTCAGTTCATACAACCTTGAAAGAACTGTCCTTGAGATAGCCATCTCACTTCAGTGTACAGTTGCACAAGCTTACGTGGAATAAACACACCTGATCCAAACAGCTGACTGAAGAATGAAACTGGGTTCACCCTCCCTCAAAGGCCCTAATAAATGACCCTTCCCCTAACTCGGACGGCACACCTGCAGACCATTTGATGTACACCAATGTGCCACAGCACAGCAGTTGAAGATTGCTGCTTTATATACTTGCTGCACCTGATTGTCAGAGATTCCCTCAGCCTGGGAAGCAAGCGAAACATGAGTCTAGTTCTGCAACTACAGATCGAGAAATGGCAAAAATAGGTATTTTCGCCGGAGTGAAAATGGTGGATATAAGCTGCAGGAGAAACAGAACATAGCAGGGCACCTGTTGGCAATATGTTGGCATCAGGTGGAATTCCGCTGATGAGATGCTGGAGAGGTTAGTGGAGCAATGGGCAGCCCTGCATGAGATGTCATTGGAGGCCGAGATCGATACTGAAAGCTCTCTTTGGTGCCTTTGTTGGACAGATATGACTCAGGTCAGAGATCCTGAAGCATTTCAAGGATGCTACAGAGGAACAGAGTTCCAGAACAGCTTCCTTCAGCCTTCTCATCCCAATAGTTAATAGTCTACAGGCAAAGTTAGAAACATGATGGCAGAAAGTCCATATGACCTATCCAGTCTGCCCTTCCTATACCAACTACTATAGCCCCTTTTTTTCCCTCTTAGGGGCTTGTTTACAAAGCCGCGGTATCGGAGCCGTGAATTCAATGGGGCCGCGGGTCCGATATCGGGTGGAAGCCGCTACCGCGGCTTTGTAAATAAGCCCCTTAGAGTCTTTTGTGTTTGTCCCTAAAAGGGGGGGAGGAAAGAGGGGATTTGGTAGCAACAGAGTTCCACAGCAGAGGTTTTGGTGCATTGTCAAATGGAAACCCCTCATGAAAGAGTATGCTTATACACTATCTAGTGCCTATCAATCACGAGTGACAGGAACTATCACTCTGCAGTGCAATACACCGATTACTGGAAGGAGAAGCTGCTGGTTCAGGAGGAGGAAAGGTAGCTCCCGGGGCAAGAAGGGCAGTAGTAGTGCAGCAGGGGCTGTAGGTATGCTAGCAAGCAGTAGTGGTAGCATGAGCAGCTGCCTCTCAGCTACCATTCCCTCCACCCCAGAGCAAGACCGCCATAAGCTTCAACGTAAAAGAATCTTTGGTGACGGAATGTGTAGCTAGTGATAAGACACAGAGACAAATCTACCACAAGTCAGACTCCTGCATACATTTCAATGACATGCTACCTCGGAAAGTCCCTTGAAATCATAGCCAAAGATCACTTGGCATATTGCATACACAAGTCAGCAGTCTGGCCAGACTTGGCCTCCCGTTCACTTTAAGCGGAGGTTCCCAACTCCAGTCCTGGAGGGCCAAACACCATTCAGGCAGGCTGTCCCGAATGAATATTCATGAGATACATTTGAATATAATGGGGGCAGTGCATACAAATACATCTCATGCATATTTATTAGGGACCGCCTGAAAACCTGAATGGTGTTTGGCCCTCCAGGACTGGAGTTGGGAACCTCTGACTTAAAGGAACCACAGGGGAGGGGTTAGGGGGAGTTATTGGAGGCCCATGTGACCACCAATGACCTTTTATAGAGGCAGGGGAAGGCTTCAGGGCCCACTGGCACCACTGATTGTGTGAAAGGGGAGGGAGGCTTAGGGGCCCATGGGCCACCAATGATTTGTGAAATGGTAGGGGGATTTGGGGGCCACAGGCTACAATGATGCTTGGTACCTGTTGGGAGAAGGCAGTGTCTGGGGGGGGGGGGTTACCAGTCCCTCTGATGCTGTTCCAGTGGCACTGGGGGTTTTCCCCAATGTCTGGATCAACTGAGATCAAGTGACAAACATCACCTCATATAACTTGTTGGGACAGCATTCCAAAACTTGCACAATATACAGGGCTGCTAACACAGACCACTATGCACATGTGTTTGGCTTGCTTTCCTGATTTAGTACTGACTTTCTGCACAAGGATAATTTGGATCGCTGCACAAAACGTTAGCATTAAACATACATTGTGAAACCTGGCACTAGAGCTTTAAGCACTGGGCTCCAGTGCAGGGTTTCTGCATTGGCCTCTAAGTGTTACTATGGCCAAACACTAAGGGGGTTATTCTGAACCACGAATAGCAGGGATGGACATCCCAATGGGACATCCATCCCCGCTATTCATGGTTTCTCCTGCCCCCGAATAACTTCCCAGCCAGTTGTGCAGGGAAGTTAGATTGGGGCGGGGAATGGGTGGGCTGGGGCGGAATCTGGGCAGGCAGTGGGCAGTCACCGGCACTGGACATACAGGGCCGATCCTAATGTCAGCCCTGGTGAAATGTCCTGGATGTGTTTTGGTTTTTTTTAAATTCCCCGGGGCAAGGATGGGGCAGGGAGGGCCAGAGTTTATTCCCGGCAGCCCGACCCTGGCCTTAGGAGGCCAGATCGGGGATCGGGCTGTGGGGAATAAACCCCTTTTTCAGGTGGCTGGCACTGCAGCTTTTAAATGGAGCCATGGTGCCATGGCACCGCAGCTCCATTTAAAAGCCCTGACTGAGTTAGCCAGGGGGCAGTCCTGCACATGCAGGCCAGACTGAATCGCAGCCCTAGCCTGCACGTGCAGGACTGTTCGGGATTCTGACCCTGCAGGGCTAGACGTGCCCTGCAGGATCAGAATCACGATCCCCTCTGTGCGTCCTGTTCAGACCGGACGCACAGAGGAGATCTACGTGCAGGACGGAATCGGGCCCTAACTGTGCACTAAGTCACACATTAACTGCTCAACACTTCAGTAAAAGGATAGCTTAGCTTTTTCAGTTCTTTAGTGTATGCCAGTGTGATTTACTTATATTTTTTCTTTTGTTTTGCATTAACAATTTTTATTGAAATCCATCCATAACAGAACAATAATATACATTCCAAGCACTATAAAATGATCAGAGTCATAAAACAGAAAATTACTGTATTTCATGGTCTCCAATGTAGATCCCCCACCCCTACCCCCACCCCCTTCTGGAATCCCTCACACACAGCAAAACCATATCAGGTTCCAAAATTCCAAACAGGTAAACTCAGCTGGTAAAGGTATCAAAATTGGTTGCTGTTACCCTTCCTTTGAAAGTAATCCCACACTTCACAAAAAAATTGTCCACCCTGTTCTGTCTCTGGGCAATCAACTTTGCCGTTGTTGTTTTTGTTGTTAAGTGGTGTTGAGTTGGTGTCGACTCCTGGTGACCCTCTACATAGTTGACCTAAACTTTGTTCAGTTTTCAGCCAAGTGGCTCATTGTTGATAGAGTGGTATCCATAACTGCTGTTATTGTATTGATCCATCTCATTGCCGGCCTTCCTCTTTTATGGTGACCTTCTACCTTGCCAAGCATTATGTCTTTCTCCAATGATCTCTCTCTTCGCATGATATGTCCAAAGTATGAAAGTCAAAGTCTTGCCATCTGAGCTTCTAAGGATAGCTTAGGTTTGATCTCCTCTAGTAATGACTGGTTTGTTCTTTGGAAATTCCATGGCATACACAGTATTTGTCGCCAGCACCATAATTCAAAGGCATCAATTTTCTTCCTGTCTATCATTTTCACTGTCCAACTTTCGCATCCATATGACGTTATTGAAAATATCATGGCCTGGACAAGTTGAATCTTTGTATGGAGAGAGACATCTCTGCTCTTGAGGATCTTTTCTAGGTCCTTTATAGCCATTCTACCAAGAGCAATAAGTTGTCGGATTTCTTGACTGCTAGTCCTTTCTTTATTGATTGTTGATCCAAGTTAAAGCTGTCAACTATTTCAATTTCTTCTCCATTAAGTGATGAACTTCTTGATTTTGCCATTTGTTAGGATCTTTGTCTTCTTAACGTTAAGGTGCAGACCCATTTTAAGACTATATTCCTTGATCTTGAGAAGCAAATGTTTCAAATAGCCTACACTTTCAGCCAGTAATGTGGTATCGCATAGCAAAGGTTACTGATGAGTCTTCCACCAATCTTCACACCTCTGTTTTCATACAGTCCTGCTTGTCTGATGATTTGTTCTGCATATAAATTAAAGAGGTAGGGAGAAAGTATGCAGCCTTGCAATACACCTTTGCTGATTTTAAACCATCCTGTTTCTCCTAGTTCCATTCGAACTGTTGCTTCTTGATCAATGTAAAGGTTGTGCAAGAGAATGATCAGATGTTCTGGTATACCCATGCTTCTTAATGTGGCCCAGAGTTTCTCATGGTTTATACAGTCAAAAGCCTTGCTGTAATCAATACAACACATATGGATATCCTTTTTGTATTCTTTTGTCTTTTCAAGGATCCATTTCACATCCGTGATAATGTCTCTCGTTCCTCACCTTTTCCTGAACCCTGCTTGTACTTCAGGCAGTTCTCATTCCAGGTATGGTTGTAGTCTCTGCTGAATGACCTTGAGTAGAATCTTGCTGGCATGTGGGATCAGAGCAATTGTGCGATAATTTCCACAGTCAGTCGGGTCACCTTTCTTTAGTATTGACACAGATCTTTTCTAGTCAGTTGGCCATGAATTTGTCTTCCAAATTTCCTGGCAGAGCCTTGTAAGTATGGTAACAGCTTCATCCGATTGCTGTAATACTTCAGTGGGAATGCCATCAATGCCCGGTGCTTTGTTCTTATGATCAGGAACCATTAGAGATGAAAGAAGAAGTCGAAGCAGCACTGAAAGCCTTATCAAAAGGTACAGGTTGAAACGGCCAATATATAATAAAAAGTTTTGTATACCACGCTCAGGCAAGGCAGTGCCTCCTGTCTCCATGCCTGGGCCACAGCCACCCTCACTGCAGTCAAGCCAAAACGTCTGCAGCAAAGCTTCTACCCCCAATAGATCAACCGGAATTTTATGAAGCAGAATGAAAGTCATCTATGAGCGCAATTCTTTCCCAATCATTTCCCCTAACAATTTAAATAACGACTGCCAGTATAGCAATACTTTAGGGCAGGACAACCAAATACGATGAAAGGTTCCATCCCCTCCACACAAACACCAGCATTTGCCATCCCCTTTCTGAAGGGCCTTAAACATTTTCATCAGAGTATAATACCACCTATAGTACAACTTATAATTATTTTCAAGCAAATACACCACTATCATCTGTTTGTGTAATCTATCAATCACCTTCCACACTTCAGGGTCCCATTCCACCTCTAGGTCCAGGTTTGGATACCTGGTCCATTCACAAGGCCCTATAAAATCTAGAAATACATCCCTTAACACATGTATAATCACAAACCCACTCCAGAGGGGCCAGTTCAATCCCCAAGAGGGCCTTCCCCTGTTATAAACTGAAATGTTTCACTTCATATCTATTTCTGTCCTGCACCGAGAAAGCTTCTTGTAGTTCTTTAAAGGGAATGACCTTGCCCTCTGCCAAAAACTGCCCCAAACACCAAAGAATCTCCTTTTCCCGCCTTCTAAATATTCCAGTCAGACCTGGAGAAAAAGCACCGTTAACTTCTGCTCTTTGAAACATTTTTTCCATCTATCCCAAATATCCCTAGTTAAGCCTATGAAGGTTTTTTTTAGATCTTCCCATGATCCTCACCACAGTCTACCCACATAGAATAATGTAGAGGACATGCACCCCAACAACCTTGCTGCAATTGGACACGTTCTTTATCGCTACTAACAACCCACGCCAGTGCTGCCTGTAATTGTGCCGCTTCATAATATCTACTCAAAAGGACCCCCAAACCCCCATCCTCTCTTGATTGGGATAGAAGTATCCTAGCCACTCTAGGCTTTCTATAGTTCCATATAAAAGTTCATATTTGCCTTCTGCATCTTGTGCAAAAAGGCAGCTGGTTCCCCAATAGGGAGACTATTAAACAGATATAACAACTTGGCTACCACCATCATCATCTTAATGCTGTCAATACGGCCAAACCATAAGCTCAATCTTTTCTACAGCAACTCCTCCTTAGAGATCCCCTCCACAAAGGCAAATAGTTAAACAAGCTTATCTAACTCTGCAGCCAGTTTAATTCTCATGTGCCTGATGGAGCCCTTCACCCACCACTTAAAGGGCTATATAGGAGCAGAGGAGTGGCCTAGTGGTTGGGGCAAGGTACTTCAGGCCAGAAGGTCAGCAGTTCAAATCCCACTAGAGGACAGCAACCTTGGGCTGGAAGGACTGGGGTTTCTAGTCCCACAGGTGGTCTTGGGCAAGCCCCTTAAACCTCCATAGCCCATGTTCCCTGTAAAATAGTTATCTCCAAGTTATAATGCCCTGTTCAATGTAATTTCAGTTTGTTCAACATAAACCACACTGATGCAGAATAGCACAGTATATAAGAGAATGTAAATAAATATATTTCCCCTGTATAGCTGTCTGACTCTCCATTGAGCAGGATATATTCAGTAATTCAGATTTTAAAACCTGAGACTACCTCAGATTCCTTCACGTCCTCCATAAAGGGTCCCAGAGATGCCTCCATATCCAAAACTGAAAATATGTCTCTGTTCACAGATGATTATTTTATAACACTTTGAGCCCATCCTAAACCCCAAAATAGGAGGGGTAATGCAAACTTGCTGTGCCAAAGGCTCCATCACAGGCGCAAATAAGAGTGGAGATAAGGGGCATCCCTGTCCCGTTCCTCATCCTAATTTGAAGGCCTGTGTGTAACTTGACTTAACCTTTAACCACATACAGAATCTTAACCCATTTAAATCGCCTCCCAACCCCATTTTTCTCCGAACTGCAAATCAAAAAGACCAATAAACTCTATCAAAGGGCTTTTCTGCATCTACGGCTATAAGTACCACTGATGCAGTGGACCCACCATTCTTTTCCCATCACATTAATTGGTGATTTTGCAAACATTGTCAGATCCTTGTCTCCCACAAATAAATTCAGATTGATTTAAGTGCACTAACCTAGTTATCAAACCTAGTTATCAGCAGAAGCAGATGGTTCGCTAACATTCTAGCGACGCAAACATTTTTGGTCAATTCCCAAAAAGGGATATGGGCCTTAAAGACCCACACAATAAGGGATCATGGTCCTCCTTGTGGAGAATGGTGATACCCGCAGTATGTACAGAGGAGGGCATTTTCTGTTCTTCCAAACACTCATTATACACCTGCACCAGTAGGTCAGCCAAATGGATTTGAAATGCTTTACAAAATTTGTTGGTGAACCCATCTAAACCTGCTCTAGGGAGGGATTTTTTCACCATCAGTGTCTCTACTGCACTGAAAGGACATCCAGGTCATTCCCTCTGTGCTTCTGATATACCAGGCAGATCATACCTCTCCGGATATTTACTTATAGCTTCTTCCCCTATCAGATTTGAGAGTATACAACTCTCAACAGAATTCAGCAAATCTACTTTTAAATTTCCTCTTCATCAGAGAATCCTTAAAATTAGAGACAAAAAGAGAAGAAAATTATGTCCCTAGTCTTCAACATTTTTCTTTCCTAACAAGGAGTCTGCTGGCTTTACCCAAACTCAAAATGGGTTTGCCTCAGTCTCTCCATTGATGAGTCTGCCCTTTCAAGATTCAAGTTACTGACCACAAGTTTTTACATACCTGATGCAGGGTCAAAAGCTTTCTCAGACCCGAAACGTGTCACGTCGTAGATTTTGGTCATTGTAGCAAAACAGAGTTCGAGGCAGATTTTTTTGTACACTATGGTTCCGGTGGCAGAAAGGAGCTTCACGTTTATTATAAGCTAAAGTAATAAGTATTCTACTCACGGTTTACTGTACTAACGATTAAAAAGGAGTGACAACAGCGAGAGTGTGGTTTTAAATTTCCCTCTCTTGGGTTTATTTCACTCCGTCAAAAAGTGAGGGTCCTTTATTCCATCTTTCAGAATTTAACTTTTTATGTTCTTATTTCACTCTGAATTGGGGTTTCCTTTTTTTGCTCAGTCTCTCCAAGGCAGATTTCATTTCATTCATATGATAATCATGTATTTTAACTCCAGTATCCCCAGTTCTTTGATTTGTAGCTGACCAAGACCCCTTCACTGGTGCTTCTCCTCCAGAACCAACAACCTGGTTCTAAGAGTAGCCAGCTCTTTTTCCTTAGTGTTTTTAAAGGCACCCAGGGATATTAAATGGCCCAACAGAACAGCCTTTAATCACTCCCAAAACTCTACAGGGGGATCTGTTCCTGTCATCACTAATCTCAGTTTCTCATAATCATTATCTTGGTCCAACAAAGACTCAAAGATGCCCCACCCCTCCCCTTGACCATCCACATCTTAACTCCCCCCCCCCCCACACTGGGACTTTATCAGATCGTATTATGCATTTAATCTCACAATCCCCCACTTGAGGTATCAGGCCCCTCTCCACCCATAAATAATCAAGTCTAGAACATAAATTGTGGAGTTTTGAATGGAATGTATATTTTCACTCTCTAGCATATCTCTCCCTCTACGTCTACTATGTCGAAAGCTTTCAAGAACGCTTTTAGCCTTTGAGCATTCTTTATGCTACCCAAGTATGTTCCTTGGGGATTAATTGCCCAATTAAAGTCCCCTCCCACCAATAAGTGACCCTCCACAAATGCTCCTATCTGATCTGCCATGTAAGTGAAAAGAATCACCGTGTTCCACATTAGGAGCATATAATGCATACAACTGTGGATTTAAAAATTAGCAAGAACAACTTAAACAGAAAATGTCCCCGTGGGTCACGATGCACTTCCAACCCCATGTGCTGGAACATCCGTAACGAGTAATGTTGCCATCCCCCCATCTTTTTGTTCACCCGGATAGAGGCAAACCAATACTGTCATTTTTTTTTTATAAGAGACTCAGAATTCATCCTTAGAAAGGTTTTTGAACAAAACACAACTTGTATTTGTAAGCGGGTCAGCTCTTCAAATAAAAGTTGTCTCTTAAAGGGTGTATTGAGCCCCCTGCACATTGAAAGTGCCAAACGAAACCCTGTAATCACTTGGACAAAACACTTTCCTCAAACTCTGTATTCCCTACCCCCTCAAACCATCCCACCCGCTCCCTGCCTGGTACATAGCAACTCTAACAGCCACCCCATCCACGCACCACCCAATTGTCCTTACACCAAATAGCCAATCTCTGAGGTATGACTCGCCCAACCCATGGACCCCAATCACTACTGCTACTACTACTGACCATTTATATAGTGCTACAAGATGTACAAAGCGCTGCCAGACACATGTAAAAAAAAAAAAAAAGACTGTCCCTTCTCACCAGAGCTTACAATCGAATCAAAACAGACATCACAGTAGCTGTAGACCATGGGATACATCTAGGGGGAATGATAAGGAAACACAAAGAAGACCATGTGAGTCAAGATCCGAAAGTGGCAGCAAAGAGGTAAGTTTTCAGCCTGAATTTGAAAAGGGTCAGAGAAGGCACCTGACGTACAGACTCCGGTACTTTGTTCCGAGCATAAGAAGCAGCAAGGTGAAAGGAGCGAAGTCTGGAGTTAGCAATACAAGAGAAGGGCACAGATAGAAGCAATTTGCCAGAAGAGTGAGTTCCTGAGGAGGAGTGTAGGGAGAGATAAGAGAAAAAGGTAGCGAGGAGCTAAAAAGAGAATGCACTTATAGGTCAGCAGGAGAACTCTGAACAGGATGTGAAAACGGAAAGGAAACCAATGAAGTAACTTGAGAAGAAGGGTAATATGAGCATGACGAGGCTGGTGGAAGATTAGCCATGCAGCAGAGTGTTGAACAGATTGAAGAACATAAGAACATAAGATATGCCATACTGGGTCAGACCAAGGTCCATCAAGCCCAGTATCCTGTTTCCAACAGTGGCCAATCTAGGTCATATGTACCTAGCAGTTTCCCCAAAAGACACAGGTTACACTATACTTGTACTGGGTCAAGCATTGATATCCTGGGTACCTTCTTAATAATGGTTTATGGACCTTTCCTCCAGGAACTTGTCCAAACCTTTTTTAACCCTTTGAAGGCCTACTTTAAATTTTTAATCCACATTCTGCAGCCGGGTTAATTTGTGCATATTTCAGGAAAATTGTATCCGTCTTATTCAATATGTTCTAATAGTGATGTTCCTTCTGCTATGGTCATTTATTATATACCATTTGATAGGAATATTTAGTCAGAATTTTGGATCCCGACAGTTTTGGGCTTGGCCTGGAAAGGGTTAAACCCAGCTACACTAATAGCCTTTACTACATTCCAGAGTTTGAATACACGTTAAGTGAAAAAATATTTTCTTTTATTAGTCTTAAATAGTTTACCCTGTAGCTTCAATGCACGTCCCCTAGTCTTTTTATATTCTGATAACATAAACAATCGATCTACATTTACCTGTTCCATTCCATTCATTAATTTATAGACTTCTATCGTATCTCCCCTCAACCGTCTCTTTTCCAGGTTAAAGAGCCCTAACCTTTTTAGCCTTTCTTCATAGGAGTATCCTTCCATCCTCTTTACCATTTTGGTGGATCTTCTCTGAACCTTTTCTAATAACGCTACATCCTTTTTAAGATATGGCAACCAGAACTGCACACAACATTCAAGGTGCAGTCTCACCATGGAACGATATAGAGGCATTATAATATCTTTTGTTTTATTTTCCATTCCTTTCCTTATGATACCTAGCATTCTATTTGCTCTCTTGGCCGCCGCTGCACACTGGGCCGAGGGTTTTAACATGTTATCCACAATGACACCTAAATCTTTTTCCTGGGTGGTGGTTCCTAATGTGGAACCTTGCATCGTATAACCATAATTTGGGTTGTTCTTCCCTAGGTGCATAACTTTGCACTTGTCCACCTTAAATTTCATCTGCCATTTTGATGCCCAGTCTTCCAATCTATCAAGATCCTCTTGCAATTTTCCACAATCCTCTTGGGTTTTGACAACTTTAAATAGTTTTGTGTCATCTGCAAATTTGATAACCTCACTCGTTATTCCCTTTTCCAAGTCATTTATGAATATGTCAAAAAGCATCGGATCCAGCACAGATCCTTGGGGTACACCACTATTCACTTTTCTCCATTGGGAAAATTGGCCATTTAGCCCTACCCTCTGCTTTCTATCATTTGACCAGTTCCTGATACACAATAGTAGACTGCCTCCTATCCCAAGACTCTTTAGTTTTGCCAAAAGTCTCTGATGAGGGACCTTGTCAAAGGCTCTCTGAAAGTCCAGGTACACTATATCAACCGACTCACCTTTGTCCACCTTCAAAAAAACATAACAGATTAGTAAGACAAGATCTTCCTTGCCTAAAGCCATGTTGGCTGTCTCCCATTAGGCCATGACATGCTGAGTAATTTTGTTCTTTATGATGGTTTCTATTATATTTCCCGGTACTAATGTCAGGCTCACTGGTCTGTAGTTTCCCGGATCGCAGCTGGAACCCTTTTTAAAAATTGGCGTTACATTAGAGGATCGCCAATCTTTAGGTATTACAGATTATTTTAATGAAAGTTCACAGATGACTAAAAGCAGGTCTGCAATCCCATATTTCAGTTCTTTCAACACCCTTGGATGTATACCATCCGGCCCAGGTTATTTGCTACTCTTCAGTTTATCTAATAGTTGTAATACATCTTCCCAATGTATCGATATTTCCTTCAATTCTTCCACACTTTTAAATACCACTTCAGTCATGGGTAACATCCCTACATCTTCCTCAGTAAAGACCGAAGCAAAGAATTCATTCAGTCTCTCCGCCATCGCCTTGTCACAACTTAGTGCCCCTTTAACCCCTCTATCATCTAATGGACCAACTGACTCTCTCACTGGTTTTTTGCTACGAATGTACTTGAAAAAGTCTTTAATTCACATTTTTGCTTCCGCAGCAAGCTTCTTCTCAAATTCTCCCTTTGCCTTCTTTATCAATGCCTTGCATTTGACTTGTCAATGCTTGTGCCATTTCTAGGTTTCGTCATTTGGCTCTTTTTTCCATTTCCTGAAAGATGCTTTTTTGGCAACAGCAGCCTCTCTGACCTCACCTTTAAACCATGCTGGCAGTTTTTTGGACTTCCTTCCACTTTTCTTAAAGCATGGAATACAGCTGGCCTGGGCTTCCAACATAGTATTTTTCAACAAGCTTGATGTAAGTCTTTAACCTTTGCAACTGCTCCTTTTAGTTTTTTCTTAACTATTTTCCTCATTTTATCATAGTCTCCCTTTCAAAAGTTAAAAAGGTAGTACTGTGGATTTCCTTACTATCCCTCCTCCACTAATTAAATCAAATGCGATCATGTTTAGATCACTATTGCCAAGTGGCCCCAACACCCTTATCTTTTGCACAAGATCTGGTGTTCCAGTAAGGACTAGGTCTAATATGGTTTCCCCTCTGGTTTGGTTCATGAACCAGCTGCTCCAAGAAGCAGTCATTTATTTCATCTAAGAACTTTATCTCCCTAGCATGTCCTGCCGTGACACTGACCAAGTCGATACCGGGGTAATTGAAATCACCCATTATTATTACTGCACTGTAACTTTTGTTAGCTTCCTTGATTTCTTTGAGCATTTCATCATCCATTTGTTCATTCTGGCCAGGCGGTCGATAGTACACCCCCACTGCCATTGCCTTCCCCTTTTTACATGGAATTTCAATCCATAGAGATTCTACAGCAAATATTGTTTCCTGCAAAACTTTAATCCTTTCTGACTCAATGCCCTCTCTAACATAGAGCGCAACCCCTCCACCAATTTGATCAGCTCTATCATTATGATATAGTTTGTACCCAGGTATCACAGTGTCCCACTGGTTGTCCTCTTTCCACCATCTCTCTGATATTCCAATCATATCTAACCTCTCATTTAGTGCTATATATTCTAACTCTCCCATCTTATTTTTTAGACTTCTAGCATTTGCATACAAGGATTTTAGAGACTGCATTTTATTCATATTAGTCTGGCTATTGGTAGGCATGGGTAATTTGGGATCTTTAAGCTCTGTCTGCTCCATACTCGAGGGCATTTGGGCTACTTTACTCTTTTTGGAACCTCTCTGCTTTTGGTAGTATCCTTCAAGGATACATTCTTCCGAACCATCCGCTCTTGGGCGACTGTCGGCTTTCCCCTATTATCTAGTTTAAAAGCTGCTCTATCTCCTTTTTAAAGGTTAATACCAGCAGCCTGGTTCCATCCCGGTTAAGGTGAAGCCCATCCCTTCGGAAGAGCCCCTCCTTTCCCCAGAATGTTCCCCAGTTCTTAACAAATCCAAAACCCTCATCTCTGCACCATTGTCTCATCCACACATTGAGACTCCGGAGCTCTGCCTGCCTTTTGGGTCCTGTGCGTGGAACGGGAAGTATTTCGGAGAACGCTACCCTGGAAGTTCTGGATTTCAACTTCCTACCTAAAAGCCTAAATTTAGCCTCCAGAACCTCCCTACCACATTTTCCTATGTCATTGGTACCGACATGTACCAAGACAGCAGACTCCACCCCAACACTATCTAAGATCTTATCTAGATGGCACGTGAGGTCCGCTGCCTTTGCACCAGGCAGGCATGTTATCAGGCGATCCTCAAGGGGAGAGAGATGATTCAGAGAGAGACCAGCAAGGAGTAGTTTACAATAATCTAGATGGAGGTGACTAAAGAGTGAATTAAGTGTCTTAGTAGTGTGTTCAGGAAGGAATGGGCAAATTT
The DNA here is from genome assembly GCA_033557465.1 of Ichthyophis bannanicus. Lineage (NCBI taxonomy): Eukaryota > Metazoa > Chordata > Amphibia > Gymnophiona > Ichthyophiidae > Ichthyophis > Ichthyophis bannanicus. The sequence goes on along the minus strand of CM066032.1, from coordinate 1,092,830,918 downwards.
TGTTGATGTTCTAGGGAAAGAAATGGCAGGTTTTAGCTATCTGTTGGATGTGTGTGGAGAAGGAAAGAGAGAGAGAGGAGCCAAAGACAATCACAAGGTTGCGAACTGAGGAGACAGGGTGCAATAGTGAGTTATCCACAGAAATTGAGAAAGGAGGAAGGGAAGAGGAGGGTTTAGGGGGAAAAAATACAAAGCTCAGTTTTGGTCATGTTCAATTTCAAACAGCGGTGAGACAGCCAAGCAGCAATGTCAGAAAGGCAGGCAGAGAACATGGTTTGGATTACCAGAGAGATTTCAGGTGTAGAGGGGTAGATCTGGGAGTCATCAGCTTAAAGATGGCACTGAAAGTCTGGGAAGAGATGAGTGCACCAAAGGATTGGGTATAGAGGGAGAAAAGGAGTGGACCCAAGACAGATTCCTGGGGTACTCTAACAGAGCGGCTTAGCAGTAGAGGAGGATCCACCAGAACAAAACACTGAAAGAGCTAAGGGAGAGAAGAAGAGAATCAGGATAGCTCAGAGCCCTTAAAACCAAGCAAAGACAAGATATCGAGGAAAAGGATGTGGTCAATTAGGATGAGGATCGGCATAAAGGTCCTTGGATTTAGCCAGAAACAGGTTGCTGGAGACTTTGGCAAGAGCCGTTTCAGTAAAATGTAAAGGATGAAAGCCAGATTGTAAACGATCCAGGAGGGTTTGAGGAGAGAAAGTCGAGGCAACGGTGGTGAACCGCATATTTGAGTAGTTCAGAAACAAAGGGGAGGAGGGAGATGGGTCGATAGTTAGAAGGACAGGTAGGGTCCAATGAGGGTTTCTTGAGAAGAAGTGTGACCACATCATGCCCGAATGCTGCAGGGACAGTTGCAGTGGAGAGTGATAGGTTGAGAATATGAGAGACGGAAGAGACAACAGGAGGATATGGAGCTTAGGAGATGGGTGGGAATAGAATCAGAGGAGCAAGTAGTGAATTTGGAGGAGGAACGAAGGTGTGTGATTTCCTCCTCAGAGATCATAGAAAAGGAAGAAAAGGTAACAGAGGTGGGGGTGGGGGTGGAAGTTGGGAGTGAAGAGGCAGAGGAGGAAAAATAGCTGACATCGTGGAGTGTGATATTGTGGATTTTGTCATGGAAATAGTCAGCCAGGGTTTGTGCATAAAAGGAAGGAGGGGTCAGAGGCAGAGGCATCTTGAGGAGAGAGCTTAGAGTTCTAAAGAGACTGCAAGGGTCAGAGGCAAGAGAGAGTTAGTCAGATGCACATAATAGTCTCATTTGATGAGTGCTATGGCTGACTGAAACAACCCCCCTTACACACGGTTATAGGCAACCTTCATTCCAGCAATCCTACAACTTAACACACTCGCGATTCACCAGCACATACCACCATTCATACTACACCATCATCAGCAACTATCCAACAACCTCCCTCCCCCTCCGTACCAGCCACACAACTATCATGCTGTAACAATGTTCACAATGACCAAGGAGAATTCTCTCAGGTCTCAGTACCCTCTTCCATCACTGACTGCTCAGCTTGTCTTTGAAATCTTCTCCCCCCTTCTTTCGCACACTGCCATCTCATCATAGAGATGTCCCCCTTCTTGCTTGGCACACCTTCTGGCATCTTCAAAGTTGGCAAGTTAACCCAGTCTGCTCTCTGAAGACCAGCACTGCCTTCTCTGACTTATGCACCTTGATCAGAATCCCAGATATGGAATATTGAAGGCCGACTGGAAAGTTCCACTGATAGTGCACACACTAAGCGCACACACTCAGCCCTCAGATGCTTTATGATTTCTCAGAACTCTGCACTTTTTCAAAGTAATAGTTGACAGGTCAGAACAAATCTTGATAGTATTCTCCTAGTGAATCTTTCCCAGCTTCCGCGCCACCTGCACTACTATCTCCTTTGCTGTGTACTCATGGAAGCATGCCAATACATTGCGGGTCCTCTCCACCATACACAGGCTCAGAGTGCAGTGTGCCTGTTCAATTTTGAATCAGAAATCCATGGGGTTAGCGGTGCTGCCTTTACAACAGCATTGCTGATTTATTTAGCAAGCTTTTTATAGTTAACTGTGTCCTCCGTCTCTGGAAGATCCCAGATTCTGTTGTTAACAGCACCAGGATCTATTCTCTAAATCTAACTTTAGTGAGAGCTAGTTATTCAACTTTGCTAGATCTTGCACTTTATCCTAATTTCATTTTGCATGCCATCCCAGTCATCCGTCCGGGTTTCATCATCCACCCACTGGCCCAACTTGCTGAGATCCGATCGCAAGTCCCTGATCCAAGCCTGGGCTTCTTCTTTGAAAGAAGCAAGGGTTGGTTTTTTTTTTGTTTGTTTGTTTTTATAGTTGCCAAGCCATTGCTTTATCTCATTGCACAATTGTGCCACTTCATTTGACCTATTGCCCGGCTTCAGCAGCCCGGTCTCCATGCCATCCATTGTTGTGCTGTCTGCCAGACGCCATTTTGCCTGGCCCTGACACTGATGCTGCGTTATTCTTGTATGCAAGCTCAATGGGGCCCTTTTAGCCACCATATATTCAACACAGGAAGGGGGAGGGGTATATTTCAGCACAGTCAGTCAACCATGGATGTATTAAATCACTTAAATCAGGGGTTTTCACAAACATCCACCAGGAGCTCTGGTTTTAGACTGCTATTCCATCCAGTGACATCACTTCCTCTCACTCACTTTATATTTTCTGGTAACTCATCTTTTGTCCATTTTGTTTCAACTTCAGGAAGGGCATGTTAACTCCTGTGAACTAATAAGGAAATGTACAGAGGAAGTCCAATAAAAAGAGGTGTTACTTAATAATTTGCTTTTATTGTTAACTTCTATATCTGGGAAACATGACACCACAGAAAAAATAGAGCCTGAGAACCAAGGGTGTAGTTTGATAGTTTTTATTTGGGGGGGGGAGACAAAGGGTGGGCTAATCAGATTGGGGGTGGGAGTGACATATTTGCATATACATACACACACACTTATTTGAACCATTTGCTATACCGCTAAATAAGCACCTGAAGACCAGCAACTCGGCATTTTACAGTAGCAGGTAACAGCAGCAGAAACACCCATACAAAAACAATAAGACACACTAGGGAAGGGAGATGCAGTAGCACAACAAAAAAACCAATACAAACATGATATAATACTGTCAGGTAACAAAAGGGGAACCAGACAACAAAAGGAAAATTACAGTCCCAGCAAAAGCCAACATCGACCTCCAAAAGTCCAGCTAAAAAGCCAGGGGCCTGATATTGAGCTTTTACTTCAACTATTTTTTTAGCCGCAGGTCGCTAACCGGGCAGCATGCAATATCAATGCAATATCGGATAACCGGGCAGCATGCAATATCAATACAATATCGGATAACCGGGCAGCATGCAATATCACCGCTGTCTGGTTATCGACTGTTGCTGCCTCCATTCCTCCCTGGAACACCCACGACACACCCTGATGCTAAGCAGTTAGTATTGGGGCGTGTAGGGGAGAAGATCAGGGATATTTAGCGGCACCAATATGCAAGTTAGAGGCATTTACACAGTTTACAGCCCTGTTAACTGTGTAAATGCCTTTTGTATATCGGGCCCCAGGTTTTTACCTGCTTCTTAAGTGACGTTTCCAACCAGATATTCAATGGAAGAGAATTCTAATAAACCAGGGTGTTACAAGCAAAAACAACTTTCCTGCTCTTAATCAATCCCATTTGCTGGATCATACATAATTTATTATCGTTATTCTAAAAAAAAAAAAAAATTTTAAAACATAGAAGATGAAGCTAATATATCAAACACTATCAATTTTTATTGAAATATGTCAACACTGCAAGAGGTTTCTCTCATTGAACCCCCACTCAGATTCATATGAAGTAGTGTTTTTGGTCACCATCTGCTGGTTGGAAAGCACAACCCCTTGCATGAACTGGTTTAGCAGAAATCAAGGAAAGGAAATTAGCTGGTATGAATAAATTTTACTTTTAAGAGGGATTTCCTATCTCCTCTCTCTGACGGCACACTCAATCACCTTCAGATAAGATTCAGTTTTCAGATTAGAATCTCAGCCAAATCCTGCCAAGTGTCATCACTGAGCATGGGGCACACGTTTAATCCCCCATGCATTCACTTTCCCACTGAATTTCTAAATCTCCTATCCAGACTTACTGATAAACATTCAGTCTAAAGAGGTTTTTTCCCCTGTGTGAAACACAAATCACATACTTTATTTCACTCACCGATTGTCACTGTAAATATTAAATTCTTTTTGCCAGAACTTACTTTCAGCTCCTGGAGAAGCCTGACCTGTACTTATTAGTCTCTTTCCTATGGTAGCATACACACAAAGCATTCATAAAGACCCAGGTATCACATCTGCCAAACTCCAACTATGTTCAGCAATGTGGCTAATCAAAATGTTTCCAGCTTTCACTTAAACGTAATGTTTCTCTCAAACTTTTTCAGTCATCGAGTTCTCTCATGCAAATTTTTCCAGTTAAAATGTCCTTATCAGCATCAGCCAATGTTTATAACAACCAAATGACTCAGAAGTAGCCCTCTTGCAGACATTAAGCCTTCTTGTGTCTGTCTTCTCACTTTCGTTATAAAGGGTCTGCCCAGCCATTAGACATTACTGGGCATTTGCCTAGTGCAGCAGCTTCTGCTGGGCAGCAAAAAGCAGCAGCAAAGCGAAACACTACATCTTGACAGTCAGACAAACTCAAAGAGCCATCAGCACATGACTTTACCTGCAGGGAGAGCGGATGGACACACACATACCCAGCACAGTTAAATAGTTTAAAGTATGATGCATTTTCAGCTTCAAAATATGCTATTCTAAAATTCCTTTGTCGTGCCTTTCCTAAGTCACTGCTAGCTCAGTATTAGCCCATGATATCCTTGGTGCATTTTATTATATTCAGGGGCTATCATTCTGTGCATGTGCACCATTTCAAAACCTTCATGGCTGTATTGCATATTGAAACACATTAAAGTGGGATAGGCAGATCCAGCGCAAGGAGATAAGGCGCTCTAGCGAACCTTATCCCTTGCGTCCCCCCCTCCAACGCCCACTACCGCCGCTGCTGCCCCTCTTCAGGATGTGCAGCCGCTGCAATGGCTGCAAACAGCCCCAAGATGCTTACCTTTAAGCTTGCTGGTTTTGACTTTTAGTTTAATATTTCTTTGATATCTTTAAACTTCGGTGCCACAGGGCTGCTTGCTCATGCCCCCTCTGAGGCCCAATGACGACTTCCTGTTTGCAGCAGGAAGTACAAATCTGTGTCAGAGGGGAAGAAGCAAACAGTCCATGGCACCAAAGCTTAAAAGTTGAGTGCTGCTGGGCTGTTTACGGCCATTGACATCACTGTAGGTCCCAAGTGGGGCAACACGCTTCCCCTCGTGACCATGTCACCCCTCTGCTACATCACCTCCACTGGCTGCCAATTGATTACCGGATATCTTTCAAAGTTCTCACCTTAACTCATAAAGCCATTTATCAATCAACACCTGCTTACCTTTCGGATTTACTGACTTATCATACCCCCTCACGCAGTCTTCGGTCCATACACATTAACCGTCTTCATCTCCCAGCACCCTCCAAAGCTCATCTGCAATCTACCAGGAAATCAGAATTCTACTATTTAGCACCCTCTCTCTGGAACTCCCTCCCCACCAATCTCCGTAAAGAAGAATCCTATCCTAAATTCCGCTCTCTTCTAAAAACTCATCTTTTCTCTTTAGCTTTTCCTCCCTAAATTTCTCTTTCTCTGTATCTCTGTCTGGAATCTGGATACCTATTCTGTCTCTACTTTCCTCTCTTTATTATGTATTGTAATTTCTTCTTTTCTGTTTTAATTATTGATTTTACATTGTTTTAACTATTGATTTTACATTGTAAACCGCCTCGATGTTATGGGAGGCGGTATATTAAATATGAAATAAACAATAAACAATAAACAACAGTGGTGGCAATGAGCACCCCCATAGGGTAAGCGGCTCTAGGCAACTGCCTAGTTTACCTAATGGTAGTGCCGGCCCTGGGGATAGGCAATCTGCAATAAGGGCATGAAAGTTTCAAAGTGGTGAAAATGCATGGAATGATGGACAGCACAACCCATCTTTCAATCAGCACACACCGAGCACACTCCCTCAGGCTCATCACACTTTGCCAGCCACAGTGCCCACCATCTGCCACCTCCAGCCCAGCCTATCTCACTCTCACCTGAAGCTTCTTCCACAGCTGTCTGAGCTCCCCACAGTTTTGTGCACCCAATACCCCAGTTGCTCAGCCATTCTCTTGGAATGGTGGCTGCTTTTCCATGTGTGACCCTGCCCTCACCCTCCTGGTCCGTCCCTCTCCTCTCACTCACTTTAAAATCTTCTGGGCAGGGTCAGGGTCCTCTCCCCCATGTTGTTCAGCCATTCCGCTGGAATCGCTGCTGTTTTTCACATATACCTGCAGCCCCCTTAGTCTGTTCCTCCCTCACTTTAAACCTTCTGGGCAGGGTGAGCGACAAAACAAAAGCATACTATGGTGGAGCTTTGCCCATAAACACGTTACAAAGGTGTCTGCCGCTCCTGCCCCCAACCAACAAGAAGTGTACCTCAGACAAGGTACGATCACCATTATTTAAAACATACAAAATAGGTACAAATCCTCATCCTTCACTCCCAAAATTTGTAATTTGACAAAACAGAGAACTATAAAATGCTCAGTTTGACTTGATCTATAGCCAGGATAATGTTTGAAAGAGCAAGAATGTACCTACTAGTTTTCCTGTCAAATGTTTTTATAAAATTAGAAAATAATGGGCCCAATTTGGCAGCGAGCATTGCAATAAATAGAACATAACATTTCTTGCAGTGCTATTTAAGTCCAGACGACAATTTCATTTGTGTAACAAGGCATGTTCTAGGCAGGTGCTGGTTGAAATCAGTAGTTGGTTCTGTTGGTGGTGTTCTACATTGTATTTAACATGACAATTGAGTTTTAATGGTTTTAGAATGTTATGTGTTTTATGTATATGGATTTGTACTCTGCTTAGTTTAGCAGATAATGCAGTTTAGAAAATGAATTAATAGACAAAGAAATGCAGTGCTGGCATTAAAATTAATAGATGTCTTTGAGCAGTGCTGAATATAAAATCGGGCCATCCCACTACCATAATCCATTTAGTTAAAAAGCTTGCTATTCAGCTGAACATCGCACATTATCTGAATAAGTTTCATGGCCTGCACTCTCGCTCCACCTCCCTCTGCCCCTTTGCCACATTGATAGTATGGGGCCATTTAGACAGATTTTTAGCCTGTTGCTAGTCATGTAGTGGCCAAAGAAATATCCAGATAGTGGAATTATCCATTCACCAGTATAAGGATAACTTTGAATATCACTTATCGGCCCCCATTTATATTGCATATAAAATCTACTTTTAAAACTACAAATATCACTTTTGGTTTCCTTCGCATATGTGTTATTTGTCAGTTGACACTCCTTCCTTTTTTCTGAATTTATTCTGGGCATACTTTCTAGGTTGCTAATTATTGTCAGCCCTTTGGTGCGCAGCCTTTATTACCAAGTAGGCACTGCCATGGGGAGAAATCCACAGCGGTGTCTGGATTCAAAAACTTACCTTTAGATTGGTAGAGCAGGTACATCTCTTACGGTGGTGTTGCACTCATGCATGGTACATGTACACTGTGTGTTTTAACTAAATGATGAAACATATACTGTCTTTACTGGGAATATAGTGAATTATTGCCGGTAGCTTCCTTTTCCTTGAGATACGCACAGACATATTTCACTGCTATCGCTTTACTCCCATGTCCATTTCTAAATGCGTCCTTTTAGGATGCAGCAGTGTAAGCCTTACAATGCACTTTTGTTTCATTTACAACAGGCTTCTCTCTGGGGGGGGTTTTCCCCAGACTCCTCCCCAACCTGCTAAGGACAGTTTGCATTTCACAGACCTTGGCAGCACAAACAGCCACAAGTTTATCTTTATCTGGCAGACCTTCCTATCAACCAAACTGAAATGACAAATTTGTCCTTTGTGCTGCTACAATTAACTTGTCACCTAGTTTTACAGCTAATTAGCTCTTTAGTAGATGAAGGCTGATGTCAGAGGTCATCTGATAGCTGATCCTGCTAAATTGACCGGAAAATATTACCTTCCATATGTACCTGATTGCTGTTTACAATCACAATGGCTTTCAATTAATATGACATGCTTCTACTGGTCGCCTGCGTGCGCCTCTCGCTCCCAGAAATCTGTTACACTTGTTACATCCAAAGGACATAAATGTTTCTGATTAATTTTAGCCCTTTCGGTAAGGCCATTGGAGAGTGTGTTTAACAAGAGTAAATAAATAGTCAGCATGGGTGATCCCTGTTGGATTGAAGTTTGGGAGTAATCACATGGTGAATGGCTATAATTTAAATAGTCCAAAGCAGGGGTCAGCAATCTCCAGCACATGGCACAAAAAGCCCTCCCAGTCAGCAAATCACCTTCTCCTCAACACTAATACCAAGTATCCAAGAAATGCAGTCAGAGATCAAGAAAATGTGGCATAAAGATACCAAGCTACTTTCTATCATGTTGGGTGCCACAGGCTTGATTAAGAGGAATTTCCAAGCACGCCTTGATAAGTTACCCATACTGTACACGTTACATCTTACCAACTCCAGAAGGAGGCTCTCTTTGACTTGATGCAATTACTACACCCAGCATTAGCAGTAAATTTGAGAGACTGAGATTGTATGCCGTATACCCTGGCTTAGAAGCGAGGTTCATGACTGTCATGGTATGCACAAAACTAAATAATACCCTTAGTAAACCCCACAATTTAATTAATACCTCTAAACAATTTTTTACAAATATATCTTCTCCAAACTTTATATACCAATAAAGCAATACGGCATGAAGGAGGGTACGATTTATAATTGGTCTTCGAGAAGGACTAAATTTTCTGATAGGTCCAAGAAAATAGATGTACGGGAGAACTCTACTTATTCTTCTGATTCAAGCATTGAAGGAGGATAATCGGATAAGCGATCTACAGCCGGGGACATGAGATTGGATCACTCTAATGCACGGCACAATAATCAGGGAAATTTTTCCGGGCCACCGACCAGATCACGGAGAAAAAAAAGAAACAGTGAGTTTTCAATAACTGATACTGTTATTAATCTCTCTTGTGTGGTATTATCATTGATACAAATGGATGTGTTAGCCAAAGGCTTATCTTTCATTACTGGCGCATATTATGATGGGTTCAAAAGTAGAGTTGCAATTGAGAGACTTATTCGATCTATACAGTTGAAATGTTTTTCTTCGATAGACCTTCAACAGCGGATTCGTCGCTGATCAGTGCAAAATCTAACTGGATGCCTCCAGGTCCTTTAGATCCAATAGTACATATCTTCAAGCATTTGGTATTATATGATTTAGTGAAGATGGAAACTAAGTAAAATAATTATCCTAAAGATTTGTCACCGTTGGAATTTAAAGCATTACAGAATTTTTCTAAAATGGAGAATATTACAATTAAATGTGCAGATAAAGGAGGTGCAGTGGTAATACTAGATACTGATAAGTATGATGCTGAAATCCTTAGGCAATTGAATAATAGTTTATTTATTTATTTATTTATTTTTATTTATACATTTCTTCTATACCGCCCCTTCCAGAGATCAAGGGTGGTTTACAGGGAACAGAGAACAGCTGAACAACTTTTACATGGAACAGCGGTATTAACTATTTACAAGGAACATATTGTACAAACAAACTTATGTGACAATCTTTGTAGTTACATATAAACAGGAGTCGGCCTCTTCTTGATTTGTCTTTTTCTTTGGTTAGGGTGGGGTGAAGCTCTGGGGTTGTTTAGGTAGGGGGTGTGGTGGGGGGGTTAATAGGAGGTTAGTAGATTGGTTCTGTGTTTGTTGGGAGGTAGCTCGTGGAAGGTGAGGGATTTCAGTTGGATTTTCAAAATATTCAGTGAAAAAGTGTGTTTTGAGACCTTTTCTGAATAGTTGGAGGTCTTTTGTCATGCGGAGGGTCAGTGGAAGTTCATTCCAGAGGGTAGGGGCAGCAAATGAAAAGGCTCTGGAGCTTGTAGTTTTCTTTGTCTTGCATATGGTTTTGGGTATGTCAAGTGAGTGGGTTGCGTTTTGTCTGCGTGTTCTGGATTCTGGTGGGGAGTGTAGGAGGGTGGTTAGGTGTGAGGGGGAGATGTCATTGAGGAGTTTGAATGTTGTTAAGAGTATTTTATATTTTATCCGGCTATTTATAGGGAGCCAGTGTAGTTCATGTAGAATGGGGGTTATGTGGTCGGTTAGACTTGCTTTTGCTATTACCCTGGCAGAGATGTTCTGGGCTCTTTGGAGTATATTTGTATTTTTAAGTGGTAGGCCATTCAGTAGACTATTACAATAGTCGAAGTGGGGGGTAATTAGTGAGTAGACTACAGATCTAAAATCATGGGTGTCGAGGAGGGGTGTTAGGTGCTGTATGGTCTTTAGTTTATAGAATACAGTTTTTACTGTTTGCTTTATGTGGGGGGAGCATACTGAGTGTGTGATCTAATATTATCCCTAGGTATTTTACCTCTTGTTTGACAGGGATAGTGGTGTTGTTAATTATGATGGTTTTTGGGTAGATTGTATCGTGTTTTCTTGATACAAACATCACTTCTGTTTTTTTTAAGGTTAATGCTGAGGTAGTTCGTTTCTAGCCAAGATTCAGCCTCTCTGATACATTCAGTTAGATTGTGGTATGAGGGGCTGCTAGTGTTTATGGGGATAGCGAGCATGATGTCATCGGCATAAATGTAATGGTTAATTTTGTATTTTTTAAATATGTTCGTGATGGGCTGTAGGTATAGATTAAAAAGGAGGGCCGAACCTTGTGGGATTCCCTGTCCTTGTGAGAACGTTTCTGAGGTGTTTTGGCCTAGTTGGACACGTAGCAATCGGTGAGATATATATGACATAAACCATTTGAGGACAGTGCCTCCTATTCCCAGGTTTACTAGCCTATCAATTAGTGTGTTATGGTTGATGTTGTCAAATGCACCGGCTATATCTATGAAAAGGAGGATGAAACCTTGTTTGTTGTCGTCTGTTCCTCTAATGAGATTATGCATTAGTAAAGTTTCAACGCCATGGAAAGGGCGGAATCCGAATTGGTGGGAGTCAAGGGGTGTAGGTCAATATAGTCTTGTAGTTGGAGTTGTTGTATGATTTTTTTCTACTGCTTTAGCAATGAACGGTATACTGGCTATGGGCCTGTATGAGCTTGGGTCTTTTGGATCTAAAGTATTATTTTTTAGGATGGGACGGATGGAGGTGAGCTTAAGAGCATCCGGCATGATGCCTTGTGAGAGTGATAGATTATGTTTTGGATGTTTGTAGCGAGTTCAGCTTTGGTGGATTTGATCCATGATACTGGGCATGGGTCAAGGGGGGAGGTTGTGGTATTAATCATTGTTATGATCTTGAGGAGGTGCTTTTGATCGACCACATGAAAGGTTTCCCATTTATTTGAGTTTTTTGGATCTATATGCGTTGCTGTGATAGTGTTGGGGGACTTACTTTGTAGTTTCTCAGCAAAATGTGCAGCTAATGTATGTACGCTTATTGTGGAGTGTTCTGGTTTTTGTTAGTGATTTTACAATTGCAAATAATTCTCTTGGTCGATTGATGGCCATGTTTATTACTTTAGAGTGACAGTCTCATTTTGATTTGGTGATTGTGTCTTATAGTTCTCATTATAAACATTTAAAGACTGATCCAACTGAAGAATTACAGATAATTGTATTGTCCGTTACGACTACTGCATTGCAATCGGGGTATTTGACTGAAAAAGAAAAAATGTTTTTGAATCCACTACATCCTAAAGTTCCAGCCTTTTATATTTTACCTAAAGTGCATAAACGTTTGATAAATCCTCCTGGACGTCCTATTTTGTCTAGCAATGATTCATTGCTAGAACGGATTGGGATATATTTAGATAAGCACCTGAAGGATGAAGTCCCTAAAATTCCATCATACATTAAAGACACAACACATTTTTTGCAAATTTTAGAGGATTTTGGAACAACAGAACAGGTTACTTGGATGGCCTCTTTGGATGTCTATTCTTTGTATACATCTGTTCCTCAAGATGAAGCATTACAAGTATTATCTCAGGTTTGGGATGGTAGATTGCAACCCCATAAAGTACCAACTTCGTTTTTATTAGATTTAGCAGAATTGGCATGAAAAAAGAACTATTTTGTGTATAAGCAAGAGTTTTTCCAGAAAATCTCAAGTACCGCCATGGGTGCTACCTTTGCACCATCTTTAGCTAACTTGTATATGCACTATTTTGAGAATCGATGGGTCTATTCTTCAAATTATGCACTTTATATTTTGAAATGGTATAGATATATAGATGACGACTTTTTATTATGGAAAGGTTCTAAAGATCTTTTGAATGAATTTTTCCATTTTTTGAATGGCTGTAACAATAATATTACATTTGATATTAATATTCAAGAATCATCATTACACTTTCTGGATGTACAAATTGTTAAAGCTACAGATAGATTTTTTACTACACTATATAGCAAGCCTACAGATAGGAATACATTTTTGCATTTTTCGAGTTTTCACCCAGACCATCTTAAACGTAGTTTACTATATTCACAGTGATTACGTTGCTCTACTAATACGCATCTGCTCTACTAATCAGGAATTTGAAGTTCAAGCAAGCCTTATGTTATCTAAATTTCAAGAACAGGGGTATCCTCCCTCTGTTCTAAAGAAGGCTTATAAAAGAGCGAAGTTCAATCATCGCGAATGGCTTTTTATGCCAAAATCTATAAGTTCTGACTTCAGTGAGACATCTTCTGGGTCAACTATTACCTGTGTTATGCCTTTTTCAAGCTTATCTAATCGGATAGTGGGTGCTGTACGTAAGACATGGAGTCTCTTGTTGACTCATCCGAAGTTGTCAAAATGTTCTCTTTGTATAGCTTACAGCAGAGGTAGAAATATAAGAGATCGGTTATGTTCAGCAGTACCAAGATTGGAAACTCAAGATATAAGATTTGAACATACACGATGTGGTCATTGTTCATTTTGTACATTGATGGCGGCAAGGATTTGTACTAAATATGTGCACAAGAGCCACTTCTTAATATATGAAACAAATTGTAATACTTCTTATGTAATTTATGCACTATGGTGCCCATGCTTTAAGCTCTATGCAGGTAAGACTACACGCCCGTTACGGACACGTCTAGCTGAACATAAATATAGTATTAGTAAGGCAAAAATAGAGACGCCTTTAGTACAACATTGATTAATATCTAATCATAACTTTGAAGAGTTGCAATGTACAGTATTGGAGCATGTCCCTCAGAACATACGCAGAGGAGACAGAGGACGTCTTCTGTTACAGAAAGAGCAGAAGTGGATTTATGAATTGAACAGCTTAGATCCGCACAGACTGAACGATAAAAGTGATTGGACCTTGTTTACGTAATAATTCGGGTAGCTATGAAGTTCTGGTCTCTGTTTTTTAAAAAAAAACTTTGTGTAGTATTTTTTGGAATTGTGTGTATTTTTTGTAATTTTGTGTGATGAAAAGTGTTTTGAGTGATGTCATTAGGTGTCAGTGATTCTATTGGTGGACGGTCCGTTTAAAATTGTTGATGTCAGACGCTTAGATTTCGACAGTGGTGAGGAGTATTTTGCAGGTTAATTGTTATGGAGGAGATATTTTATTTGTTTGATCTTCACCTGCATTAAGAATATTCGTCTGATTTATTAACTGCATCAAGAACCCTTGAGAAAGCCGATTTAGGAGAAACAGAAGCTTTTGTTGGGTATTGAGTCGCGGTGTCTGATATTCTGACCGCGGCTGTGGTAGCGGTTGAAAGACGTGATCTACAACTATTTCTGTGTGCCGTATCCAGGAAGCTGTTCAGATAAGTAGATGTAGACTTTGTAAGATGGGTAGATAAAGTGGTTGTTTAAAGATTGTCCCTTTGCTTTGTTACAGGGAAATTGGTCAGCTTTCCTGTGAGTCTTTTCGGGCACTGGAGAGTATTCGGTACACACCATGCTGAAATGCAGGCGCTTTATTTTTAACGTTAATGTTGCTGTATTATGTTGAACTTTGAAGGATCCTTGAAAGTGTTACTGTTGCTATAAAAATTGGATTGCAGTGAAAATTGAATTTATTAAAATTAAAAATATTAAAGTTATTAGGCTAAAGACCTATGATGTGAGCGTCTGCCATCTCCCTATGGTGATTAGGTTCGCCAAATGTAGGGGTTAGGCCATCCTGAGGTCTTATAATGCCGTATTGCTTTATTGGCATATAAAATTTGGAGAAGATATATTTGTAAAAAACTGTTTGAAGGGAGTAATTAAATTGTAGGGTTTGTTGTTGTTGTTGTTGTTGTTGTTAAGTGCCATCGAGTCGGAGTCGACTCATGGCGACCCTCTGGATAGCTATCCTAAATTGTGTTCGGTCTTCAGTCAGGCGGCTCATCGTTGACAGACTGGTACTCGTAGCTGCTGTTATTGTCTCGATCCATCTCATTGCTGGCCTTAGACAGTTATATTTGTTTAATTATGCACAAAACTAACCCATTTGGAGAAAGTGTCCCCGATACCGCTCGAGCAGTTTTAAAACTCATGCACCAGCTGTGTTAATCCTGGGAAGCACAGTCAGCTCAGTGAGTTCTGAAATCGCTCAATGTTTGAACAGCCACGAGAGCATCATGCTATGAGGGAGGGATATGAGGACGGATGCAGCTCCTGGGGGAACTACCCCCTTCACACAAGCACATACAGCCCTGGCATGGTTCAGAGTGGACTCCGCTTTCACTTCCTGCCAATTTCCTGTCCCGATTTACTCTTCCACCTCCCTCGGAATTACTTTTTGGACCTTGATTCTGGCCTGGATTTTGACCCCAAGTTTGCACGCTCCTCTAATCCCATTGCTTTGGTTATGACCCACAGCTTGCCTGTTAGTACACCAAAGCTACAGCTTGTGTATGCCATGTTCACTTTACCATGATATCACAGTTTTGGATACCAGAGAGAAATCCCAATACTTGTTTATAGAGGCCAATTGGGGACCTAAAAACAGTCCTGAAAAGTCTGCACAAAACCATCCAATCTAGTGTGATCTTATGCCTTCCAATACTTAGCTCACTGCAACATTGCATGGTATTGAACCTTTGTTTATGATAAATGTATCAGTTATGGTGATCTAACAAACCAAGAAAAATTTCATACCCTATAGGATCAATATTCAACTGCTGCAGTGACCACACCAGTATAAAACACCAGCACTTCAATTAATAAATATCTTCAGCACCATCATACAACTTTTCAGCGGCAGAGAAGATACATTTTATATAGTCATGTTACCAGTGGAATATATTTGGTTTAGGTCTAAACTAAGGGGCATGTTTACTAAGCCATGCACCAAACTGTGATGATATTACACCACTATGCAAATAAGTTATACATTTAGGAGCATGTTTACTGAAGGGCAGTGCTTGGTTTTGGTATGGCGCTAAAAAGTATCATGGGGCCTCATGCCAAAATTCCTGCATTATTCTTGTAGTGCGCATCGGTGCAGGGGCATTCCCGCCATTGCTCAGAGTGGGCGTCTGAAGCCCACAGTACCTTCACTCAGCGCAAGTAGTGTGGGTGCAACTAATGTCACCTCAATGGGTGGTATCAGATGCTCCTATAGTCGGTTTGTCACGTTGAAGTGTAGTAACTGCAGGAAGATTGATATACCTGCCCTTTTGCAGTCAGACTGGAGCCCTGTTCTGATAGTGCGGCCTACACGCATATTTGAAATATAATCACACCTCATTCAAATGCAGATTGTATTTCAAAAGAAGAAAGACTCGTTGCAAGGCACATTTTGTCTGTCTTTTTTTTATGTGCTAATCATTGAGTTACTGTGTATAGTTTTTGCATTGCAGTTGCTTAAACTATTAAAGTAAAATTTCACAAACACAAAACTCTGTATAAAATCTTCCTATTTTCAAAGAAAAGAATTTTACAAAAATGCCAAAAATACATGAAGCCCCATTTTGCATAGGATGTTGAAGTCCGAAAAGAAACTTTTAAGTTAGGAAAATTTACCAGTATTTTCAAAAGGCTCATTGAATATGGAGCCTTTTGTAGAATATGTAAACGGAGGTGGAGGAGGGCACATGGATTTGTTGGCCAGAAAGGCCATTTTATCAACAAGAACTGTAAAGTAGAGCATCTTCACTCCGAGTGTTACACGTGTAAGCACCGATTTCTAAGTGCTGGTAATACAGGGGTAAGGGCCAGATTTTGTACTTACCAGAGGAGTCAATTAAGAAGCTGAGTTCTAAACCTCAAATTGTTGAGTTTTTGAGGTGGATTTTAAGACCAGAGAAAGAAGCACAGTTGTCCCTTCATTCACTCCTCAAAACCCCAGGTCCAAACAGCAGTTAACTCACACCTACATGTGATTTGGAGGGGTGTAAATGTATATTTAAATAAATTACCCCACCACATGTATTCTAGTTTTGGTATGGTTGGACTTTTAAAATATACACAGATTTCCCATTTTAGAAAAGGAATATCTGTGCGTGCTGCGGATATAGCAGGGGGCACTCTGCATGTACCAAATTGGTCAATGCCAGGGTCTAAGGTTCCTCCAAGCAGGATCTCTAGTTGCACAGGAGACTCAATCACAAGATGCTTAAACAGCAAACATTTTAATAATGCAATAAAAGAAAAAAGGCTTTAAACTTCAGAAATAGGCCGAGTTTGGTGAATACAATTGAAGACAGTGCCAGTCTCCTCTGGGTAACTTCAATACTAGCCTCTTGCTTATAGCACAAACTCAAAAGTTTCCCTTTTAAAACCATCCATGCTTAGCCACCTTAAAACCTCCAAGAGTTTTCCTTTTCCTTCTCACTGATGCAATAACTCTGCTATTTAAATGAGCTCGCAGCTTTTTCACAATGCACAAAGTTCAGTGGGTGATCTGGTTCCAGTGTTTTCTTCCCTCTCAATGACTCCTAATCCAGTGTTAGTCAATTTAAACTCCAAAAGAAAAACAAAAACAGATTTCAAGAACCAAGTGAGTCAATTCCCTGCGTGCCTGTGCTCCTCAGGCTATGGCAGAGATTAAGACCAGCTCCATTTCAGCTTTTGACTGCAGCCTCTGCTGCTTAACTTAAACTCTCTTTAGGACTTGCAACCAGGCAGTTTTCTCCACACAGGGGAGTCAAACATTCTCTACCACAATTTCCCAGTTCCAAAGCAGTCTCTGTAAAAGTTCAATACAGTACTTCAAAAGCAGTCTCTAGCAATTTAATACTTGCACACTAAATCTCTTTTAAGAGTCCCTTCACTGCTCTGCCCCTTTGCTGTTTAAACTCAGCAAAGAAGGCAACCTCCACCCTCTTGCAAGCTAGCTTTGAGCTTTGCTCAGCTTGCATTTCCCACAGACTGTCTTAGGCATGAGCAAGTTCATTCAAATAGCTTGTTGCATTTCTCATTCACAAAAGTAGGCATAGCTTCTGCTTATAGACCGGTCCATAGGTTCTGTACCTGGTAGCAGGATACAGCTGAAGCTTGGTCTATCTCTTATTGCTCAGTTTCACAAGGCTCCTCTTCAGCCAGAGACTTCTGGCATATCTGCTGCTGAGGAAGTGATGTCACCAAAGGCATGAGCTACGAACTCTTCCCCTCCCTCTAGCTCTCTTCCTCTTATATCTAGACATCCTGGTTGGGCAGGGGAGTGAACAGTGGTTGGGAAGCCTTAACTTTAAAGGAGCCATATCTTTTTTCCTGGAGTTTGTTTCTAGCCTTTCCCCCTTTCCCTGCTAGGATTTTTCCCTTGTGTCGTGACTGAATATGTGGTGGTGGTGGTGGTGGTACCTCCTCTGATCCTTGTGAGTCACAACGTGTAATAGGGGTATGCACTCAGTTCATTAAGGCACCTTAAAAAATGTTGTGCATTCTAAACTGATTTAACGTGTGTTAGTCAATATAGCATGCCTTAATTCATTGGTTCGTATGTGCTAAGTGGGTTATGTTAGAAGCATTTACACTTGGAAATGGAATCCGCATATAAATGGTGATTTTATAAAGAGCTAAATTTACACCTGGATGTCCATAATAAGTAGAAATTGCAAGGGGACATGGTTAGGACTGGGATATGGTCTCAATGGGTCAAAAATCTGCACATGTATTCCCCATTTCATATAGAGAATGCACATGGTCTTGAGGTCTAGAAGAACATTCCTAGGTACGACATGAATCCTTCAGTCCCATTCTCAGTGGCACTTCTATGTCCTTGGCTCAACAATAACAGAACAGCAGGATTAGCATCACTTCTTGAGAGAAAATTGAAACACTACTATTAGCGAACAGGATTTGTAATTCCCTGGGCCTGCTAGCTTCCCCCCAGTAGCCCATAAGTCTAACAGAAAATTATTCCTTGGCCCACAGCAAATCGCTTTTGCAGGAAGTCTTTCAATTCCAGTGGTATATTTTCAAGGTCATATTTTACTACATTCATGAGTGCCTTGCTCTTTTTCAGCTTTAGCTTGAATTTGCATACTAGTAGCTAACTATCTGTACCACAATCAGCTCCAGGTTTTGTCTATGTTACTGAGCTTTTCCATTGTTGACTTCAACCGATGTAGTCAATATGATTTTTGTAGGGGGGGCGGAGCCAGCGCAAAACCAACATGGAGGTGTAAGTCCTCTTCTCCTGGGCCTTTTGCTATAATCCTGCGACCTACCCGATAATATCATCACCCCGGTTGCTGCAGTTGTACGCGAAGCGTCGGGGATGTCGGCGGGTAAGCAAACCCGACTTGAATTTTCCCCCGCGCCAACAACGACAGGGTCGAAAAGATCCAAGACTGATCCCTTGTCGCCGCATAAGCCCGCGCCCCAGCAAGATCCGCAGGAAGACATGAGGCAGCTCCTGCAGGAAGTGCAGGCCATTCGGAGCCGGGTCGACTCTAATGGAGATACTTTGACTGCCTTGCAAGAGGACATTAAAGATTTGGGATCGCAATTGCAGTCGCTCTCCACCCGTGTCGAAAAAGTGGAAAGATCGGTGGTGGAGCATGAGGACAAGCTGAAACGCGCCCTATCCATGGCGCGCAAGGTAGACTGGCTCGAAAGGAGCGTGGAAGACATGGGAAACAGGGCCCGGCGAAACAATATCCGCATCGTCGGTCTTGGAGAAGGAGCTGAGGGGAGCGATCCCATTCGTTTTATGGAGGCCTTCTTACCCAAGGTGCTGAATATTTCTTTTGATCCTCCATTAGAAATAGAGAGGGCGCATAGAATCCCGACGTCCTCCTCAGGCCCTAATTCGCATAACTCGCAACCTTGTCCTTTCATTATGTGCCTGCTGAGGCACCAACAGGTGTTGCAGATTTTCACAGCGGCTAAAGCCAGTCAGGCGCTTCAATATGAAGGGCGCAAAATCTTTTTCTACGCTGATTTCTGCAAACGCACAGTGGAGAAGCGTAGGCAATTTTTGGAGCTTAGACCCAGGCTTCGAAATCTGCAAGCTCGATTTGGTCTGTTCAGCCCAGCGCGATTTAAAGTTACTTTGAACAACAGCACCAAGGCGTTTGAAGATCCTGGCCTGCTGCGCAAGTATATTGAAGACCAAGAGGAGCTTCTTATGCAACAAAGCTGAGCTTAGTGAATGTTTGGGGACACCTTAATCACTGTTTTGTGGCCTGATGCAGCTACGAGGCTCTTGCGCAGTTTGGCGTAGGGCCCATTTGCAACCTGGGGCTTATTTTGAAACACTATTCTGGTGGGTGGTCTTGAGTTGAGTTTGTTTGTATATTGTACGAGGCTACTCCATGTTACCTATGTGTTTCTACTGTCTCACCCTGCTTGATTTTCTTTTTACTTTAGTTGGGAGGGGTTCCGGGCTCATTGGAAATAATAGGATTAGATATGCTTGGGACGTGTATATTGCTGTCTGGGTACATGATGATATTTATATGTATAGATGGCTAGCGGGCTGAAAATTTTGTCACTAAATGTGAAGGGGCTCAGATCTCCGATTAAAAGAAGGAAAATAATGCTATACTGTAAACGTCAGCTCGCTGAAGTCATTTTGCTCCAGGAGACGCATTTGTCTGCGTCTGATGCGAGTAAACTGGCGGACAAGCATTTTCTACTTGCGGGTTGTTCTTCTGCAATTCATAAGAAAAACGGTGTTATCACTCTGATAAAAGCTGCTCTGGGGCCCCAAATAGTTAGCTCTTCTCACGACGAGTTTGGGAGATGGTCTAAATCCTTAGTTAAGTTGGGGAAGGATCTGCTGTCCATTGTCAATATCTATGGGCCTAATGTTGATGACCCTGTTTTTTTTAGAAATTTGAGTGGGATTATCCATGAGGACCCAGAGGCTTTGGTTATTGCTGGCGGCGATTTCAACTTGGTATGCGACCCTTTGCTGGACAGGAGCCCTGGTAGGGTAGAGCATTCCTCTCGTGCGCGTTCCGCGCTTCTCTCTTTACTTGTTTCATGCGATTTAGTCGATATCTGGCGATTACTCAATCCCAGGGAAAAAGATTTCACCTTTTTTTCTTCTGCCCACGGCTCTCTTTCGCGGATAGATTACTTCCTGCTCTCCAAGTCTCTCATTCCTGCCTGTACAGGTGCATCCATATTAGGTAGGTCAATTTCTGATCATAGTGCTATCATAGTGGAGGTCACATTGGAGGAGGTGGCACGCCCGGACCAGACCTGGTCATTCAACCGATCGTGGCTGGCTGATCCCGTTTTCCAGGGGGTGGTACGGGTGCCATCTCCTCTTTTTTCAGTTGGAATAAAAGGGATGACACTGCAATTTGGGCGTGGTGGGAGGCTTTTAAAGCCTCAATCCGGGCTGTGATTACTAGTTTTGCAATCAATGAGTCTAAGCGGCGGGCTGCTAAGTTATGTACCCTGGAAGCGCAAATTCGCGCAGGTGAGCGGCTATGGCCGGCCCATTCCAATCCTGGTATTCTTCTTCGGTTACAAAGACTCAGATTTCAATATAATGAACTATTGAGCTCTGAGGTTGAGCAGATCATGCTGAAGCAGGCTTCTCGCTTTCATGTTGAGAGAAATAAGGCTGGTAGGTTGCTTGCTCATACCATAAGAGGGAAGCAGTGCAAACCTAGAGTTGCCTCGCTCTTATCCACTACCCGTGAGTGTCTGACCAAAGATGCCCATATTGTGGCTGAATTTGCTAACTTTTACAGCTCGCTTTACGCTTCTGAATTGTCCGCTGATCTTGGCACATTCTCGGCCTTTGTGGATGGCCTTGATCATCCGGTATTGGAAGAGGTCCAGGCGCGCGAGCTTGGGAAACCTTTCTCATATGACGAGCTCATGTCTGCAATCCAGGACATGCCTTCTGGGAAGGCGGTTGGCCCTGATGGCCTCCCTGCTGAATTTTTTAAAGTTTTTAGTAAAGATCTTGCGCCGTTTCTATTGGAGTTTTATAACGAACTAGCGCTGGAGAATAGCTCCACTGGAAGGTTCTCCGAGGCTACAATTGTAGTATTAGAGAAGCCGGTAGAGATCCCAGCCTAGTGGCAAATTACAGGCCCATATCTCTTTTGAACACTGACTACAAGATCTATGCCAGTATTCTTGCGCGTCGATTAGCTCTGGTAGTCGGGGATTTAGTGTATCCGGATCAATGTGGGTTTATCCCTGGGAGATCCACGTCCGACAACGCTCGACTCTTATGTAATCTCCTGGAGCGGGTTTCGGACCCTTGCCCTCACATCGCCTTGTCATTAGATGCTGAAAAAGCATTTGATAGATTGGAGTGGCCGTTCATGTTCTTTGTCTTGCGTTGGTTTGGTCTTGGGGAAGATTTCATAAATAAGGTCAGGGCGCTCTATTCTCATACTTCCGCCAGTATCTTTGTGAATGGCATCCTTTCGCGCGTGTCCTCTGCATAGGGGAACTAGGCAGGGATGCCCCTTATCCCCCTTGCTCTTCAACTTAGCATTAGAGCCTTTGGCCATCGCTATCCGCGCCCAGGCAGACCTTAAGGGGGTGCAGTTCGGGCCCCTGCACGTCAAGCTATCTGCATATGCAGATGATTTGCTCCTTTTTACGCAGCCGGGGGAAATCTCATCTATTTTAGCCCTGTTTGATAAATATTCCAGTGTCTCGGGCTACAAGATTAACTGGTCCAAATCGGTGGCGTTTCCCCTCAATTGTCTGGCTAATTCATCGGAGATGGCAGACTTCCCCTTTAAATGGGAGGCGGATAGTATCAAATATTTAGGGGCGTGGTATAATGCTTCGGCGGACGAGATGATACAAAAAAATATGGAGGAGTTGCTCCTCTTTCTCCAACAAAAAATTGTATTTTGGTCTCCCTTATCCCTTTCCTGGTGGGGCCGACTGGAGATCATTAAGATGTCTCTTACCCCAAAGATTAATTACGTACTGGGAATGCTCCCTTTTTCCATTCCTCTGCCTTGGTACCGCAAGATAGAGCGCTGTCTTATTTCCTTTCTGTGGAACGGGAAGCAACCTCGTATAGCTATCCGAAAATTGAAAGCAGCCAGGGATGAGGGGGGTGTACACTTCCCTGATTTTCATCGGTATCACCAGGCTCTCCTGATTAAACAGGGTTCTCTCTGGTTGACTGAGAATGAGTCGGAACATTGTCCGATATGGTTAAAGGTTGAGGCCCGGATGGCTGCTCCCTGCCCTTTGATGTACCTGGTGGGGCGTTGCTCCCTGACTGGGTTCTGGCGGGGAGGGTGCTCCGGTCTACTCAGGGGGCTCTCTTAGAATTTGTCAGGAGCATTGGTCAGGAGGGTTTATCCTCCGGGCAGACTCCATTGTGGTGGAATCCCCAGTTTCGAATCCGTGGCCGTAGATTTGCCTGGAAAGCATGGCAAGAGCGGGGAATCTGGTCTCTCGGTCAATTGGTGGGGGATAATGGTTGGAAAGCATTTGCAGCACTGCAGGAGGTGTTCTCCCTTCCTGACTCCTTTTTCTTCCAATGGGTCCAGCTTAAACACTGTATCACCGCCTCTCGCATACCTATCAAGGGGTCTGACCTGAATAGGGAAGGTTCCTTACTCCGCTGGTTGGGTGCTACGGCGTCCCAACGAGGGGCTACCTCCAGGATTTATGCCCTTTGGAGGATGCATACTTCTCATTCCCCTGCTGGACTTGCCCGGGTTTGGGAGTCCGAGATCTCACGGGAACTCTCTCCTTCTGATTGGAGAATTCTCTGGGGGCCTATAACCAAAGCCTCTAGGTCAGCTGCGATTACTCAATCATT
Organism: Ichthyophis bannanicus; assembly: GCA_033557465.1. Taxonomy (NCBI): domain Eukaryota; kingdom Metazoa; phylum Chordata; class Amphibia; order Gymnophiona; family Ichthyophiidae; genus Ichthyophis; species Ichthyophis bannanicus. Next base: position 1,092,807,563 of record CM066032.1, on the reverse strand, counting down.
ATATTTTTTCATGCATAGGGCCTTTCTGACCCCATCGAAGATGGCTAGATGGGGCTCCGGCGCCTCTGGCACATGCTGGTCTTGTTCCGGAAATGCAGGAACCTATATGCATATGTTCTTTGATTGTCCCTTGGTCCAGCTTTTCTGGAAGCAGGTGTGGACCAGGATGCAATCGGTCCTGCATTTCCAAGCAGAACTGACGTGGAATACGCTTTGCTTACGATCTTTAAGTATATTTCCTGGTGGTTGTCCCAAGCGTTCCTTTTTATTTAATTTTATGATGGCTATAGCAATTAAGATGATTCTTTGGAAATGGAAGAATTTTCACGGCTTGAGCCTGGACGGTTGGTGGAATCTGGTTTGTCATTATGCTAAGTTGAAGAAGACTTATAGCAGACTTCACCAACCAGACCAGGCTGATCTTAATGTTCGTAGATGGCAGATGCTGGATCTCTTCGTGGCCCGTTCTCAGACCATCTAGATTGCGGTATACTCCTTTTTTCTTTGTTTTGGAGCTGCCTAGGCAGTACTTTTACTCCAGTGAGCCCGGCAAGGGGGGGGAGGGGCTGGAGGGAGGGTGGGGGGTGTATATTCTTGTTTTTGTAGTTTAGCTTTTGTATATTGTAGGTAACTTGTATAGAGTTTTCGGGTTTTTTTATGTTGCTTTGTGAAATGGTTAAATAAAGACTTAAAAAAAAAAAAAATATATGATTTTTGTAGAATTTGTTGGGCAAAGTACATAAGTATAGTTGCTGTGTGCAGAGCCAGCCCAAGGGTTTCTGCTGCCCTAGGCAGAAACCCCAGTCTCGTCATCCCCCACCCCCACTGGCGCTGCCCCCCTGCTGCCACCACCCCCCTCAGCTGCCACCGATTCCATCTCAGGAGGGTGAGGTGGGTAGTGGCAGTATTTCCAAAAGCAGTGGCTTTTTCCTGCCGCTTTTGGAAATACTGGTTCTGCCTGCCTCCCCCCCCCCCCCCCCAAACCGAATCAGTGGCAGCTGGGAGGGGTTCAGCTGCCGCCCACCCGGGCCAGCCATCCTAGACGGCCGCCTAGCTCGCCTAGTGGACGGGCTAGCCCTGGCTGTGTGTGCTGCTGGAAGAAGGTGTTTCAGATGAATAGACTGTTAATCTTGCAGAATTCTATCAGTCTTTCTCCAGTTCATTTCTGTTGCCAAGTCAATATTTTTCAACCACTTTGCCTTCTTTGTTGGCAACTTTTGCATGACTATCAGGATATCTTGTTTGCATGTTCTGTCAATTCAGCTTGTACTTATTTATAGAACGGATCAACTTCTTCCTCTTCTGCAGCTATTGTTGGGGCATATACCTGAATATTAGTTGTGTTGATGGGCATTCCTCATAAACAAATAGAAATTAAGCGTTCACTGATTGCATTGTATTTCATTATAGTTCTTTCATGTTTCTTCTTAATTATAAATGCAACACCATTTCTTCTTTGAATTTCATTTCTGGCATAGTACATCATGTGATCATCAGATTCAAAGTGCTTGATTCCAGTCCATTTTAGTTCACTGACACCCAACAGATCGAATTGTACATGTTCCATTTTATTCTTGACCACCTCCAACTTCCCTTGGCTCATGTTTTGTGTGTTCCATGTCTCAATATGTAAGACATCTTTGCAGTTTCTGACTCTCATTTCATGTGTAGCTACCTCAGCATTCAGACGTCCTGAGGGCTTTGCTCCAACCACATCACTAATGCTGGTTTTACTCTGAAAAGTCCTCAGCTCTTCTTCAGTAATCCGCTGAGTGCCTTCCAACCTTGGGGGGGTCTCATCTTCCAGAACTATATCGCAATTTGTTTTGTTGTGACTCTCCATTGCGTTGGTTCCCCCTTCCTACAGGGGTCTTGAGCACTCTACCTTATCTTATAATTCCCTATAAGACTCCTGTAGTGGCACGTCCCCCACATACTTTCACTCCCTGTGCCTTGCCAGTCTCAGGACAGAACAGACACATCATTAGCAATAATGCTTTTCATTTTATTCCCATATACATCATAATTTCATACACAACACACTTAATTGCATTACTTATATCTGCAGAGCCCTGCACGGGTAATATAGGAATGAAGCAAGTTAGATGCTAGACAGAGAAAAGAGAAAATAAAGATGAAGATAAGGAGGGAGTCTGAGAGACTGTTCACCTTCGTGTCCTGTCTCACTGCTATGCTTGTCACAGGTACATCTTTTATAGCTCATGTCTTAGCAGTGCTCCCTTATTTACAAAAGAACATAAGAACATAAGATATGCCATACTGGGTCAGACCAAGGTCCATAAAGCCCAGTATTCTGTTTCCAACAGTGGCCAATCTAGGTCATACGTACCTAGCAGTTTCCCCAAGAGACACAAGTTCCACAATACCTTTACTGGGTCAAGCATTGATATCTTCGGTCACTTCTTAATAATGATTTATGGACCTTTCCTCCAGGAACTTGTCCAAACCTTTTTTAAACCCAGCTACACTAACAGCCTTTACTACATCCTCCAGTAACAAATTCCAGAGTTTGATTACACGTTGAGTGAAAAAATATTTTCTTTTATTAGTCTTAAATAGTTTACCCTGTAGCTTCATTGCATGTCCCCTAGTCTTTCTATATTCTGATAACGTAAACAATCGATCTACGTTCATTAATTTATAGACTTCTATCATATCTCCCCTCAGCCGTCTCTTTTCCAGGTTAAAGAGCCCTAACCTTTTTTGCCTTTCTTCATAGGAGTATCCTTCCATCCCCTTTACCATTTTGGTGGCTCTTCTCTGAACCTTTTCTAAAATCGCTATATCCTTTTTAAGATACGGCGACCAGAATTGCACACAATATTCAAGGTGCGGTCTCACATTATAATATCTTTTGTTTTATTTTCCATTCCTTTCCTTATGATACCTAGCATTCTATTTGCTCTCTTGGCCGCCGCTGCACACTGGGCCGAGGGTTTTAACATGGTATCCACAATGACGCCTAAATCTTTTTCCAGGGTGGTGGTTCCTAATGTGGAAACTTGCATCGTGTAACCATAGTTTGGGTTGTTCTTCCCTAGGTGCATAACCTTGCACTTGTCCACATTAAATTTCATCTGCCATTTTGATGCCCAGTCTTCCAATTTATCAAGATCCTCTTGCAATTTTTCACAATCCTCTTGGGTTTTAACAACTTTAGTTTTGTGTCATCTGCAAATTTGATAACCTCACTCGTTATTCCACTTTCCAGGTCATTTATGAATATGTCAAAAAGCAGCGAACCCAGCACAGATCCCTGGGGTACACCACTATTCACCTTTCTCCATTGGGAAAATTGGCCATTTAGCCCTACCCTCTGCTTTCTATCTTTTAACCAGTTCCTGATCCACAATAGTACACTGCCTCCTATCCCATGACTCTTTAGTTTTGCCAAAAGTCTCTGATGAGGGACCTTGACAAAGGCTTTCTGAAAGTCCAGATACACAATATCAACCGACTCACCTTTGTCCACCTGTTTATTCACTCCTTCAAAAAAACATAACAGATTAGTAAGACAAGATCTTCCTTGTCTAAAGCCATGTTGGCTGTCTCCCATTAGGTTGTGACTATCTACATGCTGAGTAATTTTATTCTTTATGATGGTTTCTACCATTTCTCCCGGTACTAACGTCAGGCTCACCGGTCTGTAGTTTCCCGGATCACCCCTGGAACCCTTTTTAAAAATTGGTGTTACATTGGTGATCCTCCAATCTTCAGGTATTAGAGATGATTTTAATGATAGTTCACAGATTACTGATAGCAGGTCTGCAATCTCATATTTCAGTTCTTTCAACACCCTTGGATGTATACCATCCAGCCCAGGTGATTTGCTACTCTTCAGTTTATCTAATAGTTGTAATACATCTTCCCGATGTATCGATATTTCCTTCAACTCTTCTGCACCTTTAAATACCACTTCAGTCATGGGTAACATCCCTACATCTTCCTCAGTAAAGACCGAAGCAAAGAATTCTTTCAGTCTCTCCGCTATCGCCTTGTCGCCTCTTAGTGCTCCTTTAACCCCTTTATCATCTAATGGACCAACTGACTCTCTCACAGGTTTTTTGCTACAAATCTACTTGAAAAGGTCTTTATTTCGCGTTTTTGCTTCCGCAGCAAGCTTCTTCTCAAATTCTCTCTTTGCCTGCCTTATCAATGCCTTGCATTTGACTTGCCAGTGCTTGTGCTGTTTCCAGGTTTCGTCGTTTGGCTCTTTTTTCCATTTCCTGAAAGATGATTTTTTGGCAACAACAGCCTCTCTGACCTCACCTTTAAACCATGCTGGCAGGTTTTTGGACTTCCTTCCACTTTTCTTAAAGCATGGAATACAGCCGGTCTGGGCTTCCAAGATAGTATTTTTCAACAACACCCAAGCTTGATGTAAGTCTTTAACCTTTGCAACTGCTCCTTTTAGTTTTTTCTTAACTGTTTTCCTCATTTTATCATAGTATCCCTTTCGAAAGTTAAAAGGTAGTACTGTGGATTTCCTTACTATCCCTCCTCCACTAATTAAATCAAAGGCGATCATGCTATGATCACTATTGCCAAGTGGCCCCAACACCCTTATCTCTTGCAATAGATCTGGTGTTCCACTAAGGACTAGGTCTAATATGGCTTCCCCTCTGGTCGGTTCATGAACCAGCTGCTCCAAGAAGCAGTCATTTATTTCATCTAGGAACTTTATCTCCCTAGCATGTCCTGACGTGACACTGACCCAGTCGATACCGGGGTAATTGAAAATACCCATTATTATTACTGCGCTGTAACTTTTGTTAGCTTCCTTGATTTCTTTGAGCATTTCATCATCCATTTGGTCATTCTGGCCAGGTGCTCGATAGTACACCCCCACTGCCATTGCCTTCCCCCTTTTATATGGAATTTCAATCCATATAGATTCTATAGCAGATTTTGTTTCCTGCAAAACTTTAATCCTTTCTGAGTCAATGCCCTCTCTAACATAGAGTGCAACCCCTCCACCAATTTGATCAGCTCTATCATTATGATATAGTTTGTACCCAGGTATCACAGTGTCCCACTGGTTGTCCTCCTTCCACCATGTCTCTGATATTCCAATCATATCTAACCTTTCATTTAGTGCTATATATTCTAACTCTCCCATCTTATTCTTTAGACTTCTAGCATTTGCATACAAGCATTTTAGAGAATGTATTTTATTCATGTTAATTTGGCTATTGTTAGACATGGGTAAATTGGGATCTTTAAATTGGGATTTGCTGTTGCTGTTCTCTCACTATCCTTGTACTTTGTCCTTTACATATTTACCAGACACAGTGCTGGCATCTCACTGTCTGCATTTGCTTATCACATCTTCCAGCCTGTTTTATGGCTTCTTTCTGTTTCTTCTAGCCATTGCTAGCTTGTTGCTGAGCACATAGCTGCACGTAGGCTGCAATTTATTCCATACAATTGATTTTCATGGCAAGATAGGGAAGTAGATTGCTGGGCCTTTCTTCTGCACAGGTAATGCTAGTATTGTCATTTTCACAGAAATGTGATCCTCCACCGCCAGCACCATCCCATTCTGCTACTGCCCAGATGGTTGGTTTGTCTTTACTGGCAGTTTCTCAGCCGAGGTGCCAGACTAAGTTATGAAGAAATTAGACCTTACCTGCTAATTGTCTTTCCTGGAGTACTCTCCGGGCCAGTCCAGGAAATCTTGGGTGATCAATCCGCTCCAGCAGCTGAGGACTGGAATCTGACAAGGTTTTACCGACAACCCATCCAGCTCTCCTAGGTGTCAGCTAATCAGTCTCTCGGTAACAAAGCAGTGAAGCTAACCCTAAGAACACTCACAACACAAAACAACAAAAACTTAACCACCTAGACTACGATAGAAAGAGGAGAAAAACCAGTCAAAGCACTGAACTGGTACTGTCTGCTTGCGCGAATTCCTGAACTTCGTTCCGTACTTCTTTAATTTTTTTTTTTTTTTGATGGAAAAAAGAAGCACTTTTCACTCTAAAAACAAGCAGTTGCCCCGCAGAGGAGCTTGAGATATTTAGTTAGACAATTTTTTTTTTTTTACTGTTTTACTGTTTACCATGCCCCCTAAGGGAATCTCAGTATCCGCTGCCCCTGCATTGTACGGTCCCTTGATGAGATACTACGCAAACAAACAACCACTCCAACAAACCGGAACTTGCAGATACACCAAGGGAGGGTCCTGGACTGGCCCGGAGAGTACTCCAGGAAAGACAATTAGCAGGTAAGGTCTAATTTTTTCTTCCTAGTCGTCTCTCCGGGCCAGTCCAGGAAATCTTGGGAAGTACCAAAGCAGTACTTAAATACGGGTGGGCCCTGCGAGACCGGTCACCAGCGCCGCCGCATCCACTCTGGCGTCATTCTGAGCCTGAACATCTAACCGATAATGCTTCGCAAAAGCGTGCAACGACGACCACGTCGCCGCCCGACAAATGTCCACCGGCGGAACTAACGCATACTCCACCCAAGAGGCAGCCTGAGCTCTGGTTGAATGCGCCCGAAGACCTTGCGGAACCGGCATGCCCTTCGCTTCGTACGCAGCGCGAATGGCATGCTTCACCCAGCGTGCGATAGAAGCTTTAGTGGCTGCCTTACCTTTAGTCGCACCACCGTAGAGCACAAATAACCTGTCCGACTGACGAAAAGACTCCGTTACCTTGAGATACTTACGCAACACTCGACCCAAGTCCAGCCGTCAAAGGGAACGATCGAAACCACTGTTCCCCAACCCCTCGAACGTAGGAAGGGAAACTACCTGATTGACGTGAAACGACGAAACCACCTTGGGAAGAAAAGAGGGTACCGGACGCAACACCACCTTCTCAGCAGAAAATTGAAGGTACGGTTCTTTGCAAGATAAAGCATGAAGATCTGAAATACTTCTCGCGGAACACAAGGCCACCAGAAAAGCCGTCTTCCAGGACAATTTTCGGAGATGCGCCGACCGATGTCCGACAAACGACGGATTCGACAACGCTTGAAGCACCAGGTTTAAATCCCAAGGAGGAACCACCGAACGCCTGGGAGGCCTAAAATTCCTAGCGGCCCTTAGGAAACGCAGCATATCAGGATGGGAAGCAAGAGGCCTGCCCTGTACCCGTCCTCGGTAACAGGCCAGCGCCGCCACCTGCACTCGCAAGGTACTGAGAGCCAAACTCTTATCCAAGCCGCCTTGCAGAAAACCCAAAAGGTCCGGCAGCGACGCCTTCCCGGGCTGCACTTCACGCCCAACGCACCATGCTTCAAATAAGCGCAAAATTCTAATGTAGGCCAACGACGTGGACCGCCTTTGGGACTGCAACAGAGTAACTATGACCGCGCTGCAGTAGCCCTTACGCCGCAACCTGCTCCGCTCAATAGCCAGGCCGTATGACAAAATCAATCCACCTGCGGCATGAGTACCGGCCCTTGCCTCAAGAGACCGCTGCGAGCGGGCAACCGCCAGGGAGGGGCCACGAGCAGTCTGATCAGATCGGCATACCAAGGACGACGAGGCCAATCGGGAGCTACGAGAATCACCATCCCGCTGTGCGCTGCCACTCTTTGGATGACCCTTCCCAAGAGAGGCCAAGGAGGAAACACATAGATGAGCTGATCCGGAGGCCACGGCTGCACAAGGCCGTCCAGACCCTCGGACATGTGTTCCCTGCGCCTGCTGTAAAACTGCGCTGCCTTGGCATTGGACTGGGTAGCCATAAGATCCAGAACCGGCTGTCCCCACATCAGCGAGATTTCTTGAAAAACCGTCTCGTCCAGTTCCCACTCTCCTGGATCCCGACGATGCCGACTGAGATAATCTGCCTGAACGTTGTCCTTGCCTGCCACGTGCGCCACCGAGATCGCGGTGAGATAGACTTCCGCCCACTGAAACAACTTCAGGCATTCCTCCAGCAACAGAGCACTGCCCGTGCCCCCTTGCCGGTTGATGTAAGAAACGGTCACTTGATTGTCGGAGAAAACCCGAACAGCTCTCCCGAGCAGCATCGTCGCGAACGCCTGTAACGCGAGCCGAACCGCCCTGAGTTCCAAACGATTGATCGACCGCCAGCACCATCCCATTACTACTGCCGACCACGAACCTTGAGTGACACGACCCAGACAATGAGCCCCCCAGCCGGAGAGGCTGGCGTCCGTCGTGAGCAATACCCAATCGAAGACCTCCAGAGGAACCCCCGCCTTCAGGTGGGCTGGCACCAACCACCACTGCAGACTGAGACAAACGCTCGGTGGACAGACTAACCTGCGGGAGAGAGGATGATCCTGAGGAGACCAACACGACAACAACGCGCTCTGAAGCGGCCGCATGTGGGCTCTGGCCCAAGGCACCAGATCCAAGGACGCCGCCATGGACCCCAACAATTGCAGATACCTCCAAGCCGTTGGAGCCTTGACACGCAGAAACGCCGAGACCTGGCGCAAGATTTTGCGTACCCTGTCGTCCGGAAGAAAAACGGATCCTATCTCCGTGTCGAAGAAGGCCCACAAGTAGGTCAGTCGCCGAACGGGAACCAAATGGCTCTTCGCATAGTTGATGACCCAACCTAACTGCTCCAGGAGCTGCACCACTCGCGCAATGGCCACCTGCGACTCCTGCTGCGAGGACGCTCAAATCAACCAATCGTCCAAGTAGGGATGAACCTGAATCCCCTCCTTTCTGAGCGCAGCCGCCACCACAACCATAATCTTGGTGAAGGTGCGAGGAGCCGTGGCAAGCCCAAAAGGTAAGGCCCGAAACTGAAAATGACCCATGGGCACCGCGAAACGTAGATACCTCTGATGTTCGCTCCTGATCGGAATGTGTAGGTAAGCTTCTGTAAGATCTATGGAAGCCAGAAACTCGCCAGGATGAACTGATCGAACTACCGACCGCAAGGTTTCCATCCGAAAATGAGGCACCCGCAAACAACGGTTCACGTGCTTGAGATCCAGAATGGGGCGAAAAGAACCTTCTTTCTTGGGGACCACAAAATAAATCGAGTATCGACCTAAGCCGCACTGGTCTGCCGGCACCAGAATCACCGCGCGAAGATGCAACAGCCGGCGAAGGGTCTCCCCGACCGCTGCCAGCTTTGCCTGCGGGCCGCAAGGCGACAGGACAAAGGCGTCCGAAACCTGCTGCTCGAATTCTAGGGCATAGCCGTCCCTGATAATCTCCAAAACCCACTGATCTGTGGTGATACTGGCCCAGGTGGAAAGGAACTGTTGTAACCGACCGCCTACCGGAATTCCCACCCGGACCGGCCTCATCTCATTGTGACTTTTTCGCTGCGGACTGTTGGTTATGAAAGACTCCTTTACTAAAACCTCTGGACCCTCGAAAGGAATATCCCCGAGAAGGAAACCGACCCCGCTGATAAGGAGTGAAGCGTGCTCCCCGAAACTTGCGAAAGTCTCTACCATGACCCCTATGCAGGAATCCCTGCTTCGCAGCTCTCGGTCGGTCCTCCGGAAGTCGTCCGCCTTTGGAGTCACCCAAATCCTTAACAATCTTGTCTAAGGCTTCACCAAACAACAACTTGCCCTTATACGGCAATTTACTAAGACGAGCCTTGGAAGAAGCATCCGCCGACCAATCCCGAAGCCAAAGGAAATGTATAGCGGCTATTACGGAGGCCATAGCCTTAGAGGAAATGCGAACCAAATCATAAAAGGCATCGGCCTGATAAGCAGCCACCGATTCAAGCTTCGCCAAGTCCGCCGTAGGTTCATCAACTTTCTCAGAGGACTGTTCCCCTTGCAGCCAGCGGATGGAAGCCCTAGACACATAAGCCCCACAAACAGACGCTTGAAGGGCCAAGGCACTAGCATCAAAAGCCTGCTTCAGAAGAACCTCTAACCTTCGATCCTGAAAATCCTTGAGAGCTGTACCCCCTTCAACAGGAATGGTGGTTTTTCGAGTGACGGCGGACACCAACGCATCCACCTTGGGCATACGCAATAAGTCCTTCTCTTCCTGCGGGACTGGGTAAAGCTTAGCCATCGAGCGACTCCCTCTGAGAGACGCCTCCGGAAACTCCCATTCAGCCTCTATCATCTGTTTGATAACCCTATGAACCGGGAAACACTTTTGTTCAGACCTGAACCCCTGCAGCAGAGGGTCCTCTAGGGGTTCCTGCTGAACCGAAGGAAGGACTAAATTCAGAGCCGAAAGCGATTGCGAGATTAGCGCTCCCACCTCCTCCTTACGAAACATGCGAAAAACATTGGGATCCTCACCAGGACCCAGGTCCCCTTCCTCCAAATCTCCTGACCAGGTATCCAACCCTGGTTCAGAAAGTATCTCACCCTCTTCAACACCTGGAGATGGGGCAAAAAGCGCCTCTGCATGGTCCCCACTCTGGTCTCTGCCGGGAACCACCGAAGAGCTAGACTCACCCCGATGAGTTTCAGAAGGACCGGCCACAGGAGATTCAAGGAGACCCTCAGAGCCAGGAGGGAGAGAAAACTGCGCCTTCTTGAGGAGAAAAGCATTATGCAGAGAGAGAATAAACTCAGGAGAAAAATAAGAACTGAAAGTCTCCTGAGAAGCAGGAACAGGCTGCTGCTGAATCTCAGCAGCCACAGCCTTTTTCGCCGATTTTGATTTCCTTTTGCAGTGTTTATGGAGAAGCGCGGGAGCAGCAGCCTGCTCTGCTAAAATGGCCGCCGTTCCCGCTCTTTCTCCTGAGGGGAGAGAAAAACCGGTACTACTGTCAGAGGCTTTATCCTCCATCGCACTAGTGCACACGCCGAAAAAACTGACAGAAAAAGCAACCGCAAACGAAACGAGAGCCGCCTGCCGCCGGAACGTAACCCGAAGAGCAACAGAAAACCGCGGGCCACGGATAACGCCCGTTACAAGGGAAACACTACGGCAAGAGAAATCCGCCACTAGAGAAAGAAATGGAAGACTCACCGTGTGCTGAAAAAACTAAACGGAGCAAAACTCCAAGCTGTCCTGCGCCGCAGCGCCGTTGCTAACGGCTAGCAGATGCCCGAATGCGACCAATGCAGAGAGAGAGGACGCTGGGGCTCCCAGGCCTGCTAATCTCCTGCCGCTGCTCAGCGTCTCGAAGGAGGCAGGCTCTACCTCATCAGACGGGCACAGAGGCTCAAGGGGAGCTTCCCCGACCTCTTGCTTTAGTGCCTGAGCTGCGATCTACCCCGATTGAATCCTTCAATCCTGGTAAGTGCCTTTGAAAAAAAGCAGCATGGGAGTCTGAACCCAGGCTGTCTCTACTTTTTTTTTTTTTTTTAATGTGAGGCAAGCAGCCTAAAGCACAAGCAATTCAGATGAGCAAAGAAATTTCTTTCCCTACACTAAATCCTATAACTTTCCTAATCGTATCTCAGGGGAGCTGGTCTAAAGGACGTCCAGTCCAGCTGCTGAGGACTGAAAGACTGATTAGCTGACACCTAGGGGAGCTGGATGCAGGGCCGGATTTACCTATACGCCAACTACGCCGTGGCGTAGGGCCCACAGCTGGCAAGGGCCCACAAAAATTGAACAAATTGTTCGGTTTTTTTTTAAATTTAAAAAAAGCTCTGGCTGCTGCCGCGGCAGCATGGACTGTCTCGCGGGGCCCACTCTGCTGCCGCGGCAGCATAGACTGTCCCGCGGGGCCCCCTCTGCCCGGCTGAGCCCCTCCGTGCCGGCTTTGAGAGGCGCGAAGGGAGAGTGTCTCCCTCACGTCTCTGTTAAGCCCGCAGGGGAAGATGGGAAATTTCCCATCAGCCCCTGTGGGCTTAACAGAGGCGCGAAGGGAGAGTGTCTCCCTCACATCTCTGTTAAGCCCGCAGGCGCTGACTCGCCCGGCGAAGGCAGAATGAACCGGGGCAACTCCAGCGCCGACTGCCTGATGTGCAGCAACTGTCAGAAAGTTCTCCGCAAGGACAAGGTAGCCGTCGTTCCTGCATGCTCCCACCTCCCCCTAGCCCTGGCAGTTGGGACCCGGAGGAGATGGGGGTGCAAAGTAAAAAGTCGAGCGGGCGGGGATCGGCTCCCCCCGAGACTTATAGGCAGAGCAGCTTGGACGTTTTAACCTGCGCGATCCGAGCCTTAACGCAAACGGGGACATGGCATTGCAAAGTGTAGATCCGAAAAGTTGAAAGGCAACATGCTAGATGTCAAGATTCATGCATAAGTCTTTGGTACCTGAGACCCTAAGATGTATGTGTGTCTGTGTGTGTATGAACGCACACGTAACTTCCAAGCACAAGATTGCGATAGAACTGTGCGTAATGTAGGATATCTCGCTAGGTAAATAATCATAGACTTACATTTTGGACGGAGTGGTATTTGTAGGGGCTGCTTATCTGAGGGGGGAGGGGTAGTGTATCGACAGAGGATTCCATGCCCTAATTTTCGTTTTTGTTACATATTTGCAGCTCTGAAAAGAAGGCAGTCAGAAAAAACAAGGGGGGGGGAGAGGTAATTTCCCATCAGCCCCTGCGGGCTTAACAGAGACGCGAGGGAGACACTCTCCCTTCGTGCCTCTCAAAGCCGGCACGGAGGGGCTCAGCCGGGCAGAGGGTGCCCCGCGGGACAGTCCATGCTGCCACGGTGGCAGCGGCAGCTGCAGCGGCCAGCGTTTTATTTTTTGTTTATTAAAGTTTACTTGAGCCGATGGGGGGGGCTGGGACTGGAAATGGGCTGGGGGGGGGGCTGGGACTGGAAATGGGCTGGGGGGGTTAAGACTGGAGTTGGGCTGACAGGAAGAAACCAGAAGAAAGTGGCTGGAGCAATTGCAGCTGAAAAAAAATGCACATGAGGTAGAAAAATATCTCTATTTTGAATTTATTAATTGGAATATGTCAGTTCTGGTAAATGTACATCATTAACGTCTGCACTTTGTTTAGTACAAGAGCAAATTAATGTATAGTTTTATTTCTACAGTGTTGTACATTCCAAGTTTGGCTTTTGGGATTCCCAGTTTAATTATGACGTCAGGGCCAACAGCGCGCAGCTGATCCGGCGTGCTCGTTTTTATCTTTTCTGGGGGCCCACAATTTTTGTTGGCGTAGGGCCTCACTCAAGGTAAATCCGGCCCTGGCTGGATGGGTTGTCGGTAAAACCTTGTCAGATTCCAGTCCTCAGCTGCTGGAGCGGATTGATCACCCAAGATTTCCTGGACTGGCCCGGCGAGACGACTAGGAACGATAGTTTAGCTCTCAGCATCACTGATGCACTCAAGCCCTCACAGCATGTCAAGCTGCAAACCAAGCAAGGGATTGACCCCTTATTATACATAAGAAACTTAATATTCTAAAAGTGGATAGCAATAAACAAAACAGCAACAAGAACAAAAACATAAACATCATAGCAAAGGGTCAGAGGGTCAGACCTCCATATCTCTTGTTACCTGACAACTTCCATGAGGGCCCAGAACTCTGCCCTCATGGTCTGCATTCATGAGACCACTTTCCACTAAGTTCTTTGGTGGGCCCTCATGGCCAGCAGGATGTCCTGCAGAGCTGACATGCCCCTTCTTTCTCTCTTCCTCCTCTCCTTCTTCTTGCTATCATTGTTTGTTTGTGGGGAAGGGGGTGCCTGCAGCATGGTGGGCCAGGCCAGCTACAGAGAGGAAAGAACATCAGCTGTATAAGAACTCCCATTAGATGCACTTCAGGATGTGCTGTAGCCCAAGCACCCTGCCTAGCTTTTATAGCACACAAGCTACTATTGCTTTGCATACTGAAAGATTAAGGTGAACTGTTTGAAGCTTTGTGTGTTGGCCCGCACAGTTCAATGGCTGCTCCCCATGCATCAATTGATGGGCAAGTAGCAACCCATTACTGGGCTGCATTATAATTATAATTGTGGTGCATTATAATTATAATTATAATTGTGTTAATCTATATGGCCTGTCCTCCATCTCTGTAATGATGAGGCAGTGGAGGCTAGGGAGTAGCATAGCTCGCCCAACGAGAATATTTCCGAAATAGCTCTGGAGATGTAGGAAAATATGCAGGCAGTAAATAGGCCTCTATAATAGCTCTAGCATTAGCAAGGTGCTTGCCATGAAGAAGAGTAGAATAATGATACCATAATGGTGACAACATTAGAAGATTTAATGGTGGGAAAGGCACTAGTACTGTACATTCCATCATAGGGAAGGCTGTACAGAAAGGCCCCTTTCCAAATAAAAATTCACCAAGTACATGGTAGCTGAGGGTACAGTATGCATCCCTTCTATAGTGGCAGTAGAGGTAACCCACAAACATGCATTCTTTCATTCCTCTGCAAAGCCACATCAAAGAAGCCACAGTCCCCCACACACAGGGCCAGAGAAAATACAGCCGGTAGAAAGGAACATACCCCCAACTTCAAATAAATGATCACACAAAAACATAAGGAACATCTGTTGAAAAGGTCAATTGGAAGCTCAAAGCATTATCTCACATTCATTTCTAGCTGCTCTGGTGTGCTCAGTCATTGCTTCTCGTCTGTCATAAGACACATTAATATATTTATATTTATTTTTTATGCAAATAGTAAATACTGGCAATATTAAATGTGTAGACTGAAGTGGATATAACATTTCAGCTCTCTGTCCACTGAGGGGATGAATGCCTATAGTGAATGGGGAGAATGTTTATAGTTGCGTGTACTAGGGGAATTTCGGAATGCCCTATGTAACTGCTTGCATATTTGAGGGACCTTAATGAAAGAAGGTTCCATCCCCACAGAGCTTACAAAGAACTCAGTATTAAACTTATCAAGTTCTGAAGTTGTTTCTCACTGGTTGGATTAGGGCCAGACACACAGGCAGTGCCATTGCAGTAAGATTAGAGCAAAGCTTCTGAGCAGCTATGTCAAAATCTGGACTGGATTCATTTAGACTATGCCAGTTAAACTCACTGAAGCTGCTTGATTCACTGCATCAGCCAGCAGTGGCAAGGTTAAACTTCACATGCTGTTAGAACTATGGGATACCTCTCATGCAGCTAGATGGAGAGAGAAGAGCAGACACTTAATGGAGAGGATGTTGGAAGCTAGACCCCAGGCACAAAGTGTAGTTACTCACCTGTAACAGGTGTTTTCCGGAGGCAGCAGAAATCAGTCCTCACATATGGGTGATGTTGGCACCAATGAAGCCCTCGCGGAAGCATTCCCCCCGCTTTCAAAGTGCCCTTCCTGCCCAAGAGTGCCATCTTGCTCAGTCAGATGACATAGCTAAAAGATGACAAAAAATAAAAGATGGTTAAGAAGCAATTCCAAGGGCAGGAGGGAGGGTTGAGAGGGCTGATTCCTGCTGTCCCAGAGATCACCTGTTACAGATGAGTAACTACATTTTCTCTGGGAACAAGCAGGAAGTCAGTCCTCACATATGGGACTCCCTAGCTACAGGCTACATAAAACCCATAAGGAAAAAACACGGTCACCCTCAAGGATAGCTGTGAGCAGCAGCAATTGAGTCCACAGAACAGAATGCAGTAGGACCCATGTGTCCGATGGAACCAATGCTCCAGTAGCCTGAACACAGAAGGGTCGCAGGATAGGAGTTGCCTAGACCCTGAAAAGATTACTGAGCACGGCCTGGCTGAAGGCACTGTCCCATTGGGATTCCCTTTCCAGGCAGTAATGAG
Source organism: Ichthyophis bannanicus (assembly GCA_033557465.1). Classification (NCBI taxonomy): domain Eukaryota; kingdom Metazoa; phylum Chordata; class Amphibia; order Gymnophiona; family Ichthyophiidae; genus Ichthyophis; species Ichthyophis bannanicus. The sequence continues at coordinate 1,092,791,972 of CM066032.1, read as the reverse complement.
CTGCAAAGGTGTGAACTGAAGACCAGGTGGTGGCCTGGCAAATGTCCAACATAGGGACGGCGTGCAGGTTTGCCACAGAGGCTGCCATGGCCCTGACACAATGTGCTGTGACCTGGCCATCCAACATGAGCCCAGCCTGCTTGTAGGTGAGGGTGATGCAGTCTGCCACCCTGGTGGATAGTGTCTGTTTGGTTACTGCCTCCCCCAGCTGACTGGAGCCATAGGAGACAAAGAGCTAAGAAGCTTTCTGGTGGCCCTGGGTACGCTGAATGTAGGACAGGGCCCTCTTATAGTCCAAGGTGTAAAGGATCGTCTCCGCCCTGCTGAAGTGAGGACTTAGGAAGAAGGTGGGCAGTACCACCTCCTGGTTAAGATGGAAAGAAGATACCACCTTTGAAAGAAATTTAGGGTGTGTGCATAGCACGACCTTGTTCTTATAGAACCTGGTATACGGCACCTCTGCCACTAGGGCTTGGAGCTCGCTGACCCTGAGAGTGGAGGTGAGCGCCACCAGGAACACGACCTTCCACAAGAGGTATCTCAGGTGGCAGGTAGCCTTGGTCAGCATGGGTTACGCACAGGGGGCCAATGTTGTTTTTGAGACACATACAATAGATATCTTACACTTGCTAATCTGTCTAACCACTGTGACACTATCTGGATAATGCCTGGGTGGAGTTAGATCCTGCTAAATTATACTGCGTGGCTCTACATCTGGCAGCCAGATACTGCCACTCTACATCTGGCTCACTGCAGTCACGCTTTGGACATCTATCCAGCAGTACTGCTTATCCATATCACAGCTCTAGAATGCGTAATTCTTTAAAACCATCGCTGGCGTTTTAAATGATGGACTTCCTTCCACCGTTGACGGCTGACTTCAACATATTTTATGCTTTTCCTACAGTGGCCTTGGTGACTTTACATCTGGGAAACACTTTTGCTTTAGATACTAACATATCTCATCTGGAAGAACAACAGACATTAGGTCCCATTGATTTATGGGACAGATGATTTTACTATAGCTTTTGGCTGACCTGCCCTCCATATACCTGTCTCTGACATTGGTGCATGTATTCAATGGGCTACCCCTGGGGAATAATGTACCTGGTTCTATGATTATGATAGCGGCTTTCACGGTTATGAGGCACACCTAGATCTTTGTGCATCCTCTTTGTCCATTTCTTTATTACATAGTCATATATGGATCTTAACACACATCTTCGCCAAAAGATTTGGGGGGTTGTTTCAGAGGTATTATCACATCTAGACAGCAGGGTTTACATGTATGGACTGTCATACACATGGAAATGCCATCTTAGGTGTCTCGTAGATGTTATGATCCTTACCACATTAACATTCCTCGGAAGGGTGGTGTGGGCTGTACGAAGGGGTGGTTTGGGAAGGCCCATGGTGTAGACATGGATTCCCCTATTCACATATCATATCGGACACGGACATATCTATATCGGACACGGACCCCCTTTGCACCTAATCCTGCATGTACCCATGGGGCTGGAATCCAGGACATAGACATGTTTTGCGGGGTGCATGCAGGTGCAATTCAGCCACCCTCATGCCTCAGACACGGGGAATGGTTTTGGACGTCCCCACACCCACCGTATTCTGGAACGTACATGTTTCTAATTATGCCCGTCCCCACGATGTAACCACTAACACCATTCACCGTGGGTAGAATGTGCATCTCCTAGACTGTCCATCACAGATAGCAGTGTGTGGATGCACAGTAGACATAACTACCAATGTGAAATGACAGCTGCAGTAACCTAGACCATATATCAGTCCCTCTCATGCCCTGAAGAGCATTAGGTAAGCCTGGTTTTCCAAAATGTAAATGTGAAGAGGTATGTCAAGACATACCTTGCATCAAATGGTATGTCATATTAGGAAGCAGTCCCAGTGATTCCTGCCCTGGTCATGTCTACAAACATGCCTTAGATGGCTAGGGATGGACCCTCACCAGGTCCACACACACCAAGGGATGCTGAGCAACACATGTCTGCCCTTTCCATGTCTCTGGCCTATATGTGCACATATTCTGCTGCTCTGAACTCCCATACCCATCATATCTCTCCCTACACCCCTTCCCATGCACACTTCTCTTCTGTCAGATTGCCTCTATCTGTGCCCTTCTCTTCTATTGACATATCCGGACATCGCTGCCCTCGCCTTGCTGCTCCATATTCCTAGAACAAAGTACCTAAGTCGGTAAGTCATGCTTTGTCCCTGGCCCCTCTCAAATCCAGGCTGGGCATCCACCGCATTGGTGCCACTTTGGGGTCAGATCCACTTAGGGTCCCTTATGTTTCCTGTCCATTCCCTCTAGACATATACTGCTCACAGCTGTTGTGCTGTCTGTCCCAACTAATTGTACACCCCGTTGGGCAGGAATAATCTGTTACATGCATCTGTGCAGTGCTGCATACATCTTGCAGCACTATAGAAATGATCGGTAGTAGTTGCTGCGGCTGTCATAGGGCCTTCTGGCTATGGCATATGAGGCCCACCTATCTGGGTACTGGCATTCTTTACAGCAGCTATACCTGTCCCATCTGGGGGGTATGTCAATCTGTATACATCCGCTATCTCTGGGGCAACCCTGTCTGCATTCCCACAATTAGCTTTGTGGCACTGCTCTCCCAGTCAGGGCTGTGTGAGTATGAGGGGGGAGAGCCCTGTGCCATCACACCAGGTACACCAACAAAGAAGCACATGTCCATGTGCTGATTATGACCCAGTCAAACAAACGTGGATAGCAGAGGAAGAGTTGCTTTTATTAATTGCACTTAAGCCACTGGCCCAACACAGGCCATGTTTCATTCTGCCTTCATCAGGGGCTGAAGATGGCTTGACTAAAAAACATATAAAAACAAATTAAAACAAGTAAAAATATATAAATACATTAAAAATTTAAAAAATGAAAAATGATAAGAAGCCCATGAATTGAACTATTAAGCTATTACCCTTATTACAACTAATAAAAACATACATTTGCAAATTTCAATACACTGATAATATAAAATATGGAACAATAATACAAATGAAGATAAAACACAGCGTTACAAAGTCAATACTTAAAGTTAAATCATATTGACTACAAATCAAAACTTTAAAAAAGTGATATACAAATAAACACTATAAGTGCTATTTATATCAAGAAAACTTGTCACATAACTGAAAATGGACAAAATCATTCTACGGTATCAACATTGAACACCTACCTCAATATAGTCTTGCACATACACAATACCTTCTATATTATAGAGAGAAGAGGAAATGAAAAAATGAGTATGTATACCCACATTAAGTATAAAATCATACTAAATAAAACAATCATATTTAATACCCTAAACCAGAAGGAATCAGTGGAATGACGACCCTGCATTGTACAACTACACAGTAAACAAAACTTAAGAAAATGTAAAAATCTTTTCATTTATAAACCGTTGTTATACCCTTTATATCTTATATCTATTTAAATATAGCCTTAAGAAACATGAAATTAATGCCCACATTGCCATGACACTGTATTAAATTAAATCCATTGTATGTTATTTCATAATTACAAAACAGTGTTCGTAAAGACCACAATCTAACTGATCAACTGCATTAAAGGAATAAAAAGAAGAAATAAACGGTGTTATACCTGCATGGTCCTGATCCACGTTTGTTAGACTGGGCCATCACCCCAGGTAGCCAGACCCCAGATATATCACCACTCTCATAGCTCTCATTGATTCTGGCCTGGGTAGGGATGTGTACCGCATGGGATAATCCGGGCAATGTTGGCATTACATCAGTCGTGTCTCCCAGTGGCAGACACCGTGGACATATGGCTGCCCTATCACACTGCCAACTCTATCTGCTGTACATAAGCGTACCCTGTGTATAATACTCCAGATGGAACCAGCATAGGTATGGCTACATGTCAAAATAAATCACGGTCATTATTAGGGTCCCTCAGAATAAGAGCATTCAGGAGTGCAAACAGCACTACTACATGCTCAACAGCACACTGTGCATCTTGGGCATGCATTAGTGCTCTTTGCACTGTTGAGTGCCCTTATTATGAGGGTCCCTTATCATTGCCAGGAATATGTTTTGACATTTGGCTATGGTGAGCCCATTCTCTCTTTGCCTGCCTCATCCCACTGGCACCTGGTGATGCTGTGGTCATCCATACTGACCAGGTACTGGCCAGGCTTTCATGTCCCCCTTGCATTGCTGAATGTCACACCAGATCCCCTTGTGCACCCCTCAGACCACACACACACACACACACTCTCACTTTCTGTGACAACAACATGATTCTGCCAAAAGAATGCCGTGCACCTATACATATCAGCTATGACATAACATGGTACCAGGGCTACACTTTTGATCTCTGTTTCTTACCCCGAAAGGTATCCTTTCCCTGCTCAGGTCCATATTATCCCTGCATCAGCAGTCCCATTTTTCTGTACATAGGATTTGTTATAGTCCCATAGATTGTGTCCTTTGGCACATACAGCACATAGGTGCATGGCCTGATTAGACACTATTGCTCTTCTTAATATTTCTGCAAGGGTATTTAGAAATGTTTCTTTACCTTACCATATTCCCTCACTTGTGCTCCCTGTACCTTAAGACTGCATTTTGTATTTGTCCAGACTGCAGTGACTTCAAAATTTACTTGTCACAACCATTCTTCTATATGGGGCGCATTGCCGAGCACAGCTGAATAATTTCTAAGTCCTAGCCTTATACCTCGTTTCAGCAGTAATAACATGGATATTTCCACGTTACATCTCATACATACATAGCCTTTTCGTGAATACACTTTCTTCGTCTCTGCAGCTGACCACATTCCTGTTCCACCCTCTCCCGCCCACATTCTTAGCTCTCTGTGCTAGCGCCCTGGACATGCATGTCAGCAGTGTTTCGGAATACGGTAGGGGATATTTTTACCACATACACATCCCTGCCGCACATATTCTAGAATGACCCCCATATTGTAAAATATGCATTGTATGCATGTACATTCACACCTGTTCCCACACTAGTACAAATGTATACAGGTTCATTTTACCCATGATTTCTGCAGCTTTTGTGGGATGGTTATATAAAGACATATCGGTGACCTTATAAATTTTACTTTCCATGTTTTAAAATATCTCTTAATAAAAAATACATGGAGGTTTACTCCAGTCTGTCCGATGTCAGCATTGTTTGATTTCGATTTGTGTAATGAGCTAATTTCGAGTTCCCCAAACCAGTCCAGGTGACTTTACAGCCAGATGGGTTTAGGTTATTCAATGAATAATGCATGGAATGAATTTATATGTTTAGAGTAGAGCTAGAGGCATAGCACACGTCTAAGTGCTTGTGGTCTAGGATAAGAGGGAACTCCATTTCTATATCCAGTACAACCCAGCCGTCACTGATGTCTAGTTGTAAAGTGAATGGAGAATGAATGGTTTAATTGCTGTCTCCCCCCATTCCCTCCTCTCCACCTTTATCATGATTACATAAATGCAATGCTTACATTTACCATAGTAGGTTGAGTTTGCCAAATGTAGTGTTTATCTACTTGTTTTCACTGGAGATCTATTTTCAGTGGGGAAGGTCAGGCTGAGCAATTCTTTTTATACCAGTAAAAAAGTGATGTTGGAAAAAGCTAGGGAAAGATGGATCTGGGATAACCAAGGAAGACTACAACAATGTACTGGCAATGACTTTGCTTGCTGTCCTCAGGAAGGGTGCATTGAGCACATGCCAAGTCAGGATAATTTCACAGGCTTTTAAAGGCTGTGTCAACTGACAATAAAAGTGCTATAAAATCTGTGACAGGCAGAAGTCTGTGTTATTTCCTTTAAGAAGAGCCTTATGACATAAGGGAATAGCTGATGGTCAAGTGAAGGAAAGGAACCATTGAGGGCATGGACTGGGAAAAAGAACAGTCTGCTATTCACTGTTCAGAATCGGGCTCTAACTGCTTAGTGCATGTTCTGACCAGTGAATAGCAGAGATGTACATCCCTGTTGGACGTTCAGCCCCGTTATTCGCCAGGGCTGTATGCAGCCTCATCTACTCTCCACATGCACAGTCGCTATGCGGGGAGCACAGGACGGAGGCTGGAGGGGGCAAGATGGAGGCAGAGAATGGGCGGTATGGGGCGGACTGAAGCACCTGGATGTGCAGGGCCTATTCCAGTCAGGGCCCTGTATGTCTGGTGGGTGGAAGATGGGTGAGCTACTTATTCCACCTCAGAGGTGGAATAAGCAACATCAATGGCAGCGATTGGGCCCAGCAGCCCCCCGCCAGCAAAGGAGCCTTGTCAGGACCCTAGCTCTGGTAGACTCCGCCAAGGGTTGGGCTGCAGGGAAAAGGCATGTTTTCACTATGGCGGGCTTTTGGCACTCCTGCTGGGCATCCCGGTACCATGGCGATGGGATGCTACAGCACCGGCACACCAGCAGGAGCATAGAGCAGGCTGGATGGGGTGATGGGAGGATGTCTCGCCCCACAGAATTGGGGCAATGCTTGGCCGTCTAGATGCCCAGTTCTGCAGTTGCGGGAACACCTGGCTCCTGCAGTTGCAGCATTGGGTACTATTTGGGGCTGTCCATTGTTCAGCCATCCAGATGGCCCAGATGTGCCCCTTGCTGAATTGGCCTCTTAGCGTATGAATTAGCAAATGGTAACTGTTAACGTATGGGATGACTGCATGCGCTAATTCACATGCTAACTGCATACTGTGGTATTAAGCATGAAATGGGAGGATGTGGAGTGGAGAATGGGTGTGGACTACCCACTGCGGTTAGCACACAGAACTTTACCATGCACTGTCACTTTGCATTTAGCGCCTGTCCTGTCAACATACTTATTGCATAGCAAAGAACTCTTCTGTGCTGTAACTGTGTGGGAATATGCTGGGAACACCCAGAACAGTTAGCACACGGGCACTTATCACATGCTAATTTTTCCTAAAGCATAGTAAGTGCAAAAAACTTTACCACACTTTAATAAATAGGTCCCAAAGGGCCTAATGTACTGAAGTACAAATTTGTTTCACAAAATGGGCTTTGAGTGTTAATGTAAAAATGCTAGCAAACACACAAAAGGACGATGCTTGCATTTGTATATTAACACTCAAAGCCCCTATTGTGAAAAATCTCTGCAAAAAGAACCATGTTGATTAGGCTTAATAAATGTCTCTGATAGCCATGGTTTCACAGAATTTCTGGCTCAAGAACATGGCAAAATAAAAATCTTTGGAGTAAATCTCTACAACAGGAGTCATTAGTTTCACAAGGCAAAAAATCCAGTTAGCATTTTCCATAGAGCTCCATACCAGACAAACTTTGGGCCAATCAGGAAACAGGAAGGAATATCATCAGTAGAGTTAAGAGCAGGCTGACTAGAACCAGCCCTCATGGAGATGTTATGGCTCTTCTGCAAGATGCATCCCTTCCAACCCTAAGCTTACTGGTTGGAGACCAGTCTGTGATGAAACTGAAGGAGAAAACAAGAGAGTTTTGGATTTTTCAGTGTCTTTTTCAGATTAAAAACATTGTAGTACTGGAGAAACAGGTGGTGTTTCAGAGCCTTTCTGAATTGGGCGAGGTCAGTTATGGAACAGATGTTGGGTGGGAGGGCATTTCAGCATGAGGGTGCATCGTACACGAAGGCCATGTTTCTTGTTGCTTGTGAGCACTTCGTGATCTTGTTGGGGATGTTCAGTGTGTTGGCAGTGGCTGACCTTCTGACTCTGTTTCAGGGAGTGGGGAGGACGAGGTCCATGATGGAGGTGAAGGTGATGCCGTGGATGGCCTTGAAAGTCATCAATAAAATTTTGAAAGCAAATCTGCAGTGGACCGGCAGCCAATGTAGATGTTTCAGGATTGGAGTTATATGGTCACTCCTGGCAGTTCCATGTAATATTCTGGCGGCTGCATTCATTGCGAGCTGCAGCAGGTTCAGTGTGCTTTTTGGGAGACCTTGTAGGATTGGGTTGGCGTAGTCAAAGTCGGGGATTACTAATGCTTGGTAGACTGTCCGGAAATTCTCCGGCTCCAGCAGGGGTCTAAGATGCCGAACCATCCTTATCTTGTGGTATATTGCTTTGACAGTATTATTTACGTGGGCTTTCATGTCCAACTGTTGGTCTAGGATGACTCCTAGGTAGCAGATCGTGGGTTTGCTTTGAAGCTCTGTGCCTCTCACCTTTAGAGATGCGGAGGGGGGGGTGAATGCTTGGTTCCTGGTGATGAATAGAGCCTCAGTTTTCTTGAAGTTTATTCTGAAGTTTTGTGTGTGGAGCCAGTCGGTTACAGCGTCGAAGCAGGTGGTTAAGGGTGAAAAGTCCGGATGGTCGGTTGAAAATGGCATGTAGAGTAGCACGTCATCCGCGTATATGAGGCAGGAGATATTGAAGGAGCGGGTGAGTGCACAGATGGGCTGCATATATACGTTGAAGAACAGTGCTGAGAGCGAGGAGCTCTGCAGTACGCCCTGGTGCTGAGAAGGTGGCTAGATGTGTTGGGTGGCGTAATCCATGCATGGGTGTGGCTGGTACAGTCTTGTCAGTCTGGATTGTTTTCGACTGAAGGTCGTCCGTGAACTGTTGTGGCTGTGGCATGCTCAGTTGGGTGGGAGAAGGTTCATTTGTAAGGGATCTCACCAAGTTAAATAAGTCCTGCGGTTTGTTCAGGAGCGCTGTAGGAGTTCGGCGTGGTACTGCTTCATTCTCTCCGAGATTGCCAGATGGTGTTTTTCCAGATGGGTGGTGTAAGTTTCCTTGTCGGCGGAGGAGCATGATCATCGCCATTGTCTTTCAAGTTTCCTTATATGGCGGAGTGAGGTTCATAGCTCAGGGGAGTACCATGGCGCAGCCTTCCTTTTCCTTTGTGATGTGTCTGCCACTGGTTGGTGGGAGATGGAGCTGAGGCTTTCGTTCCAGGTGGAGAGCATTTCCTCGAGGTTAGGGTCTGTGAGGTCGAATAGAGGCCTGGTTTTGCTGAGTATTTGTTCCTTGTCAAAGGGCCGGAAGTATGCTTTTGATGTTGTGCCTTCATCGGCTGTAGAACGGCTGCTGGTGTGACCCGGATGTATGGGCATTTGGAAACTCAGCAAGCTGTGGTCAGACCATGGCACTGGTATAATGGATAGGGCAAGCGTATGGTTTGGGCCTGTGGCCGCCCTCGGGGCAAAGATTAGATCCAGTTTGTTACCCTTTGAGTGAGTGGGCGCATTGACTACTTGATCGTAGCCCAGCTCATCAGGAGCATCGAGGAAGGCACTGGAGTGGGCCTCTGGGAGAGCAGGAAGATTGAAGTCTCCCATGATCCAGTTTGGTGTGTGTGGGTTCGTAGAGTTGCAGGCCAGGTCTATTATAGTTGAGAGGTCGTCTGGAGAGGTAGACGGGGACCTGTAGATTAGGTTGATGGAGTTGTGCTTGTTAGTTATGGAGAGGTGTGTGGTGCTGCTGGCGGAGGTCTGCCAAAATTGGAGCTCCGTTCTTGTAAGGGCGAATGCACCTCCACCCTTCCAGTCAGCTCTGTGGCAGGTGTATATCGAGAGGTTGGGTGGGATAAGTTGGTTCATAATGACCGTGTCGGCGATGGTCAGCCATGTCTCAGTGACCAGTAAGATGTCTAGGTTGTGGCAGGTTATCAGGTCAGCGATGACGGGCCATTTCTTCTGCACTGACCGGGCGTTTATAAGGGCGCATTTCAGGTTGCTAGGCTGAGGGCATTTCTCTTGCTGGGGTTTTTTGGTGTGCTGGAGTGATACGTAGAGTAAGTGAGGGTGCAGGGGGACTTTGGTTTCCGCTGCTGCTTGCCGGGAAGTACCCGACCATCTCCTCCCGGGACTCCGTAGGACTGGTATGGGGTTATGAGTGGTGGTGAAGTAGGCTGGCAAGGAGGTAACAACTGACTAGGGCTATGGGGGAGGGTGCCATTTTGAATGAATGAGTTACTTCGTGCCCTAGGTGAGTCATGATTGTCGGTCAGCTGTGTGAGACAGTGCGTCCGCTTCTAGAACTTACATGGGTAGCGCTTCTGACAGAACTTCTAAGGCAAGAACAAGAATCACATAATCAGCTAGTAAATCTCAGCAGGATCAAAAATAGTGCTTCTAGTGGTAGCTCTAAGGCAGAGTCAAACTCGGTGGATCAGAGTTGCGCTTCTAGCGTTAGATCTAATGCAGAGGCAGTGAAAACTTTCTGGCTAGCAAACAAGACAACAAGAAGTCAGAGCTACAACTTCTAGCTAGCAATCTAGACAGCATCAAAGTAGCACTTCTAGCGAGTAATTCTACAGGCGATTCAAGAAGAGCTACCCTGGCAGTTAATTCTAGGTACATTGGCTAGTCGTTACAATGCAGCGTCAAGACTAATGTTTCTAGTAAATGAGTCTACAGGCAGCCTCTGGTGGTCGATTGAAGTCTGCGAGTGTCAGTTTATGGTCCGCTGAAGGCCTGGCAGTTGATGTCCTAGCCTGCTACTGCTCTAAAGATACCTTGGAGAGTCACAAGTGTTCTACAAGTGATTCCACCTCTGGAGCAGGTTTTTACTGTGTTAGGTAATCTTGTGATTAATGGAGGCTGCTACTCACTTGGATGTAGTCTTGTGGCTGTTCCTTGGCTGGCTTGCCGTCTGGTCAGTGGAGCACGTTGGGGGGGGGGGCCGGCATCTAATGAAATCCCAATTAGAGGATTTGGAGAGTCTTGTGCAATAGCAAGAACATTACATACGAGTCGATCATTGTCCATCATACTACGACCTGCTAAAAATCCACATTGATCAGTGTGAATGAGAGATGGAATAACCTTGGTGAGATGATTAGCCAAAATTTCACCATAGATTTTATAATCAGCACTGAGCAAAGATATAGGGTGATAATTATGACAAAATGTGGATCACAATCTGTTTTTTCATGAACAACGATAACAGCATCCATGAAAGCACTAGTCTCTGAAGGGTTCATTGACATTAATTGATAATATGTGCATAAATGTGGAGTGAGGTTGGCAGTGAGAACTTTATATAATTCTATGGACAGACCATCAGGACCAGCAGTCTTTCCAGAGGTTAACTGTCAGATTGCTTGAGCTATTTCCTCTAATTGAAGCTCAGTATCCAGCTGTGATACTTGTAAAGCAGTCAAGGTAGGTCTATCAGCCGTCTGAAATCTATTAAAATTGATTGAACTGGCAGTCACCTCAGTTGTATATAGTTGGGCATAAAAAACACAAAATTGCTCTAGTATAGCATCATCACTAGTCATTAGGCGACCATCATCAGTTGAAATGGCTGCAATCCTTGTCACTTCCCTTTGCACCTTTAACACATTGGCTAAAAGTCTACCAGACCTATTTTGTTCACTATACACATGGCTATTATTGATAACGCAACTTTTGTAGTGAGGTCAAAATATAGTAAGCTCAGCCTTTTTGATCAATAAATGTTCCCTGGCCTGTATTTGTTGCAAAAGATTTTGGAGAGCCAATTTCCATTGACGAGTCTTGGTAACGCAAAAACTCGTTATGGTTGCTCGGAGGGTTGCCTTATAAGCCCAAGTAGATGTGTCTTTAGTGTTATTCAGCTCAAAATAGGTTGCAGTAGAAGATCCAGGAAGGATGGATCGATAAGTAGCCCCCTTGTGAAACTCCATTTAGATAGAGTAGAATCCGATAAAGAAAGATGAAGAGTGAGAGAGATTGCTGCATGGTTAGAGCGTGCAGTTTCCTGAATCTCAGTGGAGATTAAGTGGGATTAGTATACCTTGGAAATAAGGAAAAAATCAATTCTAGAGTGTGTAGAATGAGGAAGCGAAAAAAAAAGTAAAATCTTTTTCAGTAGGGTTTTGTAGTCGCCAGGGGTCAACCAATCCCTAATCTTCAATGACAGCCTGTAACACTGTAGCGGCACAACAAGGCCATGGTTGACTAAAGAATTGTCTGTCAAGGAGAAGATCTAAAACAAAGTTTAAATCACTGCCTACTGATAGGGAGCCTGTGTTCCATTCAACCAATTCTTGGGCTACACTGACAGAGTGGAAACAGCTTGGAGAATCTACATTCGGGGCATATAGTGTAAATAATGTTAGTTTATCAGCATAGAGTTGAATTCTTGCCTTCAACCAATGGCCCTCATTATCAGACTGTAATTGAAGAATAGCATGGAGCAGAACACGGCGTATCACGATAGCTACTCCATTTTTTTAAGGGATGGAGAAGTACTGTTACATAACTTCTAGGATTCAGCTAGATTTAAATGTGTTTTCTGTAAATATATCACATCAGCTTTCGTTTTTTGGCAATAAAACAGCACCTTCTTCCTTTTTATCGGATTATTAAGTCCCTTTGGAGCCTGTATCAGAAGACGGATGAGAAGAGACTTGAAGACCTAAATATGTACACTCTAGAGGAGAAGAGGGACAGGGGATATATGATTCAGATCTTTAAATACTTAGAGTATTAATGAACAAACAAAGCTCTTCCAAAGACAGGGAAGTTGCAAATCAGAGGGCATAACATGAAGCTGCAAGGGGGTAAACTGAAAGGCAATGTCAGGAAATACTTTTTCACTGAAAGGGTGGTGGATGCTTGGAATGTCCTCCCAATGGAAGTGGTGGGAGGAAAATACAGTGGCAGAATTCAAAATGGTATGGGACAGACACAGAGGATCCCTTTACAGCAACAAGATAAAATCAAAACATAACTCTTTCTTATACCTCAACAAATAAGGGTGACCTACACGGAGCGGTGGGTACATGCCTAAACAAAGGCATGGGGAGGGGTGACCTGCACAGAGCAGCAGATGCACCTATTCTTACTGTTTTGCTGGGCAGACTAGATGGATCATACTGGTCTTTATATGCCATCATATACTATGTTACTATGTTACAATGTTACATTCAGGGATAAAAGCTTTAAAAGCTTAGCCATGCTCAAAAAAAGTAGGTAATAAATTAATGAGAAATTTCCCCAAGAAAATGCTATTCTTGTCCAGAGCTGGTAGTAAAACACAGAAGTATTTAAAGAAGCAATCACTTGGATGCCTATTCACCAGAAGATGTTCAGTCCCCTGTACGGCCAGGCAGAATCAGGCCATGCAAAGGTAGACCCGATTCTGATCCCATGGCCCCCGCGGGATCAGAATCAGGTCTAGTGCATGGACATGTAGGCATGGACTCGATTCTGCCTGACTGTACCTCCCATCAACTACCCGGCTAACTCAGCTGGGCTCGTGAATGGAGCCACAGTGCCGTGGCATCCTGTCGCCATGGCACCGTGGCTCCATTCATGAACCGTGATTGCCAGCCCCCTCGGAGCGACTCCCGTTCTCCGCAGCCTGACCCCCGATCTGGCCTTCAAAGACCTGGGTCAGGCTGCAGGGAACCTCCCAAGCCCCCTCACCTGCCTGCCCGTGTCACATGCCGCAGTCCCCCGCTGTCCAGGGGGACTTACTCCACCTTCGAGGTGGAATAAGTCCCCTGTCTAGCCTGAAGGCCCTGAAGGCCCTGGATGTACGGGGCCGACCTCAGAATCGGCCATGTACGTGCAGGTTCAAGGGCACCCACATCATGCTCTCGCCCTTCCTTTAGAATGCCCCCTCCTGCCTCCATCTAGGCCTCCCCATGCAAACCACTGTTCATACTGGGAGGTTAGTGACGGGGATGGCAAGGGGACAAATAGTGGTGATGGACGTCCATCCCCGCTATTCACAGGACAGAATGACATAGCCAAAACCATAAACTTGTACAAAAAACTTAGGTCTGGTATTAGAGGTATCACAGATAAAAAGAAAATACATAAACCCATACAATAGCAAATGCAGGGGAGCTAGCACACCCTACCAGGAAAAACCCTGTTACTAAATGAGAAGCCAATGCAGTGTAGCGAGTGTCCATTCAGGGAGCTAATCTGTACAAAACAATAAAATAAACCCTCATCCCACCCCTCCACCCTTTCTGCAAATACCCTACAGGTAACTGATAACCAGAAATGAGTAACACAATCTCAGAAATATCTATGCCTGCCCACCCAACATTATTCACACACCACAGCCCGCGCGCCTGAAACCTCAGTCAAGGAGTCACTCATGCATACATATGATTCTTAATAAAACAGAATATATAAAGAAGGCCAGAGTGGGATACCAAATAGTCTGAGAGAAATGAAAGTCGATTCAAAAAATCAAATGTCTGCCTAAAGCACAGCATCACCAAAGGCTCAAAGTAGCACACTGGAGCAAGAGTATAAAATAATATATGAGCACATAAACGAGTTTTCATATTCCATCAAGTAGGCTTTCAGGAGTTCTGGGTCCTCAAAATTCCCGGTCTGATTGTTCAAAGTAACTCAGTCGCGCTGCAAAGAACAGGCTGTACTTTGCCTGAAGGCATTGAAGCTGCGGCCTAAAGGCTAAAAGTTGCTTGCGGCAGTCTACAGTAGCTTTGTGCAGATCAGGAAAAATTTGGATCTTGCTGTCCTCAAACATCAGCGGTGCATATTGTTGTGCTGCCTGAAGTTATTGAAGGGCATGAGGATACCGAAGCATTTTCAATACAGTCGCAGATATTTCACTTGCTGTGTGCTATAAGAAGGGGCCCTGTGTGCCCATTCTATCTCCAGCAGTCGTGCCAGATTAAGACTGTGCAATTTAGGCAAATCTTCAAGAAAGTCCACAAGATAACTCCCTTCCGCACCCTCTGGAATTCCTAAGATATGCAGATAGTTCCGTCTAACTGAATTACTACAGCAGCCAGCTTCTTAGTATTCTTAGAGAAGTGATTTAAGTGTTCTTCGTGGTTGGCAACAGCATGCTCCACAATATCCATATGAGACGTAATCAAAGTTGCATTTTAAGTTCCATCATGTCTGATCAAACTGTATCCAAGGCCTCACCATTCGCAGTAACCAGATCCCGCACAAGCCGAATTTCAGCCAGTAATTCCTTCATGCCCTCTTCGGACTCTTTTCCGGTGGCCATTTTGTGTGGAGAGGGTGGTTCCTGCTTAGAACGGCTTGGCGCCCTAATACGCAACTGGAGGGGATTCTAATCAAGCTGGTTTGAGCGCTGCCATAGTCAAAAACTATTTGTACAAAATGATACCGTCAAGTAGGGGTGTTCAGGCAGAACGAGGCAGGAGTCGTGAAAAGCTTCTCAGGAGCTTGCTCCCTATTTGGTCATCTTCACTCGCAGCTAGGCTCTGTCGATCATTTGCTAAGTATTTAACCATTCTTCTAATTTTTGTAGATCTTTTCTCATGTTGTCGCCTTCCTCCAAAGTGTCCACTCTGTTGTATATCTTTGTATCAAGAACACAAAAAGGAAGAGAACCCTCTGAAGAGAAGAAGGGGTCCCCAAAAAGCGGAGGTAAACACAGCCACACCACTGATGTTAAAAAAGCCTTTATTACAAAAAACATTAAGGTCCAAGACCCGACTTGGCCAGTTTTCATTGTCAGCTTGCATCAGGGGTCTGGAACAAAAATATATATTGACTATATAAAAACAGTGAAACTTAAAAACCATAGGGGGTTGTTCCAAGGCATGAATAGTGAGGCTGGACATCCCAATGGGACGTTCATCCCCACTATTCATGGCTGCTGCTGCCCCCCAACTAACTTCCCCACCGATTGTGTGGGGAAGTTAGTCAGGGGCGGGGAAGAGGCGGCCCGGGGTTGGGGAAGAGGCGGCCCAGGGGCGGTCGCTGGCCCTGGATGTACAGGGCCGATTCTGATGTCAGCCCTTTACGTCCAGGGCCGGCAAAATGACCAGGGAAGTTATTCCACCCCTTGGATGGAATATCTTTCCTGGATGTATCTTTTTGGCAGCTCTGAGGTGTGGAAGGGGCTGGGGGGCAATAGTTAATTCCCTGCATCCCGAACCTGGCCTTAGGAGGCTGGATCGGGGGTCGGGCTATGGGGAATTAACTTTTTGTGTGGCGGCCGGCATCGCAGCATGGCGCCGTGGCTCCATTTAAATGCCCTGACTGAGTTAGTCCTGCTTTGCTGTACATGCAGGCCGTAACTGAATTGCAGTCCCATGGTTTTCCCATGGTTTGGTTTGTGACCGCATTTGATTTTCTTATTGCTCTTTGTGCTTAGAGTTAGAGCTGAAAGACTCGTTTTTTTGCTAAAAACTGTTTTTGACATTATAAGACAGCCTATGACTCACATAGTTTTCTACCTTTTTGATTTCACTTACAGGCGCATGTGAGAATTGTATTGAGCCGCTCGCAATTTATACCCTGTTACCTGTAAACTCATACGTGTTAAATGTACTGAGCATTTTGTTCCATGTAAACCGCGCTGATGGTGAATAGTGCGGTATATAAGAGACTGTAAATAAATAAATAAATAAATAAAATGGGTAGAACTGTAATTACTCATGATATATACCAGGCATGTCCAACTTTGAACAGGTCGTGATCTACTTTTTCTGGCCAAAAGTGCTGGTGATCTACCACCATGAAAATTAAGTTTCAAATTAGTTTCAAATTAAATTTTAACCCAATAAAGTTGGAGGATTCCCCCCCTCCCCCATTTTTAATGAACCTTATGTCATTTACTTGGATGTGATCAGCTGTTAAGCAAATTAAGCAAAAACAAAACAGAGAGACGAAGATCCAGTAAGAACTGTGAGGGGAAATGGAAAGTACATATTTTCTTAACATTTTATTGAGTAATAACTTTCTTTAACTGTCTTAATAACTTTCTTTAACTTTTATTGAGTAATTTGTGTTAAATTTAGGTCGCATATTGATCCATGCTGATCTTGCACAATCTTTAACATTTCGCTCTTGCTCATTAGTGAGACATCTGAGCCTGTATTTCATCCACCAGCTTTTTGAAGTTGGGTGAATATTGCGTGAGGGCCAGTGTCAGGGAATCCTGGAGATGTTCATCTGTCATGTTGGAACGTTGTGTACTCTTTGTCATTTTCAGATGGGAAAACGCAGATTCACACAAATAAGTTGAACTGAAACTGGAGTGTACAGCTTCACTGCATCTTCTCAAGTTGGGAAATTTGTCCCTAGGCACTAGCTTCCAAAACGATTCTTGCTCAGCACGGGTCTTGAGAAAAATGTCATTTTTAAGGGTTAATATTTTGTTTTCAAGAGATGGCTTGTTCAATGAGTAATTTTTACTGATAGCAGCTGCAGTTTCTTTAATGTCCACATCTACTTTGAATGGGTATGACAAGTACTCCACAACTGTTCCAATTTTTTGGAAGTCACGGAATCTATTTTCGAATTCCTGGATAACAGAACAGATTTCTGTCACATACTTCTCGTTCTGAAAAACAAAATTTGGATATTGTCCCAGATGGTCCTGCGTATTAGGAAAATGATCAAAAGTGTTGTTTGCAAGGTCAGTCATCATTATCAGGTTTGCTCTTGTAGGATGAAAGTGTACTCATCATCTCGCCAATGCATTTGTTTTTACCTTGTAGTTCAAGGTTCATATCACTTAGTTCGCCTGTAAAGTCAATGAGAAATGCCAGATCACTAAACCACTCCTCATCTTCCAACTCTGCTTGGTCATCTCCCCTCTCCTTCAAAAAACATCTTATTTCATTCAGCAAATCACGAAATCTTTGCCAAAATCTGTGCCTACTTAGCCACCTTACATCTGTGTGCAAAATGATTTCCGCTGCCCTTTCATCAAGAGTAAGACTGAAAAGCCGTCTTTGAAGTGATCTTCCACGAACTGAATTTACAATTTTGAAAGTGATGTCCATG
This sequence comes from Ichthyophis bannanicus, assembly GCA_033557465.1. Lineage (NCBI taxonomy): Eukaryota > Metazoa > Chordata > Amphibia > Gymnophiona > Ichthyophiidae > Ichthyophis > Ichthyophis bannanicus. The sequence goes on along the minus strand of CM066032.1, from coordinate 1,092,774,215 downwards.
ACAGTCTTTGTATTGAGTCTCTTGCTTGCCAAAACGTGCTGGTGAATGATGCAGTGGTAAGAAAGGAAATCTGGGAAGTCGTCATGCTGTCTACAGAGGGCTATGAAACCGTTAACCTCACCTGTCATTGCTCTTGCTCCATCAGTAGTGATGGAAACAAGTCTATACAATGGAAGATTATACTTTGTCACAAAAGAATGGAAAGAACTGAATATTTCCTGACCGGTTGTTCTCCCTTTTAAAGAAATCATTCCAAGTAGTTCTTCTTTAACACTGAAGTCTTCAAAAACCATCCGGATAAAGACTAGTAACTGGGCTATGTCTCTTATGTCTGTAGATTCATCCAGTTGGAGTGAGAAAGCAACACAATTTGAAACATCCTCCAACAATTGTTCAGTTGTGTCTCCACACATCTTTTCTATTCGCTTCACGATGGTGTTTCTTGACAATTGTACATCTTGAATAGCAACTATGATCTTTTTATTTTTAAATCCTTAAAAATGATTGTCAGCTGCTTCAAGAAAACAATCTTTTACAAATTCCCCTTCAGTGATCATCAATCATCAAAAAACTCAAACACCTGTCCAGCAAACCAGATAAAATCAAATACCGCCAAACAAGTTCAAATACCACCACACGCGATTTAATAAATTCTGCACACAGTGTAGAATCAATGCAAAGGCAAGGCGAAATAAAATTGCAGTGTAGAATCAATGCAAAGGCTAGGCAAAATAAAATTGCAGAGGCAAGCAAAAGTCACAGTGGTTTGAACCAATTCAAAAGCAAGGCATAGGCAAGTTAGAACAAAATTGGAAAAGACCACCAAAATCACCAAATTCTTGACACTTTGTTGTGTCTGCCTGAAAACATTTAATGAAAGCGAACTATAAAGTGACCAACGACCAGCACACAACATAAGTAATACGATAAGTGTATTCAGGTAAAGCCCGGGGGAATGGATATCGCCCAGTATATAACACACCTCTAAGGGGTGTTGGGGCGGGGGCAGGAATAGGTGATTCTGAGAGGCAGGAGACCAGGTATGACACCGGGCCTGTGGCGTCTCGTCGTGGGGCTGGGTGGCAGCCCGCTGGGGTATCCACAAATTATTGGCATGAAAACAACAAGCGCTCCCAATACACCTGCAGGCAAGATTCCTGCAGGCAGGGAAAAAAGACAGGCAAAGGATCAGCAGTGGCGGCAAGCCCTCGGCAGACGATCTGCCGGCACGAGCTCTCTCCTAGTGACGGGGCGAGCTGCTGGAGAGATGGAGCCAAGTGGGGCTGGCGATCTACCTTTGACCCCTCTGCGATCTACAGGTAGATCGCGATCTACCTGTTGGACATGCCTGATCTATACTAAAAAATTTTCCACTCTCTGTTTTAACTTTTTTTCATTTTTTGGTTGACACACCCTAATTAGGTCAATATTACCATTATTTTGGATTATAGGTAGTAATATGTTTTTCCCCCTGTATTTTGGAAATATTCTTTAGAGCGCATTTCATTAGATGATTTATTTATGTTTTGTCATAATAAGTCCGTACACTTTTGGTTTATTTCCTTCAATTCACTTTAGATCTACTATACTTGCCCAAGACAGTAAAGATATGTACTCTATAGCACATTTACGATTTGTATTTAAGTCTATTTATGTGTTATTAAGGTTTCTCTATGTATGCTCTTCCCTAAATATACCCACTATGTTTTTTTGATCCTTCCGTGGAGATTTGTCCCAACTGACTTTCTGCTGGTATTGTAGTTTCTGTTTTTGTCCAGTTTACATTTATTTATATTGTTTTACTTATGTTTTATTGTGTACTTTTTATCCATATATTCACCATGGTTTTTAAGTTTCACTATTTTTGTATTGTCAATGTATATTTTTGTTCCAGACTCCTGATGCAGGCTGACAGTCGAAACTTGGCCAAGTCGAGTCTTGGACCTTGAAGGTTTTTGTAATAAAGACTTTTTTTAACATCAGTGGTGTGGACCACCGCATATCTTTGTATCATCTGCAAAAAGGCAAACTTTACCTTTTAACACTTTGGCAATATCACCTACAAAGACATCAAACAGTAGCGGTCCCAAGATTGATCCCTGAGGCATTCCACTACTCATGCCCCTTTCTTCAGAGTGAGTTCCATTCACCACTACCCTTTGTCAGTCAACCAGTTCTTGATCCAGTTTGCCATCTTGGGATCCATCCCCAGGCTGCTCAGTTTATTCATAAGCCTCCTATGAGGAACAATATCAAAGGCTTTGCTGAAATCTAAGTAAATCACATCCATCGTATGCCATCAATCTAGTTCTCTGGTGACCCAGTCAAAGAGATCAGATTTATTTGGCATGATCTTCCCTTGGTAAATCCATGTTGCCTCGGATCTTGTAACCCATTGACTTCCAGAAAAAACACTATCCTTTCTTTCAGCAGCATCTTTATCTTTATTAGACATTTGATATACCTCCCAGGCTTCATTACTTTTCTCACCACTGAGGTAAGGCTTACCAGCCTGTAGTTTGCCATCTCTTCTGTGTTGCCACATTTGTGAAGAGGGACCACATCAGCCCTTCTCCAATCCTGCGGCACCTTTCCAGTGTCCAGGGATCTACTAAACACATTTTTAAAGATCCTGTCAAAACTTCCTTGAGCTCCTTCAATATCCTAGGACCTCGTCCACTTTCAGTTTTTCAAGCTGTTCACAAACACCTTCTTCTGTGAATGGTGTTATATCTATTCTGTTCCCCTTGTTACCTTTGTCAGCCATACATGGCCTTTCTCCAGGGTTTTCTTTTGTGAACACAGAATAGAAGTATTTGTTTAGCAATTCCTCTTTTTCCTTATCACTTTCCAAAAATCTGTCCTCAGCATCTTTGAATCTTGCAATTCCACCTCTCGCCTTTGTCCTTTCCCCATTACATCTGAAAAATTCTTGATACCTCTCTTCACATCTGTAGACATTTTTTCTTCCGTGTGTGCTTTTGCCATCCTAATTTCTCTTTATGCTTCTTTCAGCTTAATTTGGTATTCTTTTCTGTGTTCCTCTTTTTGTGATTCTCTGAAAATTGTGAATGCTGCCATTTTTACCTTTATTTTTAAAGCCACTTCTTTGGAGAATGATATTGGTTTCCTTTTCCTCTTGCTTTTATATACTTTCCTTACATGTAGATCTGTTGTTCTTATTATGGCCTCTTTCAGTTTAGCCTACTGCCTTACCCCTTCCCTTATCTCCTCCCACCCTGACATCTCCTCCTTCAAGTATTTTCCCATTTTACTAAAGTCAGCATTTTTGAAATCCAGGACTTCGGATTTGCTGCGATTGGACTCTGCCTTGGCTTTCACCTCAGTGATGATCACTGTTGCTTGAGTGGGTGCCCACCCAGACGTTAGACACACTAGGCCCAATTTTGTGCCTTCTCTGCCTGCGTCTAACTTTCCCGTCGGTTGTTTGGGGAAGTTAGATGGGGTGGGGAAGGGGAGGATCGGAGGCGGAGGCTGGTCGGGCGGTGAGTGGTCGCCGGCCCTGGACATACAGGGCCACTTCTAATGTCAGCCCTGTATGTCCAGGTTCAGCGACTTTTACAGGGAAGTTATTCCACCTCTGAGGTGGAATAACTTCCCTGTATCCTTGTACGTAAAGGATCGGCGGCCCGGGGCTTGGATTGGATGGGGGGGGCCCCGAAGGCATTCCCCGCAGACCGACCCTGGCCTTAGGAGGCCGGATTGGGGGTCAGGCTGCAGAGAATGAGTCCCTGAAGTCCAGCGGCCGGCATCGTGGCTCTTCAATGGAGCCATGGGGCCATGGCAACATGACGTGATGGTGCTGCAGCTCCATAGAAGAGCCTTGACTGAGTTAGCCGGGGACAGTCCTGTACGTGCAGACGGGGCTGAATCGCAGTTCTGGCCTGCACGTACAGGACTGTTTGCAATTCCGATTCCGCGGGGCTAGACGTCAGAGGGGTTCAGAATCAGGATCCCCTCTGTATATCCGGCTCAGACCGGACATACAGAGGGGATCTATGTCCAGGACAGAATCAGCCTGACTGTCTCCATTAGTGAGCACAAGATCCAATGTTGACCCTTCCCTGGTGGGTTCCTTCACCAGTTGCCTGAACATTGCCTCTTGGAGAGCATCTATGATCTTCCTACTTCTTTCCATATTTGCAGATGGGATACTCCAATCCACATCTGGCAGATTAAAGTCCCTCAGTATCACCACCTTGCCCTTTTTTACTACCTTTGTAATATTATTGATCAAATCTCTGTCCATTTCCTCTATTTGTGTTGGAGGCCTGTAGACTACACCAGCACGTATTGTAATATCATCTCCTCTTTCCAAACCAATCCACGGTACTTCTTCTTTTCCCTAAATCCCCTACATTTCAGCTGCCTTTTTTTAAATTTAAGATTTATTAAGTTTATATATAATCATCAAGACAAATCTTGACAGAAAAAGAAATACAAAGGAGAAATACAATACCACTTATATATATTAAAACAGAGGAAACAAAGTCCCAAATGATCTCTTGTAGTCCACATGCTGAAGGGTAGAGAGGCCTAACAAAGCCCAAGGCAGAAGAATCTCAGGCAAATAAGAGGAAGAAAAAGAACATAACAAATTCAATAATTCAAAGATGGTCCCTGAGAACACAGGCTAAATAGGAGGAGAGATGTTAACTATATTACTCTGACACTGATCAGTCAATAACTTGGCATTAATAAAAGTAGCAAGATCAGTAGGCTGAAAGAAAACATATCTCAAAGATTTATATAACACCTAGCATTTGCAAGGAAATCTTAGGAAAAAAGACACCCCCCCCCCCCCCCAATCTGTATAACTCCAGGTTTATGTAAGAGAAATTGTTTCCTCCTCTTCTGCATCTTCTGCAGGAAACATGGAAATTGAAAGACCACAAAAAAGTCTCCGATCTTTCCTTAAAGAACATTTTCATCAACCATTCTTTATCAGTAACCAATGCACAGGAGACCAATAATGTAGATGGAACATATGTCCCGCCACCGGACGCCTCAAGAAACTCAGACACATTTAAAACTTCTATAAAGTTGTTTTCCACCCCTCACCTCCTTTCCCCCAGTTTGAATATCTGTCTACATATTGGCTGAAGTTTTCATCTAGGATTTTTTTTCTTGGTACAGAAAGATTATAGACCATCATTATAGTATAGCCTCTTGTTGGTTCATCTATTGCCCCAGTCGCCTATATATCTAAAGCCTTCATGTTTACACCAGGTTTGGAGCCATGCATTAAAATTGCTTATGCAATGAAGTCTCTCTCCCCCCCCCCCCCCCAAAGGTGTGATTCCAGTGGCAGTTGCTTTGGAAACTAATGTCATCTGACCCCTAGTGATACATCGACCTCAAAGTGGTGATAAAAATGAGGTGGAGAAGAGCGACACTAGAGAGGTTCTTGATGTTGCTCATATTCATGCCTTCTATGCAAACAATTTTCTCCTCTTTCTACCTAAACTGTTATTCCCACCCTATTGATTAATCTGCCTTGCTAGCAGGACTGATAATGAAAGCCATTTCCTTTTTCAGTTTATTTTGTATCATGTCTTTCAGTGATCATTTTTAGAAGTAGTGATGTAGGATGGTGAAGATCTATCAAATCATTTGTCTCCGAAAAGGAAGAAAATCCATGAAAAATCAGGACCCATATAAAGAGGAAGTAAATTGTAGGTCACCCTACTAATGTTGGAAATGGTGAAGATCAGGTTTTTTCAAGCAAATCTCATAATTGTCCTTATAGGGTGAGCAGATGATGTGTCATTTTCATTTTGTTTTCCATATAAATGTATTCTATTAAATTCTAAAGGATTAATTAAATTGCCTTAAATATATCCAAAATAGTTTATTTCATTGAAAATCATGATTCACAGTCTTCAATCTAAATCACAGATGATGGGCCTGGTAAATAAAAAAGAAAAATTAATTCTAAGATCATGAAACCCTAATCAAATAAAATAGAAAAAGTTGGATTGGCGAATCTCTGTTCACAAAATTCACCTCAATAATATATATATGTGGTTATGTGCCTGTTAACAAAGTCACCTTTTTTTCTTTTCTTCAGTGATGTAAAAAAGAGCGAGAGGAATGCAGAAAGGTAAATAGAAAATAAAAGCTTTAAGGAAGGGAAATGCAGAAGGGTGGTAGGAAACGGGTTCTTCATTTGACCTTCTAACTACTTAGATTTGTTCAGTTAAGAGAACAAAACAAAGATATCAAAATTACTTCACTACACAAGGGATTACATCTGGGCAACTTTATATATTTTTGATGAATAAAGATTTACTATCTCAGCACTGCTCAACCATTATGTCAAATTAACTTCATTGGGTCATCGATTCATCCTTTACAGTCTTTAGGAAAATGATTTTTATTATTTCCAACTAAACACCAAAAACCAGATCAGTACAACTGCATATCATACCCCCCCCCCCCACATGATACACAACTACAGCAGATACATAGGATACAACAACAGACATCGCAAGACATCGCAAGCTAATACAGCGCAAAACTAAAAGACATCGCAAACTAATACTCAGTAGTCAATAGTCAGTAATCCTTAATCGCCCCCACCCCCTCCCCCTCTCTTTCCCCGCTCCCCCAACCCAATAACCCAACTATCCCCCCCCCCCAAGGTACTGTATAACCCGGCATATGCGTGTGTGCCATTAGACCTATGTGCGTGTGCATGGAGTGCACAACCCCGCCTTACCTCCCCTGGCCAAGAAGAGGCGCTCACCACAGCAGCAGTTAGGTCACCCCCTCCCAAGTGGCTTCCACTTCAGCCATCTTCCTCCCTCCCAAGAGAGTAGCCGTCATCTGTTCCATAGCCTGAAGCTCCACCATTCCCTGAACCCACCGACTAATTGACGGAGGACTAACCTCCATCCAAGTATTTAAAACACATTGTTTTGCAACTAAGAAACCCCGCTCATACAAGGCCCTACAGCCCCTATCCACCAAAGCCTCTCCTGAGTAAACCCCAAAAACACACCACTCTACCGAGGGCCGACCCCCCTGCACCCTCCAACCCCCCAATTTAGCAATCACTGTATCCCAGAAACTACAGATTTTGCTGCATTGCCAAATGCGATGCACCAACGTCCCTCTCTCCAACAGACACAGCCCGCAAACATCCGTGGTGGCCAATCCCATCTTGGCGGCCTGTACATTGGATACATAAGCTCTCCATAAAAATCTATACTGGAGCTCCTGTAGCCTGATAGACTCCGAGCCCCGTTTAATCCGAGAGAACGCCTTCCGGAGTAGCTCCGCTGTGATCTGCGACAGACCATCACGGGCCCATTTTTGGCTTAAGCCCTCAAGTTTGCCCAGCTCCCCCTCTGGCCAGAGCTTTTGCCGAATACCTCTCAGTGACATATTCTCTCCTAGCGAGTCTAAAACCTCCCAGAGCCCCTCCTTCCCCCACCGCAAGCCCTTTTCCCTCTGGAGCTCACGGACATAATGACGGGACTGCAGATAAAAATAAAAGGATCGCTTGTCCAAATTATATCTCGTAGCTAAGAACTGAAAAGAATCCAATTCCCCAACCCCTACCATCCACAACTGTCCTATATAAACGAGCCCTGCTCTCGCCCACCCCTGCCCAGCCGACCCTTGTCTACCTGGTTCAAACGCCAGATTCCCCCCCAAAGGCAGGCAGTCCGTGCATTTCCAACTTAAACCCTGCATCTGACACAACGTCCGCCATGCCTGCCTAAGTGCTGCCAAATACACGGACTGACGCCCAGCTCTAGACAAAACCCGCCTATCCACATGTAGCATAGTCACCCTATGAAGTGGGTCCACCATCACATCGAACAATTCCACCGGGAGTAAAGTCCCTCCAGCCGTGATCAGATCCGCAAGAGGCCGGATCAAGCACATCAAATTATACTGCCGCAGAGAAGGCAACTCAAGGCCGCCCTCCCCACCCGGTTTCATAAGAGCCGCTAGCGCAATCCGAGACCGCCGGCCTCTCCAAAGAAATTTGGTGAGGTGCTTCTGTAGAAACTCCACATCTCGACGGGCCAACCAAATAGGGAGGTGACGCAATAGATACAACCACCTCGGCCACTCCACCATTTTCACAAGTGCTACTCTTCCCATAAGTGTTAGCGGTAAATCCCTCCACTTCAAAAGTCGTGTCATGGTTTTCTCCATCATTGGTCGCACATTCACCTCATACAGATTCTCGATACGGTCTGGAATAAAAAACCCCAGATACCGGATCTGGCCACTCGCCCACATCAACGGGAAAGTCCCTATCCAGTGGCTCCACGACTTCCCCCCCACATCCAAGGCTAAAGATTTCTCTGAGTTAATGCGCAAGCCCGAAAACGACCCAAACTCCTCCATAAGGCACAGAGCATGCCCTAACGATCTCTGAGGGTCACAGAGGCACAGCAACATGTCATCCGCAAAGGCGCTTAACTTGACGCCCCCACCCCTCCAGTCAATCCCCCACACTTGCGGGTCGTTAAGGATAGCCAACAATAAAGGTTCCAGCTGGAGAACAAAGAGCAGGGGGGACAGCGGGCAACCCTGCCGTGTACCCCTTTGCAGCACAAAAGGCTGAGAGTAATGCCCGCCACTGCAGACACACGCCAATGGATTCGCATATAAGGCTTTAACTCAGTCAAAGAAGGCACCCTCAAACCCAAAACGTGTCAGGACATCAAACATATAGGGCCACGAGCCCGATCAAAAGCCTTTTCCGCATCCAGACTTACCAATAACAACGGGTCCCCCCGTTCCACACATTGCTCCATACCCAATAGAACTTTAGTTATGTTCGCAAAGGCGTCACAACCTTTGACAAACCCCGACTGGTGAGAACCCACCAACCACGGCAGAATGTTCTGTAGCCGATTTGCCATCACGGATGCAATAATCTTCATATCATAATTAATAAGGGATATAGGACGGTACGAAGCAGGATTCTCAAGATCACGTCCCTCCTTTGGAATCACTGTTATCGCCGCCGTCCTCATATCCCTCGGAAAAGACCCTCTTTCCCCCCCTTCCTCATACAGAACCATCAAGGTGGGAGTAATCTGATCTAATAAAATTTTGTAAAACTCCACGCCGTACCCATCAGGCCCAGGTGCCTTGTGGGGCTTCCCTTGACACACAACCCTGCGTATTTCCGCCGCCGTAATACTCATATTTAATTGCTGCTTATCCTCCTCCGTAAGCTGAGGCAAGGGGACTTTTTCAAGGAAGTCCCGTTCCAAAACTCTGTTCTCCTGCTCGGGTGTGTACAGATCTCGGTAAAATTGCCCAAAGATTCTCAAAATATCCTCTACACCGCTCTTTATCCCGAAGAGCCGTGACAGCCTGAACTCCCCCCTTCCCTTTTACTAACCGGGCCAACAATTTGCTGGCTCGGTTCCCGTATCAAAATAACTGATGACGGTAGTACTGGTCTGAGTAGACTGCTCTTTCCTGGAGGGCAGCATTTAAGGCACGTTGCCGTTCTATATAGATCCCCAGCCTACCCGCATCCGCTATGGCCTCTCTCTTAGCCTCCCGGAGGGCACACGCCAACTCCAAGATTTTTTCATTAACTCGTTTCCTATCCCGTGCCACATATGCTACCAGTTGCCCTCTCAGGACCGCCTTCCCCACCTCCCAAAAGGTGGTCGCCGAGATCTCCGGGGATTCATTCAAGAGATGATAATCCCGCCATTGCTGAGCAAGAAACTCTCAAAATGAATCCCTCTGCCATAGATGCCTGGGAAAGGACCATCTACTCCCCGGGGAGGGACCCCCTCTGAGGTCCAAAAAGACCTTCGCGTGATCAGAGATAACTATCGGCTCAATCTCGGTTCGCACCACTTTACCAAACAGATCCCGGGAAATCAATATATAGTCGATTCTGGACCATGTTTGATGGGCCCTTGACAAATGGGTATAGTCCCGTTCCTCTTGATGTAAAACCTTACAGACATCCAGTAAATCTCCCCACCTACACAGAAAATCCACCCCTTTGTTATCCCACCCCCGACCTTGGCCTGCCCTCCCTCCCACCGACTTATCCAGAAGAGGATCATGCGGGCAATTAAAGTCCCCTGCAAGTATCAGCGGTACCTTAGGTGCACCCATAATCTTCTGCAGTAAAACCTTGAAAAATTTGTGCTCATAGATATTAGGGGCATATATGTTCCCCAGGAACAACTCCTCCCCATTCACTCGAACATGGAGGAACAGAAACCGGCCCTGTGGGTCCTGCTCCTCAGCAAGCACCTCCAAGGCCACTCCCCTCCTAACTAACACCGCTACCCCCCGTTTCCGCACCACCGAAGAGGCAAAAAAGACGTTCCCCACCCAATCTTTACACAATTTCCTATGTTCAGTGGGGGTCAGGTGGGTTTCCTGCAATAAGGCTATTTGTACCTTTGCTTTTTTTAAAGCCTGAAGAATTTTCATTCGCTTTACAGGAGTCCCTATGCCCCCCACATTCCAAGTGAGAAATCTTAAGTTATGGGCATACAAACCATAGTGGGGCCATTCACACGCTCTCCCCGTAACTACATGTTTGGAGCCACCCAGCCTCAGCCCCGAACCTAGAGATCCCTTATCCACTGTAAGACTACCCTTCTCTCCATGCACACAAAACCGGCAAACACCCCTCCCCCCCACTCTCAAGCACTCCGCATCAGGTATGCACCCTCGTTCCCCCGCCCCATCCACTCCCTCCCCCCCTCTCGTCCCCCAAAGCTACCCCCAATACTCAACTCCTCTCCCTCCCCCAGCAGAACAACCTCTAAGCACCCTCAGCTCACTCGCTGAGCGGCGATCCCCAAAGTGACGCAGCAGGGCTGCCCCAAGGGCCCAGGGACCCCAACAATGCAACAGCAAACTAGAAACAAAAATAATACACAGCTAGATAAAAGCAGTGCAGCGAGTCAGACAATCTTGTCCACTACTCAGTCTCCAGATGCACTTAACAATTCCAGGTCCAATTAGCAAGGTCAAACTTCTTTCAGCAACATCCAGCGGTCAGCGTTTGCTCTTAGAAGCGGTCTATTCCCAGACGGCCATCTTCAGCGCAACTCTCTCCACCTCATCTGACTTCACCCCACATGCTCTCCACCACTCTCCTTTGAGGTATCATCCAAAAATTTCTGTGCTTCCCTCGGCGACTGAAAAACCAGAGACTTGCCCTGATGCCAGATTCGCAAAGTCGCGGGGAAGGCAAGCATGAAACGGATTTGCCGCTTAAACAGTGCTGTGCAGACTCCCGAGAATGCTTTCCGTTTGTTCGGTGAACAACACTGAATAGTCTTGGAAAAGCAATATTCTCTGATTGTCCAGCTGCAGTTGCCCCTTGGCACGATAGGCCCGCAAAAGTTGGTCTTTGTGCTGAAAGTTCAGAACCCGCATGATCACTACTCGTGGGCGCTGTTGCTCTTCCCACCTGCGACCAATACGGTGTGCACGCTCCACCTTGAGCAGTCCTACCAACGATGCAAGGCCCAACTCCTTGGGCAAACAGCAACAGTACAGAAACGTGGCAGCCATTCCTCTAACAGCGGCAACAGCATACGATCAGTTGTGGACTCCGGAACACCAACCACTCTCAGGTTATTGCGCCATGATCTATTTTCAAGATCATCTGTCTTAAGGAGAAGGGCTTCTATTTGTTTCTTCTTCTGCGCATTCAATTCTCTCTCCTGGCGCCCTTCTCCCTCTTCCACGCTCGCAACTCGATGCTCTAACACCTCGACTCTCTTTCCTATCTCTGCAAGAGAATCCCCAAGTGTGTCCAACTTCTTAATAAGTTGATCAAACTTCGGTTCCAACACGGAGGCGACCTCCTTAGCCAGCTCTTCCGTCGCCGATTCAATACTCCCCGCACTCGGCGAGGCTGGCTGCGCCATTTTTGCCGGGCCAGCACTTCCCACCTTGGTTGGCTTCTCCTTATCATTCCTCGTCGGATTCGGCATAAATGCGTCCACCACCAGCTCCCGTTTCAGCCGGCAACACTCTCACACCGACCACTCTCCTCAGCAGTCGTTGGGATGTAAAATGCACAAAGTTATTTCGATGATTCCTCGGGGCAGCCCTGGAGCAAGCAGGAAAGCACCTTGCCTACTCACGCATCACGTGGGATCTCCCTTTCCCTTTACAGTCTTTAGTGACTTCAGTGACACCTACTGGTGCTATGAACAGGGCCTTGTAAATCAATGTACGCAATGTGCTTGTCAAGACCCCAGCAGATGGTGTTAATTGTGAAGCCAAATGGAAGTTGTAGTCCATTTTTTATTTTTGTTTTCCTTTTGTAGGAGCAGATATCAAGCTAATTTAACATAATCTTTCTAAATGCCGAGCATAACTACCTATGCTGTGTAATACAATGATCCCCTTTTCATCTAAGGGGGGGGGGGAAGATGATGTGTTTAAAAAGCTAAGTGCATACCAACCAACTGCTTTTCACTTCTGGCGCTCTGCTCTGAGCTTTCTTCTTATCACATTGCTGGCAAACCTGAAATCTCATTTGCTTACCACTTTAGAGAAGACAAGAAGGCTGGGATTAGGGAGGAGGAAGGATGAGGCCAATTACTAGAACTCATCCTGTAGTTGTAAAGTACTTGAAACCGTTAGGCGATTTCCACTGTTCTTCGCAAATGTCTAATAAAACTGATGCTCTGTCAAACCCCCCAAAATGTGGCAAATATTCCAGCCAGTTAGCACTAGAGTGTTAACTATAGTTTACAAGACCAGTGGATCAAACTATCTGTAATATTTCCCCACTGGTGCTAGTTCAGCAGTTTCTTAAGCAAACATGATTGCTGTTTGATAAATAGATATATTCAGAAAATTTGTTACAACTCGAGTAAATGAAGTTGAAGAAACCTTAGTCTCTCGTTTTTAATGAACGACATGTGTAGAAGATTTTGCTACAACTCAAACATATCTTTAAAAAGAAAAAGCAACATCACAGCTCAGGCTCTGCTCTCTTCATGTTGCCGGGCCCCCAACCGAATTATGCATAGAAAAAGAAGCTTCTGGCATTTTTCACATATTGCCTAGCAGTGGCTTGGCTGTGCTATCAAAGCAGGCCTGGCAGATATGTTGGATGGAGAATCCAAGACCCACCACAGACGCTGCCTACACACATGAACTAATAGCACAGACACTGCTGGGCCACAGCAAGGAGGCCCAAAGAAAAATAAAGTCCCCATGGAGATGGGGCTAGGCCATGGCTACAAAGAATCTGTTTTACTTAGCAGGTGCTTTAAGTTCCAACATCTGCCGGCCATATAAATCAAAGGGTTTGCTGCAATCATTTACGTAAATGAATGACATGAAAACACAAATACACTGCAAAGAGCTTTCCCAGTTACTATTCTTGGCATTGAATATAATCTACAGAAGACTGAACGACTTTTTAGTCCTAAAAGAGATGATACAGGCGTAAATGTAGTTTAAGAAAAGACTCTCCACCAAACAGTATTTTTATGTTTTGCCTTTTAGTTTTATTTAATGATTTAGGGGGTTATCTCAGAAGCCTTATTTGTGATTTCCATGTGTAAAATCAGACAATTTACACATGGAAATGATATCTGCCTGTAAATGCCCATTTTTGAAAGAGCTGGAGTTCTATGTGGATGCCCTTAGAATGTGGAAGTTGCAAGGGGGCATGTCGGGTATGGTTAGGGAGGGATAGATGTGTACAACCAAAATTGTCTACAATGGGATTTTCACCTGCTCCATGGCACATTTTAGATAGAATGTAGAGAATGGAATTGAGACATCGAGGTCAGGGCTTGCTCAATTCTGATAGTATTTTTGAACTGGCACTGCTAAATATGAATCTGCTTCTAAAATACATAGCAGGGTGTGCAGGAACGCATGTGGATGACACGCATGTGCAGTAGGAAGAGTCATTTTACAAATGTACACGTGAGAAAAATCGATATGGGAAATCTGCCAACTTACATTTGCAAGTACAGGCTTTTCACGTGTAAATGTCGGCACTCACAGCTGCTGCCATCTAACTGCAGAGATGTGTTTTTACCTAAATTCAATTTGGAATGAGGTATAAACTAGGGGGCATTAAGGGGGGGGGGGGCAACCTCCTTAATCCCTCCTATAAAAGGCTGGCAGAAACAAGCACTTTTTAAAAACCTGCATATGACAGAGAGTAGGTGTAAATTGTGACATGCGCAACTGCTGTCATCAGGAGCAGTTCAAGACAGTCTGCTGCTTGGGGCAAGTGAAGAGCTGGAGCCTCCCCCTCCACCATCCAAAACAGAGGGACATCCCCAGAGTTCTAGTAAAGGAACAGGGGTCCCCTCACTCAGAACATCAGTCAGGTGGTTGTCCCAAGAATAAAGAAAGCAACATACTCCCAGAGTATATACTGTATTCTATGCACCAAAAACTGTAAGTTAATAAAAGACCCCCACACTTTTGCAAAATAGCCTACATACAAATGTAAATTGTCATGTTTCTACTGTTAATTTTCCCATATATAGATTTGTAAAATTGCTCCTTTGACTGCACATATTGGAACATATGCGTGTTCCCCTTATTTTAGAAAAGGCTTTGGGGCTGATTCTGAGGCCAAAATAGTGGCATTGTAGTCTGTAATGGACGTACAATCTGCACTCAGCTGCTGTCCCGATTCCTTCCTTTGGTCTTCCTGCATGTACAAGGCTGTTGTGTGGGGAGCGCTGGACAGGGGCGGAAGTGGAGGTGGAGTGGGGGTGGGACAAAGCGCCCAGACGTACAGAGGCCATTCAGGTCGGGGCTTCAATTTGGACGCCTGGCTTATTCCATCTCAAAGGTGGAATAAGTGCTGGGCCCAGGTGCAATCGGGGCATGCAGCCTCCCCCCCCCCCCCCACAACAACAGGGCATGGCAGGTGAGCCCCCACCACCTGGTCCCAGCCTTGGCTGCCCCCGCCAAGGGTTGGTTGGTGAGGAAAAGGGCCGTTCTCTGCAGGCGGGCATTTGCTGCTCAGTCTAGATGTGCCAGTACCATGGCAACAGGACGCTACGGCACCAGCACACCAGCAGGAGACATCTACAGCAGCAGAATAGGGGGCACACCAGGCCATCCAAGTGCCCTGATTCTGCAACTGCAGGAATGTATAGCTCCCACAGTTGCAGAATTGGGTGTACATTGGCTCCGTTCATTTCCTGGACGTCCGGACATGCCCAGCTCTGAATCGGCCTCTTTATGTTTGGTAGAGTCTTTTCTAAAATACCACCAGATTTTTGTATGTTGTGATCTCAATATCTCTCATATACTACTGCCTTAGGTTTAGCTTATCCAAGCAGTTTACAACAAAACCTATAGAGACCAATTCTGTTTTAGATGTCCTGCCCTGTACGGCTGGTCAGAATCGGGGCGTACAGCGGTAGTACCTGATTCTGATCCCACAGGGGCTAGACGTATCTGGGGGATCAGAATCAGGTCTACTGGCCTGGATGTGCAGACTGGGCCCCGATTCTGATCGGCCGCACATCCTGCACTTTCCCGGTTAGCCCAGCCAGGCTCCTGAATGGAGCCACAGTGTCATGACATCCTGTTGCCATGGCATCGTGGCTCCATTCAGGAGCGGCAATCCATGGCAGACCCATGATTCCCCTTTCCCTGCCGCCCAACCCCCGATTGGGCCTTCCATGGCCATGGTCGAGCAGCAGGGGATCCCCCTGCACCACTTACTGCCTCTTTCTGGTCCCGGCTCCTGAATTGGCCCCTGTCCAGGAGGACTTATTCTACCTCCAAGATGGAATTAGTCCTCCATTTACATGACTGGCCCCCGGATATTCAGGGCCAACCTTGGAATCAGCCCTATATGTCCAGGGTCAGTCACTGCCCACTGCCCGCTCTCACTTCTCCCTCAGCCTGCCTGACCTCCTCCCAACCACAAAAAGAGCTCCCCACACAAACCAGCAATATGTGCGGGGAGCTCTGTCCCCAGCACACAATCTGGGTGTTTAGCAGGTCTGGATGTCCAGATTGGATGTCCAGACCCACTAAATGCAATCGGAATGACCCCCACAATCTATGCGATACAATTGTTGAAAGAAAATAAAAGAAAGGAAAGGACAAAAAAAGTGCTGAAAAAGGTAAGGCTGTTTCTACAGTTCCTGATGCTCATTCACTATTAAGAGCTATGTAAGTCACCGAAGCCTATAAACCAAGGGACATGTTTACGTGTTCATGAAAGTTAACGTGCATTATGGTAAGTGCTGCAATGCTCCATAGAAATGAATGCACAGTGGCAGCACTTAACACACATTAATTTTACTTAACATGCGTTAACCTTTAGTAAACATGCCCCTAAGTGACTAGGTTGTCTAGAATAGCGTCTCACATTATGGCCTGGGGTTATAATTCAAATGCAAGCCTAAAGAGCCATGTTTTTAGTTTAACCTTTAATTGGATGTAAGAATTTTCTAATCACAGTTCAGGTGACAGAATACCAGAAAATAGAAGCTAAAACACTGAAAGCAAGTACAGCAAATAGTTTCTAATCTAACTTTCACAAAAGATAGGATGACAAGGAAATTTTCTTGTGCTGATTTGAGAGAGCGTAACGGTATGTAAGGGGTGAGCAAGGTAGCCACAAATAGAATACTTGGTGAGTTATGATTAGAATTTTGAATCTGATCTAATATCAATAGGGAGCCAGTGTTTCTCCTTCAGAAAAGGTGTGACATGATCTTTTTTTTTTTTTTTTGGCTGGATATAGCAATTTATCTGCTGTGTTCTGAATCAACTGTAAGCACTTGATGGTAGACACTCATACGCCTTGAACTAAGGAATTGTAGTAATCCAGATGATTAAGGATTAGGGAATCAAGGCAGCGCATAGTTTAAGTTTTAGTATTGTATGGACATTTGGTAGCAACCTTAGTGCAAATAACAAGTGGAGAAAGCATGCACAGTATGGCTGTTGTAATTCTTTCCAACTCCTCTGTGTGCATATGTTTGTGTGAGTGTGTGTATGTGTCTACTGGGGCAGTGGGCAGTTGTGATGGTGTAATTTTTCAGAATGGGGGCAGTTTACAGGGTGGTGGGGCAGTTACTGGGGCAGGTTTTGGTGATGGGGTAGTTGTGGGGGATGGTTTTGAGAGTGGAGAAGATTGATGGGTGGTGGTGCAGTTGCAGTGAACAGTTTTTGGGGTTTGTACAGTTTTCAGATTGGTAAAACAGTTATGAGATATAGATTTTCAGGGGGAAGTAACTTTAGGTTATGGGGCAGTTGTAGGAGGTATTTTTTGCAGAATGCTGGTATAGTTGCTGGGAGGTATTTCTTAAAAGTGAGGGCAGTTTATAGAGTGCTGTGGCAGTTACAATGGGTATTTCTTGGACTGGGACATTTTTGGGTTTTGGGGAGAGTTAAGAACAGGCAAGAGGTGCTTTGAAAGGAACAATTCCCTTACTGCTGTTTCCCTCTATATACGTTTTGTATGCTACAGAAGCTGGAACTCTTTCTCCCATAGTGTTGCACTTGGCCATTTTATTGGGGGAGGGGGATATTTATCTGAAACCCCCAGTCCAGTCTGGCCCATTTTGAAACCTGACATGTCTTTTCACTGTTTTTTTCCCAGAAAAGGACAGCAATCATAGGATACTCTGCTCACCTGATTTGCATAACAGTTTAAAGTTTGTTTGCTGGATGGAGTTTTGAAACAAGCTGTGCTATGATTATATTTTGACAATTGAATTGGTATTTTTTTGACAAACTGACTACATGTTATATTTTGACAATGTAGTTTGTATTTTCATAAACTGTCTGCAAGTGGGTGGTAGTGACTTCCCTGGCCAGAGGGATTTCAGGGAATCCCATAGATGGTGGCGGCAAAAGGCTACAGAGGAGTCTCTCCTCTTGTTGTTGATTTGTAGGAAGATTTTAAAATGTTTTTCATCCTCACTGCAGGGAACAGTGAGTGTTGGACTTGGATTTAAGAATTAAAGATGTGTCTGATGACCTAAAGAACTAAATAACTATACATAGACCTAAAGGGATGGGAGTGGCAGAGGAAGGGTCAAGAGAAGCCCAAATTGAAGGTGATGGCTGAGATTACAGCTGGGGAAAGTTTTGGATAGATTAATAGTCTGGAAAGCTGTGCTTGGCCAAGGCTTAACTGTGACAGTTTTGTGATATTTCAAAAGGGACCTGTTTTGTATTTGGAGTCCAGAACAGTAACCTAGAGGATGGAGTGGCAGGCCAGACCGTGAAACTGTGGCTCACAATAACACATGATATCAGAAATAATTATATGAAATAATGAATATTAAACTTTTGTTCTCCTTAACTACACACCATATTACATTCTCACTGTGTCAACAATAAGACTAAAAAGTTTCTTTTGACAAAATGTAACCTGAGGATTAAAATAAAATAAATTTTGCTTGGCTAGGCTGGAGAAGTGCTGTCCAGGGCTATCGGTGGCATCTAGAGATGTTTCTTTCCCCTCCAGGGAAGTTTTGCAGCCTCCAGAGCTGTGTGTTTATGTGGGGGAGGTGCAGGGATCTCTGCAGGAATCTCTTGAGTGAGCAGCCTTTCTGAAAGGAAACTGCAGAGGCTGAGACAGGGAACTGAAACTGAAATCAACAGTTGGGGCTTGTTTGTAGAAAGCGTAAGATGTCTGAGAGATTGAGTGAAAAAAGTGTTTTTGAAGGGTGCCGATTAAAGAAAAGGGTTTAATTGGTGATTGATGACTGTGGAAGTGTGGTTGAATTCTCTGGAAACTGAATTTGGTGACCATTTGGAATTTTGGATGAGTGAGAGAAATACTGACTGACCGTTTGAGAGTCTTACTGAGTAAAGAATATTTCTTAAAGGAAATTAAATTCTCCTTGGAATCCTGTCTAAGGTCTGGAGAAGCAATGTATACTCAGAACTGGAACTGTAATTCTGAATTTGACTTTCTGGAAGGAAACTGACTTTAAGCTCTTGAGAGTGGATGAGAGGATTGATTGATTTTATAAAAAATATCCTCTTGGACTAGAGGAAAAAACTTTGAATTTCCAGAAGTCAGTCACTTCTGCTAGAAATTACCCACAAGTACCCTGAGAAAAGAAGGGGAAATTCAAACTTAAGCTGTGACCGAACTGTTTGTATGCAACTGAAGCAGAACACAGAGCTTAAATATTCTGCTGGGTTCTGTGCTTAGTTAATTGAGACTGACTCTTAATGTGCCTGAGAAGGTAGTCTCATTCCTGGATCAAAGAATAAAGCAGTCCCTAGCTGGCTCAGTTAAGGGATGTGTGTTTGGGAGATTGCTGCATGTGGGTGTGGTTGTGTTGCAGTCCAGAGTGTGGAGTAGATGTATTCAAATAAATAAAGGAAGACAGGGTATATCAATTATCCTTTTAATTAATTAGATAGGGAAAGTGTTATCGTTGCTGAAAAAAACCCAATATTCTTTCTTAAAGAGAGAGACATTTTTCCCCAACTTATAGGATAGACAGGGTTTTCTCTTGTTGATTTGTTAAAGGTAGGGAATAGGATCCAATGCAGAAGAGGACATCTGAAGAACCTGGGAAGATCTTCAATCCAGTAGCAGAAGGATCCGGAGTCCTAGGCCCCTTAAGAAAGAGACCCGGAAGAGTTACTGTGCAGCCTACACAGAGACAAACAAAGGGGTGTGCAGCAGTTGTTGAATTGATGTGCATCTCTTAGGAGGAGAGAATAAAGTTCCCTCCTCAAGTATTGCTGAGTACCTTCACGTGTCACCCCATTGTATAACATCTATACCAAATCTCAGCAAGGCAACACTACAATTAATGTATGTTAGGAACAAAGAAGAAAAGTACATACTGGCCACACGTCACCCAGGATAAAAAGGTGCCCACCCGTAGCTTAAGTACTAGGGCTAACAATGGTGGTTGCGATAGTACAAGTGCTGCAGAAGCAGATAACATCCCTGCCACAGATAAAGGCCATGGTGAACCTGTTCCTGGACCCACTGTGGCAGGAGATAACTTTTTCATAAATTTCTGTGGTTTAAGAGGATTAACCATGGTTAAGTGGAATTTTTCAGATAAAGAGAAGATAATGTACTGCTATATTTATGCTACAAGCCCTATATTTAAATCAAAAGGGTATACACAGAGAGTCCGCCAAAAGCTGGAAGAAAGAGGAAATTTGCCATTAGAAAAACTGCAAAACGTTACAGATGCAAATTTAAGTTACATCTTATGAACTCCAGCAGGAGGCTCTCTTTGGCATGATGCAAGTATTAGCCAAACATTAGCAGTAAATTTGAGAGATTAAGATCATATTCCACATACCCTGGCTTAGAAGTGAGGTTCACGACTGCCATGGTATGCGCAAAACTAATTCAGTAAACTACATCTAGCATATTTCTTAAATAAGGTAAAATGACCTCAGAGAAACCTACCCCTACATTTGGCGAAACAAATCACCATAGGGTTAGATGGTATATTTCACATCACGGGTCAAAAACCTTTAATTTTATAATTCACCTTTAATACTTACAAAATTTATATTACCCAAATAATTACATCTCCAAAAAGTACTTTTCGGGATTCGAAACCTTAATTAACCTCGAAATTCTTAATAAATGTACCTATATTTTTAACTACTTATAAGGAATACATTCTTAAAATCATACGTGAATTATACAGCCGCAGGCGCCTGCAGGCTCATGCATTGATCCCAACCGTCCTGCAAAAAAGAGCACACAGGCTTCAGGTATACAGCTGATATTCAATAGCAGGTAATAACTGCATACTTACCTGGGCAATGCCGAAACCGCAGGCTACTCTGTTAGCTGAATCACGCACTTTAAAATTCGGCGTTAAAGACACCGACAAAACTTCCAATATTTTCATCAAAGCAGTCCAACAAAAGCTTTCGTTTCACCTTTCCGGCTTCTTCAGGGACTCTTTAATTTAACCCACTCCACACCAATACAATATTTTCTAAATTTCATCCACAGGCACCAAAAGTGCCTCCACTTCTAAAACAAGCGCGTCTGACATCATGTTTTAAAAGCCAACTTTCCATTTTCCAACAACAACTTTACTCCTTCATTAAACAACTCTATACTGAAAGAAGAGGAATGTGCGCATGGAACCCAATAGCAAACCCAATCAATTCCACCAATCAACCCAGCCGGGTCTCATATATTAAAAGGAAAAATATGTTTCTATTCTTCCTATAACCTTAACTTCTCACAATCTAATCCACAATTGTCAGAAAAACAATGTCCAGTCTATTTTATCATTCAACCCATTCGGGTCTAATGTGTTTAAGGAAAAAATCCATTTCTGTTCTTGCTTCAACAATAACTTGCTTCGATCTCCTCCACGAATATTTATAGGGACATGTTCCACCACTGTACATTTGAAATCATCAATTTTATGGTTATATAAATTGCAGTGCTGAACAAGCGGTGTTTCAATTTTAGCTTTCAAAATGCTATACTTATGCTCTGCCAGTCTCGTATGCAAAGGGCGCGTTGTTTTCCCTATGTACAGCTTAGGGCACAAACACCATAAGTATAGAGTTGTTTAATGAAGGAGTAAAGTTGTTGTTGGAAAATGACGTCAGTTCAGAACAGCGAATCAGCGCATAGAACGTTGGCTTTTAAAACATGATGTCAGACGCGCTTGTTTTAGAAGTGGAGGCACTTTTGGTGCCTGTGGATGAAATTTAGAAAATATTGTATTGGTGTGGAGTAGGTTAAATTAAAGATTCCCTGAAGAAGCCAGAAAGGTGAAACGAAAGCTTTTGTTGGACGGCTTTGATGAAAATATTGGAAATTTTGTCGGTGTCTTTAACGCCGAATTTTAAAGTGCGTGATTCAGCTAACGGAGTAGCCTGCGGTTTCGGCATTGCCCAGATAAGTATGCAGGTTATTACCTGCTATTGAATATCAGCTGTATACCTGAAGCCTGTGTGCTCTTTTTTGCAGGACGGTTGGGATCAATGCATGAGCCTGCAGGCGCCTGCGGCTGTATAATTCATGTATGATTTTAAGAATGTATTCCTTATAAGTAATTAAAAATATAGGTAAATTTATTAAGAATTTCGAGGTTAATTAAGGTTTCGAATCCCGAAAAGTACTTTTTGGAGATGTCATTATTTGGGTAATATAAATTTTGTAAGTATTAAAGGTGAATTATAAAATTAAAGGTTTTTGACCCGTGATGTGAAATATACCATCTAACCCTATGGTGATTTGTTTCGCCAAATGTAGGGGTAGGTTTCTCTGAGGTCATTTTACCTTATTTAAGAAATATGATAGATGTAGTTTTCTGAATTGGTTGATATTGTGAGAAGTAAGGAGTAAATAAGGGTTGTTGTTTTTTGTATTAGTTGTATACCCCTTTTTGCAGTAATTTGGTTTAAATTATTACATGGACTGCTATGGCTATGAGCTGGAAGGATTCATTTAGTTTTAGTTCCGAGAAGAGGGAAGAGATTTTGAATCTCCCGTCGTTATTAGGTGATAATGTCAGTAGTTGTACGGATTGGGATTCATTTTTCAATAGATCTAAGAGGAATGTTCGTTTGGAACTCCATAGTTTAACCTTGGCTGAGTATTGTAGGAAAGAAGCCATTCCCCAAGGGTTGCGAATTTGGAAAGCTCCAGGTATGTTTTTGGACAATGGAGCCTTTGTGTCACGTTGGAATCAAATCCTTAATAAATGTTTGTTGGATTTAATGTTGCTAGTGATTGAATCGGCACATGCTAAAAACATTACTTTAACTAAAGAACTAAAGGAAGAATTAGGTGAATTGAAGAAGACTGATGGTTTTGAAGAACGGTATGCTGATATAACGAAACAACTGGAACAATACCAAACAGAGTTGAAAAATCTTAAGATTAAGAAATTGCTTAAAGATGAACGACAGATGAAAGAAGGTTCCATCTATAATTTTACATCTCGTAGAATTAAACAAATGGATAAATATAAGAAGACTGAGTATGGCGCTTCTTCTACCTATTCGTCTGACTCTAGTGTTGAGAGTGAACATGTGGATTTACAGCAAAAATCCAAAATTAAGAAAGGAAATAAAGACCAGCCATTAAATACGTTGACGAGTAATCAAGAATATTTTCCTGGGGTCCACACAAGGCCCCAACGGAAGAAAGATGCAGTGACCTTTCAGTAGTGGATACTGTGTTGAATTTATCTCATAAGACATTAACTAGATCACAGAATAGGGTTTTGGCACGGGGCTTGTCATTCGTGGTTGGACCCAGATATGATGGGTTTGAAAGCCAAATAGCTATTGAAAGGTTGATTAGGTCTTTGCAATTGAAGCTTTTCTTCCATGATAAACCTTTAGTAACAGATTCCTCTGTAGTGAGTTCAAAGTCGCATTGGATACCTCCAGGTGTGTTGGACCCGATAGTGTATACTTTTAAACATCTTGTCCTTTCAGACTTGCAGAAAATGGAAATAAAAGTTAATAATAATCCAAAGAATCTTTCACGAGAAGAGTTTAAGGCATTACAAGATTTATCATGCATGAATGACGTCACTATTAAAAGAGCTGATAAGGGAGGTGCTGTTGTTATAATGGACACTACTAGTTACCATGCTGAAGTGATGAGACAATTGAACAATATTGATAATTATATACGGTTGGCCACGGACCCTACGAGGGAATTACAGAATATTGTGGCTGATTTAACTACAGTAGCGGTTCAAGAAGGCTTTTTGACTGAGAAAGAGAAGGTGTATTTAAACCCTCCTTATCCGAAAGTTCCTGCCTTTTATGCCTTACCTAAGGTACATAAACAGTTAGATAACCCTCCAGGATGTCCTATTCTTTCCAGCAATGATTCATTGCTGGAGAGGGTAGGCAAATATCTTGATGTATTTTTGAGGGATGAAGTGCCCCTCATTCCTTCTTTTATTAAAGATACGACGCATTTTTTAAATATTTTGGTGAACTTTAATCATGTTAGCCAAGTGAGCTGGATGGCAACTCTGGATGTGGCAGCATTATACACTTCAATTCCTCAGGATGAAGCACTACAAGTTTTGGCTAAAGTATGGGATGCTAGGGCACAACCCTTTAAAGTACCTACAACGTTTCTTGTGGCCCTGGCAGAATTAGCGTTGAAGAGAAATTAATTTGTCTATCAGCAAGAATTTTGTGGGCATTGGAGGCAGCATGGCGCTGTTGATCGCGTGTGGCGTGCAGTGTTGGGGGGAGGGGAATTTTTGGAGGGAGGTCTGGAGGCGATTGGTGAGGGTGGTGCTCGCTGTGGCCATTGATGCGGGGGTGTTTGGGGCTCATCGTGCGGGGGTTGGTGATGTCTATGGAGGAACTATTTTGTATCAGGTTGAGATTCTTTTGAATCCCGCGCAGTGTTGGAGGAGGCGTCTTGGCGGGAGGAGGGTTCAGTGGGTGTTTGGATCCACTGGTCCAGGGTGGGCTGGTTGAAGGGATGGGCAGTGGTTTGGGGGCGGCCTTATTGGAGACATTTTATTTATTTAATTTATTTATTTAGGCTTGATATACCGCCCAAGACCGAGGCATCAGGGCGGTGTACAATAAAAGGCAGCTGTAGAAAAACAAAGAGAGAAAAGAACGCCAGTAAATAATAGAAAAGAATAAGTGAGAGAAAGAGAGAAAAACCAGAATAGAGTTTACAGAACTAAACATAAAAACATGAGGAGGGAAGGAACACAAGGGGTGGGAGTCAAATGTGGTATGAGGGATATGAATTGAGTGGTAATTGAGTGGTAATTGAGTGCAACATTGAAGCTGCCCCTTTCTAGTCTGTAATTAGAGGTCCCACCCAAGACATGCAAAAAAAAAAAAAAGAAAAAGGGGGCGGGGTGAAATGGGGTGAGTAGGGGGTGAGCAGGGGGCGGGGCGATAATTGGGGGTGCTCGGACAGGGGAAGTTCAGGCAGGAGGGGTGATGGAATGGGGGACTCAAAGGGAATGAGTGGGTGGTCTCAGGCTGTCGGGAATATCCGCGAGGCAGATCAGGGGTGGGGAGGCAATGCGTGTGGCTGGGAGGGGCAGGGGGAGCGCTTGGTTTGCGCTGGGGGGTGGCGATAGCGAAGGGGGGCAGGGTAGGGCTAACTTGGAGTTCCGTGGGAAAGCGGGGCCGGTGGGAGTAAGGGGGGACCCTCCGGGAGGGGGGTGGTGAAGGGGGGAGACTGGGCTTGGACATTTACCTCGGGGGGTGGCAGTGGAGCGGTGAGTCAGGACAGTCAGGTTGGGCAAGGTTTAAGGGGCCAGTGGGGCTAGCCGAGTATTCCGGGTGGCTTTTATCTGGCTGCCTGGGATCAGGGGCGGGGCAGGAGACAGGGATCTTCTGGGCTGTGTGGTCGGGAGGGTGCCCTTTCCTGGGGTTTTAGCTGCTCCCCCGTGGTGTGTTCTGCTTTATCTTTACAGATGCTGCCTGGAGGATTGCTGGTGCATCGCGGTTCGGTGAGTGCGAGGCGAATGGTGCAGGGAGTGAGCGGCTCTGGAGACGACGGGGATCCGGAGGACGTGTTGCTGTTGGACAGCGGGCATGTGGATCAGGACGGTGGTGCGCGGGTGCCCAGGCCCATGGCTGCTGGGGCAGGTGAGTCGCCGGTTAGGAGGGGGGGGACTAAGGGGGTGGGGGGTAAGGCAAAGCAGAAGCGGCAGCACTCCTGTAGTCTGCGCCGCGGGTCAGGGTCCTCGTCATCTGCATCCTGCGGGGCATCATCATTGTCATGGGGTGCGGAGAGGGAGTGCAAGCGGAAGGTGGCTGTGGCGTACGGGAGCTAAGTCGGGTGGGGTGGGGCCCACACTTGCTTAGAGTTCTGAACTTTGAGGGGGGTGCCGCGGAAGTTATGGAAGAGGATCCGGGGGAGGCAGTATATGGGCATTTTAGGCTTCTGGAGGGTAGGAAGAGGTCTGGCGAGGCTAGCGGAGGAGAAGGGCAGGTGCGTGAGCTGGATGAGTGTGGAAGGTTGCGCGTAACTGGACAAGAGCCTTCCTGAAGTTCGCCGGGGTTTGGGGACGCCCATCCCTGGGCAGTATGGGATGCGGGTCGCCTATTCGGACTTTAGCTTGGAAGCGGCACAGACGTATGAGGGTTGCGCATGGCTCGGCTATGATGAGAAGTTTCGGGACAAGAGGGATATGCATAGGTCATTCTTGCGGGGAACGCAGGATAGCAGCCTCTGGCTGCTGCAGTTGGCGGACAGGGGGGCGCAGGTGGTGGGGGGAACAGAAAGGGGGAGCGGCGGTGCTGAGGGGTGCGGCTCGGCCCTTTCGGGGGGGAAGAGAGTGGTTGGGGGGAGCTGGGGACTTATGCTGGCGGTTAACAAGCCCCCTGCCCCTTTCTGGATTGTCAGTGTCGACATAGCTGTTCCGTTTGTGGTGGGGGGCGTTTATCACTCGAATGTGTCCAAAAGGGGCTGCGGTTGGCTCACTTCCCGCCCCCAAGCAGTAAGGATCTATGGGACTTGGCTTTGACACCTCTTCGGATTGAGGAGCTTTGGCCCTGGACGGGATGGAAGGGGGATCGAAGGGGGATGCATGTACGGGTTCTCTATTCCGTTAAGGGGGAGGGTTGGACCGGACGAGGGTCGGAACTCACTTTCGGTGCGGCACTGCGCTCAGATTGGAGTGGCTAGCTGGCAACGGAAGTGGCTTTGGGCAGGGCAGTGGGAGCGTGCCGGGGAGGGAGCCGGGGAAGTGCCGACTGATCCACAACTGTGTCGCTTTTGGGGGTGGAGCTAGACGCAGTAAACACGGTGGAGTGCTGGCCAATAGGGGAAGTGGTTCGGCTGCGGGTTCTGATTGCCCACATGATTGGAGCTTATACAAGAACGCTGCAGTACTTGCAGGCCTGAATGGGCTGTTGGACCGTTGCGTGTCAGGTACTTCCACTGGGTGGGTGTTCTGGTGTCGGTTGTCACAGGTGGCATCGGGCGTCCTTAAGCCACATCAGGGTATTGCGGGGTGTGGGGGCTGATTTGGGTGTTTGGGATCAGTTCCTAGGCGGTTTCAACGGGTTTTAATTTTAGTGGAGAAGGAAATTTACACAGGGGATGTGCAGCTCTTTGCAGATGCGGTAGGTGGCTTGGGGTTAGGCTGGTATTTCGGGGCTCCTGGTGCGTGGGGTCATGGCCGCAAGCTTAGCGGGCAGCGGGTATAATCGATAACATAACTGGGCTTGGGAAGTTCCCCATCCTGGTGGCGTTGCATCGGTGGCCCGACAAGTTGGGTAATCGCAGGTTGTTTGGGTGGTGCAATAGCGAAGAGGTGGTTTGCGTGAGCAACCGCTTCACTCCGCGCTGCCATAGTGTTGCTGCTTGGCTGTCGGAGGGATGACTAATCAAGTTGCTGATGCTTTTGCCCGTTTCCAGTGGGATCGGGTTGGATTTTGGCTCCAGGGGCAGATGCCATGGGATTGCAGGTCCCGGAGCACTTGTGGCCTGCGGCTATGCAGACCTGCCGTGGAGTACAGTGTCGGCAGCGACATGGAGGGTGTATTGGCGGGGCTGTGACAGCGTAGTTGCATTGCTGGTCTCGTAGGGTAGGCAGCAGGGTCCGGTGTAGGGCCATCTCTCGGGCCCGTACGTCGGGGAACAACACGGTCGTCAGTCCGGGCGCATGTAGCGGGGTTTTGTCTTTTCTCGGAGGCAGTGTGTAGGGGGCGTCTGGGGGGGGGTTGCTGGTTCTTAGGCTGCTGCGAGGTGGGGAGAGTGCGCATCCTTCGCTGGGTGACCAGCGGCTGCCTGTCACGCTTACGCTACTGGGAGTGTAGTGTGCAGCGTTCCCCTCGGTGTCAGCGGCAAGGCCTGAGTTCAAGTTGTGTAAGGCTGTGTCTTGTCTCGCCTTCTTTTAGGGCTTTCCGGGGGGGAGCTTGTGGCTGCAACCAGTGGCAGGAAGCGTGTGGTGCCTTGCTGGTACAGCAGGTGCCATTGACCGCTGGGGAGTGTGTATTGATTCGGCTGGATCCCAGACTGTTTCAAGGGGTAGAGGGGTGGGGGTGATTCGGAGGGCAGTACGTGCTTCCTCTACGTGCCAGGTTGCAGCATTGGAGGCCTAGCTGCATGCAGGATCGGGGGGGGGGGTCCTCTTGGTGCAGGCGGATGCCCAAGCGCTAATGAGTGCTAACGCGGTTTTGTGGATGATGCTTTGCCAGTTGGGGCTGGATCCAGTCAACTTTGCTCCTTCTTCGGGGTGGGCTGTGTGGGAGAGTCCGCGGATGGGCTGCTGGCAGTTGAGAGCCTTTCAGGGGTTTGTGCGCTTCTGGGGGGTGGGGGGGGCTTGGCGGGTGCTAACTGTTATTTTCTTTTAGATGTCGGCCAGACTCCAGGTTGCTGCTGGATGATCGGCTCTTCGATTCCCGGGCAGCGCCAAGGCCAATGGGGTCACACATGGGGTTGCATGCCTCTGAGGTGACCGTATCATGGCTGGGCAAGCGCGGTCTCCAGAGGGGGCCACTGCTGCATTTGCTTCGGCACCAGGGACGCGAGACAGGTGTGCCTGGGTTGCTGTTGCTGAATTTGGGAGGCAGCGATTTAGCGGCCAGGACGGGTAAGTTACTGATTTGTGCAGCGAACGGTGATTGGGCTGAGGTGCTGTTCATGTGGGACAATGTGGTTTTGGGGTGGTCAGACATATTTCCAAGGCCTGTTTGCTGGGTCCACCAGTGGTGGTCTTGCGGGTTGATTAAGAATTAATCGGCAGGTTGGCCGTGGGGTGTGTCCGCAGGGTGGATGGCTGATTTTGCAGCATGGATAGAATAGAGGTAGCGTGTGCCGGTTTATAGTGGCAGGGTGGGGTGCATCTATCCCTGGTGGGGGTGGCTTTGTTCCTAAATGGCTGGCAAGAGGCTTTGGAATATGTGGCGCAGGGAAGGGTGATTAGTCGCAGCTTGCCATGGGGGGTGGCTCAGGGACGGTGGTCCCTGAGCCTGTGGCGGGATCCCGGAGGTGTCCAGGGTCCGGAGCCGGTGGCAAGATGTAGGGCGGGGGTGGGGTACCCCCGGCCCGGTGAAACCCTTGGGGCTTTTGCTAATAATATGGCGAAGCTGGAAGAGGGGCGACGGAATGGCCTGTGGCCGGTTCACGGCGGAAGCGGGCGGAACTCACTTTGCTACTCACACAGCTGGTGAGGATTCGTTCCGCGGCCGGAATTCAGTTAATGACGGTTTGCTGTTGGTTGTGGTTTAAGGAAAATGTTGTACGGTTAATAAAGCTGCGACCAGTTTGATTTCCAATAAGTGTGTTGTGGTTATTTGTAAGGTGGGGGGGGGGGTGCAATGGGGGAGGGGGTGGGGGCGGGGACAGGAGCACCCGGTCCGCCTTACCTGGTTACCATAAAATAGATGATTTCAAATGTACAGTGGTGGAACATGTCCCTATAAATATTCGTGGGGGAGATCGAAGCAAGTTATTGTTGAAGCAAGAACAGAAATGGATTTTTTCCTTAAACACATTAGACCCGAATGGGTTGAACGATAAAATAGACTGGACATTGTTTTTCTGACAATTGTGGATTAGATTGCGAGAAGTTAAGGTTATAGGAAGAATAGAAACAAATTTTTCCTTTTAATATATCAGACCCGGCTGGGTTGATTGGTGGAATTGATTGGGTTGCTATTGGGTTCCATGCGCACATTCCTCTTCTTTCAGTATAGAGTTGTTTAATGAAGGAGTAAAGTTGTTGTTGGAAAATGACGTCAGTTCAGAACAGCGAATCAGCGCGTAGAAAGTTGGCTTTTAAAACATGATGTCAGACGAGCTTGTTTTAGAAGTGGAGGCACTTTTGGTGCCCGTGGATGAAATTTAGAAAATATTGTATTGGTGTGGAGTGGGTTAAATTAAAGAGTCCCTGAAGAAGCCGGTAAGGTGAAACGAAAGCTTTTGTTGGACTGCTTTGATGAAAATATTGGAAATTTTGTCGGTGTCTTTAACGCCGAATTTTAAAGTGCGTGATTCAGCTAATGGAGTAGCCTGCGGTTTCGGCATTGCCCAGATAAGTATGCAGTTATTACCTGCTATTGAATATCAGCTGTATACCTGAAGCCTGTGTGCTCTTTTTTGCAGGACGGTTGGGATCAATGCATGAGCCTGCAGGCTCCTGCGGCTGTATAATTCACGTATGATTTTAAGAATGTATTCCTTATAAGTAGTTAAAAATATAGGTAAATTTATTAAGAATTTCGAGGTTAATTAAGGTTTCGAATCCCGAAAAGTACTTTTTGGAGATGTCATTATTTGGGTAATATAAATTTTGTAAGTATTAAAGGTGAATTATAAAATTAAAGGTTTTTGACCCGTGATGTGAAATATACCATCTAACCCTATGGTGATTTGTTTCGCCAAATGTAGGGGTAGGTTTCTCTGAGGTCATTTTACCTTATTTAAGAAATATGATAGATGTAGTTTGCTGAATTGGTTGATATTGTGAGAAGTAAGGAGTAAATAAGGGTTGTTGTTTTTTGTATTAGTTGTATACCCCTTTTTGCAGTAATTTGGTTTAAATGCGCAAAACTAACCCATTAGGAGAAACTGCCCCAAGACAAACGGAAAATATATTTGAGCTCAAATAAAACAGACACTGGGGAAAAAATACCGGGAACATTAGGAATTCCAAAAAGGAAAAGTTCCTGTTAGAGGGAGAAATGTTTGAAGGCTTTGAAAAGGAAAATAAGAATTCCTTAGTATGAATTGGCCTGGAAATTTCTGTGTAAAAGTTTCACCAGCAGATCTAAAGAGCAACTTGACTTGCCTGTTACCTGATGTGACTGAATACACTTACGTGAGTTATTGTTATGTTGATGTGAGCAAAATGTTACTGTGAGTTAAGAATATTTTGGATGGTTACACTATTGTAGAATTTAATAAATTGCACTAAAAATTCTATTCCTGAAAGTAAATGTCATCTATGTAGTCCATTATTACAAACCACTGCCTAGCTACAATTAATACCTGTAATATCACCTTCATAGTGGCTTATCCACGTTAGTTTATTTTCCTTTTGCTCTCTACTAGCCTCATAATAAACATAGAAACATAATGGCAGAAAAAGACCACATGGCCCATCTAATCTGCCCTTCCATATCAACTACAATAGTCACCTTTTTTCCTTTAGAGATCCTCTGTGTTTGTCCCATGCTTTTTTGAATTCAGATACTGTCTTTGTGTCTACCATCTCCACTGGGAGATTATTCCACGCATCTACCACTCTTTCCATAAAGAAATATTTCTACATATTACTCCTGAGTCTATCTCCTTTCATCCTCGTCCTATGTCTCCTCATAGCAGAGCTTGTTTTCAATTGAAAGAGACTCTCCTGTGCATTTATGCCTGGAGGTATTTAAATGTTTCTATCATATCTCCCCTATCCCACCTTTCCTCCAAAGTATACATATTAAGATCTTTAAGTCTGTCCTCATATGCTACATAATGAAGACAGCTAGCCATTTTAGTATCCACCCTCAGTCTACACTGACTCTATCCTGCTTATATCCTTTTGAAGGTGCGGCCTCCAGAATTGCATACAATACTCCAAATGAGGTCACACCAGAGACTTATACAGAGGCATTATCACCTTTTTTTTTCTGCTGGCCATTCCTCTCCCTATACACCCAAGCATCCTTCTGGCTTTTGCAGTCACCTTTTCTACCTGTTTAGCTACTTTAAGATAATCAGACACAATTATACCCAGGTCCCGCTCTTCTTTTGTGGACAAACGTATATCACCCCTACACTGTTATCGCTCCTTTGGATTTTTGCAGCCCAAGTGCATGACCCTGCATTTTTTAGCATTAAATTTCAACTGCCAATTCTAGACCATTCTTCAAGCTTGGCTAAATCACTCCTCATGTTATCTACACCTTCCTGGGTGTCTACTGTATTGCAGATTTTGGTATCATCTGCAAAAAAGCAAACCTTACCCAAAAGCCCTTCTGCAATAACAAAGATGTTAAAAACAATCGGACCAAGGGAGAATAAGACTAGGTTAGAGAAATCTGTCAGCTTCCACATGAAGAAACCACTAAACTCCAACCACTTGAGCCATCTGACTACATTTAAACATCATTGGTGCTGTTGCAAGTGAGTCTGATGTTAAGCTTTTCCGGAAGTGGGGGTTAAAATAATCACAGGGTTATGTGAAATACAGGGACCTGTTTTGTACCATGGCACAGTCACCCTTTTTGTGTCCATCAAGAGCCATTTCTCAGGGCGTGGTATATTTTTACAGTTTCAGAGGTCATTTTAGAAAAGCATGTGTAATATCTCAATGTGTATATGACTTATGTATCAAAATAGCAATTTTAGAAAACTCACTAATTATGAGTAAATCTATAGCATGCATTTTGGAGGGATGTTGAGAACATGTTTTGTATAGGCCAGAAAAAGTATACATGTATTTCCAAGTTCAAAATGACAATATACACATTTTAAAAAACTAGATGTCAGCACTTACACCTAAGGCAGGCATGAGCTCGTTTGGACCTGGGCTTTACAGAAGTGATTGAGGGGCCAATTGTGCTTAATTCTATGGCATTGATAGCTGCCTAAGATATCCAAAAAGGTTTTGCAGTATGGCTCCTTGATTTGTGTCTTTCTGGACATCCAGTTTTGCAAAATCCACAATTATAAATGTAACCACATTGTCATCATTGATACCTCTCCCTCCTTCTATATGCACATCCAAAACACTGCTAAACAGTGTCATTTCTTTCTTTTCGACATTGCTAAAATCTGTCCCTTCCTTTCTGAGCATGCTCCCTAAATAGTTATCCATCATGTAGACCACTGCTACCTGCACCACATGGGTCTCCCACAGAACCAACTTTCTCCAATACAAGTTATTCAAAATGTAACTGCATTTATTTATTTATTTACATTCTCTTATATACCGCGCTATTCTGCATCAGTGCGGTTTACATTGAACAAACTGAAATTACATTGAACAGGGTATTATAACTTGGAGATAACTATTTTACAGGGAACATGGGCTATGGAGGGTTAAGTGGCTTGCCCAAGACCACAAGGAGCACCTGTGGGACTAGAAACCCCCAGTCCTTCCGGCCCAAGGTTGCTGTCCTCTAGTGGGATTTGAACCCCCGACCTTCCGGCCTGAAGTACCTTGCCCCAACCACTAGGCTACTCCTCCATAACTTAGCTTCCATCAACATCATTCCAACCATGTAATTCCTCTCCTGAGGTCACTTCTTTGGCTTCCCATTATCTATCACATTCAGTTCAGGCTTCTGTTACTCACCTACAAATGCTTTCATTTTACAGCTTCACATTTTCTCTCTTTATCTCTGTACCCTTTCTCATGAACTCTGTTCATATAGCAAGTCATTTTTATGTATGCCTTTCTTTATGGCTAATTCCGTACTCTGCTCTTTCAACCTTGCAGCACCATTTGTTCGAACAGATTTCATGAGTTGTTGCCTCGCACTCCCGCTCTGGCCATATTCAAATCCAGACTAAAATAAACATTTTCTTGAGAATGTTTTTATATCTTTTATTTAATTTTAGTTGAATACAGGTTTTTATATTCTACTATATCCCAGGACTTCAAAGTGTATTACATCAAAGAAATAATACAAAATTACAATAGCATAAAAATCCAAAAGCAGTTACAAATAAAAAAAATACAAAAGTCAAATACTAAGAATATAAAAATAAAAAAGATAACTGTAAATAAGAGTTAATAAACATTATAAGAAAATGTAAGATTCAAATAACTTTGAAATAAATATGTTTTAAAAGCTCAGTGAAAAAACATAATTTTCAATACACTTGATTTCAAGAGCTAATTTATTCCATTCAAGACAAACCTGATAGAAATACAATCTATCAAGAGTCCATTTAAAATGAAAATCTTTTGTAGCGGTAAAAGCTAAATTCCAGTGATTAGCAGAGCATAAATGTCTTTTAATTTCAGGCTAAAACAATAAATGAGACATGTACTTTGGAACAGGACCAAGCAGAATTTTAAAACAAAAATAATAGTTTAACTAAAACTCTTGCCTGAATGGTAACCAGTTGTGATGATCAGCCACTATAGTCAGGAGAAGGGTATCTTTGGAATAGTCCAGACTCCCTTGCAGCCCCATAGACTGCTCAGAGCCAGCAAGTTCAGGAAAGACCCAGCCTGGCCTTCGGAAGGGAAGGCACATCCTTCCACAACTCCTGCTAAGAGAAAACAGGGCCAATCCATTGATCTGCTCCAGGACCCAGAGCTGGATCAGTTTCCCTGGCTCACCTAAAATTACACCTTGGAGCCAGAGAGAGGCGGCAGAGGGAAGGGGTCAATGGGTCAGGCCCTAGAAAAGCTCCCGGTATTTCCAGAGGAAGGAGGCAGATACCCTGAGGTGGAAGAAGCTATGGAAACTCAAGCGTATGAGGACAATAAGGAAATACTGTGGACAAGACAGTGAAAGCTCTAGCCCTGGGGCAGGTTCAGCCAGTTTGTAGTGAACCTGAAGGGTGGAAGGGATGGGCAGCTGCACAGCTATTTACTGTGCAGCTGAGTAGCATTGTTTTGTTCTAAGAAAGACTGTGGGTTTGAACCTAAATGATTTGATTCGGCTATTTGGGACTTTTTGTGCATTTCTCTTCTGAACTATTTTACTTTGAGAAGGAGAGGTCATGTCTAACCCTGGGGCTAAGGGAAGCCTTGGGTTTTGGAGGTGACATAACAGAACTATCTGCTGGACTTTGTTATGGACATGAGAGTAATGCTTTTGGGCGCTTGTCTGGAAACCCGACCTGGAAATGGTACTGTGAGTCATAGGACAATGCTCAGACTGCTCCAGTTGCCTTAGAACCTGCCCCACAGCATCACAGTGGTGTATTGGCCAGGAACCCGGTGAAGGAGGTGCAACACTTGGAATCTGGATGCAGGATGGACTCCAACTCCTCAGTCCATGCGATTTCTAGTGGCCACACCCAGTAAGGGTACCTGGGACGGGCTTTGCTGTTAGCTGGGATAGGCAGAGGAGGTAAAACCACCAGAATAAAGGTGAAAAGGCCACCTGGAGTGAGGGCTTAGGTGGGTGCCTAGGGGACCGCACTTGGTTTCTTTATTTTTTGTGTTTTGTTGCAGGACACCTCTGCATGGATCTTAAAGAAGTTTTCCAAGGGATGGCCATGCAATTTCAGAAGCAGCAAGAGGAATCTCTGAGGGCCCAGGAAACCGCCTTGGCGGCCATGCAGGAACAACATCCCCTTCTGGATCTGCTGCAGGGGTACCTCAAGGCTGCAACCAGAGGGAAGGGAAGCAGATCTTCCATGGTGCAGGACTCTGCCGGTGCCCTTGCTAACCCGGTAGGACTACAACCATATGGACCCTTTTCTTTTGGAAAACTGTCTGTTACAGATGATATAGATTACTTTTTGGGGACTTTTGAAAGGGTGCCACTGTCGTGGGTTGGCTACAGGAACAATGTGCTGTCAGGTTGGCTGTCTCTTTGACTGGTGAAGCCTTGGCCGCATATAGGACCTTAACCCCTATTAAGGCCATAGACTTTACAGCCGTGAAAGTAGCCATAAAAAAGAGGTATGGCCTAAAAAGGACTCTTATAGAAGAGCCTTTAGGAAAGCTATGCTAACAAAAGATGAAAGGCCCTGGACCTAGCTCAGAGATTAAGGGACTTAGTAACCAAATGACTAGAGCCCAAGGCTAGGACAACCGCCCACATAATTGAGACATAGTACTAGAGCAGTTTCTCTTTACAGTCCTGGGGAAGTAAGAGAGTGGCTAATAAAGCAGGGGTGCCGAACCACAGAGGAAGCTACCCAGGAGGCTGAGCTGTATTGCGAGGTGCAGCTTGCTCTGTCTGGCCCAGGGATTACCCCTAGAACCTCTCCACCAGGGAAACCACCAGGCTGTTTTGGTAATGGACCCCTTGAGGGAAAAGGGGAAAGAGAAAAACTCTCTATGCAGGAGTGACAAATGGAAGATTACAAATGCTTCCAATGTGGGAAAAAGGGGCATTTAAAAAGAGATTGTAAGACCCAGCTGGGTTTGGTAGGAAGCCTAAGACCAAGACCGGGAAAGGAGTTTTTCCTAGAAGTTTCCATTGAGGCATTCCCTACCAAGGCCTTACTCGATAAGGGGGCCGAAAAGAGCATGATTTCTCAGAAGCACTGGCAGGTCATAAGGGCAGGTCTCTGGGGGAAAGGAGATAGGTATAGAGGGGTTGTGAAGATTCATTGTGTTCATGGGGCCTCTACCTCCTATCCTCTATATAACCTGCACATTCAGGCTCCCGGTTTTAGTAAGAAACTCCCTCAGGCAGTGCTCCCCAAGTTACCCCATCCCCTAGTGTTTGGGCGGGATTAGCCCTCCTTTACATGCTGCTTAAAAGGGATGGAAGGGTTAGTTTCTATGCGTTCTCAAAGGGAAGACAGGCCCCCAGGAGAGGAGGGGATACTTCCTCTCAACTGTTCCCCTTTAGCAGACACGTAATAGCGACTCCAGGAAAAAAGAGAAAAGAAAAACCTGACCGCAGGAAGGAATGGTTGGATAGAGCTTGAGAATGGGTGAATGTTAGGGCTGAGCAGGAGATGCCATGGGCACCTGAGGAGCTCATGAAGCAATTTCCTTCCTTTTTGCATGAACAAAAGGCCGATCTGGCACTTGGGGGGGGGGGGCATACGAGCAAGTTCAAGTCCCTCTTTGGGCTGATTTTCCTGGGTTCGTTCTGGAACAGGGAGACTCTGCCAGGCAAGGGAGGAAAAGGCAACTAGTGGTGCCTCAGACCTTTAAAGACCTGGTCCTACAACTGGTCCACGATCACCCCTTGTCAGGGCATAAGGAAATTCACGGTATTTTGCAACAAATATTGCAGAGATTTTATTGGCTGGGGTTTTTTAAAGAGGTAGCCCGGTATTGTTCCTTCAGTGCCAACAGGTGTCCTCCTCTCAGCCTACTCCGGTGCCCCTCCAGCCATCACCCATCATTAAGGAACTGGTAACCAGGCTAGTCATAGACATCGTGGGACCTCTTTCCAAAACCACTCAAGGTTTTGTATACATACTAGTCCTCATGGGACAAGCTACTTGATATCTATGGGCAGTTCCCTTGTGGACTACCTCCACTAAAGTCATAGATAGTGAGCTCATTAGACTATTCTGTGAAACTGGCTTCCCGAGAGAAGTCTTGACTGATCACGGTACCAATTTAATGTCTAGTCATCTTAAGCAGATATGGGAAGCTTTTAATGTAGTCCATTTGAAAACCTCTGCCTACCATTTCCAGACAAATGGGTTGGTGGAGCGGTTCAATAAGACCTTGAAAACTATGTTAAGGATAGAGTTAGAGGGTGATAACTCAGAGTGGGACCACTTGTTGCCCTTTGCCCTCTATGCCTGCCAGGAGGCTATTCAGATCTCACTGGGTGTCTCACTGTTCAAATTGCTATATGAACGTCCCCCTAGAGGAATCCTTGATATATTAAAAGAACAATAGGTGCATAAGAACATAAGATATGCCATACTGGGTCAGACCAAGGTCCATCAAGCCTAGTATCCTGTTTCCAACAGTGGCCAATCTAGGTCATATGTACCTAGAAGTTTCCCCAAAAGACACAGGTTCCACAATAATTGTACTGGGTCAAGCATTGATATCCTGGGTACCTTCTTAATAATGGTTTATGGACCTTCCCTCCAGGAACTTGTCCAAACCTTTTTTAAACCCAGCTACACTAACAGCCTTTACTACATCCTCCGGTAACAAATTCCAGAGTTTGATTACACGTTAAGTGAAAAAATATTTTCTTTTATTAGTCTTAAATAGTTTACCCTGTAGCTTCATTGCATGTCCTAGTCTTTTTATATTCTGATAATGTAAACAATCGATCTACATTTACCTGTTCCACTCCATTCATTAATTTATAGACTTCTATCATATCTCCCCTCAGCCGTCTCTTTTCCAGGTTAAAGAGCCCTAACCTTTTTAGCCTTTCATAGGAGTATCCTTCCATCCTCGTTACCATTTTGGTGGCTCTTCTCTGAACCTTTTCTAATAACGCTATATCCTTTTTAAGAAACGGCGACCAGAATTGCACATAAATATTCAAGGTGCAATCTCACCATGGAACGATATAGAGGCATTATAATATCTTTTGTTTTATTTTTCATTCCTTTCCTTATGATACCTAGCATTCTATTTGCTCTCTTGGCCGCCACTGCACACTGGGCAGAGGGTTTTAACATGTTATCCACAATGACGCCTGAATCTTTTTCCTGGGTGGTGGTTCCTAATGTGGAACCTTGCATCGTGTAACCATAGTTTGGGTGGTTCTTCCCTAGGTGCATAACTTTGCACTTGTCCACCTTAAATTTCATCTGCCATTTTGATGCCCAGTCTTCCAATTTATCAAGATCCTCTTGCAATTGTCCACAATTCTCTTGGGTTTTAACAACTTTAAATAGTTTTGTCTCATCTGCAAATTTGATAACCTCACTCATTATTCCCTTTTCCAGGTCATTTATGAATATGTCAAAAAGCAGCAGACCCAGCACAGATCCCTGGGGTACACCACTATTCACCTTTCTCCATTGGGAAAATTGGCAATTTAGCCCTACCCTCTGCTTTCTATCTTTTAACCAGTTCCTGATCCACAATAGTACACTGCCTCCTATCCCATGACTCTTTAGTTTTGCCAAAAGTCTCTGATGAGGGACCTTGTCAAAGGCTTTCTGAAAGTCCAGATACACTATATCAACCGACTCAGCTTTGTCCACCTGTTTATTCACACTTTCAAAAAAACATAACAGATTAGTAAGACAAGATCTTCCTTGTCTAAAGCCATGTTGGCTGTCTCCCATTAGACCATGACTATCTACATGCTGAGTAATTTTATTCTTTATGATGGTTTCTACCATTTTTCCCGGTACTGACGTGAGGCTCACCGGTCTGTAGTTTCCCGGATCACCCCTGGAAGCCTTTTTAAAAATTGGTGTTACATTGGCGATCCTCCAATCTTCAGGTATTAGAGATGATTTTAATGATAGTTCACAGATTACTAATAGCAGGTCTGCAATCTCATATTTCAGTTCTTTCAGCACCCTTGGATGTATACCATCCTGCCCAGGTGATTTGCTACTCTTCAGTTTATCTAATAGTTGTAATACATCTTCCCGATGTATCGATATTTCCTTCAATTCTTCCGCATCTTTAAATACCACTTCAGTCATGGGTAACATCTCTACATCTTCCTCAGTATAGACCGAAGCAAAGAATTCATTCAGTCTCCCCGCTATCGCCTTGTCGCCTCTTAGTGCCCCTTTAACTCCTCTATCATCTAATGGACCAACTGACTCACAGGTTTTTTGCTACGAATGTACTTGAAAAAATATTTATTTCGCGTTTTTGCTTCCACAGCAAGCTTCTTCTCAAATTCTCCCTTTGCCTGCTTTATCAATGCCTTGCATTTGATTTGCCAGTGCTTGTACTGTTTCCATTTTTCATCGTTTGGCTCTTTTTTCCATTTCCTGAAAGATGCTTTTTTGGCAACAACAGCCTCTCTGACCTCACCTTTAAACCATGCTGACAGTTTTTTGGACTTCCTTCCACTTTTCTTAAAGCGTGGAATACAGCTGGTCTGGGCCGTCAAGGCCTTTGGTGAAAACCCTGGGGGCGGAAGTTAGGCCAAAGGGAAGTACTCTGTACTGAAAATGGTTTCCTCCCACCACAAATCTGAGATATTGTCTGTGGTCTGGATGGATAAGGATGTGATTAGAAGCATCCTTTAGGTCTAAGGAGCATAGACAGTCTCCCTGCTGGAGGTAGGGCAGCAGTATCCCAAGGATAAGCAGCCAGAGAAGGATCCCCAGACTGTGCCTGCCTGCCTTCCTGAACCTGAAGAACTTCAAGGGGAGGTTAAAAAAGATCACAAAATACGCTCAGGGAAATTTACTACGGAGCCAAGAGAGACAAAAAGGATACTACGACCATAGTACTCAGCCCAGAAGTTTAGAGGAGGGGGACAAAGTCCTGGTACTGATCTCTGATAACCCGCATAAGTTTACGTCCAAGTGGAAGGGACCCCTGACCGCAAGTCAATGGCTCGGGACATACACTTATGAACTAGTAAGCAAGAGAGGCAGCAGACAAATCTATCATATGAATGTGCTGAAGCTGTGGCGAGAGAGACAAGCTCTGGATGCTGCAGTGGAGGTAGCAGAGGTGGAGGACTTAGGCCCCCAAGTCAGTGATTTTTACAAAAGGAAGGAACCCCTTATTGGAGAGGACCTAAGCCCCGTCGAGAAGACTGAACTGGCAGAGTTGTTAGACGACTTCCAGGATATATAACTGCCATACCAGAGAAAACCCACCTAAGTACCCATATAATACATACCGTCCCCTGAACAATTGTAAGGCAACACCCCTATAGGCTACCGGAGGCCAAAAGACAAGAAGGGCAGCATTTTCGAAGGCATTTACACAGGTAGTGCCTTTGGAAAATCCCGGTTAAGTCCCTAATGCACCAAGATGCTATGTGGTTAACATCAGGGCATGTTGGGGTGTTCCAAGTTGGAGCGGGGGCAGAGGAAAGGACTAAGTGGGTAGCAGCGATTTTCAATGATACCCACTTAGCCCTCTGTGCCTTAAAGATAGCAAGGTTTTTCCTCACCTATCTTTCAGGCGCAGGGGCTAAGCGGGTAGCATTGAATATCGCTGCTACTCGCTTAGCCTCAGCAGCTCCTGGCATGTCCAACCAAACCTGGATTTTCACTTTCATTGTCGCAGAAGTGAAAATCTGGCTTAAGGGGGTCGGCGGGCAGGCTATGCGCAGATGTGGCGCATAGCCTGCCTAAATGAAAATCGGGCACGAAGTTATAAAGCAGATGAGGAAAATGGAAAAGTTCAAGGAAGAATCCCCAAGTCCTTGGGCCAATCTAATCGTGCTAGTGCCAAAACCTGATGGAACTCAGAGCTTTTGCATTGACTTCCACCAGGTAAATGCCATCTTCATCTACGACGCATATTCTATGCCTCGGGTGGACGAACTCCTGGATAAATTAGGACAAGCGCAGTATTTAACCACCTTAGATCTTACCAAGGGCTACTGGCAAATCCCTCTAGCCAAAAACTCCTGACCCAAAACAGCTTTAAGCACCCCCATAGGCCTGTATCAATTTTGCTGAATGCCATTTGGCCTCAGTGGGGCCTCAGACACTTGTTAAAGGCTTCTTGACCAAATACTCAGATGACATCAGGAATATGTGGCCACTTATATGGATGATATCATTATCTTTAGCCCTGACTGGAAAATACATATCCCGAGACTACGGGCTATCCTAGAAGCAGTCTTCAAGGCAGGACTTACCTTAAACCCACGTAAGTGTGTGTTTGCCAGATGTGAGGTACAGTATCTAGGTCACCTAGTGGGACAGGGGAGGATAAAACCCTTGCTGAATAAGATTCAAAGGATCTGTGAGTTCCCCTAACAGATGACGAAGAAACAGCTCAGGAGTTTCTTGGGTTTGGTAGGATACTACTGCTGAGGAATCTAGCCTCCTCACAGACATGTTAAAGAAAAGAAAACCTAATTAGCTACAATAGTCTGATTGTGAGGAGGTCGCCTTCAGCAACCTATGGAATAACCCATGTAAAGAATCCATCTTGAGGAGGGTGGATCTCACTAAAACTTTGTACTGCAAAACGATGCATCGGAAGTCGGCTTAGGAGCAGTTTTGTTCCAAGAACTGGAGAGGAAAGAACACCCTATCCTATATTTATGTAGGAACCTAATACCCTCAGAAAAGAACTTTGCCACTATAGAAAAGGAATGCCTGGCCATCAAATGGGCCATAGAGGCCTTAAAATACTATTTGATAGGCTGTACGTTTTACCACATGACTTAAAGTGGCTAAACCTAATGAAAAATATTAACACTCAACTAACGAGATGGTATTTGGCCTTGCAAAGCTATAATTTCCAGGTAGAGCACAGGGCTGGAAAACTATAAGGTAAAGCAGACGCGCTCTCCTGGATTGCTGACCCCTCAGAGGAAGTAGAGAATCCTCTGTGGTGTTGCAATCGCTTAAGGAGGGGGGTGATGATCAGCCACTAGATAGTCACGAGAAGGGTATATTTGGGATAGTGCAGGCTCCCTTGCAGCCCCATAGACAGCCCAGAGCCAGCAAGTGCAGGAAAGACCTGGCCCTCGGAAGGGAAGGCACATCCTTCCGTAACTCCTGCTAAGAGAGAAAAGGGACAACCCACTGATCTGCTCCAGAACCCAGAGCTGGATCAGTTTCCCTGACTCACCCAAAATTACGCCTTGGAGCTAAAGAGAGGCGGGAGAGGGGAGGAGTCATTCGGTCATGCCCTAGAAATGCTCCCAGTGTTTCCAGGGAAATGAGGCAGATATCCCGAGGTGGAAGAACCTATGGAAAGCATATGAGAACAATAAGGACCAGGAACCCATGGAGATATTGTGGACAAGACAGTGAAAGCTCTAGCCCTGGGGTAGGTTCAGACAACTAGTAGTGAACCTGAAGGGTGGAAGGGAGGGGCAGCTACACAGCTTTTTACTGTGCAGTTGAGTAGCATTGTTTTGTTCTAAGAAAGACTCTGGGTTTGAACCTGGATCATTTGATTCGGCTATTTGTGACTTTTTGTGCATTTCTCTTCTGAACTATTTT
Organism: Ichthyophis bannanicus; assembly: GCA_033557465.1. NCBI lineage: Eukaryota > Metazoa > Chordata > Amphibia > Gymnophiona > Ichthyophiidae > Ichthyophis > Ichthyophis bannanicus. Next base: position 1,092,731,596 of record CM066032.1, on the reverse strand, counting down.
ATTTTAAGAAGGACAGGCCATGCCCGGCCCTAGGTCTGAGGGAAGCCCAGGGTTTTGGAGGTGGCATAACAGAACTGTCTGCTGGATTTTGCTATGGACCTGAGAGTAATGCTTTTGGGTGCTTGTCTGGAAACCCAACCTGGAATTGAGGCTGCGGGACCCAGGACAGTGTTCCAACTGCTCCAGTAGTTTTGGAACCCACCCTGCAGCATCACACAATGCAATTTAAATAATAAAGAAGTAGCCCTATCCATTATACCTGTTCAAAAAATAAGTTTATCACAGACCACATCACGGAGAAACAGAGGCAAAAAAAAAAAACAGATTAGGGCAACTTATATTAAAGGTTTACAATCCCCCTTCCAAGTGAAATTACAGTGAAATGGTTCCCTAGACATATTTTCATTTTTCTTTTCTTCTTTTATTGTTCAATTTTTGTTGGAACTGTTTAATTTCTTGTATTTGATATTTGTATACCATAATTTGAAAAAAAAAAAAAGTTTATCTATATTTAATTATAATTGCAATTTCTCCTGTTGTTTTATGGGAATACCTAATGTTGCAATAGTTAAGATGAGGCAAAATTAAAGTTTAAACCAAAATTATGATATGCTGTGTGATGGCGAAGATGGTCAGATTCCCATGGAAAAAGAGGGAATACAGGAAATTTCCCCTAGGCAGAGGGAAAAAGAAAAAAAGGCTCACTTTAAAACCAAAGTCAGCATTGAAAAAAACAGTCAGTCAGAACTTGCTGGGCAGAAGCCACGCCCCAGGTCCATAATAGCTAAGGGTGCTGATACAACTCAGCTGGGGGCGGGGTGGAAGGAGAGCAGCAAGTCACATGCTTATAAACCCATGTGGGCAGAGAAAGTTAGTTCACCGAGGAGTTCAGTGAGGAGTTCAGATGATAGTTCACGGAAGGATTCACAGAGGAGCTCAGGACGGAGCTCAGCGTTGAACTCAGAGGATAGATCAAGGAGTGCAGCTGGAAGGAAAGGAGCTGCCAGCATTACACACTTCCCAGGAGAGGAAGGGAGACTGACCCCATTCTCAGAGGAACAGGCTGAAGAGAAACCTTGTTCAGGTCAGGAGCTGTATTCCTGGAGGGGAGATAATCAGGCTGCAGATATCCTGAAACCATATGGCTTCAGCAAGAGCAGAGAGCCATTCATGAAAGGACGTCTCAGAGGTAAAACTAATTATCTTAACAAACCCAAGTCTCAGGAAGACATAATAGCCAGCAAGCTTTATGCATTGAGCCAGGAGCCAGCATATGGAAAAGTCTTTAAACATGGGAGAGCTAATGTGTTAGAGCTACTACAAAGTTTATTACAGAACCAGGAAGTAATTGAGAAACAAAGGTATTCTGTTCCCCGAGCAGAAGCACAGGTGTCTGCTGATGAGGACTCAGACCTCTCCGGTTCTATGTGTGAATCAATGGAGATTGAAGAAGAGGTTCCATTAACTGATCCAGAGATTTGTATGGAATGTGATTTGTCTCAGGTAGTCAAGTAAAGAACTGTCTTTTGCATCTGCTACAGAAAGGTACAGTTTGTTGGGATTACCTAACCTTTTTAGAGCCAGAAGAGTTTTAATTAGAGTGGTTGCTGTGCTGAGTGAGACGTAAGAATGCCTAACGTTTTAAAGTCTCATGTGCTCTAATTAAGAACCAGGAACAAGCTCTGAAGTTTGTACAAAGAAAAAGTTTATTCTTTGAGAAGAGTTTTTACATTTACCTTGAATAAGAAAAGGAACATTTGTGTTTGAGCATTTTGGAGAAAAAGCCTTATTTGCCAGAAGAAGGATTTTTTCTAATGCTGAAGAAAGCTGTTTTGATTTTCTTATCTTGTATTTTGTTACTTCAAGTTTTCATGTAATGCCAAGCTTCATATTGAAGTTCTCTATGCCAAGGGAGGCTTAAAAATAAAAAAATATTCCTGTTTGCTTTCAACTCGGCTCCAGCTTTATTTAGCTCACAACTACAGGTGCTTTGAACTATGACTCCCAGGAGCCTTTGCACTGGGCAGTCTCTTGAAAGTGATTATCACACCTTATCCGACGTCAGGCAACTGCCTAGGCAGACGACGGGGCGTGACAGGTGGCGTAGTATTGAGGATTAAGCCTTGGCCACGTGATCCCCAAACTTTGGAGTACAAAAAGTTGTCAAAAGAAAGAAAGAAGAAAGAAGAAAATTTTTTTTTTCTTTGGGAGCTCTGAAAGCAAGCTGCAGCTGGAGGTGTGATCAACAGCGGACGACCGGTGGAGCAGTTCCTGAAGCCGTGCCTGCTATGTGATAAGCCTGAGTCTACCCTGGCTTAAGGTAATAAAGTATTCACTCGGGATACATAAGGATACTAAAGCCGGGTGGGACCACAGCAGTGCAGCAGGGTCAGAGGAGAGTGGGCCTGGTAACTAGGAGGCCGCACTTGGTGTTTCTCTGTGTTCTTTCATTTCAGGTGGAAACTCAGCATGGATCAGCAAGCGCTGCTACGCTGCTTCGCTGACCAATTTCAGCGCCAACAAGACATGTCGGCTAAAACGCTGGACCAGATAGCAGGACTGCTACAAGTCCAACAGAAGCCCCTGTTGGAGAAGCTAGATGGATGGCTGGGCCTGCAGAGACCGACGGAGGACACACCAAAGACAGTGACATCACAGTTGGGTGATATGCTAGGAATGAGCATGAGTAGTACTGGACCTTTTGCCTTTGGACAATTAACAAAGGATGATAACGTAGATGATTTCATGGCTGCTTTTGAGAGGGTTGCTCTATTGTCCGGGTGGGATAAAAAGCAGTGGGCCATACGCCTAGCCGCTTCATTAACAGGAGAAGCGCTAGCGGCGTATAGGGCCATGCCAGTGGAATTAGCCACAGAGTATGAAGAGGTAAAGAAGGCAATTAGGGACCGTCTTGGGCTAAGTCCCGTGGTCTATCGCCGCCTTTTAAGAAGCGCCAGGTTAAAGCCCGGTGAAACACCGAGAGCGCTGTGTCAGCAGCTAAAAAGCTTAGTCATAAAGTGGCTATTACCTGAGATACAGACCAAAGAGTCTTTACTAGACCAAATTATATTGGAACAGTTTATGGACGCAGTTCCTTCTGAAATGAGATCCTTCCTGATCTTGCAAGACTGCAGGACCACAGAGGCAGCGACTGCATTGGCCGAGCGATACCTGGAGGCCAGTGTGGTAAGCCAAGTAAAAGTGGGTGGTCTGTCTTCTGCAGTCAAGGTGGCATCAGGAAGGAAAGAAAATAGTGTATGGAAGGAGGGTGTAAAAACAATGTCATTGGCTAAACATGATTATATGAATAGAAAGTGTTATGCATGTGGTGAGGAAGGCCATATCAAGAGAAACTGCAAGGCTAAGACAGCATTTATGACATCTCGCTCTGAGGAGAGTGGAGAGGGTTTTCTCCTTGAGGTAGAGGTCGAGGGTGTTCCGGTGGAGGCTTTATTGGACTCCGGAGCGGACCAGTCCATGATTTCGCAGAAATTGTGGAAAATAATATCATCACGGATTGGTCCGACTCTCGAGCCTCAAGGAAGATCCATTAAGATCAAATGCATTCATGGTGCAGCCTCAACGTACCCCATATATGAAGTAAGTGTAAAAGGCTTAGGGGTTAAGCGCCAGGTACCTGTTGCAGTAGTCCCCAGACTCCCGCAAGCACTAGTTCTGGGAAGAGATTGGCCACATTTCCTAGGTATGGCAGAAGGTCTTCAAGGTAAGACACATAAAGCGTCCACGCTAGCGCCACTTAGAGCCAAGACAAAGAGCTCATCAGGGGATTCACCTCATTTGAAGGGTGGGAGAGTACCCCGGGTAAAAGAGAGTGAGGGAAAACATGTCCCACCTATACGTGTAGGGAGTACTAAGGTCAACCCAGTTCTTCAGCCATTATTTGGAACCCCACAGCGGCAGGCAAAGGGCGAGGTAGCTAGGAAGGAGGACACCCCTAAGAAAAGTCCGTTTATCCTTAAATTTTGTCGTACTACCCCCAATGCCAAAATTCCAAAACGGGCTACCCAGATGGCCGCTGGGTTTGATTTATGTAGTGCAGAGGAGACAGTTGTTCCCCATCAGGGAAAAGCCCTCATAGAAACGGGTATTCAAGTACAAATACCCCCAGGTTGTTATGGGCGTATTGCACCCCGTTCAGGCATCGCCTGGAAAAATTTTATAGACGTGGGCGCCGGCGTAATCGATCCAGATTACCGAGGGACGATTAGAGTCCTACTTTTTAATTTCGCTAAAGAGGACTTTAAGGTAAATCTGGGCGATCGCATTGCCCAGATGATCTGTGAAAGGGTAGGTTTTCCAGACGTGGAGGAGGTAACAGAACTGACTCCTACCACCAGGGGATCCGGAGGTTTTGGATCCACCGGTAAAGAAACAGTGAAAGGGTTAGCTGCCAGTAGTGAGGTGACCGAGGAGGAGGATCTGGGCCCACAATTGCCAGATTGCAAGGCAGATCCAGTTCCCAGGTTAGGGGAGGAGCTTTCCTGGTCCCAGCAGCAAGAAATGTTAGGCTTATTAAGGAAATACCCGATATCTAGGCTACCTTTTCATGATAAGTTATTGACTCCTCTGAGAGAGGAGGACAAAAAGAAAGAGCCTGAGAAATACAGAAAGAGACGAAATACGTCTCGCCATAACGCTAAACTGATAGCTGGTCAGGAGTTATCTTTGGTTCCGGCCGAGCTAAGGGAAAAATTTCTAACCTTTTCTGATGAGCAGCGGACGGATCCCGCTCTCGAGAAGGCATTTGAGGTAGTTCCCACTGTGTTTAAAAGGTCAGAACCTTGGTACCAGTTAGCTAGGGATAAGGTGGGCTCGTATGAGTCACCGTATAGACGGATCCCTCAGGGTATCCGCGATCAGTTAAGGAAACAGTGGGTAAGGCCAGGTATAGAAGAGGTAGGTATATCCCACCTCATGAGGGACTGTAAAGGACCGCTATGCCGTACCTCACGGGTAGTTGAAGTAAATAGGGCAGCCGGCCAGTGGCGCCGGAAGACCTGTGTTGACAGGCCTGCACAGCCTTGTCAGTTTAAAGCAGGAGAAAAAGTAATCACAGTGATAACTGGTCCTAGTCCAAAAGGGGAGAATAGCTGGAAGGGACCCTACCATGGGATAAAACAGGTAAACCCTACGTCCTATTCCGTACAAGACAGAAGGGGGCATTCGCAAATTTACCCCAGTAATGTCCTACGCCCTTGGCACGAGCGGACAGCCGTGGCCAGATTAGCTACAGTACAGGACAAAACAGATAAAACTTCGAATACACATGAGGCCCTTGGTAATATTACGTACTGTGCTGAAGAAAAAACGCCAGCACGTAATAGCTTAAGTGGGGGGATATGTGATGGCGAAGATGGTCAGATTCCCATGGAAATGGAGGGAATACAGGAAATTTCCCCTAGGCAGAGGGAAAAAGAAAAAAAGGCTCACTTTAAAACCAAAGTCAGCATTGAAAAAAACAGTCAGTCAGAACTTGCTGGGCAGAAGCCACGCCCCAGGTCCATAATAGCTAAGGGTGCTGATACAACTCAGCTGGGGGCGGGGTGGAAGGAGAGCAGCAAGTCACATGCTTATAAACCCATGTGGGCAGAGAAAGTTAGTTCACCGAGGAGTTCAGTGAGGAGTTCAGATGATAGTTCACGGAAGGATTCACTGAGGAGCTCAGGACGGAGCTCAGCGTTGAACTCAGAGGATAGATCAAGGAGTGCAGCTGGAAGGAAAGGAGCTGTCAGCATTACACACTTCCCAGGAGAGGAAGGGAGACTGACCCCATTCTCAGAGGAACAGGCTGAAGAGAAACCTTGTTCAGGTCAGGAGCTGTATTCCTGGAGGGGAGATAATCAGGCTGCAGATATCCTGAAACCATATGGCTTCAGCAAGAGCAGAGAGCCATTCATGAAAGGATGTCTCAGAGGTAAAACTAATTATCTTAACAAACCCAAGTCTCAGGAAGACATAATAGCCAGCAAGCTTTATGCATTGAGCCAGGAGCCAGCATATGGAAAAGTCTTTAAACATGGGAGAGCTAATGTGTTAGAGCTACTACAAAGTTTATTACAGAACCAGGAAGTAATTGAGAAGCAAAGGTATTCTGTTCCCCGAGCAGAAGCACAGGTGTCTGCTGATGGGGACTCAGACCTCTCCGGTTCTATGTGTGAATCAATGGAGATTGAAGAAGAGGTTCCATTAACTGATCCAGAGATTTGTATGGAATGTGATTTGTCTCAGGTAGTCAAGTAAAGAACTGTCTTTTGCATCTGCTACAGAAAGGTACAGTTTGTTGGGATTACCTAACCTTTTTAGAGCCAGAAGAGTTTTAATTAGAGTGGTTGCTGTGCTGAGTGAGACGTAAGAATGCCTAACATTTTAAAGTCTCATGTGCTCTAATTAAGAACCAGGAACAAGCTCTGAAGTTTGTACAAAGAAAAAGTTTATTCTTTGAGAAGAGTTTTTACATTTACCTTGAATAAGAAAAGGAACATTTGTGTTTGAGCATTTTGGAGAAAAAGCCTTATTTGCCAGAAGAAGGATTTTTTCTAATGCTGAAGAAAGCTGTTTTGATTTTCTTATCTTGTATTTTGTTACTTCAAGTTTTCATGTAATGCCAAGCTTCATATTGAAGTTCTCTATGCCAAGGGAGGCTTAAAAATAAAAATATTCCTGTTTGCTTTCAACTCGGCTCCAGCTTTATTTAGCTCACAACTACAGGTGCTTTGAACTACGACTCCCAGGAGCCTTTGCACTGGGCAGTCTCTTGAAAGTGATTAACACACCTTATCCGATGTCAGGCAACTGCCTAGGCGGACGACGGGGCGTGACAGCTGTTATGTAAGAAGCTATCTAAGGTATAATTTAAAATAAATACCTATTTCGCAATATATGATATAGCAACCTCTTCAATAGGGTAGAATTCAGCAAGATCCTCCCACCCCCCCCCCCCCCCAGAATCTTCAAGGAGGCAACCAAAGATATTTTAAGGCCTGCCAATACAGGAAAGTCTCTGGAACATTCTCAGACTCAGGGGTGGCTCAAGGCAATCTGCTGCCTGAGGCGAGGGATGAGATGGTGCCCCCCCCTCCTAAAGTGTGTGGGGGATGTCTTTCTCAAAACTCCAGTCAGGGACTGAATCAAACCAAAAAGCCGATTAGATAATGTGGAGGAAATGCAAGACCTTTGCACACAAAAGGAACTAAAAGAAAGAACAAGAACCGCAGAACTGTTTATAACACCAAATTATAACTCATTTTTATTTTGTTGTTATAAACTGCAATATGGCTCTTGCTTTTTTTCTTTTTGAACATATATTTTGCATCCATAGAACCCCCTCCCTCAACAAGGAATGCAGAGCAGAACCAGGACATTCACCCACAGAACTCCATATCTTTAAAAAAATAAAATAAAAAGATCTGATTCAGACCATCTAACTAACAACATTCTCCAGTACCAGGTATATTGTGAACTAATACAAATCCCTACAACAAAGTCACTGAGGATCTGTAGAGCAAACCTATTATACCATACCAGCTCAACTTCCAAAACTCACATAAGAAGCCTACCCAAAAAAGCACAACTCTAAATAATGCAGCGGGCTCTGGAACATCCAAACACATATTTGAAAAGCTGAACTATTCAGATTACTACAGAACAGATCCCTACGTACAAACTCCATGTTAACAGAACACCTGGTCTTGTCCACAAACTCAGAACACAGACTCTCATCAAAGTACAGAATAAATTACCATAACCTAATAACAAACATATATAGATAAAAATTGAACTGAAACTGCAAAAAGTCAGATTCTGCATACAATGCAAGGCCAGAGAAATAGAAAGAGATGCATTTCCCTGTACTTTCTAAAATATGAAGATAGCACCAAGACTGTTCATTAAACTTAAAATCAAATTCTCTTCTATCTTTATTGTCTGACCATTTTATTCTTGATCATGCTTGTCCCAATCTGAGGTTTCTGTTTTCCTCCACCTCCGAGTGCCCCCCCATCTACTTCCTCCCAGGGGCAACATGATGGTGATGCAGAGACATGTACAGAGATTCATTGCAGCATTATTTGCATAAATTTAGCTTGCACCGGTTTCACTTTTTATTTAAACTGCAGATCACTAGCACAGCCACGGTTCTCTAAGAGACAGGAGCCACGGCTGCAGGGAAAAGGAGAAGGTGAGTTTGCCACTGCAAAGAAGTGGACTCGGCAGCGGCAGCAACTTGTGCACTTGCTTTTTGCTTTTTTTTAAACTTCTGAAGGCGAAGTGAGGCGGCTGTTTTGGGGGCATTTTTTGCCGCCCTCAATACTTTGCCACCTGAGGCAACTGCCTCACTTTGCCTTATTATAGTGCCGCCCCTGCTCATCCTCTCTGATTTATCATTTATATTTTTGAATAAATTCTAAGCCCTGTGGAACAGGGAGTGTTTCTCTTACGTATCTGTACAATGATGCGTATAGCTGGTAGCACTTTAAAAATAAGGAATAGTAGTAGTACTAAGTCTAGCATCTTATCTCTGACATGGACCAAACCAGGTCACAGGCACCCAGTAGGATCCCAAAGAGTAGATCTATTCCTTGTTGCTCAGACTTAGAATGATGGCTTTCAAAAATCTACATCACTATTAAAGGTTCTTGGACTTTTCCTCCAGGAACTTGTCTAAACTCTTTTTATTCTTTCCAACCCAATTGAAGTTGGTATGGAAGGGCAGACTGGATTGACCATGTGGTCTTTATCTGCCATCATGGAGTGGAGGACTGGCCTAGTGGTTGGGGCAAGGTACCTCAGGCTGGAAGGTCGGGGGTTCAAATCCCACTAGAGGACAGCAACCTTGGGCCGGAAGGACTTGGGTTTCTAGTCCCACAGGTGCTTCTTGTGGTCTTGGGCAAGCCACTTAACCCTCCATAGCCCATGTTCCCTGTAAAATAGTTATCTCCAAGTTATAATGCCCTGTTCAATGTAATTTCAGTTTGTTCAATGTAAACCGCACTGATGCAGAATAGCACAGTATATAAGAGAATGTAAATAAATAAATCATACTGTATTTCTATATTTCTAACAAAAGGGATCAAGAATATGTCAGTCTGGGGCCAAAATAACACTCCACAAAATTAGTGGATTGGGATGAAACTTGTCATGTGAGAAAAAACTAATAAAAAGACACATCAAGTTAAAAAACTCAGTCATATCGGACCAGGGATTATAGAGAAGTAAGCCCTCCAAAGGCTTGTTTTTATGTGAGGATTTCCAGCTTCTGTAGCATAGACACTTACATACAGTGAAAACATCAGCTACGGAATTCCTCCCTGTTCTCTACTCTCCCAATGACCCCAAACTTCCCACACACCCCAAAAAAATAACTTCCACAATTGCCCACCACCCTATAAACTATCTCTACCCCTGAAAATACTCCTTTGTAACTGCCCTACCAACCCAAATACCCCCACAACTGCCTCACCACATTGCAAGTTTCCCCCCCCCAAAAAACTTCCCTCCTATCACTCTCACCCCAAAAACAACCTCCTGCAACTGATTCATCACTCTGGCAACTTCCCAATCACTCTGCAAACTGCCCCAATCTCAAACTACCCTACTGCAACTGCCCTACCCTACTTCTAAATAATGCTCCCTCAAAAATTGCTCCACCCTTAAAAAATACCTCCTGCAACTGTCCCATCACCTTGCCAACTGCTCCACTGCATTTCCCCCAGCACCTCACAAACTACCCCACTCCCAAAAATCTACCACCCCACAATTGCCCCACCAGCTTGCCTACTGCTCACCCCCAAAAGCTACCCCCTCACTGCAACTGTCCCACTCTCTAAAAATCCTCCCATGCAACTGCCCCACCCTCAAACTCCCCACTTACAACTTCCTCACCACCCTGCAAATTGCCCCAAATTCCCCAGCTATCCCTCTGCATTACAAATAATTCCCTAGCTATTGTATACTGCATTTTAAATTATTCACATATATATTTCATTTTCTTTATTATTTCTAATAAAAGCTACTGATTGAATTGTACTGTTTGTTTACTGGTTGCTATTTGTACTGGCAACTAATATTTGTCAAAATACAAAAGTGTCCAAAATGTACCAGTAATAGTATCACAAAGTAAAACACAAAAAGGGGAAAAGAAAATACTCTGAGTTTTCTTAAAAACCTCAAGGAGACATCAAACAATGTGGCTGGACCACTGTAACTCCGTGCTTAGCGGCTCTTCTCAGAGCCCATTGAGAATGCTTCAACTTGTGCCAAATACAGTGGTAAAACTGCTGTATAGCCCACAAAAAAAGAGATCACGTCTCACCTCTTCTGAAGGTGCAGAATTGGCTCCCCATATCCAGGCATATGCACTTTAAGATTCTCCTACTAGCACACAGGACTTATTATACGGGTCTTCCCCATTATCTTAGCGATTTTCTGATTCCCTATGTAACCGCAAGAATTCAGAGATCCTTTCGAGGAAATTATTTGGCATTGCGAAGAAAATCAAAGCTTCGTTTAGTTTTTTTTCAAAATAGTTCCTTTATTTATTTTTATTTATTTATTTATTTAATTCTCTTATATACTGCGCTATTCTGCATCAGTGCGGTTTACATTGAACAAACTGAAATTACATTGAACAGGGCATTATAACTTGGAGATAACTATTTTACAGGGAACATGGGTGGCAAGATAACTAAATTACATTTAGTTATCTTGCCACCCAGCTGTGGAATGCTCTCCCCCAGGACTTATGATAGGAAAGCTCTTATAGGAAATTCAAAAAGGGCCTCAAAATCTGGCCTTTCTCTAAGGTTTTTAGTGAAATTTTATAATTTTATTATTTTATTACTACTCTCTGATTTTCTTAATTTAACTCATTCAGAATTATATGTTCCCTAATGTCTCATAGTTTTTATGTTGGTCTCAGGAAAAAATTGTTGTACCTACCTTTTATGATATTGTTTTATTTGTTGTTGTATGTACCTTAGTTCTGGTTTTATTTGTAGTTGTATAAACAGACCACAGGACACACCGTCATTCTTAAAGCTCGCTATCCTCCAGTTCATCACTTGTTTCCTGGGCAAGACTATAAGTTTATTACATAGTCCACAACATTTTATTTTCTCTATAGTACTCTAAAGAATATTTTTTTTATTTTATAAGGCTGCCACAAATATATCATTGGCTAGGAAACAATCCATGAAAAATCTCACAATTTAGCATAGAACAATCTTCATAATGAAAAAAAGTGCTAAATATCTGAACCGTTCACCACAAAAACTCGTTTTTCCATGGAAGCAGCCGTTGTTGCAGGCTGCTCTGCACATAATAAAAGTCAATCCTTTAACCCAAAATCAACATTTCAGCATATCGCTTTCCTCAGGAATTAAAATCCATAGAGGACTCCAGGCTTCCTTCTGACAGGACAAACTTTCTACACCACTTTTTGCAAAACATGAAGAACGCTGTCAGTAATGGCTACACCACTGAAGGAGTTTTTGTGGTGAACTGTTCAGATAAGTAGCGCTGCCTCTTTCAAGAAAACTTTTATGTTATTTTGTCTTCCCCTTTTTGTATTTTGCTTTTGTAAAACTAATGTCTGTTGCCATGGGTAAGGCTAGGCTAAGGCACTGGCAAACTAGGAACATACCGTACCTACCTAGGTTAGAATTGACACCTGTCTGGCTTTTTTCAGGATTCTACTGATTTTTGCAACAATTTCTGTAAACAAGAAGGATGGCTAACATGAATAGAAATTTGTCTGAGTTTAAAACCTCTATCTGCAGTTCTCTGAGCATGCTTCCAATGTAAAGAGCAGCAGAGAGCTGGTAGGATGTAGCCAATGGGAAGGCTGTGGGAGCAGAGCACTGGAATGCTGCTCTGGTCATAGGGAAGGGAGGTGGTGAGCTGGGGAAAGTTCCTGTGCTGTGCAAGTTAAGTTTCTCCATGGACTAGCAGGATGTATCAGCCACAACTGGTGATGTCATCCGACAGCACCATAGACGGAGTGCTCTCCTATAGCTCAGAAAGCTAAACCTTTCTGAGCATGTGCCCTGTAGCCCCTACCCCTCGGCCCGCCTCTACCTGGCTGTGTTTCGTTTCTTCGGCCCAGTCAACAGGACGGAACACAACTCTCCATTTATACACACATTTACTAAAGATGGAAAAGACAAGAAGAAAATGGAGGAGGACAAAAAAAATCAAAATCCAACAAACCTGGTTTCAAAAAGTATCTAATATGCACCAGGAAGATTCCCAAGACCTCTGCATCCTCTGCCTTGGGGAAGCCCCCCCCCCCCCCCCCACATGGAGGACTGTCCCCACTGCGCTTGCATGTCTCCCAGGGCCCGGCGCTTTTGAGCCACATTCTTCAGGATTTCCTAAAAGAATCTGAGCGATCCAGGGTGGGCGCACCTTCTTCTAAACAGGCAGAAGAGAAAAAGAAGAAAACTCAGCACCTGGACAGCAAGGGTAAGGAAGCAAGAGACAGTGTGACTGCTGACAAATGGCTGCCCTCAGGTCACCATCTCCAGGCCCCTCTGCCACCATTGTATTGTCTTCCGAGGCCCCCTGGAATAGCGCAACGTCCTCAGTGCCCCGGCAGCGAGCACCGGCAGCCCCAACAACATCCAGCTCCTCTCGGCCTCCCTCTGCTGCAACGCCAGCATCCACTGACACAGCCAGAGCCATGCTGCAGGAAGCCCCGTCCCTTGTCAGTACGATTGGATGGCAGGATAATGAAGCAAGTCGTTGCTGCACTGACAGGGGAAGCCCCTACCACCACCGTGCTAAAGGGAAGAGCCTCTCTCCAACTGTGGATTCCCATGCCATAAGGACCTCCCACCACAGACCACACCAGCAGAGAGAGAGTGTCAACAGCAGCTACTGACATATGGGGAGAAACCGGAAATGCTGACACAGCCCTGCGAAGCACAGAATACTAAGGAGCTCTGACTCCTGCTTCCCAGAGCCTCCCCCGCACCAAAGATGCTACAGCACCTCTGAAAGGAGCAGAAGCATGCGGAGAAGAACACCCACACAGATGGCTCTGCTTCAACTTCTTGCCCGCCTACTGGCCCAGGAAAATAATAGAGGCAGCAAGCGACACAGCACTCACAGGATCAGCCCCTCCCCACAAAGGACCCCTGCACCGTGACTCAGGACACCTTCACCACCTAAGTCACCAATGCTCAAAGATTTCTCCCTGGAACCCTTCATGGGCAGTGAGGAGAAGAAAGCGGCCAGAGCAACACTTTCGAGCAGCTTCCCAGTAGCTCACATGAAAAGGAACCTCCCTCACACCCAGCTACCAAGCCACCACCTCTTCCACCTTCACCGTCAGAGGACCTTACCTACCCAAAGTTCCTCCGAAAACTCATGAATCACCTGTCACTGTCTTCCGTGGACACTCCCCAAGAATGAAGTGCTGGGCTTAGTTAAATATCTCAATACACTCAGATCCATTGTCTTTATCTGGAATACAACATGCTCCTGGATAGCCTTATTCAGATCTGGCAAACACCAGCCTCTGGCCCTGCCACGTCACATAGGCTTGAAGCTAAATACCAGATGCAACCTATCCCTGGCTTTGACAAACCTAATTGTCTCATCACTCTATTGTTGTAAAATCCGTGCTGAAGCAAACAAAGAATTCCCGTCTACACTCTATTACCCACTTGGGTAAGGAGCACAAGCTTCTGGATGACTCAGGAAAGAAGACCTACCAAGCAGCGATGCTGAGTGCCAAAATAGCATCCCACCAGTTTCAACAGGTGCTCTATCTGGACTCGATACTGGATGCTCTCAAGAATGCAACCAAAGCATTGGACGCCAACACCAAAACTGCCATACAGCTCCTCTTAGAGGACTTAGGGGAATGCGGGGAACACTTGATCTGCTCTGTCTTCGACTCCTTCGATTCAGCAGCCAGGACAGCTGCCACAGTCATCGCCTCCCAGTGCTGGGCCTGGCTCCACATGTCAGGGCTGCACGAGGACACCCATGAGCGGCTAGCAGATGCCTCCTGCATGGGCGACAACCTGTTTGGCGAAAAGGTTAAGGAGACAGTAAATGATATGAAGGACTGCTGCACCACTCTCCAAACCCTAACCTCTGATGGCCTGGACCGGAGCAGCTCCCGCAAGACTCAGGGGTCATACCACCAGAAGTCTTACTCCTCATCCTACTCTGCACCCAAGCTCCTCCACCCTTACCGCAAGTGGCAATTGCAAGGCCCCAAACATCAACCCTACCAGTCCTACCAGAAGCCGCGCCAGAGAGATTGCAGACAAGAGAAGCAAACCAACACACCATTGGGGAAGGGCACACCCTCCTTTTGACACTTCGATCAGCAAACATCTCCCAGTTGGTGACTGCCTCTCCTCCTTCAAGAAGGCCAGGCAGACATCACCAACAAATGGGTTCTGCAGATTATTGACTCCGGGTATAAGATGTGCTTCTCTTCCACCCCACACTAATGAACACACCCAACCTCCCACACCCCGGACCACCTCCTCCACATCATAGCAGAGGAGATCCAGGCTCTTCTAGTGGCACGGGCAATAGAACAAGTCCCCCCAACACAGAGGGGATGTGCATTGTACTCCAAATACTTTCTCATTCCCAAGAAATCTGCGGTACTTTGCCCCATCCTGGACCTCAGAGGCCTCAACAAATTCATCCATAAGGAGCACTTCAGAATGTACTCCCTGGGGTCCTACCTGCCAGGCAAAGACAACCACCTAGCGGACAAACTCAGCCACCAGCTACAGCCACACAAGTGGTCCCTCAACATGGAAGTGGTGGAATCTCTCTTCCAACGCTGAGGCTGGCCAGAAATGGACCTCTTCACCCATCCGTCCAATGCCAAGAGCCCATCCTTCAGCACCAGACATCCAACTGCCCCAGGCACAGCGATGGATTCATTCAACCTTCAATGGGGAGAGTATTGCCTCTTCTATGCATACCCCCCTACTCCACTCATCCCCAGGGTGATTGAGAAAATGATCAGCGACCAGGCAACCATCATTCTCATTGCCCCCCAATGCCTGAGGCAGTTGTGGTTCCCCTTCGTCTGCTGCCTGGCTATGGGACCCACAATCCACCTGCAACCACAGCCGGACCTTTTCACCCAAGACCAAGGGAGGATACTTCACCCCAACCTGACCACCCTCACTCTGACTGCCTGTTAATTGAAAGGTCTAGACTGACCGTCATGAGCCTGACAACAGAGGTGCAACACTTCATCCTCACAGCTCAGAGAGACTCCACATGACGCTCATACAGCCTGAAGTGGAAACATTTCAATGCCTGGTATGGAGAGGCAGGCATGGACCCCCTATCCTGCCCCCTCCCACATGTCCTCCACTATCTGTTGGAACTCGTCCAGGCAGGGCAAACAGACCCCCTCCTTCAGGGCGCACCTCTCGGCAATTGCAGCCTTCCATGACCACATCAAGAACCTCCCCCTTTCAGCACAACTTCTCATCGTGAGGTTCATGAAAGGCCTAGCCAACATCCGGCCAGCAGTACAGAAACCAGTACCCCATGGGACCTCTCAACCATCCTCCACCAACTCACGAAAGAACCGTTCAAACCGCTCATACCTCTCCTGGAAGGCCCTATTCCTCGTCGCCATCACATCAACCAGGAGGATCAGCAAACTCCAGGCCCTGGTGGTGCACCCACCTTACACAGTTCTCCACTCAGACTGTTCCGTGCTGTGCACGCATCCCAAGTTCCTGCCCAAGGTGGCATCGCCCTTCCTTATCAACCAGTCCATTGAGCTCCCCCCCTTCTACCCGGAACCACACTCCTCTGAGGAGGAATGCCGCCTGCACACCCTGGACTGTGTGCGGGTACTACGCACCTACCTGATGAGGACAGAAGGGACATGCAGTGGGTTGCAACTGCTTGTCTCCTTCGGCCCTACCAGGCTAGGGCACCCAGTTACGAAAAGGACATTCTCCCAATGGATCTCAGCATGCTTCATCTTCTGCTACTCCCAGGTGGGTGCTGACCCCCTGTCACCAGCCCACGCACACCAGTTACAAGCCATGACGGCCACACTGGCCAACCTCTGATCAGTACCTATTCAAAGCATCTGCCAGGTGGTGATGTGAGCATCTACACACACCTTCCACAAACACTAGTGCCTGGACCAGTTTGCCCAAACTCAGAGCTCCTTTGGCCATGCGGTCCTCAGCATGGGCACCGGTAGAGGGGAAGTGGGTGCCAGCAAAGAGGACACGACCCAGACTCTGACTGAGTCTGGCATGGCATAGGAGCTGCAGAAATTAGCATATGGCTATGCTTTTGGCACTGTGAAGCAGGCTAAGATTATTGTGACTGTGTGACACAGTGAAAATGACTTCTGATACCGTGAAATATACCCAGGTTGTTTAACTGTAAACATATTCCTTTTGTTCTGTTAACATGTTCTTGTTGTTCATAACATTGCTAGTGATACCCTGTGTTAAAGGACACGTTGCTGTTGAAGGATCCATGTTGTATTGCTGTTGAATGATATATGCTGTGGTGGTGTTAGAGGGCGCGCTGTTCCCGCTGTCCTGAAATAAAGCTTGCTGCGAACCACAACAATCACATCTCAGCCCCATCTGTCCACAGCACGATGGGCCTAGCGGCCGTGGCTAGGGAGTCACCAGGTGTGGCTGACGCATCCTGCTAGTCCATGGAGAAAATAAGGTTACTTACCTGTAATGGATGTTCTCCGTGGATAGCAGGATAAGTCAGCCACACAATCCTGCCCTCCTCCCCTATAGATGGAGCAGAGCCGCACGGCATTAGAGGCCAAGCAGGCCTGCACCACACCCTACTTGTCAAGAGAGGCATTGGCTTGTGACTAACTGAGTCAGGTAGGGGCAGGCCGGGGGGTAAAGGCTACAGGCACATGCTCAGAAAGGTTTACCTTTCTGAGCTATATGCGAGCACTCCGTCCATGGCGCCGTCTGATGTCATCACCAGGTATGGCTGACTTATCCTGCTATCTACGGAGAACCTCCGTTACAGGTAAGTAACATTACTTTCTATATGTGGTAGGAGATAAAAGAGAAATGAAGTCTCCCACCCCCAAAAATGTGTCAATACATTTTTATAGGAAAATCTGTTCTAACAGCTGCAGCATACATATGCTGATTCACCATAACACAGCAAAGAACTGCACCCATCAAACAACCTTCCTTCCTCATCTCCTCTCCCAATCAGACACACAGAGGCAACACAGATATAAATACAAACACATATGCACACACACTAAGATTTCCATAGAAGCACAGACATATACATGGAAGTATTCATGCACACACATACAAGTGCACGTGTGCGCACAGGCAATGCACATACAGAGAATGTGTGCATACACATAGAATGCTGGAAAGATTTCCATGGGCCATGTTCTGCATGCTTTCCCCATTTGATAAAATTAGCTGTATTAACTGTACTTGAATGTAACTCAGCTTGAACTGCTACTGGAAAGGTGTGAGCTAAATACAACTAAATAAATAAAAAATGAATAACTGCCATGACCACATCTGGCAGCTAATTCCACAGCCTGATTGTGCTTTGAGTGAAAAATATTTTCACCAATTTGTTTTAAACGTGCTGCCTATTAGTTTCATCTTTGTACTTTTTGAAAGGATAAAAGCTGTAATCACCATTACTTCTTTACCCATTCCAGCTCACTCATGATTTCATAGATCACTAGTTTATCTTTGAGTATGGATGTGCTTTTTCAGACAAAAGATAAATTGCAATGAATATGGTCATTGTCTGGTTTGTATACCTTTCAACTAATCAGTGAAGGCACAGAATGGACAGAATTCACATTCGTTGGATTCTTTTTCAGAGGCAAATCATGCCCATGAGGAGGGAGGGAGTCAAATTGGAACCACTTTGGGAGGGGGAAAAGGCACACGCACAAGACACTTCACCAATCGTATTGAAAGTTTTTTTACAAGCAGTCAAACGAGTCTCCCAGCTATCCTTTCCTCATATTCCATGAGTAATGTCATCACCTCCTAGCTTAGATGGTCAGTAGAGAAGGTAACTCAGAAAGGGTGGCAGATATGCCCTCGTTAGCTCCTAGAAGATGAGAAGCAGCTTAATTGGTAACAGCACAACAACAGAGAGTAGTGCCATTGCCTGGCAATAAAACAGATTCCTATGCAAACAAAACCGGGCAAAAAATCACCAGTGTAGAAGCACTAACTTTTTTTGTCGGGATAGCCAGCCCAGTAAAGAGGAAGGAAACCTCATACCGCCGTGGCAATTTCCCTTTTAATAAATTATTATGATTTAAAAATCAGTATGCACTTAACTGAATTTTTAGCAATCCATCTCGTCCAGTCAGCAATGTAATAGGCACGACGTGGCACGTTTCGGGGCCGTAGTAGTCTTTTGTGGTTTATCTTATTATATGTCCTTGCACCTTATATTACATAGGACGCACCTCTCGGCCATTTAAAATCCGTCTGGGAGAGCACGCTTCCAGAATACGTACAGGGACACTTTCAGCACCTCTGGTTGAACATTGCATTCAGAACTCTCATTCTTTTGACAAACTTACCTGGAGAATCTTGGATCATATCCCTCAAAATCCACGTGGGGGGAATAGGCTACAAGCTTTACAATATCGCGAACAGAGATGGATTTACCGTCTGAACTCGGTTTCGCCACATGGTCTCAATCAACAACAAGACTGGTATACGATCATATAGTTTTTGACATTTGGCCATCTTGAGCACTAGGGGTTTGGTCTGAGTATAGTGACCTCTTCCCTGTTCAGCTCTGATTGGCTTCCTCCGTGATTACTACTACCAGCTGACAGTAAACAGCTGGGTTCACGTTGTTAACGTCATGACATAAAACCGGCTTCTGAAGCAGAATTACACAGCATTTCAGCTACCGAGCAATGTCTTGAACCTGAAGCAGGGGCTTGACTACTACGGCCCCGAAACGTGCCACGTCGTGCCTATTACATTGCTGACTGGACGAGATGGATTGCTAAAAATTCAGTTAAGTGCATACTGATTTTTAAATCATAATAATTTATTAAAAGGGAAATTGCCACGGCGGTATGAGGTTTCCTTCCTCTTTACTGGGCTGGCTATCCCGACAAAAAAAGTTAGTGCTTCTACACTGGTGATTTTTTGCCTGGTTTTGTTTGCATAGTATTCTATTTTTCCCGGGTTAGGGTATTGTATATTTTGATTGAATAAAACAGATTCAGCATTTGTTTAAGGACCTCATAATGAGTTATAGAATGGCATCAAGAAAGATGTGCTTGAAGAAAGTGGCAAGTCTCTATAAAAGATGAAAAAGTAAAAATGATCAAAATGGATGACTAAAGAAACTATGAAAATTGCCCAACTGCAGAGAAGCTAAAGCTGTAGCAGAAAGAGGTACTCATGGAATATAACAGATTTCCAACATACAGTAGAATGAGATAAAATAGTACTACAATGGTGCGTGCAAGGCAATAGAATTAGAAATTATCAGAGGAAGAACAATATTGGCTAAAAGATGCTCAAGGATCCATGTTGAATGATGCTGAGAAGATCAAGAAAAGGTGGAACAAATATAGAGCCAGTAGACCATAAAGATTAAGTAAATCAACAACTGTTTCAACCTGTACCTAATGACTAGGAACAATTGGTAATGAAAGAAGTCAAAGCAGCATTAAAAGCATTATCAAAGAGCAAAGCACCAGGTATTGATGGCTTTTCCACTGAAGTATTTCAGCAAGGCTCTGCCAGGAAATTTGGAAGACAACATCATGGCCAACTGACTAGAAATGATTTGTGGGCCTGATATTCAAAGGCATTAACACGGTTAGCAGACTGCTGAATATCCGCAGGTGCTGCCTCTGAATCCCCCGATAATAACCAGTTAGCATCAGAGCATTCTGGAGGCATTCCGGGGTGGCACCGGACAATAACCGGGCAGTGGTGATATGGAGCCACTGTCCTGTTATCACTAAGTGGCAAAAGTCAGGCGCAGTAAAGGTTGGCTTAACTTTCACCACTGAAGCTAACCGGGCAGTGGCTGAATATTCAAATATTCAGTGCCTTGCTATGGCCCCAGCACTGAATATCTGGGTTAAAAGTTCAGTGGCAGCAGTGCTATTGGGCCCTGTATTCATACCAAACAAAGAAAGGCAATCCAATTGATCCAATCATTCCAATCCCACACTCCAGCAAGATTCTACTCAAAATCAGTGGAGACTATAACCATACCTGGAATGAGAACAGCCAAAAGTGCAAGCAGGATTCAGAAATGGGCGAGGAAAAAGGGACATTGTGGATGTGAGATGGATCCTTGAAAAGACGAAGAATACCAATACATGTGTTTTATTGACTGCAGCAAGGCCTTCGATTACATAAATCATGAAAACATCTGGGCTGCATTAAGAAGCAGATGTATACCAGAACATGTGAGTTCTCAAGTGCAACCTTTACATTAATCAAGAATCAACATTTCAAATGAACAAGAAAAAACAGAATAGCTTTAAAACTGGCAAAGGTGTACAACGTTTATTTTTATTTATTAATGGTTTTCTATACCGCTTTATCCATGCGTTTTACAAAGAACTCAAGGAACTATTACAGTAAACATCTTCAAATTCAATAGTTCAGACATTTCATTCAAGTCTTTTTGAATACAGAAAAGTTAGGCCAAACTTATTTACAGTCAACTATGTTCATTATACAGGTCTGTGTTAAGAGTTATTGCACTGGATGGAGGTACATCAAAGAAATCAGGGAAGCTAACGAAAGTTACAACACAGTAGTAAAAACAATGGGTGATTTCAATTACTCTGGTATTGACTGGGTCAGTATCACAGCAGGACATGCTAGGGAGACAAAGTTTCTAGATGAAATAAATGACTGCTTCTTGGAGCAGCTGGTTCATGAACTGGAAAGAGGGGAAGTCATTTTGGACCTGGTCCTTAGTGGAACACAAGATCTGGTGCAAAAGATAAGGGTGTTGGGACCACTTGGCAATAGTGATCATAGCATGAACACATTTGATTTAATAAATAGAGGAAGGACAGCAAAGAAATGCACAGCACTACCTAACTTTCAAAAGGAGTAGCTGCAAAATTTAAAGATTTACCTCAAACATGGGTGTTCTTTAAAAATACTGTCGTGGAAGCCCAGACTAGTTGTATTCCATGCTTTAAAAAAAGTGGAAGAAAGTCCAAAAAACTGCCAGCATGGTTTAAAAGTGAGGTCAAAGAGACTTTTGTAGACAAAAACGCATCTTTCAGAAAATGGAAAAAGGAGCCAAATGACGAAAATGGGAAACAACTTAAGCACTGGCAAATTAGAATCAAGGCAGTGATAAGGCAGGCAAAGAGAGAATTCAAAAAAGGTTTGCTGTGGAAGCAAAAAAACATAATAAAACCTTTTTCAAGTAGATTCATGGCAAAAAACCTATGAGAGGGTCAGTTGGACCATTAGATGATTGATGGGTAATAGGGACACTAAGGGGGGGACAAGGCTATAGTAGAGAGACTGAAGGAATTATTTCCTTTGGTCTTTATTGAAGATGATGTAGGGAAACTACCTATGGCTGAAATGGAATTTAATTGAAAAACATAGATAAACCAGGAAGATGTATTACAACTATTTCATAAACTAAAGAGTAGGAAATCACCTGGTCTGGATTGTATACATCCAAAGGTGTTGAAAGAACTGAAATATGAGATTGCAGACCTACTATTAACAATCTATGTACTATCATTAAAATCAGCTGTAATACCTGAAGATTGGCAAATGGCCAATGTAATGCCAATTTTTAAGAAGAGTTCTAGGCGTGATCTGGGAAACTACAGACCTGTGAGCCTGACATCAGTACTAGGCAAAATGGTAGAAACCATTATAAAGAACAAAATTATTGAACATATAGATAATGCAATGCAATGTGTGCTTTTTGAGTCAGTCCTAGTCATGGTTTAATAGGAGAAAGCCAATATAGCTTTAGCCAAGGAAGATCTCGTCTTACTAATCTGTTATATTTTTTGAAGGTGTGAATAAACAGTTATACTCTTATCGACTGGCTCATCTTTGTCTATCTGGATTTTCAGAAAGCCTTTAAAATTAAAATGTCATGGGGGGGGGGGGAAATCACATGTGGCAATGAGCCAGTGAAGACGTATCT
The DNA here is from genome assembly GCA_033557465.1 of Ichthyophis bannanicus. NCBI lineage: Eukaryota > Metazoa > Chordata > Amphibia > Gymnophiona > Ichthyophiidae > Ichthyophis > Ichthyophis bannanicus. Next base: position 1,092,709,408 of record CM066032.1, on the reverse strand, counting down.
TGATTGGCCCCGGGGAACCCAGCCTCAAATTAACAAAAATGTCTTGGAAAATATCCCCAAAAGACTGGTAAAGCGCCTGGGTGATAGGCGAATGAAATCCCCACACTGTACGCCTTCTGAGACAAAATCCACAGTGTCCCCAGCATGAATGACATCTAAGGCTGTGAGGAAGGAGAAGGGTCATGGGCCAGAGGGGAGCACGCCGACCAGCCCGCAGGTCGAAACCACACAGTCAATGGTCCTGGAAGTCTCTGCAGCAGTGGTGAAGGCATTGGAGGAGCACTTCTGCAGCTAACTCAGGTGGGGCAAGTAGTCTCAGATTTTACAAGCCGCATGGACCGGATGGAGCAAAGAGTGTCAGATCTCAAGGACACCCAGCAATCCCAAGCCTCTAAGAGCAAATCCTTGGAAGCTTTGGTAAGGCAACAAACTTGATGATATAGAGAACCGTGGGAGACAGAAAAACCTGCATTTCGTGGGTATTGAGGAGTCGGTGGCAGACAATGAACTGTGGGTTTTTTGGAGGCCTGGATCCCACTGCACCTATCCAAAGATAGTTAACGCGGCTCAATCAAACTGGAGAGGGTGCACTGCCTAGGCACTCAACATGAGGCTAACCAGTGACCTAGAGTGGTGATCGCGGGGTTCCACGAAGTTCAGCAGAAGGAGGCCGTGCTTAGAGCCGCTCGGATCCAAAACACTACAGAGGAGAGGCCACGGAAACTTTTAATTTTCCAGGACTACTCCACCCTGGTGAGTCAGAAAAGGCAGGCCTTCTCGATTGTATGTGGACAACATGTGCAGCGGTGTATGAGATTCTCATTATACCCAACTCGATTGCGAGTAGACCAATAAGGACAAACCAAGTACTTTGCGACGCCAGGAGAGGCTGCGGCTTTCTTGGGGACCCCAATGCCCTGAGATGAAGGGGCTGTTGGGGATCTGACTGAGAAAAGAACAACTTGAAGTCCTTCTACACCAATGGATCCATGCTAGTCAGGTAGTTTATCACCGGATAGATTGAGGCAGCATCAACAGGCTGCGGAACTGGGACATGCTTTTACTGCGTGGTAAGGTTGCTGGCTCACTTATACCTAGCAGCTTTAAAGTTTTTGTCTCCACACCTGGGACTATTAGTTACTACTTGCTAGTGCCAACTGTTGATACAGATCTGTTGACTGACTTTGCCTTGTCAATGCTCTTATTGAGAAAACAAATATGTTGGATATGGACTGTATCCTATATTTACAGCCTAGGGCTATATGACATAATGTTCTATATTCTGTTATGCGGTTCTGGGGGATCTACATAAGGGGATGGTTGGAATGAGGGGGCAAGACCAGGCTAGGAATGTGAGTGTGGGAGTGGGGTCATACCCCTTTCCGCCTCTCTGTCCTTTCCCCCCCCCCCCCTTTTTGGCCTCTTTCCTTCTCATCTCCCCATCTTTGTTCTTCTCTTTTTTAACTCTCTCTGTTCATCGCTGTGTATGGATAAATTTGAGATAGAGAAACCCAAACTCCAACAATAGCCACAAGAAATAAGGAACTTGATACCATAGGTGACGGGTTGAGAGGATGGGGGGCCTAGATAATAAGGGGAAGGGGGTCTAAGGAATGGATGGCATGGGGGGATGGGAAGCAAAGGAATGGGAGGGATGATGAGCTGGGTGGGATGTGGAAGGCAGGAGGGGGACCTGGATGTTGCTGTGACCCTAAGGAGGATACCAGGTGGGAGGTGGGAAGGGGGTGATGATAAGAGGAGGGGGGAGAGGGATGGGGGATAGAGAGAGGGATGGTAATAGCAGTATAGGATGGCTAGAGGAGAGGAGTGGAGTCCAGAAAGGAGTTGTGTGGAAAGAGCTCAACAATGTAGTACACATATTATAGGTCCAGAGGGGTGGTGAGAACCTAGGCTGGGGGGGCTGGCACTGCCTTAAGGAGAATACTGTAATAAGATGCACTAGGATGCTACTGAATGCAGGATAAAGGCATAAAGACTGTGATGTAGAACGTTTGCGATATAGGGTCCTCCATTAAATGCCATAAGCTCTTGAGGCGGTTGAGGAATTGCCATGCAGACATTGTGCTACTACAGCAGACTCATCAATCGGCCGAGGAACATGCCAAACTATGTTTATTGTGGGTTAGAAACATAGAAATATGATGACAGAAAAAGACCACATGGCCTATCTAGTCTGTACTTCCATATCAACAACTACAACTTATTACCTTTAGAGATCCTCTGTAGTTCTCCCATGCATTTTTTAATTCAGTTACTGTCCTCATCTCTACCACCTCCACTGGGAGACTATTCCATGGATCCACTACTCTTTCCATAAAGAAATATTTCCGCATATCACTCCTGAATCTATCTCCCTTCACCCTCATCCCATGTCCCCTCGTAGCAGAACTTGCTTTCAATTGAAAGAGGCTCTCTCCCTGAACATTTATGCCATGGAGGGATTTAAACATCTCAATCATATCACCTCTATCCCGCCTTTCCTCTAAGGTGTACATATTAAGATCCTTCAGTCTGTCCTCATATGCTTTATAATGAAGACCAGTAATCATTTTAGTAGCCACCCTCTGCACCGACTCCATCCTGTTCACATGCTTTTGAAGGTGTGATCTCCAGAATTGCACACTATACTCCAAATGAGGTCGCACCAAAGACTTATAGAGAGGCATTATCACCTCCTTTTTTCTGCTAGCCATTCCTCTCCATATGCACCCAAGCATCCTTCTAGCTTTTGCCGTCGCCTTTTCTACCTGTTTAGCTACTTTAAGATCATCAGACACAACCACGCCTAGGTCCCACTCTTCTTTAGTGGACAAAAGTACTTCACCCCCTATACTATATTGCTCCCTTGAATTGCTGCAGCCCAAATGCATGACCTTACATTTTTTAACATTAAATCCCAGCTGCCAAATTCTAGACCATTCTTCAAGCTTAGCTAGATCCCTCCTCATGTTATCTACACCTTCCTGGGTGTCTATTGCAGATTTTGGTATCATCCGCAAAGATGCAAACCTTACCCGGCAGCCCTTCCGCTATATCACTAACAAAGATGTTAAAAAGAATCGGACCAAGGACAGATCCCTGGGGCACACCACTGGTAACATCCTTCTCCTCAGAGTGAGCTCCATTTACTTGTACTCTTTGTCGCCTCTCACCCAACCAATTTCTAACCCAAGCAGTAACTTTAGGGTGCATCCCTAGGGTGCTCAGTTTGTTTATAAGTCGCCTGTGAGGAACAGTGTCAAAGGCTTTCCTGAAATCTAAATACACCACATCTAGAGCTCTCCCTCGGTCCAACTCCCTGGTCACCCAGTCAAAGAAATCAATCAGATTTGTCTGACAAGACCTGCCTCTGGTGAATCCATGCTGCCTCGGATCCTGTAATCTGCTGGACTCCAGAAACCTCACTATTTTCTCTTTCAGCAGCGTTTCCAATAATTTACTCACCACCGAAGTTAAACTAACCGGCCTGTAGTTTTCAACCACATCCTTACTTCCGCTTTTGTGTAAAGGCACCACATGAGCCTCTCTCCAGTCCTTTGGCACCACTCCCGACTCCAACGAGGCATTGAAAAGGTTAGTCAGTGGAGTTGCTAGAACATCCCCAAGTTCCCTCAGTGCTCTAGGGTGTATCCCATCTGGTCCCATCGCTTTGTCTACTTTAAGTTGAGCTAGTTTCTCATGAACACAGTCTTCTGAAAATTGTTCAAGATGTCCCTCGCTTCTGTTCCTATTTGTGGGTGTTTTCTGAGGTCCTGCTCCTGGTTCTTCATCTGTGAACACAGAATAAAAATATTTGTTAAGCAATTCTGCTTTATCCTTATCAGCTTCTACATATTCTTCCCCTGCACCCTTGAGTCTGACAATACCACTTTTGCCCTTTCTCTTCTCACTAATATATCTGAAAAATGTCTTATCCCCCCATTTTATTGCATTGGCTATTTCCTCCTCCTTTTGATTCTTTGCTTTTTTGACTACTTTGCTAGCTTCTCTAAGTTTTTCCAAATACAGATGCCTGTCTTCCTCTCTCTGTGATCTCTTGTATCTCATGATAGAAACATGGTGTTGGTGAGGTATATGGAGCTCCCGCAAAGGGAAGGAAAGGAGGATTTGCTATTCTAATTAGGAAAGGATTTGACTTTGAAGTCAGCACCACAACAGTGGACTCTGATGATAGATATGTATTTGTCAATGGTAAACTTTCAGGACAGCCGGTAGTATTTGGCTCTTTTTATGCCCCCCATTCATATAATGCCTCTTTTTACCAGTATGTGACTTACTATGTTGCTAATTTGGTAACAGTCAGTTGATAATAGAAGGAGACTTTAATTGTGCTCTCAACGCCAATATGGATCGATCTTCGGGGGGCATGGAGCGAGATCAGTGATCAAGCAAATGCCTCCATGGTCTTTGTGACGGATATGACTTACTTGATATCTGGCGGCTTCTGCACCCGTGCGAGTGGGATAAGAACAAAAGATATGCCATACTGGGTCAGACCAAGGTCCATCAAGCCCAGTATCCTGTTTCCAACAATGGCCAATGTAGGTCACAAGTACCTAGCAGTTTCCTCAAAAGGCATAGGTTCCACAGTGCTTGTACTGGGGCAAGCAGTGGATATCGCGGGTCCCCTTTAATAATGGTTTATGGACCTTTCCTCCAGGAACTTGTCCAAACCTTTTTTAAACCTAGCTACACTAACAGATTTTACTACATCCTCTGGTAACGATTATACATTGAGTGAAAAAATATATTTTTTTATTAGTCTTAAATAGGTCACCCTGTAGCTTCATTGCATGTCCCCTAGTCGTTCTATATTCTAATGGTGTAAACAATCAATCTATGTTTACCTGTTCCACTCCATTCATTAATTTATAGACCTCTATCATATCTCCTCTCAGCCATCTCTTTTCCAGGTTGAAGAGCCCTAACCTTTTTAGCCTCTCTTCATAGGAGTATCCTTCCATCCCCTTTTCCATATTGGTGGCTCTTCTCTGTACCTTTTCTAATAACGCTTTATCCCTTTTAATATATGGTGACCAGAATTGCACACAATATTCAAGGGACCCTGGCGTGGTTTAGCTATAATTGTTATGATTGCCTTATTAGGCTTATATGGGAAGCACCCTATCCCCACCCCCTTGGCAGGGTCATACTGCCCCATATCCTTACTAAATATTGTTATTAAAATCTTGGCTAAGATCATGGCGGATCGATTGACCAACTTTCTCCCGACCCTTATTCAAGGCAATCAGGTTGGATTTGTGAAGGGACGAAGCGTGATGGTGAGTCTAAGATGCATACTTTCATCTATGCACGCGAGTATGCGGGAGGCATGCTCATCTCTCCTGATTAGCTTTGATGCTTAAAAAGCATTTGATAGGGTTAGCTGGGCCTTCATGTACCAAGTGTTAGAAGCGGTGGGGATCCATGGATTTCCCTTGGAGGCGGTTCACTTGTTATATTATAACCCTTGTGGAGCAATATTGGTCAATGGTAAGACCATCAGTGAATTCCCGTTGTGACATGGTACTCAACAGTGCTGCTCACTCTCACCCCTTCTCTTTGTGCTCACCTTGGAACCCTTGTTAAGTAGGATTCGCATGGATCCTGGGCTAAAAGGGGTTGGAATGAATCAGGAAGATGAATTTCGGGTTGCTGGGTTTGCAGACAACATACTGATTCACCTGCAGACTCCACGAGTGGGCTTCCAGTTCTCTTGCATCTATTTGATGAGTATGGCTGATTTTTTTGGGTTAAAACTCAATCTAGACAAGTCAGAGGCCCTTCCACTTGATCAGGCCATCCGATGGAACTGGCCTTGTGCCTTCCCGCTAAAATGGGCAGACGGATGCTTTAAATACTTGGGCATTCAATTGACAGCTAATCTATCAGAGCTCTACACAGCCAACATTTCGGTTTTATTAGAAGATGTCAAGAAGAGTTCAATGCTGGCGTGACCTACCTTTATCACCTGGAAGGCCAAATAGCGCTATTTAAAATGGTGCTATTCCCCAAATGACTGTATTCTTTGCAAACATTACTGATATTAATCAAAGGCCGAGACCTTCATTTATTAGAACAACAACTTAATAACTTGCTGTGGTAGGGATGGTGTCCTAGAGTTAAGCTGATGGTGCTGCAGTGCTCTTGGGAGCAGGGAGGGATGGAGGTCCCAGACCTGACCCAATATAACATGGCCTGTTTGTTACGACATGTCTGAGATTGGCTGTGGGACAGAGCAGACCACACCCCCTTGACTTTAGAACAGAGCCTGGATGTCCTGTTCCATCTATGCTATATTTTTACATGCAGGATCAAACCACTGTCCACCAGAGACACACTGAAATATTCTCTTTCACCCAGTATGACAAGCTTGGCGATACATCACAAAATTGTTAGCGTGGCCAGCCTCTTATTTACCTTACCAATTTGAGGCAATGGAGATTTTCGACTCGGAATAGAAGCAATTAGATACATGAAATGGGTTGAGATGGGCATTGTCAATATAGAACAACTTCTCTCAGATGCAGGGATGATGCTTACATTTGCGGAGATGCAGAGTCAATACAGACTGCGGGGGATTGACATATTCTCATATCTACAAGTGCGAAGCTATCTTTGCATATTGCCAGCTACAGCTTTAGAGAGTAACTTCTGCTCTAGGATTGAAGAGCTGCTTTTGGGAGGAGACCAAAGAATAAAAGGTTTCGTATCTTCATAGAACTATTATGGAAATTCTTCCAGAAGTGCTGGAAACAAGTTGGTGGTGCAGTGGAATCAGAACCTACATGTAACGATCGAGGAACCAGTACTGAGGGCAGCCATGGGGGAGTGTTGGCCCTCACTACCCAGGTGGAACTGAGAGATATGCAGTATAAATTGACGCGCTGCTTATATTTCGCTCCCCAGACAGCATGGCAGACTGGAGTGGCAGGTTCTGATGCCTGTCCTTGATGTGCAGCAGCAGCTGTGACCCTCAGTCATATGTTTTGGCACTGTCCAGTGGTGCAAACTTTTCAACCTGGGTGGTATGAGACTTGTTCACTGCAGTGACACAACTGCAGACTGTGGTAATTTGTCCTAGATATTTGATCTGGGCCGCATCTTCCTGATGATAAAGACTACACCTAGACAAGACTGGCCTTACCACTTGCCCAGAACGCCATACTGCAAACCTGGCTGGCCCCTGGAGACCCAGTCTACTAGAAATGGCATGATGGTCTGCATGGCATTCTCCTAATGGAACGTGAAAGAGCACAGGGTAGTGCTCCACAATGGAACTTCTTCTTAGAGCTCTGGGGCCCATACCTAGAGTCCCTAACTCCTGAGGCCCGAAGCAGAGTGATTAATCATTGTAGATGATAGAAGATGAGCTACGCTGATTCTTGGTACTGGGAATCCACATGACACTGTGAGGGAAGGAGGGGAGAGGGAATGACTGGTTGTTTCAGCAGTGCAAAGATACGAAGCATGCTGGAACAACTGGACTATAAACAAGAATTATGAATTGGTAGATGGGGATGGGAGTTGGGAGGATGGGGTAAGAAATGTGAAGAGTCTTTATTGTGGGATGAACTCTTCTTATACAAGACTAGGGGCAAAGGATGGTGACAATTGATGCTTCGCCCCCAGTCTAACTTCTTTAATGTGGTCATTTACGCTAGACTCCTACTTTTAGGTTTCTGGTTTCTTTTTCTTATCTCTTGCTTTCCTTTTCACTAGAGATACACCTAAGAAGTCATGGGATAGGAGGCAGTATACTATTGTGGATCAGGAACTGGTTAAAAGATAGAAAACAGAGGGTAGAGATAAATGGACAATGTTCCTAATGGAGAAAGGTGAATAGTGGAGTACCCCAGGGATCTGTGCTGGGTCCACTGCTTTTTAACATATTTGTAAATGAACTGGAAATGGGAATAACGAGTGCGGTAATCAAATTTACAAATGACACAAAATTATTCAAAGTTGTTAAAACCCAAAAGGATTGTGAAAAATTGGAAGAGGATCTTGATAAATTGGACGACTGGACGTTCAAATGGCAGATGAAATTTAGTGTGGAGAAGTGCAAAGTTATGCATCTAGAAAAGAACAACCCAAACTTTGCTTACACGATGCAAGGTTCCACATTAGGAAAAAGATTTAGGCATCTTCATGGATAACACATTGAAACCCTCCGCCCAGTGTGCAGTGGCAGCCAAGAAAGCAAATAGAATGCTAGGAATCATAAGGAAAGGAATGGAGAATAAAACAAAGGATATTATAATGCCTCTGTATCATTCCATGGTGCAACCATACCTTGAATATTGTGTGCAATTCTGGTCACCGTATCTTAAAAAGGATATAGCAGAATTATAAAAGGTACAGAGAACCACCAACAAAATGGTAAAGGGGATGGAGGGATACCTCTACCAGGAGAGGCTTAAAAGGTTAAGATTCTTCAACCTGGAAAAGAGACGGCTGAGGGGAGATATGATAGAAGGTCTATAAATAAATAAATGGAGTGGAACAGGTAAACATAGATCGAATGTTTATGCCTTCAAAAAGTAGAAAGACTAGGGGGACATGCAATGAAGCTGCAGTATAACCCATTTAAGACTAATAAGAGAAAATATTTTTTCACTCAACTGTGTGGCTTGAGATAAAATTCAAGGTGGAGTCCAATCACAGCAAGCTCATAGTCCTAAGCTTCAAAAACACTGACTTCAGTAAAATGGCAGGATGGGAGGGGATAAGGGAAGTGGAATTGCAGTGGACCAAACTAAAGGAGGCAATAAAAAGGGCACAGATACATATGTAAGGAAAGTAAATAAAAACAAGAGGAAAAGGAAATCTATTTGGTTCTCCAAAGAAGTGGCTGCACAAATGGCAAAAAGCACAGCTTTCACAAAATTCAGAAGTCCGCAAACAGACGAACTCAGAAAAGAATACATGATCAAACTAAAAGAGACAAAAAGAGAAATAAGGATAGCAAAATCAAAGGCAGAAGAAAAGATGGCTAAAGATGTGAAGTGTGGCGACAAAACATTTTTCAGGTATATTTGGGAGAGGAGAAAAATCAGAAGTGCACTTGCAGGACTCAAAAGTGCTGGGAACGGATTTGTGGAAAGTGACATTGAAAAAGAGAAAATGCTAAACAAATACTTCTGCTCTGTTTTTACTAAAGAAAATCCTGGAGAAGGACCACCTGTGATTGATAAATATACAAATGGGAATGGAGTAGATACCACACCATTTCGAACAGCTTGAAAAACTGAAAGTGGACAAGGCTATAGGACCAGATGGGATACATCCCAGGATACTGAAAGAGCTCAGAGAGGTTCTTGCAGAGCTGTTAAAAGATGTTTTTAATAGATCCTTGGAGACAGGAGAAGTTCCACAGGACTGGAGAAGGGCTGATGTGTTACCTCTTCACAAAAGTGGTAATAGGGAAGAAGTGACAAACTACAGGCCAGTAAGCCTTACCTCAGTGGCGGGAAAAATAATGGAGGCACTCCTGAAAGAGTGAATAGTGGACTTTCTCAAAACCAACAGGCTGCATGATCCGAGGCAACATGGTTTTACCAAAAGACAATCTTGCCAAACAAATCTGATTGAGTTCTTTGACTGGGTGACCAGAGAACTAGATCATGGGTATGTGATGGATGTGATCTACCTAGATTTCAGCAAAGCCTTGATACTGTTCCTCATAGGAGGCTTATCAATAAACTCAAAAGCTTGGGGATGGATCCCAAGGTGGTGAACTGGATCACAAATTGGTTATTTGACTGACAGACGACAGAAGGTGATGGTAAACAGAACCTACTCGGATAAAAGGAAGGTGATTAGCGGCATGCCCCAGGGTTCAGTCCTGGGACCGGTACTGTTCAATGTATGTGTGAGTGATATTGCTAAAGGACTGAATGGAAAAGTCTTTCTGTTTGCAGATGACACGAAAATTTGCAAGAGTGGACTTCCCTGAGTGACTGGATAACATGAGAAAAGATCTAGAAAAGCTGGAAGAATGGTCTAATGCTTGGCAGTTAAGATTTAATGTGAAGTGCAGTGTCATGCACCTGGGAAGCAAAAATCCAAGGGAATTGTATGCAATAGTGAGCGAGAGGTTGGTGTGCTCGGACCAGGAGAAGGACCTCAGAGTGATTGTTTCTGAAGATCTCAAGGTGGAGAAATAGTGTGACAAGGCGGTGGCAAAAGTCAGAAGGATGCTGGCTTACACAGAAGAATTACCAGCAGAAAGGAAGAAGTACTAATGCCACTGTACAAGTCACTGGTGAGGCCTCACTTGGAATACTGTGTTCAGTTTTGGAAACCATATCTCGCAAAGGATATAAAAAGACTGGAAACAGTTCAGAGGAAGGTGACCAAAATGATTTGGAGCCTGTGTCAGAAGACTTATAAGAAGAGACTTGAAGACATAAATATGTACACTCTGGAGGAGAAGAGGGACAGGGGATATATGATTGTGACCTTTAAATACTTAAAGAGTATTAATGAACAAACAAACCTCTTCCAAAGATGGGGAAGCTGTAAAACTAGAGGGCATAACATGAAGCTGCAAGGGGGTAAACTGTCAGGAAAGCGTAGTTACTCACCTGTAACAGGTGATCTCCAGGAACAGCAGGAATTTAGTCTTCACATATGGGTATCGTCGGTATCGACGGAGCCTGTGTGGGAACGCTCCCCAGCGTCCAATAGGAACGCTTTTGGGAGCATCCCACAGCGCATGCATGCTACCTTCCTGCCTCTGTACCTCTCTAACTTCAGTTGAGTTTATAGCTGAGACCAAAGGAGAGAAGTAGAGAAAGAGAGAGATAGAGACAACTCCTAGGGCAGGTGGGTGGGTTATGAAGACTAAATGCCTGCTGTTTCCAGAGATCACCTGTTACAGGTGAGTAACTACGCTATCTCCAGGAACAAGCAGGAATGTAGTCTTCACCTATGTGGACTCCCCAGCAAGCTGCAAACCCAGGTGAGATGGGTCATGCTTCCTCCCATGGACCTCTGGTATCCAAACCATGGACGATGGGTAGGAGTTGTATTAAGTATGGAAGAGATGCTGAAGAACAGCCTGGCCCAATGAGGCCTCCCGACGGGAGTCCTTGTCTAAGCAGTAGTGGGCTGTGAAGGTGTGTACCAAAGCCCAAGTGGCTGCTCTACAGATGACATCAATGGACACAGAATGAAGGTTAGCTGTTGAGGCTGCCATTGCTCTTACATTGTGAGCTGTGACATGGCCCTCGAGAGAAAGTCCTTTACTCTGATAAGTATAAGATATGCAGTCTGCAATCCAATTTGATAGAGTTCTTTTGGAAACCGGAAGTCCCAAATGACTAGAGTCAAAAGCCACAAAAAGCTGAGAAGATTTTCTATGTGGCTTAGTTCTTTGGAGATAAAAGGCTAAGGCTCTTTTACAATCCAATGTGTGAAGATTCCTTTCCGCACTAGAGGCATGAGGCCTAGGGAAGAATATAGGAAGATAAATCGACTGGTTTAAATGGAAAAGCGAAATCACCTTTGGCATAAAGTGAGGATGAGTCGTGAGGACTACTTTATCATGGTGGAACCTTGTATAAGGAGGGTCAGCTACTAACTCCTGTAGTTCACTAATGCACCTTGCAGAAGTGATGGCAATTAGGAAAATAACTTTCCATGAAAGAAACTTTAGGTCTGAGGTTGCTAAAGGTTCAAAGGGCGGTTTCATAAGCTGACCAAGAACAAGATTCAGATCCCATGCCACCGATGGTGGTTTAATGGGAGGTTTTCTTAAGAGTAGGCCTTTCATAAATCTTGATACAAGTGGATGAGAGGAACTAGGTTGTTCATCGAAAGGTTTATGAAAAGCAGCAATAGCACTAAGATGGACTCTCACTGAATTGGTCTTTAGACCAGAAGTTGATAATTGGAGGACATACTCTAGTAGCGACTCTACAGGTACCAAAAGGGGGTTAAGTCCCTTTTGTGAACACCAGACAGAGAACCTTTTCCACTTAAAAGTGTAGGAATATCTTATGGAAGGTTTTCTGGAAGCCAGAAGGATATCCTTTACTTGTTGAGAAAGGTTAATATCCTGGAATTCTAGGCTTTCAGTAACCAGGCCCTGAGATGTAGGGACTGGGGATTGGGATGCAGTAAACATCTATCCTCCTGAGACAAAAGATCTGGAGCATTCCCCAACTCCAGAGGAGTGGTTTGAGAGAGACGCAGAAGAAGAGAATACCACGTTTGTCGTGGCCATCGTGGAGCTATGAGTATCATACGACCTCTGTCTCTCTGAAGTTTGAATAAAGTTTTGGGAATGAGGGGAATGGGTGGGAAGGCATAGAGGAAGTCCTGACCCCAGTGGAGTAGGAAAGCATCTCTTGCCTGACAGTTGTGAGCCGGGATTCTGGAACAGAATCGGGGAAGTTTGGCATTCTGTGGACTTGCAAAGAGGTCTATATCTGGTGTTCCCCAGATTTGAAATACTCGAGCAAGCTGGTATGAATGGAGGGACCACTCGTGTGGCAGCAGTATTCGACTGAGTCTGTCTGCCCATAAGTTTTGAATGCCTGGAAGGTATACCGCAAACAGGTGAATTTGCAACTCTCTGGCGAGGGCCCATAGTCGCAAAGCTTCATTGCATAGCGACAGAGAGCCTGTTCTGCCTTGCTTGTTCACATAGAACATAGCTACCTGATTGTTAGTTTGGACCAGAACTGTTTTGTTGCTAAGATGGGTCTGAAAGACTTGAATAGCATTGAAAATGGCTCTCAGCTCTAGGAGGTTTATGTGAAGGGAAGCCTCCTTTGAGGTCCAAAAACCCTGAGTGGAGAGATTGTGCAAGTGGGCTCCCCAACCCATCTTGGACGCATCTGTTGTTAGGGTGGCCTGATATAGAGGCTGCTGGAAAGGAGAGCCTACGAGGAGGTTTTCTAGAGATTGCCACCATTGTAGGGACAAAATCAGACGTGTGGTGCTTCTTATCTTGTCCATTAACTGACCCGAGGCCTGTGACCATTGAGAGGATAGGGTCCACTGGGCTGCTCGCATGTGGAGGCGAGTGTAGGGAACCACATGGACAGTGGATGCCATGTGTCCCAGAAGTTGAAGCATCTCTCAAGCAGTAAGGAGCACCTTCATAGATGCTTTGAGATGCCAGTTGTATTATTCGTAGACAGCGTGGCTGTGGCAGGAAAGCCCTTAACTGCCGTGTGTCTGGATGAGCCCCTATGAATTCGAGAGATTGAAAGGGGGTGAGATGAGATTTTGGGAGGTTTATGACCAATCCCAAGTATTGAAGAATTCTCATTGCTCGAGAAAGAGCGAAGCTGGCCTCTGAAGCTGTCGATGCTCGAATGAGCCAATCATCTAAGTAAGGGAAGACGAATATTCCCAGAGTCCTCATAAATGCTGCTACCACTGCATTTTGTGAAGACTCTTGGAGCAGAGGCCAGTCCGAAAGGAAGATCTCTGTACTGGAAGTGTCTTCCTTGGACCAGGAATCGAAGGAACTTCCTGTGATCTGAGTAGATGAGAATATGAGTATGCGCATCTCTTAGATCTAGAGAACATGGCCAGTCCTGACTTTGAAGGTATGGTAGGAGTGTCCCGAGGGAGATCATTTTGAACTTTTCTCGGAACAAATATTTGTTTAATTCTCTGAGGTCTAGTATAGGCCTGTGTCCCCCTGTCTTCTTTGGAATAAGAAAATAGGGGGAGTAAAACCCCGTCCCCTGTTGGGGTATGGGTACTTCTTCGATTGCTCCTTGAGCAAGAAGTGATGTGACTTGCTGCCACAAGAGGTTGGTGGCAGGAGCCTGAGAATTGAACTGTTTTATTATTGTAGGTGGGGCAAGTTGAGAAAATGAAGCTTGTACCCCAGTCGTACAATGGACAGAGTCCAATTTTCTGATGTTATTTGTTGCCATCTTTTGGCAAAATAGCATGGTCTTCCTGGAATGGTTAAGGGTTCTGGACCTTTCAGGGGCAGAATAACTAAGTTCTCTAGGTAGAAGTCAAAAACCCTGAGGGGGTTGGGTCTGTTATTTATTTATTTATTTAGACAATTTTGTATACTGCCTTATCCTTCAATCAAAGCGGTCACAGCACAATTGGGGGATACATTTAACACACGGGGATATGAGACACATACACTAATACTTACAGGGAACATGGGCAATGGAGGGTTAAGTGGCTTGCCCAAGACCACAAGGAGCATCTGTGGGACTAGAAACCCCAGTCCTTCCAGCCCAAGGTTGCTGTCCTCTAGTGGGATTTGAACCTCCAACCTTCTGGCCTGAAGTACCTTGCCCCAACCACTAGGCTACTCCTCCCTCTGTTGGGCTGGTTGAGCTCTTTGAGCTTGCAGCTTTCTTTGCTGTCTGTTCTGTTGTTGCTCCTTCTGGGGAACATGAAGCGGACAGTGGCTTTGATGGGTGTAAGATGGGTAAGGTTTCTTTTTCTTACTGAAAAAGGGTTTTTTGAATGTTTTCTTCTTTGCTGGGTTGGCTGTAGACTAATAGTCTGTTCAAGGTAGTATTTTCAGATTCAAGCTGATTAGCCTTGTCCTGCCAGTCCTTGCCAAAGAGATTTTCTCCTGTACAAGGAATGTTTCCCAGCTTTTCTTGCACCCACTGTTCTAAGTCTGATGCTTGAAGCCAAGCAATACGACGTGCGCAGAGGTTCTGCTAATACATTCAAAGCAATCAAAAGGTAGCACGGTTCATGAATTTAGAGACATTCTGGGCATGCTTGACCAGAATAAGGTAGTCTGCTCTTTTTTCCTCAGAGACACAAGGGCTAATGAGCTCTAAGTCTTTTGTGACTTCTTCCAGGAACATTCCCATATAAAGAATATAGGAACTGATCCTGGCTGATAGCATGGAGGATTTAAAGCATCGACACCCAAAGGCATCGAGTGTCCTGGATTCCCGGCCTGGAGGATTAGAAGAATGTGTTTTAGCGCTCTTGATTCTTCGCATGGCCGATTCCACTACCATTGAATGGTGTGGTAACTGAGTTTTTTGAAAACCAGGACAACTTGGCACTCGATACATAGTGTCAAGGCATCGGGAATGTGAAGATATCATTAAAGGAGTTTCCCACATTTTCAACATCAGATCATGTAAGATCTTGTGAATGGGAAGCATAGCTGCCTCCTTCGGAGCCATAGGGTATTGTAGAATTCTTAATTCTTCTGCCCTAGGTTTATTTTCTGGAATCATAGTGATTGCAAGGCCCTTTGCTAAATCACGTATGAAATCCTGGAAGGACATATCTTCTGGAGGAGACATCCTGCGTTGAGGAGGAGGAGTTGAATCCTCTAATATGTTTGCTCTGGTACCGGTAGAATCGTCAGAGTCATCGGAATCGGAAGACTCAAAGGCACTCTGTAGCAGGTGCTCCCATAACGCACGGTATCGGTACCGCTCAAAGTCGTTACCAAAAGGTTTCTGATCCCCAATACCCGAGATAGACTCAAGGCTCAGCATGGGAGGAAGCAGTCCTGTCGACCCAAGGTACTGTCGGTACCAATACCTGTTGAACCGTCTGTAGCAGTCTTAGCGGTACCAAAGCTGCTAAGAGGGACGCTAGACTGTGTTCAATAGCGAGGATTCTTTTATCCATCACGCCTGCCAATGCCTGGGTGTCGGTATTGGTGGAAGTGGCTACGACCCCAGAACATGGCACCAGTAGTTCTGCAGAGGTGGAAGCCTCTGGAACATCCTGGAGCCCCTTTAATGCTTTGGAGCCCGAAGACTCCCACCGGGGCTGTTTTGCCGGTGAACTATCTTCGAGGGCAACGCCAATGGCATCTTGATACTTTGAAGGAGATTTACCCTTCGAGGACCAGCCAGTCTTAGAAGACTTAAGTTTAGTTACCTGAGATCCATGGGAGGTAGATGAAGCCCTGGAGGACATCGATGCAAGTGAGATCGTATCTGCAGCAAAAAGGGTACCGAGTTTTGCAGCTCTATTCTGCAGGCCCCTTTTGGTCATCCTTGACCTAAACATTTTAGACACCAATCATGGGTGTCGGTGACGGAAATGGTATCACCACCCTTTGAGCATTTTTTGAAACCACTAGCTGGTTTCTCCATGCCTGAAGAAAAGTGGGCCTAGTGCCCAAAATGGCACCTAGCACCAGAAACGGGGGAAAGACCCCTGAAGAAAATACAAGTTTTTTGGTTTTTGGGTTTTTTTAAAGAAAGAAGAAGAAGAACCAGCGGTACCAGTAGGCATCGAATGAAGGCAGAAGCGACCACGTAAAAACAAAGAATAAAAGGAAATTTTCTGCAGTGACAGGGTACACGTCCTGTCGGCTCCACGGAAAATGAAGAACTGAAGTGAGAGAGGTACAGAGGTGGGAAGGCAGCATGCATGCGCTGTGGGATGCTCCCAAAGCATTCCTATTGGACGCTGGGGAGAGTTCCCGCACGGGCTCCGTCGGTACTGATAATACCCATATGTGAAGACTACATTCCTGCTTGTTCCTGGAGATATACTTTTTCACTGAAAGGGTGGTGGATGCTTGGAATGCCCTCCCGATGGAAGTGGTATGGGCAAGTACAGTGACAAAATTCAAAATGGCATGGGACAGACACAGTGGATCCCTTTTACAGCAACAGGATAAAATCAAAATAAACATAACTATCCCTTATATCTCAACAAATAGGAGAGACCTACACGGAGCGGTGGGTACACCCCAGTCAAAGGCATGGGGAGGGGTGACCTGCACGGACCAGCAGGTGCACCTACTCTTGCCGCCTTGCTGGGTAGACTAGATGGACCATGCTGGTCTTTATCTGCCCGAGTGCTCAAATGTATCAATACGGAACTGACGTCTTCTGCTATCCCTTGTGGTTATTCAGAAACGTTTGTTTTCATTCTTACTTTCGTTGAAGGTCTCAGACTACTTCTGGCACTCTTTTTCAGACTTATAGCATGTCCAACTCTAGTGCCTATTAGCATCAATGACCTTCAGCGAACTTTTTCAAGTGATTAAGGAAACGGAAGGGGCTCTTTTCTCATTCCATACTATTATGCCGTATAAGCTGCTATTGAGATCTAATCATGACTCTACTAATGTTATCTTCAATTATCGGCTAATACTTAGCTTATATTTTAATGCTCTTCAATAAGCTCCCGTCGCGCTCAACAGGGTTTGTTCTTGTGACTTCCCAGCTGTACCTGACTCTACTTTATCTATGCAGAAGCATCTTAGTTGTTCAAAAACATGCCCCTTAGTTATACAATGTTGAACCAGCGGTGCATCTCTAACTTTGCATTTCAAAGTTCACGGTTCCGTATTGATACAATTGAGCACTCAAGTTAATTTTTTTATTATTAATTGCTCAGAGAAAGACCAAGATTTCGGTCTTTATCTGCCGTCATATACTATGTTACTATGTATTCCAACCCTGGAATTTGTTATAGGAGGATGTAGTAAAAGCTGTTGGTGTAGCTGGGTTTAAAAAAGGTTTGGGACAAGTTCCTGGAGAAAAGGTCCATAAACTATTATTAAAGAGGACCAGGAAAATCCTCTGCTTGCCCCAATACAAGCATTGTGTCTTTTTGGGAAACTACTAGGTACTTGTGATCTGGATTGGCCACTGTTAGAAACAGGCTACTGCGCTTGATGGACCTTGGTCTGACCCAATATGGCATATCTTATGTTCCTATGTAGTATCCACATAATGCCGTTGAGAATCCATGGATAGGAGACTTATACATTTAGCAGAGGAGAAATTAAAGGAGACAGCAGTTGGGTCACCTACAAGCACAGAAAGTGGTAATGTTTATTTTTAGTATTTAGCTCAAACCTTTCCAGGAGAAGATCAAGGCATGTTATATTCAGTTACAGTAAGCATATAGGGCGCGATTCTGATCCGCACATCTCCTTTGTACGTCCGGGCTGAGCCAGACGTACAAAGTAGATCACAATTCTGATCCTGCGGGGCATGTCTAGCTCCGCGGTATCAGAATCTTGAACAAGCCAGTATGTGCAAGCACTGCCTGGCTAACTCAGCCAGGGCTTTTAAATGGAGCTGCGGTGTCATGTTGCCACGGCACCACGGCTCCATTTAAAAGCTGCGATGCTGGCCGCATGCTTCAAAAATTAATTCCCCTCAGCCCGACCCCTGATTTGGCCTCCCAAGGCCAGGGTTGGGCTGTGGGGAATTAACTTTGCCTGTGCCCCAATGCAGACCAAAAGAATAACTTCCCCGTACATTTCGCTGGCCCTGGACATACAGGGCCAACATCATAATCGGCCCTGTACATCCAGGGCCAGCGACCGCCCACTGCCCACCCACTCTCCGCCCCCATGCCATGCACAACGGCGGGGAAACTATACAGGGGCAGGAGCCGGCACGAATAGCGGGGATGGACGTCCCGTTGTGACGTCCATCTCCGCTATTTGTGCCTCATAATGACCCCCATAGTAACTGAGGAGATCAATTAGTGTCTCTCATGCCACAAAGCACTCTTCTTCCATAGGAAAATGTTTCTTACATATGCATTTGGATGCCAAACCACACACATCCTGCAATGAGATCTCCTCTACACGCATTACATACATTGGGGCACCAAGAAGTGCTAAAGCAGCCATAACTTGTACTGAGAGAAGGGGAAGTTGGGCCAGGTCAGAAAAAGAGCTGAAAAAGAAGTTGGCGGCTGACAACCAAAACAGATATCCTACCACTACAACTTACAATTTCTACAGTTCCATTACATGCGCACAGCACTATTCACATAGTCGCTCCTTTATACAGCCTACAATCTAATCAAAATAAACAAACAGGAAAAATAAAAGAATTAAGGATAGTCATTTAGCATGCAAAATTGTTATGAACAGGAGAATAAGAGGTTAAGATTTTAAAGTGGCCTCAAAAGGTTGGCTTTGAGACTGGATTTGAATAAGACCAGGGAAGGACCAAGAGGCACAGAGTCAGGTGTATTGTGAAGCAAAAGGGGAAAGAACTGAATCTGTAGTTAGCAGTGGGGGTGAAGAGCATATACAGTATAAGGATTATATTGACAAAAGAGTTCCTGAACAGGGTGTAGGAAGAGATGAAAGGAAAAGTGATAAGGAGATGCAGGAAAAATAATGCCCTTGTAAGTCAGTAAAAGATTTCATCTGTATGTTAAATTGGATCAGGAGCCAATGAAGTGCCATGAGAAAAGGGATTATATGATTAGTCATGTAGCTGAATTTTGAGTAGATTGAAGGGGAGCGAGACGACTCCGTGGGAGATCTGTGAGGAGCATGTTGCAGTAGTCTAAATGGGAGGTGATGAGTGTGTAGATAAGGATTAAGGTAGTGTTACAGAGAAAGAAATGAGAGGTTTGAGTAGCATATTGTATTTGTGTAAGAGATAAGAGTCAAAGGTGACCCAAGCTTATAAACTGAGGAAATAGGAAGGATGGAGTAATATTCCCAGAAACAGAGAAAGAGGGGTGGGGGCTTCAAGACAATCAAAATGTGCAAGTTAAACCAGCTATTGGCACAATATATTATGAATATTCAGTTTAAGTATCTTTAAGCAATGTTTAAGGCCTCATGATAGCTGATCCCTTACGAAACAGGGACAATGGTTTCTAAAGTTAACATCTCTGCAGGAATATACTGTAATTACATTTTAGTTTTGGGAAGTAGAACTAATTTCCTAAATTTTTAGTCTATTTTGAATATTTTAATCTCTTTTTTTAAGATACCTTTTTTGGGGGTCAATTATATTCAGCCTCTTGTTTTAGAAGTGAGAGAAAAATAAACATCCAGATTTAGGTGAAATGAGGTCCACCCTTAATCCCAGGATAAGGAGCAATGGTTACATTAAAACTGACCTAGGTTGTGCCCGAGTAGCTATTCCTACCATTAGGCTGCCCTTCATCCCGGTGAGAGGCTCCCGAGGCTGCACAGCATTTATGAAGACCTGGGGATGCCTTCTGTACTATGAACGCTCTGAGAAATTCCACCCTTTTCCAAGCTTTGAACGCGTCTCTTTTTTGTTTTGCGGGCCCCACAAGGAAGCCAGTCTGTTCATTCTCAGCTACGGCCCTTTGAAGTGCAATTGATACTCCGAACTTGTAGAGTGTTTGGAACCACAGTGGAATCCTCAAAAGCGAGGCAGGCAGCACTACAAATAAACTTGCTCTGGTGAACTTGATGGTCACTTCAGTGTGCTAACGTCGGCCTGCCTCTGAGAAAAGGACTTCAGCAGCAGAAGCATCACAAAAGAAAATAAAATCCACAGCATGGAGCCCAGGAGAAGAAAAACAGTGAGATATTTAAACCCGCACATTTCTTTTTAAATGCTTGGGTGTTCTTTGTGGGGGGAAATCTGCCTCCCTCCTCCCTCCCAAAGCCTCTCGAAGAAGTCCAAAGTGTTAGTCATTTATTTACAAAGCTTTGATGTATGCCTCCAAAGTTTTATTTCAACATTCAGGAATTTGAGGGTCAAATCATTTTTTTTATTTCTAGCAAAGGAAGATTGATTTTAATTGCAAACATTTCAAAATAAGAAAAACACACTTAGATACTCTTCTCTCGATGTACAGCACTGAACAGTGGTTACGTGTACTGTATTTCAGCTTATCCAAAAAAGAACTGCTTACTTTATAAAAACAGCAGGCAAGAAAAGCCTAGAGGAAAAAGGATGCCTATTGGAACAATTGCTCACTCAATCTAACCTCGTTATAAGAAAATCTGTTCTTCACAGAGAACACTTGGGATAATTTGTGCCAAATATTTTGTCTCTTGCTCATGTTTCCTAAGCATGGTCTGAAGAGCAGATTTGATAGTTGACCATAGGCAGAGAAACAGCTAATCATAAGAATCGAGCTCCTTAGCAGATTAATGTATTTAATGATATTGTATGATCTATAAAATACTATGTTTCCATTGGTTGGGCCCTGGATATGTTCAACTTTTTATCAATCAGTCAAGAATAGTATGTTTTATTGAGTACACATCAGCATACAGATAAGTCATTTTAATGGCCCCTTTAGTGCTCTTTTCTGAAAAAGGACCATCAATAGTGTTGAGTCAGTGTTGGCCCACCCACTGGAGCTCATAGCATCAGTTGTTTGCTGCTACAAAACAGACCCAAACCAATGGACTTTCAGGGTTTGGTGTGGCAGGGTGATGATGGATTTCCCAATACAAAAGAACACCCACCACCACCCATATGTGCACATCTTTATAAGTTAAGAATTGAAGTCAAACTAATGTAACTGCCCATCCAAAGGCCTTTCAGCCACACATGTAGAGGAATCAACTTGCCTTTTCTCTGTGTGTATGTACCAACGAATGACCAGCTCTAGCAATCTCAATCTACACAGTGACATACACAAACAAATATCAGGTTTCCATGCCCATGCGTTAACCCACTCTTTAAACAGTCCTCCCTCAATACAGCTGAAAAACCTAATGGTTTAGCACGCCACTCATCAACTGGTGAAACAATGAGGCCCCGATTAAATACGCTTTTTTTCACTTTGATAAAGAATGAGAGAAATGCCTTAGTGAGTCAAGCTGTAAATGGCACTGATGGACGATATGTGGATTCAGAGATGCGGGTACTCCAGTAACAATGTCCAGAAATGGGAGCCATGGGAGATGGGAGCAATCCAGTAAGCTTTATGGACTGTTAAAGCTCATTTAGGTTAACTTTTGGTGCTTAATTGTAATAATGTATCTTTATTGTTGTGACTGCATTTCATTTGTTTTAATTATATGTCTGATAGGGTTATATATCTTTACGTTAGAAAAACCACCCTATCACCTTGAACTTCGATTAGGCAATTTATATGAATGATATATATAAATATAAATATGTTTCCCCTATCCAGGAGACAGAGACATTTTCAGTTGCTACACAAGTATCAATTTCTATATATACCTCTATAGTAAGGGCTTACTTTAATTCCTAGTGAATATGCCTAAGGATTATGGGATGAATGAAGATTTTATTATGTTTAGCTCTATAAAGTATAGGAACAGAAAATGCAGCCTTCTGTGCTAAAACATGAAGCTAAGCAGGGTCAGGCCTGGCTATTTTTGGATGGGTGACCACCTTGGAATACCAAAGGCTGTAAACTCACTGTGTGGAAGAAAGGCATGGGAGGCTATTCTGAGACACAAATAGTGGGGATGGACATCACAATGGGACATCCATCCCTGCTATTCATGCCAGCTGCATGCCCCGACTAACTTCTCTGCCGGTTGTGCAGGGAAGTTAGTTGGAGGCGGGCAGTGGGTGGTCGCCACCCCTGGAGATACAGGGCCTTTCGATTTTCCAAAGTATCTTCTTTGCTTCTCTTATTCCATCGGAGTACCAGGATGCAGATCTTATTCTCTGTCCTCTGTGTCTATCATGTTTTTTGGCTGCTGCCCTTGAAGCTGCAGAGATGGTCTTGTTCCAATGGTCAATGATGGTGTCTAGGTCAGTTGAACCTTGGTCCAGGGAAGAGATGATTTCTTGGAGGAACTGGTCTTTTTCAAAGGTTTTAAATCTTCTTCCTGGGTACTGTGGATTCTCCTGTGCAGCTAGGTGAGGATGGAGCATGCTGAGTCTTATGGAGTGGTGGTCAGACCATGTTATTGTGGTGATTAGGGGTATTGCAATGTTGTTGTCTCAAAGTATCTGGTTTGCGATGAAGATCAGGTCTGGAGTAGAGCCTAGCCTAGACGGTGAGTAGGTTTGGTAAGGAGTTGTATGTATTGAAGTGTGTCCATGGCTCTGAGGAAGTTGTCAGCCTCCTTATTCGGTATTGAATGAAGATTGAAGTCTCCCAATACAATCAGCGGCTTTTGGGGGGAGTTTGTGGCACACATTGCTTCTAAGATAGTGGAGAGTTCATCCATGGAGTCATTGGGGGCTCTATAGGTGAGGCAGATAGTGAGATGTTTATTCTCTACGATTATTGTATTGGAATGTTCTGTGTTTTGTGCTATGGAGGTTCTGAATCTGAGGTGGGTTCTGTCTAGGATTAGTACCCCTCCGCCCCTTTTGTGTGTTTGTGGATAGTTGAATGCCGTGTGTGTGTATGTGGTGGGGGTTATTTGGTTAAGGATGACCTGGTCGGAGTTAAACAGCCAGGTCTCAGTGATGCAGAGGATATCGGTTTGGTGGGAGTTCAGGTGGTCAATAATGGTGTTAGTTTTATTTCCAACTGATGTAGTGTAGATAAGTTCAATGCTGACTGGGGTGCTGGGGGGGGGGTAGGTATGTGGGTTGTCTATATGGGTATTGGTCTTGATCTCAGAACACTCTGATAGAATTGTGCAGGGACGAGAGCAGGAAGAGGGGAGATGGTAGAATTGTGCCAGGGAAAGGGAATGGAGAGAGGAAAATGGTGGAATTGGGCCAGGGAGGGGATAGTATTGATTAGTCAGAGATAATGAAAAAAAGCATTGCAAATTTTGGTGATATGTTTAACAAATATTTTAAAAAGCATCAATTTTCCAAATATATACATATCAGCATCCTGTTTATCCCCAAATTAAGCATTGGTTGTTTCCTGGAGTGAAATCACTTCTGGCCATGGCCCTGCCCCCACTGATCACTTTTGGCCACGGCCCTGGCCCCACTCACAATTCCACTTCTTTTCTGTCTACAACTTAAACTGTTTCAAAGATAAATATTTTACAGATGTCTGTTGCAAGGCATTGAGGACTAGATGAAATCCCATTGTGGAACTATTGCACTATGTGAGAGAAGAATCTGCTTCATTACCCACAAAAAATGTGCAATTTCCAAATGTGCAGCTAATGAGATACCTTACATGTAAACCCTGTAGCAGATCAGAGTGGTAACCTGCACCCTGAGGGAAATGAAGTTCAATTGGAGGAGTGGCCTAATGGTTGGGGCAAGGTACTTCAGGCCGGAAGGTCGGGGGTTCAAATCCCACTAGAGGACAGCAACCTTGGGCCGGAAGGACTGGGGTTTCTAGTCCCACAGGTGCTCCTTGTGGTCTTGGGCAAGCCACTTAACCCTCCATTGCCCATGTTCCCTGTAAGTATTAGTGTATGTGTCTCATATCCCCGTGTGTTAAATGTATCCCCCAATTGTGTTGTGACCGCTTTGATTGAAGGATAAGGCGGTATACAAAACTGTCTAAATAAATAAAATAAATAAATTCATGCTTGTTTCCTCTCTACAGAAAGACCAGAATGGAAGGAATATCTGCCCTCCATGCAGACACGCCCTGATTCTTGCATAGGGCTCAAAGACATACCAAATTCACACATAGGCTAACGAGGTAGAGACCTTGCATGCCTTTAACACTAGAAGCCCCAAAAGGAATTTTACCTAGAAACCCCAAAGTGCGTCAATTGACACATTATCATGACAACTGCGTTTAGCATGAAATGCAGATGTGAATTAATGTGAAGTTAATTATTTGTTAAATACGTGCAGTCTATGACATCATTACATTATGTCATCATGTGTTTATTGTTTGTAATGTCGGAGTAAAACTGTAAACAGTGATTGAGATGCACCACCTAGTGGGAACATGAATTTATACCTAGAAGCCCCAAAGTACGTCAATTGACGCATCCAAGACAATTGAGTGCGTCAATTGACGTACTTTGGGGCTTCTAGGTATAAATTCATGTTCCCGCTAGGTGGTGCATCTGTCATTAATTTTCGATGCACATATTTGAACATCTTGACCTTGCTAACAAAGTCATGGAACATGACTGACATGGTTCTAGCAGTGGCACTGGTATAGAACTTCGAAGATGCATTTGCGTCAATTGACGCACTTTGGGGCTTCTAGTGTTAAGAATTGGATAGTTCTGCCTTAGACTAATTCCTACATATCAATCTACACCTTTCAAGGGCCATTCTGCAAACCAAAAGGGATCTGGGTCCTCCATTAGGACAGACATATGTCAGAATTACAATGGGTCACCCACCAGACTCCTGACCATACAGAGTCGATCCAGGCAAAGCCGATCCAGAGCCACTGGAATCACTGGAAAGGGGTGCCTTGCTAACGTGTGCAGCACCTGACAGATGAAAAGCCAAAGGGAAAATAAAATACAACAGACTCTCCTGTGGCCAAGGCTGAATCTAGACATCAGTGCTTTGAACATTGGACTCTTTTTCAAATGAAGAACTGCTCACCCTTTGACATTTAATGAGTTGCCATCAAGTCAAAGACTGGGCAACCCCAACAATCCAGCATCATTTGAAGTGCCTGGTAACCCAACTCTCATTTGCCCAGATCAGAACATTCCAGATGAGAAAATCCACTTGTACATTTTTCTACCCTGGCAATGTAAGCTGCCAATATGGCTGTTGGAATGATCTCCACCACTGACAAAGTCTTCTGATCTTTATCACCACTGCTGCACTCCTGGTGCCCCTCTACCTGTTGATATATGCCACCATCATTGTGCTGTTGGACAGAGTTCATACCACTGTGCCCTCCACTAGCGGTAAAATTTCTCCAAACACTAATCAAAATGTCCTGGCTTCCAGCGTGTTAGACCAGGATGCCTCCTGACATGACCAAAGTCCCTGTACCACTTGATCCTGACAATGAGCTATGATGACCACTCAGTTCAGAGTGGTCATCATGCCCATGAAGAAGTGGCAAGGGGAACTCCAGCACGAGAACATCCTCTTGAAAGACACCTGAAGGAACAGTGGAGTGTCATATTCCTGTGATTGATTGACGATTTGGACAGCAAGACCTGCTGCAGAGGCCTCATGTGAGCTCTCATACAAGCAGCCAACTTCAGGGTTACCACCATAGTCCTTATAAGGTGCAGGCAATCCTAGGCCCTTGGGAGCAAAAACCACAAAGCTGAAATTGTAGCCTGTTCATTCCTTTTGGGGTCAGAAAAAACCTCTCTGACCAGTGTCAAAGTGTGCCCCAGATACTCTAGAGATCAAGAGGGCATCAGATTGCTCTTTTCATAGTTTACCATCCAACCGAGACCCTCCAAGAACTGATCTCTCTGTTACTGGCCTTCCTTGCATCCTTCTTAGAGTTAGCTTGGATTAATTAGTCATCCAGGTAGGGTTGCACCCTGATCCCCTCCTTGCATAACAATGTTGCTTCCACCACCACCAAGACCTTTGAGAAAGTCCTCAGTCATGGCCAAATCAAATGGCAAGGGTCTAAACTGGTAGTACTGACTGAGAACAAAGAATCAGAGGCATCTCCAATTTCCCAGAATAGGTATGTGGAGATAGGCAAATTCCTCACCTTAATCAAACTGTCCAAAGCCTATCTCGACTGTCATGATTACCCATTGCAAGGTCTCCATGCAGAATCAGGGCACCCAAAAGGCAGCACTGATTCCCTTTTAAGCCTACGATGGGACCCCAAAATAAATGGAGCCGTGCTTGCGCCCATGCATCTCCAAGGAAAATAGAACAATGGTTCCCAAATGGAGCAAATGCTGCAGAATAACAGCTGGCACCATTTTCTTGGGTGCTGACACCATAAAGGCATCATCAGGTAGTCTGAAGTGAGACACCCACTGAGCAACGCCCCCCCCCCTCACCTGCTGGTACTTAGAGTGGGCCCACAGGTACTCATTAGAGACCATGAATCTAGTGGACAAAGGCCTAGGTGAAGCCAAAGTCATTCATGGGAAATTTGGTTTTCCAAATTCTCAATTTTCCACTGAACTACCATTCTATCCTGAACCTAAGCTCCTTGCTTCTCCTGAAACTGCTTAACCATTGACTGGAACCCCATCAATTGCTCTTGTTGGGTCTCCAGGCTCTTCTCCAAACTCTCCAGCAGATGTGAGTGCAAAGCCGAAACCTGGTGAGCCCCAGAACATACTTTGTAGACTGATTCATCCTATGACTCTTTAATTTCTCCAAGAGTCTCTCATGAGGGACTTTGTCAAAAGCTTTCTGAAAATCCAGATAAATAATATCAATCGGCTCAACTTTATCTACCTGTTTATTCTCACCTTCAAAAAAAGAGATGAAATTGGCGAGACAAGACTTTCTTTGGCTAAATCCATGTTGCCTTTCTGCCATTAAACCATGACTGTCTACATGTTCAGTAATTTTGTTTTTTATAATGGTGTCTACTATTTTGCCTGGTACTGATGTCAGGCTCACTGGTCTGTAGATTCCCAAATCACCCTGGAGTCCTTTTTAAAAATTGGCATTACATTGGCCATTCTCCAGTCTGCGGGTACTATAGATGATTTTGATGATAGATCACAGATTACTAATAGTAGTTCTACAATCTCATATTTCAGCTGTTTCAGCACCATGGGATGTATGCCATCCAGTCCAGATAGATTGCTGATCTTTAGTTTATCAATTAGCTATATTACATCTTCCCGATTTATCAATTTGTTTCAATTCCTCTGATACATCACCTTTAAATATCATTTCTGGCATGGGTAAGTTTCCTACATCATCTTCAGTAAAGAATGAAGCAAAAAATTCATTCAGTCTCTCTAGCTTTGTCCTCTGTCAGTGCACCTTTTACCCCTCCATCATCTAATGGTCCAACTGACTCTCTTACAAGTGTGTTTTGAGTCAGTTACTTGAAAAGGTTTTTATTATGTGCTTTTGCTTCCATGGCAAGTTTCTTTTGGTTAGAACTGCTGAACATGCTGAGTTGTGTTAGCAGCCGGTTGGGCATTATGCATCTGTTCAGGACTCCTTGAAAAAGTGCTATGCGAAACGCTTAGTTAAAGTAATTGTTGGCATTGGGGTGTCAGAAGAAGCCTTGGATACTTGGATATGATTCTGAGACTGCTTCAGTTAAGTTTTGTGGTGACATGCTCTAGAGGAGGGTGTTATTTAGTTTAAAATATGAATATTTGGGAAGGAAAATAAATTTGTATGTTTATAAGAGGAGTTTTTTCTGTCCATTGATGTAGTGGATGTAGGCATATGTGTGTTTAGACGCCCTAGCCTGATCCGTGTATTCTGAGGCCTTTTTCTCCTCTTTTAAATGCCTGTGAATGAGATGTTGATATCTGAAATTTAGTTAAGCCTGTGATATAGTAGAGTGATCTTTTTGTTTTTTTGGGCTTAGTATCATTGATCTTAGACAGGACATTAAGCAAATGCATAGTGTCCTGTAGATAGGAAGTGGCCCATTTTGTTAACGGATTCAAATTTTGATCTGTAAATATAGAAATAGGCTCCAAAATCAAATTATTACAGGCCAAAATAGAGTAACCCGGGAATCTTCCAAACATTTATGTATCTTTGGTACAATGTAAAAAACAGGAATTTGAGGGAGTTTATTTAATAAAAATTGAAATTCTTTGTATGACAAAGCCCTGGTGATAACCTCTCTTTCCTAGATCTTCTATTTGAACTTTTAGGGACACAATAGGATCACCAGGGTGACATTTATAATATTTACTGGCATCAAGTTGTTGCAAAATTTCTGTATCATATTGTTGTTTGGTCTGGACCACAATTGTGCCCCTTTGCCTGCCCTACATATAACCAATGCTTTATAACTAGTCATCTCTTTTAGATCCAAATAATATTGTCGACTCATATTTCAAGTAATAGAAATAGATTTGTTCTCCATCTGCTCCAAATCTTGTAAGACTAATGTTTGAAAGATAGCAATGGAGCTCTGGGAATCCACTTATAGAATCATCTTAGCTCAATTAATGCTGATCCACATACAACTTGATCACTATTTTGCAGAAAAATCAAAAGCTTTGTACATAATAGTAGGAACAAATGATATACCAAAATTTCAAATATATTCCTGACGTTTTGTAAGGGGAGTAGAGTTTCTGCAGTTTTTTAGACAGCCCGAGTTAGGGGACCTTATCAACTGGCCCCATATTCTGCTTGGCAAAGACATCATCCTTGGGCACAACCCCATCCTCCTACTCTCCTTTGGGCTTAAATCAGCAAATGGACTGGTATACGCTGATTTAAAAATGGCTTTTTCTTTTATCTTTATTGAGTTTCTTGCTATACTGCACCTTTGGAGACCAGCAGGGTAGTTTACAGTAAGTTCAAAAAATATAGAGAGGCCAGAACTTGGTCAGGAAACAGAAAGGAATTACAATTCTTCATAGAAAAGCAACAAGCATACCCAGGATAGAGGAGAGAGGGGAAAGGGAAAGGAAAAGGGGTGGGGAAAAATTAGCTAGGGAGGTCCAACGGGAGGTCATAGGCTAGGCAGAACAGGTGAGTTTTAAGGAGTGCTTTGAACTTGGGGTATGATGGTTCCTGGCAGAGGGAAAGGGGAAGGGAGTTCCATAGGGATGGTGCCAGGAAGAAAAATGCCGAGTGGACGCAGGCTGGGGAGGGAAGCTCGAGATGATTGATATGAATAGACCAGAGGCTGCGAGGCACCAGACGGAACTGTAAAGAGTCAGCTAGGTATTGTGGGGTGTGGGTGTAAAGAGCTCTGTGAGTCAGGATTAGGAGTTTGAAAAAATACGTTGAGGGACCGGTAACCAGTGAAGCTGGATTAAGTGAAGTGTAATGTAGCTGTAGTGAGTGGTGTGAGATATGATCCGGGCAGCAGTGTTTTGAACTACTTGCAGACAATGGATCTAGTTCTGAGGAAGACCAGCGAAAATAACATTATAGTAGTCAATGCAGGAGATTACCAGTGAGAGGAGACGAGTACTGAGCGAAGAGGGGGATAGAATAACGCTAACTGCCCTGATTTGACGGAGAAAAAAGAAGGAACGGCGTGCAATGGTGGAGATATGATCGTGGAAGGACTGCTCTAAGTCGAGGATTACTTCTAGGTAGCGGAAGGAAGATACCAGAGGTATTGGATTGTCAAGAAGTATAGGAGCCAGAGAGGGAGAGGAATTTCCAAATGTGACCTACATTGTTGATGTCTTTGAAGGATTGAGGTGGAGGAGATTAGTGGAAAGCCATCTTGCAACATGTGTTAAATAGGCATTGAGTGGTGAGAGATCTGGGGACATAGGGGAGGTGTGGTACAGGAGGATGACATCATTGGCGTAATAGTATCTGATACTCCGAATTGCTCCACCAGTAGAGTGAGGGGGTGAAGAAGATGTTAAAAGAGTAAAGGCGCAAGAACCGAGCCACCCCCTGCCACTATTTCCACCTCTCTCCAGAGCCTGTAGCAGCGGCAATGGCTCAGTAAACATGGGTCAACGCTTACTTCAGGTCGCTGGCACTACCCCTGTGGTTCCTGTGCTTTACAATGCCTCTTACACCCCCCCCCCCCCCATTCTGATGCTACTTCCAGTTTTGAAGTGTGTGTCAGAGAAGACTGGAAGAGGCATTGTAAAGCGCAGGGACAGTGCTGGTGACCTGAGTGCCCCGCATTTACTGAGTGATCGCTGCCCCTGTAAGCTCTGGAGAAGGGCAGCAGTGGTGGCAATAATGCCTCAAGGGCTGCTACTCCAGGCAATCACCTAGTTCGCCTAATGGTAGCGCCGGCCTTGACAGGAACAATTTACCCTGTGAGTCACTGTAGAATCAGAAGAAATGAGGCAGCTGAGGAGGAGTCGTCATCCCGCAATTTCCACTGTCCGAAAATGTTTGAGTAGATCAGTACGGAAGCAGAATTTCTTAAACTCACAGTCTAGCAATAAATGAGTTTGATACATGAGAAGGTGCACTGATAAGTGGCAGCTACTAATTTAAAAATTAAATTTCCTTCTCACTTTGTTTCCCCTTTCTGCAATAATCCCCTTCCTGTTGTAACTTTTCCCTTTCCTTTGTGCCCCTAATTGCCACCTTCTTTCCTCCTTCTGACAGGGACTGGACTTATGCTGTTCTTTCTTTGCTTCAGCTTATGTCTTTAAGGAAGGGGAGACTCGGATAGCTACCAAACAGGGTTGGCTGTGTGAGAGGTGCTGAGTGGCAGATTGATGGCAAAGTTGAAGACATTTATTATTATTTTATTTGCATTTTCAAATGAAAATTGAGAGAAAGCTACTAAGAGGCCCTAACATTAATGTGTGTTATTTTAGCATAGGTCCTATGTTCTTGGATGGGGCCTAGTTACTAAATGAACATTAATGGTTATTACCTCACTGCTGCTGCCACCTCACCGCTCCCCTAACTTAAGAGGAGGCTGTAGGAAAAAGGAAGGTTTTCAAACCCTTATGAAAACTCAAAAGGTTTGACTCAGAATGTAGTACTACTGGAAGGGAGTTCCATAACATCAGAACAGCCACAGAAAATAAACGTGTGCACCATTGCTTCAATCGGTCCTGACCCGGCCCTGCAACTTGCAGCATCCGGGCTCCAGCCGAGTGCAAAGCCTGAATGGGCACATACCACTGCAATAATTCTTGTAAGTACCAAGGCCTTAAATGCTCACCTCCTTGCTGCTGCTTTTGGATCTTGACTCACCTGATCTCCTTTCCTTCCCCTTGTTTTACCCCTGCTTACACTAGGGTTGCCAACTGGCCGGTTTTCAGCCGGCCTGGCCGGTTTTTCCATGGCCAGGCCGGCTGCCGGCGCAGAGGCAAAACCGGCCCTTGAAAAGCCGGTTTTTTTGCTCTGGCCGCAAGATCGGGAGCGGCCAGAGCAAAAAACCCGGCTTTTCTCCCAACCCAGAGGGCTTCAGAGGGAGCCGGGGAAACCCACGCGAGGCCCCGGCTCCCTCTGAACAGCCGCCAGCGTGAAGAGCCTTTTCCTTCACGCTGGCGGCTGTTCCTGTGAAGCCGCGAATGCTGGGAAAGGTTAGAGGGCATTGCCTTTAACCTTTCCCACCAATCGCGGCTTCACAGGAACAGCCGCCAGCGTGAAGGAAAAGGCTCTTCACGCTGGCGGCTGTTCAGAGGGAGCCGGGGCCTCGTGCGGGCTTCCCCGGCTCCCTCTAAAGCCTCAGACCGCCGCGGTTTTGGGGGGGGGGGGGGAGGGCAAGGACTGCCTGGGGTGGGTTGGGGGGCGGGGGCCGGGACTGGACCAGGGGTCGGCGGGGGGAAGTTGACTGGAAAAGGGTTGTGCTGGGGGGGGGACCTGGACCAGAAAAGGGCTATGGGGGGGGGGGGGGGAACTTGGACTGGAAAGAAATGGGCTGTGATGGGAGGGGACCTGGACTGTAAAAGGCTATGGGGGGGGCATGGACTGGAAATGGGTTGTGATGGGGAGGGGACCTGGACTGGAAAAGGGCTATGGGGGGGGGGGGACTTGGACTGGAAATGGGCTATGGCGGAGGGAGTGGGAACTTGGACTGGAAATAGGCAGTGATTAGGGGGACTTGGACTGGAAATGGGTTGTGAAGGGGGGGGGACCTGGACTGGAAAGAAATGGGCTGTGATGGGGAGGAGGATCTGGACTGTAAAATGGCGATGGGGGGGAGGTGGGGGGACATGGACTGGAAATGGGTTTTGATGGGGAGTGGGACCTGGACTGGAAAAGGGCTATGGGGGGGGGGGGGGAAGACATGGACTGGAAATGGGTTGTGATGGGGAGGGGGCCTGGACTGGAAAAGGACTAGGGGGGGGGAACTTGGACTGGAAATGGGCTATGGTGGAGGGAGGGGGAACTTGGACTGGAAATAGGCTGTGATTAGGGGGGCTAGGACTGCAAATGGGCTGTGATGGTGCGGGGGGACTCCGACTGCAAATGGGATGTGATGGGGGGGGGCCTAGGACTGGAAATGGGCTGTGATGGGGGGGGGCCAAGGACTGGAAATGGTCTGTGATGTGAGGGCTAGCACTGGAAATGGGCTGATGAAGAGCTGGAATAGGACTGGAAATGGGCTGATGTGGGGCATGGGAGAATGGGATTAGAAGGGAGTGGATGCTGGGTGGGTCTAGAACTATAAGGGAACTGATTTTGGGGGAGGACTAGAATAGATGGGGAATGAGTGGAGAGGGGAAAAATATTTTGTGTGGAAGAAAAGTCTATGATGGGCTGGGTATTGGGAGAGTGAGGGGCTTGAGAATGGAAGGGTGAAATTTAAATGGATGATAAAGGAATAAGGAAAGAATTGGGGGAAAGAGCAAAAGGGAAACAATCAGTATGTTAAAGCAGAAATAGAGAGAGAATGGAAAACATCTAAAAGAGAAGAAAGGACAAATGGATAGCTCGCAGAAGACACGAAGAAACCAGAAGAAAGTGACTGGAGCAATTGCAACTGAAAAATAAAACGCCCAAACAGAAGGTAGAAAAATACTTTTTATTTTGAATTTATTAGCTGGAATATGTTTGGTCTGGGAAGTGTGTATTGATAACATCTTTGCGTTTTTGTTTAGTGCAAGAGGAAATTACTTTATAGTTTTATTTCTCCAGTGTTGTACATTTCATGTTTGGATTTTGGGGTTCCCAGTTTAATTATTATCTGACCAAGGAAGTTAGCCTACACGTATCCTCGATAATTTTTGTGGGTGGGGCTAGGGGCGGGGCAGGGGTGGGACTAGGGGCAGAGAATGGGTGGAGCATGGCGAGCCACAGGTGTCGGGTTTCTCGGTGAAAAAGTTGGTAACCCTAGCTTACACCTTCTGTGTTTTGTCTTGACTAGATTGTAAGCTCTGATGAGCAGGGACTGTCTCTTGAATGTTTGTGCAGTGCTGCGTACAACTGGTAGCACTATATAAATGCTCAGTAGTAGTAGTAGTAGTAGATTTCACAATGCTTTACTTACATCTGCACCATTCTCTGTCTGCAGGATTTAGCAAATGCTACTGAAAATGAGTGTTTTATATCCTAAAGTTGTAGTCATCATTATTGACACCCTTGCAGTTCAACACCTTAATATCCAATATCTCCTTTAAAAAATTGGCCAGTGATATAGCTTTGGACTATATGGGCCTGACTTTCAGCTGTCCGTATTTTGGAAGGGCTATGTGCCTTGGCAGCGCATAGCCCTCCCCGTCGACCTCTAAACCGGATATTCAGTGCTGTGGCAACAGCATTGAATATCTGGTCACCGCCACACATGCCGGAAGTTGCCAAACTTCCTGTTCCGGTATTTATATAATGACGTCACTTGGAGCTGTATTCAAAAAAAACCCTCAAATATCACAATGGCATCCCTTTTTAAAAATGAAATGACCAAAGACTGAACAAATCAGTCCGTTATAAAGACCACCAATCCAACTCTGTATTAAGGCCATATGGATTAATAGAATGAAGCCTGTAAATCCAATGTTGTTCCTTATGACGTAACTGACGTACCTGATGGCCTCCTCGCAATAGCGGAGGAACCATGTCAAGTACTAGCCAGTGTAGCTGTTCAAAAGAATGCCCCTGCTGGAGACAAATGTTGTACAAGAGGTGCAGTTAATACATTAGAATTAATGTGAGAACTATGTTCTCGTAGTCGTTTCTTCACTATTCGAGTTGTCATACCCACATAGACCATGCCGCAAGGGCAAATAATTAAATAGACTACAAAGGAAGATTTACAGGTGATACCGTGCTGTAATCTAATGAGCTTGCCTGATTGTGGATCCGACCAAGTCACTCCTTCAATGGTGGTCAAACAAAAATCACAGGAACTACAGGTGTGATGGCCTATTGCATCCCATTGAACATGTACATCATCAGGCATTGTGTGAATAACTCGATCAGCTATGTTAGGGCCCCTACGGTAAGCTATCATAAGCGGCAGTTGAAAACATTTATGTAAAGTCAAGATGTACCAGTGGGATTTTAAGATTCTTGTGATCTCCATTGTATTGGGCATATAAGGAAGAACCACCACAAAACGGGTTTTTTGTCTGGGGTAAGGATGCCTTAGATACATGCCACCATTCTGGATGATTATATAATGCACGCTTGTATGCCGCTAGCATGATCATCGGATAAGTATATGGATGATATTTCTCTTCTTAGAGCTGTTAAGCTTTTTTGAAACAGTGGCTGAAAATGTGCACCGTTTTTTGTCTAACGGGCTTGTGTGTTTCCTTTGAGAAACGATTTACCAGCATTACCAGTACTTGGTCACCAATTCATCTTTTGGAGAATCGCTCTGGTGAGCATTTGTATCCCCTACTCAGGCCGGTTTCGGCCGTTTTTCTTAAATGATTAAAATGGAGGATCTACTTCAAGAGATGTTTTTTTTCACTCTCATTGTAGGTGATCCGACAAAAATATTGGGACTGTCCATTGGAATTTGAAGCATTAGGTCTGTAATGTGAGAGATCAGTGAATGTTTTCCTTTAGGACATGATTATTGGCACCCTTATAAACAATTCAAATCAGTTTAAACAGAAAAACCACATTACCACTGCAATAAAATTAGATGCACCTGTGATCAAATGTCAGCATTCACATGACTTGAATCAACTAATGAATGATGGTTCTAATGTTTAAAATGGCCATATTCACTCCTTGTTCCATTTTCACAATGGTGAAGACAGGAGAGCTGCTTCAGACCATCAGAAAAGCCATTATCGCCAAACATCAAACTTCAAAGGGCTACAAGGACATCTCCAAAAACCTTGGGATTCCTGTGTCTACAATTTGCAATGTTGTTATCTGCACATGGAACTGTCAAGAACCTCTCAGGACGTGGTGGGAAGAGGAAAATTAATGCAAGTAGTCTTTGAAGGTTAGTGCGAACTGTTGGAAAAATAACACGTATAACATCCAAAGAGCTTAAGGCTGATTTGGAGTAGTGGTTTCAACCCGCACCTTATGCTATGCACTAAACACAAAAGGACTTCATGGGCGAAGGCCAAGGAGGACCCCATTGCTCAAAGACAGACATTAAAAGGCACAATCTTTGCCCAAACCCACCTTGAGAGACCACAATCCTTCTCGGAAAATGTTCTGTGAACAGATAAACTTGAGCTCTTTGGCAGTGCAGACCAGTGATACATTTACTGGCGAAGAAATGAAGCTTATAAAGACAAAAACACCCTTCCTACAACTAAATATGGTAGAGGTTCCATAATGTTGTGGGGCTGTTTTGCTACCTCAGGAACTGGAGGCCTGGAACGTATTAAAGGAATCATGAAGTCAGAGGAATAAGGTATTTTGGAGAGAAATGTGCTACCTAGTGTCAGAAAGCGAGGTCTGGATCAAAGGTCATGGGTCTTCCAGCAGGACAATGACCCAAAACATACATCCAAAAGTACAAAAGAATGGTTAAAAAGGAAAAAATGGACTGTTTAAACTGGCCAGCAGTGAGTCCTGATCTCAATCCAATCGAGAACCTTTGGAAATAGCTGAAATCTGCCATTGGTAAAAGGAATCCTGGAAACATTCATGAGCTGGAACAAATCAGAGTTGAAGAGTGGAAGAAACTATCAATGTATAGATGGCTCCAAGAAACATTTGGTAGCTGTTATCAATGCCAAGGGTTGTGCAACTAAATATTAGTGAAGAGTGCCATTAATCCTGTCCAGGTCATATTTTGTTTTTTTCTCAGAAATTACTACGTCTAAGTTGCACAGCCATTTGTTTTGTTGATACCTTTGAACATACTATTAAAATATTATGATGGTATACAGATGGAATATTTCCAATTATTTCTCAAGATATCATACATAACATACCTAAAATGCAAGGGTGCCAATAATGTTGACCATAACTATAGTTTTAAAGCTACTCTCCTTTTTAAACATTAACACTGGCAGCCTGGTATCACCCTGCTTAAGGTGGAGTCCATGTTTGTGGAATAGACTCCCCCTTCCCCAGAATGTATCCCATTTCCCAACAAATCTAAATCCTTCCTTCTAGTACCATTGTCTCATTTATGCATTAAGACTCCAAAGCTCTGTCTGTCTTTTGAGTCCTATACGTAAACAGGAAGCATTTATGAAAATGTTATCTTGGAGATCCTGGATTTCAACTTTCTACCTAAAAGCCTAAATTTAACTTCCAGAACCTCCCTTGCTCCACTTTCCTATATCATTGGTACCAACATGTGCCAGGACAGCTGGCTCCTAACCAACACTGTCTAAAATCCTATCAGTAGGAGGTCTGCCACTTTCGCACTAGGTAGGCAAGTGACCAAGTGATCCCCATGCCCACCAGCCACCAAGCTATCTATATGCCTAATGATCGAATAACCAACAATGGCCAGCCTAACCCTTCCCTCTTGGGCAGAACGCCCTGAAGCCCCATCCTCAGTGTGAGAGGATATTGCATCTTTTGGATTGTAGGTCCTGGCTACAGGATCACTTCCTGCTAGACTAAGTTAATGCTTTCCTTCCAGGTGACCTCTCTCCTCCAAGACAGCACAGAGGCTGTACCTCTCTTGCTCCAAAACTGCTACTCTTTGCACTGAGGGCACATATAGGACCTCTCACCAACTGAGAGCTAATCATACATATGGAACTCATTGCAAAAGACTGGATAGCCCCCATCTCACTGCTAGCTGCTATCTGTATCTTTATCTTTGTACAGAAAAGTTGTTTAGTTCTTTAGAGTTCATTTAAACTAAAATGAAGGCCTTCAGGATTTTTGGTATTTTATATGATATTTTATGTTTGCTTCCCACTAAACTGCTATTAATCTATTAAAGGTTAATCACTTGCTGATGAAAGTATCCTGTGGTGACAAAATGTCTCTCTTGATTGGGAAAATTGATAAATTATTAAGTGATGTGCCTGTAGTGAGTGGAAGGGAAAAAGATTAACTACTTGTCTGTTTTATATTAGTAGTCTAAAAAGCCTAGCTGAAACAAGAGCAAATTCTAAAATTGCATGTCAAGTACTTGGTCTGCTTTATATTAGAAATCTAAAGGCCAACTAAAACTAGGGTAAACTACTTTTAGACCTCTAAACAAAGCCAAAAACTAATTTATCCTTTATCCCGAATATCGCCAAAGAAGAAGTAATGTATCAAACCTTCTAGTCCTACCTCTTGCATTGACCAAGGATGCAAGGGCATTCTCCCTTCATGTCCCTCGCTTCTGGAATGCCCTTCCATACCATATCAGAGACACTCACGACCTCGCATCATTCAGGAAGCTACTAAAGACCCACCTGTTCATGGAACATTTTGATGAGATTACATGACCCGGCACTCTTCTTTTCAACCTTCTTTCTCCTGCTCCTTCCCTCCATCCCCTCCTCCTGACACTTGCTCAAGATAAACTCTGATCTGTAGTCGGCTACAAGCAACTCATTACTGTATATAGTTCACATTGTTCTGTGTTATCCCTGCTTCAGGCCCTGCAGTGTTTCCTGAAGTTTCATGATAACACTGCAAGACCTTTCCCAGGAGGTTACAGCTGCTGGAGCTGGGCCTGGAGCAGAGGCAGCGGTGCGCTGTGTGGCAAACAAAGTAAGTTTGCTTATGGGCGTCATGGGGGGATGCCGAAGGGGTGGGGAGCACCCGCTCCAGATGCCAAATAGGCTCGGTACACCACTGCCACTGAGTAAACCCAGTCAGTATCTCCAGCAAAAGGTTCTTCAGCCTGCATTATACATTGATGTTACTTTTTTACATCCAATGTTAATCTTCCTACACACCCAACATCAGTGTTTCAAAAACATCAGGGGTCCACAGTTTACATACATCTCTCCCTTCTGATGTTAGGAGCTGCCAGTGCTTTTTTAAAACCTCGTATGGCTCCATACACATCATGACATCATTACCACCGGCTCATTGCTAAAACGTATTGAGGCATAATGCCTTTTTTCTGAGCATGTTTTTAAGTTAAGTACATCACTAAAATGTTTGGTACATATTATAGACATATTCTGTTTTTCGTGAACTGCCTTTATTTTCATTTAAACAAGGATGAAACCTTAAGGTTAGTTAGTTAGTTAGTTCCATCTTATATATGTCTTCTCAGCCTTTATCTCTCACTCATCAGTGAAAGTTACTGAATGAGTTAGAAGAAAATACATACAATAAAACAGTAAAATCTGAAATCTACATAATAAAACAAAACAACAATTACAAAAAAGCTAAATCATAAAAACAAGTCAGCCTTCAGGGCCTTCCAGAAATGCAAATAGTCATGTTGTTGATGAATATTCTTCGAAATTGAGTTTCAACCGACTGGGCCAGCCACAGAAAAGGCCTGCACTCTAACAGTTGCTTTACATACAAGTGAAACAGAAGGACTAACTTGAATAAACTGACTTGAACAAAGTACTCAAAATGGAGCATAAGGAGTCAAAGTAGAAATCTCAATAAAGCATTCAGAATGGAAAAGCCAATGTATCAACCAAAGACATTTAAAGAATATACGCTGCTTAAAATCCGAGTGTAACACAGGAAAGAATTCAGAGACATGGTTCATCTTTCTGGCAACTCTTTCATAGACTGAAAAGACTTGGACAGCAGAGATTTGTATCAACTTTAAAACATGGAGTAAATTATCAGGTAAATGAATCGAGCAAGGTCAGCTGGAAAATATGGCTTTAAGTCCCTAACTGTTCTGAGTTTCTAGAAACTAATATGACCCACTCTCAGAATGTCA
This sequence comes from Ichthyophis bannanicus, assembly GCA_033557465.1. Lineage (NCBI taxonomy): Eukaryota > Metazoa > Chordata > Amphibia > Gymnophiona > Ichthyophiidae > Ichthyophis > Ichthyophis bannanicus. The sequence goes on along the minus strand of CM066032.1, from coordinate 1,092,670,102 downwards.
GGGCATATAGACAAGACGTAATCCAAAATAACTCCAAGATAACAAACCTCCATCTGTATTGTGATGCTCGCGCCCCTACCAGGCGGTTGCCTAGTAGGGACGGCTGGCCATCTGATATCCCTTTCTAGGATTTTTGTGTAGTTGTGTCCGAAAGGAAGAGCCAAGTGGTTAATAAAGCGCACAGGAAAGTTTATTCGGTTTCCAGGCTGGTAAGTGATGAACATAAAATTCTTCAAGCATAACTTTTTTCCAGACAAAAGAAAATACAGGATAACTTCTCCAGAAATCAAAATGTCCAAAACAGTGTAACTTGGAATAAACTCATAGCAGTTTCTGTTCCTCACTGCAATTGCTTAATAGTACAAAACAAAAGCATTTGTAAAACTCTTCACACAGTGAATGGGTCATCAGCTTCAAGCCTGCTGTTGCCACACACACACAAACATTTTCAACTGTTTGGGCCTTCACTGAGCTCCTGCAGTTTCAGGTTCTTAGGAGAGATTCTTAACCCTTTTCCTTCAGGCTTACTCCTCTCTTCCAGCTTCTGAAACTGTCTTTAACTTGCAACAGCCTCTTTTTATCTTCCACTGTTTCTACTCACATTCTTAGTGTACCTTAGTGCAGAGCTCACATTCCATCTCAGAGACCTCAGACTCAATAACACTTTCCTCAGGGCCTACCTCCATGCTCTCTATTGAGCTACAGCTGGGTGCTTTCTGAAAGTGCTCTGGTGTCTTTTCCTTAAGAGTCTTCACAAGATTAAACAGTCTCTCCCACTGCCTGGCCTTGCCTTCTCCAGGCCGGTCTCTTGGGGGTCTCTCCTGTTTAACCTCCCTTGTAAGATATTTCTTGCTGTGCTGAGCCTTCTGGGGTATGACAGTCTCCTCTGAGTCAGAGCAAGAACTATCCTGCTGGCAATGCTTGTTCCCTGCGTACCTTTCTTGGCTGCCTCTATAATGGTTCCTCCTTTTGCTGCTCTCCTTGGCTGCAAAGCTTCTCCTCAGCTTGGCCCCAGATCTTTCCGGTCTGTGCCTTCTGGGAACTGGACTCGAACCTGGGCTAGGCCTTGAACTGCAACTGCCACTTGTGCTTGCTCCTGCACTCCTCCTGGACCTTCTTCTCCAAGCCCCTTCCAAACTCAAACTGGCTCTCCCTCTTGTGTTTGTTTTCTCTCTGTTAACTGCTGAGCAGGGCAACTCCCTTCCTGGCTCCTCCCACTTGGACCTCCTACTCCTATGCAGGGTTGTCCTGTGGTCTGTGATTGGTTTACCCTTAGCTCTGCCCCCTAGGTTCCTTTCAGGTCTTCTAGTATGGAGTATGTGGTTTTGTGCACCCATCCCCCGCAAAGAAGAAAAATCCTTCTTTTTTTCAGTTTTCCCTAGCTGGGCTGCACCCTCCTTACCACAGTATGGAAACAACATGCCCATCCAGAAGGATAGTTGTGACACTGGATTCAGTGCGAGGATTGGTTATTACCATTGCTTCCATTTTTTTGTAGTTTAATAGAAGACCTTCTGCATCAACCAAGATGAAAGTGTGGCAAAATCCCATAGTAAAGGCAATTAGTTAATATCATCACCTATCAGAAAAGGTATATATAATAAAATACCATTAGGATAAATGCAAAATAATAATATCCATCTTCAGAAGAAGTTGACATAAAAAAGTCAGATACACATTAAACAGTGCAGAAGACTACCACTACTGGTATTAGTACTATTTATTATTTTTATAGTGCTAAAAGGCATACGGAATGCTGTACAGAGTCATGTCAGAGATAGTCCCTGCTCATCAGAGCCTACAGTCTAGTCAAGGCAGACAACACAGCAACTGAGGAATGGATATCTTGAGAAGACAGGAAGGATCCCTATGAGATCCTCTTCGCAATAGAAAAAAAATTAGCAACTTCATCTAAGATTATTGCTCTCTGTGGTCTATTTGAGAGATACTGTAAGACTGAAACCAGAACAATAAATAGACACAGTCTTCATGCTACCGCTTACACACTTGCCTTTGTCTCTATGAGTTCACTGCTTGAACAAGGCATCCATGCATTACTAGCCACAACCGGGACAATAGTTATGATTTTGGTGGTCATAGGGAAGACCAGAGAGCACATCTTAGGCAGCAGGGATTGGCAGGGAGTGTAAAGATCCCAAAGACTAGACAGCTATAAGAGGAGCAGGGGAAGGCCACTGTGTCACGGTGGTACCTCTTTGAAGCAGCACATGCATATGGTCCTAAAGCAAGTTGGAGCAGGCTCCACTATTGCCTAGGTATCTGACACCTTAAAAATGTGTTGCCCTAGGCTGTTGCCTGTGTTGCCTATTCCTAAATCCAGTCCTGCCCACAATATCAAATTCAAAAGTAGGCATGGAACTACAGTGCTTTTTAGCAAAAATACTCTTCATTCAAGAATTATGAATTTCATACAAGCTTCTCAGTCAGAAGAGCTGTCATAAGTTCCCAAAAACCTTATTTGATGTTGCAGAAAATAGACGCACCTTTTGGTGGGATGCTTTATTGTGCAGATACTGTGTTTACTGAGAGGAAAAAAAGCTAAGGCTAAGGTTTCATATACATGACCTAGAAAAAATAAAATGGATCTATGCAGTTGTACAATAAAGAGGCGTAAGGCCTGATATTCAGCAGCGGTGGCTAGCGCTGCTAACCATGGATGAAGTTTGACTGCTTCATTTGGAGGGGACAAAGAGTGGGGTGATATATGTGCATAGTAATTTGCATATTTGCATATTCATTAAGGTTATCTTAAGAAAAACACTAGGGGCCCAATTCTATCCTGGACGTAGATCCCCTCTGTGCATCTGGTCTGAACCGGATGCCCAGAAGAGATCGTGATTCTGATCCCGTGAGGCACGGCTAGCCCCTTGGATCAATATCGCAAACAAGCATGTATGTGCAGGCCAGGAATGCGATTCAGTCCCGGCCTGCATGTACATTAGTAGCCAGACTAACTCAGTCAGGACTTTTAAATGGAGCCGCGGTGCCATGGCATCATGTTGCCATGGTACCGGAGCTCCATTTAAAAGTCGTGATGCCAGCTGCCACTTAAAGTGTTTATTTCCCACAGCCCAACCCCCAATTTGGCCTCCTACGGTCAGGGTTGGCTTGTGGGGAATAAACCCTTGCCCCCTGCCCTATCTGCACCCCAGCAGCTTTAAAAAATTGTCCAGAGAAGTTATTCCACCTCGGAGGTGGAATAACTTCCCCTGACATTTTGCTGGCCCCCGACGTACAGGGCCCACTGCTGCCCACTGTCTGCCCCCGGGCCGCCCATTCCCCGCCCCCATCTAACTTCTCCGCACAAACGGTGGGGAAGTTATTTGTGGGCAGGAGAAGCCACAGATAGCAGGATGGACATCCCATCGGGCCATCCATCCACTCTACTTGTGGCTTAGAATAACCCCCTAGATGGATACGAAGCTAGTATATCAAACAGGCGAGAGATGAGCTGGCACCTCCAATATACTCAAAGAGAGAGCAGAAGTTCTTATTCAATGGCTTTGCAAAAAAAAAAAGGAAAGCAACATATTCCCAGGCTACATAATTAAATTGCAGCAAAAATTGTAGCTGTTTCATTTTTTAGCCTGGCACTCTAATATTTAGAAAATACTGACACCTGTAAGTATATATTCTGAAAAAAACAATGGAGATGGACTCCAAGGGACAAAAAGAAAAAGAGAACCACAGCATAGTTACTAACACCAAAATAAGTTAGAACTAATTTTATTATGGCATTAGAAACTGCAGTATGGTTCTCTCTTTTTCTTTTTGAACATCTACAGTATTTTGCGTCCAACGAAATCTCTTCTCCAACAATAGGTTCAGAGCAGAACTAGGACATTTCACCATAGAACCCAACATAAAAGAAAAGAAAATCTATTCCAGTATCATCTCATTAACAGTCTCTCCAGTACCAGACAGATTGTGAACTAACACACTGAAGAGCTAAAATGCAAATCTACCATGCCATAACAACATCGGCTTCTAAAATTAAAAAATAAGGAGCCTACCCAGAAAAAAGCAACACCATAAATATTGCAGTGGACCTTAGAATATCCTTATTATCAGTTATTCAGAAAACTGAACAAGCCAGATTACTACAGATTGTACATAGAAACCCCATGCTAACAGAACACTTGGTCTCAATAACACAGGCAAAACATGGTTAGACCCTCACCAAGTACAGAATAAATTATAACAAACTCAAAGTAGAAATATGTAAAGAAAAAAATTAAACTGAAACCCCAACAAGCTAAGCTCTTTATGCAGTGCAACACAAGAAATAGAGGAGACGGGCAACACTTTACCTCACCTTTGTTGAGCAGTTGCATGAGACCCACAGACCTCTATGATTCCACATGCAGGCAGCGCAGCCTCTCCCCACAGTCTTCCCCCTCCATTGATCTTAGTGCCTCTTGTTCAGAGGTGGCCATGCCAGCATTTGGGATCAGAGAGAACTGTGCCTTATGTTACTGCTCAGCAAATCAAAAGCAGGAGCTAGCAGAGATGCACATAGTGTTGAGACTTTATTTGTGCAGCTGTGCAGCCTATAGCTGGTGCCAAAATTCCAAATATGCAGTGATTCTATTGAAGACCTTGACAAATTTTGTGTGCATTTACATAAGAACATAAGATATGCCATACTGGGTCAGACCAAGGTCCATCAAGCCCAGTATTCTGTTTCCAACAGTGGCCAATCTAGGTCATATGTACCTAGCAGTTTCCCCAAGAGACACAAGTTCCACAATGCTTGTACTGGGTCAAGCATTGATATCTTCGGTCACTTCTTAATAATGGTTTATGGACCTTTCCTCCAGGAACTTGTCCACACCTTTTTTAAACCCAGCTACACTAACAGCCTTTACTACATCCTCCGGTAACAAATTCCAGAGTTTGATTACACGTTGAGTGAAAAAATATTTTCTTTTATTAGTCTTAAATAGTTTATCCTGTAGCTTCATTGCATGTCCCCTAGTCTTTCTATATTCTGATAACGTAAACAATCGATCTACGTTTACCCGTTCCACTCCGTTCATTAATTTATAGACTTCTATCATATCTCCCCTCAGCCGTCTCTTTTCCAGGTTAAAGAGCCCTAACCTTTTTAGCCTTTCTTCATAGGAGTATCCTTCCATCCCCTTTACCATTTTGGTGGCTCTTCTCTGAACCTTTTCTAAAATCGCTATATCCTTTTTAAGATACGGCGACCAGAATTGCACACAATATTCAAGGTGCGGTCTCACCATGGAACGATATAGAGGCATTATAATATCTTTTGTTTTATTTTCCATTCCTTTCCTTATCATCATTTAGAAGCCAGGTCAGAATTTTAGAAGCCAGTGGTTGTGACGTCCTCATGCCCCCCCCCCCCACCATATTGTCTCTTGCACTGGTCTCATGTTCTCAAGTCTCACAAGACCAGCACCAGTGTTCCTCTACTGTGCAGCATCTTTAGACAGAAATATAGATAGATACAGCTTCAGATATTAAATGTCTGTGTGGTGGTATGTCTGTTTGCACAGGGATGTGTGGTGGATGCCTTTGTGTGGGTGGAGTGCGGAGCTGCAGTGCATGTGTGCTGCTGAGCTGGGTATGTGCATATGTGTGTATATTGTGGTGTGGAGCAGAGCTGGGAATGTGTGCATGTGGTGCGGAGGCGAGGTGTGTGGGGGTGTGGGGGTGCAGTGTGGAGACGGGGTGCGTGGTGTGTGTGTGTGTGTAGGGTGGAAGTGGGTTGCATGTGTGTGTACGTGCATGTCTATCATGCAGAGGTGGAATGTTGTGTGTGTGTTCTGGGGTGAGGGAAAAGCATCTTTTGGCAACACCTTGCACTCTTCCTTCCCCCTCCAACCCCTCTCCTGCTGGCTCCTCTCCTCTGTTACCCTCTAGACTCTCCCGCCTTCAGAAACCCCCTAGCACTCCCATTCCCTGCCCTAAAATTCCACATCCTCCTTTTTTAATAGGCCTACTGCCCCTTTAAATTTTCCCGGCCTTCTCTACCTCTCTCCCCCCCAAAAAAAACTTTTTTTCTTGTAGGCCGCTTTCGCAGCCTCCCCCTACTGTCTGCTCATGGGGATCCTATCTTTATTTGGTAGCTTGACCCTAGTAGTAGTACCTTGAGACTACCACTGAGGGTGAAAGGTGCCATTTTGATGCTAGCAACTTATGAGGGAGGAATGACCTGGGATCACTCCCTCCCTCCCTCCCACCACCACCATTAGACACCAGGGTTCCGTAGCCCCTGTAGGTCCTTGGTGTCTTTTTGAGGGAGGTAAAGTTTTATGAGGGTCTCTTCTAGGGGGAGTGGTGTCAGTGGGGGGTTGTTGTGGGTCCTCTAATCATTATGATCTTTGCTGGTGGGGGAAATTATGGATAGGCACAGGTATTAGGACATCGCCAGCCCCTTTAAAAGATAGTGGGCCCAACTGGAGGCCTACTATCTGCATTGCTGCAGCAGGCCCATGTAATGTTCCCAACTATACCAATGCAATTCTATATTTACAATGGATGTCCCTGTAATAATGAAGCATTAGGGACTCCTATGGTTAATTAATACCCTCATAATACTTAGGATTTCTGCCCTCTAAGTTTTCTTATCCATAAACTCCCTTGAACTGAAGCATACAGTAGGTGTGCAATGGTGACATCTTTCAGTAATAACAAATTCCCGTTCGAGGTGTCAAGGCAGGGTAAAAGAGGGAAATTTATGGATAACAATTTTGAAAAACTGCCTATAGTTGCTGAAACCCTCATTTTGTCTAGTTCTAAGAAATATAACTTATGGCATCATACCTAAAAGCAGACACTGTTTTTATAAATTAAAAATGATTAGGTCTACAGCAATTTCTAAGTGATTGTGACAGGTCACCGCTCACGACCTGCCCTGGACTGTTGCCAGGTCACTAGAAACAGCTGCACAGTCAAACGCTCTTTAATTTCCTTACAGCTTGTTCCTCCACAGGCGACTGTATGGTTTCATTCCCACCAGCACTAGGGCCTCACAGACAGTTCAATTGGGTGTCTCATATGCAACTTGGCTTAAGTCCTATACAGCAACCAAACCGCCTGCTATTGTACTCTGTCCAAGCTGCTAAGCTGAGCAGTAGAGTCACCCAACCTGCTTCCATAATCCCTGTTCTTGGCTTATCTGTGACCTGTCTAACTAAGTTTTCCACATGTCCCTGATTTTTAGGGACTGTAACCCCAGATATTCAATGCCACAGCAATGGCATTGAATATCCAGGTTAGGCACACAGGGGACACAGCAGTGGAGCCTAACCAAGTAGCGGTGATATTGAATTGCTACCCAGTTAGCATCCATGGCTAAAACTAGGCGAGCCGAAAGCTGGCCAAGTTTTAGCCATGGAACGTTAACTGGATAGTGGTGTAATATTGCTGCTACCTGGGTAATGGCAGTCTCCACTTCTGCCCTGCCCTGGAATACCCTCAACACACCCTGATGCTAACTGGATAGCATCGGCCACATAGGGGACTAAGTACAGTTGAATATCCCCATTTAAGGCATTTATATGGTTTACTGGGAAGTAAACCATGTAAATACCTTTCCAATATCAGGCCTTATGGGGGTTATTCTGTGCTACGAATAGAGAGGATGGACGGCCCGACGATGTCGTCCATCCCTGCTATTCGTGCTGGCTCCTGCCCCCGACTAACCTTCCCAATGGTTATGCGGGGAAGATATACAGGGGCAGGGAATGGGTGGCCCTGGGGGTGGAGTCTGGGCAGGCAGTTGATGGTCGCCAGCCCTGGATGTACAGGACCGATTTTAATTTTGACCCTGTACGTCCGGGGCCAGCAAAATGTGCAGGGAAGTTATTCCACCTCCAAGGTGTGTATTTCTTTGTTCACCTCCTGTTTTTACTCGTATAATAGGCAATGGGTCCCATGTAGCCATGATGTGATATGAGACCTACCCACAATTCGATATTTTATTTATTTATTTATTTAATACCGCCCTGTCATGGAATCAGAGCAGTTTACAATATGAACAACAATATTACATTATAATGTGGTAAACAAATACAAATAACAGGTGTAAACTTGTTAAATCATTGATATTTACCTGATTAGACAATAATTATTAAATAACTTATTTACAAAATAGATTTACATGTTCACGTGTCATAGGTTCATAAGATCGCATTGTTTGTTTTCTTCATTAAGGGGTATTTTCAATGTACTGTATGTAGTGTTCTGTTGGTAGAGTGTGAAGGAGTAAATTTGTTTGAATATGTATGTGTATCAGTATCTGTATAAGGTGTGTGTGTAGGGTTTACTTTGTTTGATCCTCTGTTATGTATAGGGGGAGGAGAATGGAGCTTGGTCATATCGGATTATGTTTGGATGGTAGGGGGGACTTGAATGCATAAGTATATGTTGGAAGGTTTGAGGAATTTTTATGTTGGGTCACAGTTTATATGTTCCTCATTGATGCCAAAATGCTTAATGAAGAGGTACGTTTTGAGTTCTGTCCGAAAGGTTGACAGATCAGTTTTAGATCTTAGTCTATCTAGCAGGGCATTCCACATTGATGGGGATATGTATTCTAATGCCCTCTTACTGGTGTGTTGCTTAGTTTTGCAGTAATCGGCTGGTACTACTAATTGGGGTATTACATGGCACGTCCATCCCCACTACTCATTCCCCCTCCCGCCCCCGTCTAACTAGCATTAGGGCGGGCGGTGGGTGGTCATCAGCCTCAGATGTACAGGGCCGATTCCAATGTTGGCCCTGTATGTCCGGGGCCGAAGGCTTGCACAGGGAACTTATTCCACCTCTGAAGTAGAATAATTTCCCCGATGTAGGAGGAATGTCAGACCCGATGCTGGGAAGGGGCAGTAGGGGACAGAGAGCATTCCCCACAACACAACCCTGGCTGCAGGGAATGCTTTTCAATGGAGGCACAGTGGCATGGCAACTGGACTCCATTGCGCCGCGGCTCTATTGAAAAGCCTTGACTGAATTAGTTGGGCAAGGCCTGTACGTGCAGGCCAGGTGGAATTGAGGTCCCGGCCTGCATGTTCAGGCCTGTTTGCAATTCTGATCCCGCGGGGCTAGACATGCCCCGCAGGATCAAAATCACAACTCCCTCTGTGCGTCCGGTTTCGACCAGGAGCACAGAGGGCCTGAACGTCAGGAATGGAATCGGGCTCAATATGTTTATCATTCTACTTTACGTTGTCGGTCATTGGGTGTTATCTTAATTAGGTGTGTTAGTGTGGATGGGGTTATGTTTCGGAAAAGTTTAAATGTGGTCATAATTATTTTATATTTTATTCTGCTGTGGATAGGTAGCAAATGAAGAGCATATAGTATTAGTGTCATATGTTCTGAGTGATGTGCATTGTAAGTGATGCATGCCGCCATATGCTGGGCCATTTGGAGCCTGTGTAGTGTTTTGTTTAGACCATGCAGTAGACTATTGCAATAGTCTAAGTGTGGTAATATCATGGCCTGAAGTATAGTGAAAACATATTTCCTGACATTGCCTTTCTTTTCAATTTACCCCCTTGCAGCTTCATGTTATGCCCTCTAGTTTCACAGCTTCCCCGTCTTTGGAAGAGGTTTGTTTGCTCATTAATACTCTAAGTATTTAAAGGTCTGACTCATATCTCCCCATCCCTCCTCTCCTCCAGAGTGTACATATTTAGGTCTTCAAGTCTCTTCTCATAAGGCTTCTGATGCAGGCTCCAAATCAATTTGGTCGCCTTCCTCTGAAACATTTCCAGTCTTTTTTCATCCTTTGTCAGATACAGTCTCCAAAACTGAACACAATATTCCAAGTGAGGCCTCACCAGTGACTTATACAAGCACTGTGTAGCCTGTATCTTCTAGGGAAACTGCTAGGTACTTATGACCTAGATTGGCCACTGTTGGAAACAGGATACTGGGCTTATGAAATTCTTTGGTCAATGTAAACCATTTTGACCTGGTGAAAAGTGGGATAAAAGCCTTGCTAAATTAAAAATAAATAAGTAAAATTTGTTGTTTAATCTCTGTTTCTAACTTGGGGCCCACGTTCTCTCATCAAGCAGGGGTAGTGTATCAGATCTTTGCAGATGATACTCAGGGGCCGACATTCACTGGCGGCGGCTAAGTACTAGCCACCGCTGCTGCAAATAAAACTGGTACTAAATATCCAATATTTCCAATGCACTCACTATCTGGTCATTGGCAACATTCTGCCTCTAGTCAGATAGCAAAAAAACAGATAAAGTTTGGACAGCTTGTTAGCTATACTGTTAGCAGGTGAATATTGCTGCTGATTAGGTAGTGACAGGAACTATCTCATTCAGCCCACATACCTCCCCAGTTTTAACCAGTCATCTTTTTTGCAATCTCTGGAGATATTCATTGACATTGTCCACATATTCAGCAGCACTATTGGAATTGCCACGATTTAGCTGGTTAGCAGGATCTGCTAACCGGCTAACCCACTTTGAATATGCCCCCTTCCATTTCTGGTGCCCTTAGAGACATATTGGACAGAGTTCAAAGAAACTGTATGACTATCTGAATGCTGTGAAGATGTGGATAGATGATAATCAACTGAAGCTGAATCCTAATAAAACGAGATTCTATAAGTATATAAAGCTCTAATGGAGTATTAAAGGCCTCAGCTTGTTTGGCTTGGATTAGAGTTAAGGGTTTTGGGCCAGATTCGGAGTTTGGGAGTAGAACTGGATGAGGTTTTGTCCATAAGGCCATAAATTTCAAAAGTCGTACAACTGTGCTTTTATTTTTTTCTGTGAGAGCTACAGAGGGCAAGAATGTACTTTACGGAAAAGGACTTTATGCAGATTGTGTATGCTTTTATTAATACTGTACCTGTTTGGATTATTGTAATCTGCTGTATTTAGGTCTGTCAGAAAAGACTGTTTCTTATTTCCAGCCTCATGTTCACAGAGGTGAGTTCACATGACCATATCTCCCCTGTGTTATACTGGGGTCAGGGCTGGTCAAAGGGTTTCTGCCATCCCAGGCAGAAGCCCCAGCCATGCCACACCCCTCTTCTGAGCTGTGCCACCATCCCCCCCCCCCCTTCTGAGCCAAGCCATTCTGTTCCCCCCCCCCCTCCACTGCTGCCACTGATTCTGTCAGCAGGGTCGGTGGAGAGGCGAAACCTCAGCTTGGCATGGTGGCGGCAGTGGCCCGTGGCAAGCCATGTGCTTTGGCACACATAGCCTGCTGCTTCTGATCCTCCTCAGCACTGTGCTGTGCCACTTCTGCCCCAGGCGCTGTGCTGTGATGTGCTACCCACAGAAGTCTACTGCCCTAGGTGGCCACTTAGCCCACCTAGTGGACGAGCCGCCCTGATTGTGGTCTGTTTACTAAAGTGCAAATGCTTTTCCAGCTAATACCAGGTGATAGCTGCAAAAAGCTGGCATTAGCTGTAAAAGTCCTGCGGTATGTGTGGGGGCATTCCCAGTATTCCCCCTGCAGATTCTGCGGATAAAATGCTGGGATCGTGGAGCCAGCTTCACAGATGCAGGTAACACCACCCGCTGAGGTAGTGATAGCTGAATCTGTAAAGGCTGCAGAAAGTGCTGCTATCATGCAATGTGAATGCCCGCGGTAGCTGCTCGAAACTGGAACACCCACATTCCACCCACATACTGCCCATTCGAACAGCCATAATGTAAATTGCAGCTACTGTGGAAAAAGTCCCACAGTAGCTGCATTTCTCCTGCATTAGCTGTCTTCGTGGTGTGATGATCCCACGTTAGCACTGCAAAGATAGCTAAGCGCTTTAATAAACACACTCCATAGTTTACGTTGCTTACCGGTGGCTAAATACATTCAGTTCAAAACCATTACTTTGGCTTTCAAAATATTAACTTGAATATGACCATTTTATTTACAGGAAAAGCATTGTTATACACCAGGGAAGAGCCTGAGGTCACAGGATGGAGTCCTTCTGGAGGTTCTGGAACCGAAAATGCTCGCTTAACAATGAGACAGTTGAGGGTATTTTTGATCTGTATTCCAGTCTTATGGAATGAATTGCCCCAGAATTTGCATACCTACAAGATCTGCATTTTAAGAACTTACTACCTGCTTCTCTGATCATATTCCCACCCATCTACTAAACTCCATCTCCTCCACTGTTGTCCCTTTGATCTCTCATATCCTCAACCTATCACTCTACTGCAACTGTTTCTGCAGCCTTTAAGCATGCTGTGGTTACATCTCTCCTCAAGAAACCATCCCTCGATCCTACCTGTCCTTCTAATTATCAACCTCTTTCCTCCCCTTTATTTCTAAACTACTTGAATGTGCGGTTCTCCACCGCTGTTCTGACTTCCTCTCCTCTCAGTCCCGTCTAGATCCACTGCAATCTGGCTTTTGCTCTCTACATTCTACTGAGATGGCTCTTGCCAAAGTCTCCAATGACTTGTTCCTTGTCAAATTCAGGAGGTTTTACTCGATCCTCATCCTTCTTGACCTTTCTGCTGCTTTTGACACTATTAATTATAACCTTCTCCTTGATACCCTCTCCTCGCTTGGATTTAGGGGTTCTTTCCTGGCTTCTCTCTCCCACTGCAGTTTTAGTGTATCTTCTGGTGGATCCTCTTCTACTGCTGTCTCGCTTTCAGATGTGTACCCCAGGGTTCTGTCTTGGTTCTTCTCCTTTTCTCTCTCTATACTCAGTCCCTTGGTACACTCATCTCCCACAGTTTTCAGTACCCAGGTATCCAGGACCAGATCTCTGCCTGCTTTTCTGACATTAGTGCCTGGATGTGTCTCACTGCCATCTGAAATTGAAAATGGCCAAACTGTGCTCCTTATCTTTCCCCCTAAGCCCACCTCTCCCCTTCATCCTATTTCTGTGGATAACACTCTTCTCCACGTTTCCTCAGCTCGCAACCTCGGGTTCATCTTTGACTCCTCCCTCTCCTTTTCCACAACATCCAAGAGATAGCTAAAATCTGTTGCTTCTTTATAACACTGGCAAAATTTGGTCCTTCCTTTCTGAACACATTACTAAGACCCTTATCCATTCTCTAATCACCTCCCGTCTAGCCTATTGCAACCTCCTCTTCGCTGGTCTTCCTCTGAATCATCTCTCCCCACTTCAATCTGTTCAAAATTCAGCTGCACAGCTAATCTTCCGCCAGTGTCGCTATGCTCATGTCACCCCTCTACTCAAGTCACTTCATTGGCTCCCTATCCGTCTTCACATTCAGTTCAAACTTCTACTACTAACCTATAAGTGCCTTCATTCGGCTGCTCCTCACTACCTTTCCTGTCTTATCTCTCTCTACACCCCTCCTCGGAACTCTGCTCTTCAGGCAGATCCCTTCTATCTGTGCTCTTCTCTTCCACTGCCAACTCCAGAATTCGATCTTTCTACCTTGCTGCTGCTTATGCCTGGAACAAACTACCTAAATCGTTAGATCAGGCTCCATCTGTGACCCTGTTCAAATCCAGGCTTAAAACTCACTTCTTTGAGACTGCTTTTGGATCCTGATCCCCTAGTCTCCTGGTCACCTCCTATGTGTTTCCTTACTATTCCTCTAGAGATATCCTAGTCCCCATTTATGTTGTTTGTCTTGATTAGACTTATGAGCAGGGACTATCTCTTACATGTCTCCACAGTGCTATGTACGCCTTGTAATGCTATACAAATGATAAGTAGTAGTAGTAGTAGTAGTAGTAGTAATGTCATATTTACTTGGTTAGAAGAGGGTATTTACTTGAGAATGTCGGTGGTTGTGTTTGAGATTCTGTACTGATAAGTGTTGAATTTTGTTTTGTCTTTGTAATATATTGTACTGTATATGTTCTAATGTAATCCACTCTGGGCTTATTGTAAGGACGGGCTAAATATCCAAATAAAATAAATAAACTATCCCCCCCCCCCCCTCCACAGACTAGCACATGCACAGCACACACACACAGGGATTGCTAATTCACTATCCCTATTGGGATGCATTTAGTCATGATTACCAATATTTGATTTTCTTTATTGTTAGTTCTACCATGAAAACTACTCACTTAATCATGCAGTTTTCTTATTGATTTGCCATGTGTTTGCCACCTAATAATATATGTTGTTGTGGGCATGGCTATATTAAATCATTGGCAAATTATTCCCATATTTTGAGTCCAAATGTTTAGGGAGCCCCTGTGAGATGTGCTTGGACCTCGGGATATTTGGATTGCCACCTATCTGGCTTTCTTCAAAACTCAACAGAATTTTGCATTAATGTTCAAACATATTAGCCATCCTTCTACCTTCTGGACCTTTCTTTGATTTGGAAACCTCCTATCTGCAGTTCTCTAATCCTCCCCTCTGTGTGTGTGTGCGCCCGTCCTGCTGGCTTCCAGTGGAACTAGCATCAGAGATTGTGAGTAGGATCCAGCAATGGGAAGGCTGTGGGGGCGAAGCACTGGAATGCTGCTCTAGTCACAGGAAGGGAGGATCCAGCCAATGGGAAAGCTGAGGGGGCGGAGCACTGGAATGCTGCTCTAGTCACAGGAAGGGAGGCGGTGAGCTGGGGGAAGTTCCAATGCTGTATTAGTGAATTTTACGCATGTGGTAGGGGTTGAAATAAAAATGAAGCCCCCCCCCCCCCCCCAAATGGCCCAATACCTTTCTATGGGAGAAACAATTCTAACAGTTTCAGCATACATACACTGATTCACTGTACTACGGTGATTAAAGAGTTGCACCTTTCAAACTGCCCTCCATTTTCTCTTCCAATCACAGGTACATACAGAAAGCCAACACAGATACACACACACACACACACACACACCCTGAGCATGAACATACACAAACACAGATGTGTGAGCACGTGTGCATGTACATAGAGAGGTTTGTTAGAATTCCATGAGCCATGCTATGCAAGCTTTCTCACTTGTTGAACATCCTGTATTTCTTCATATGGCTTTCCCTGATGTGAATGACACAAAGTATGTACTTCTTGGTAGCACCTTACACATTACTCATTACTGGTGCCTTCTCTTTTTTATTTATTTATTTTTTTAATCCCTTTATAATCAATAAAAACATTCAAGCCATCAAGTTTCATCGAACCTAAAATAAAAATCTAGTTTTGTTCCATTCTTTTCAATAGTCTGTTTTGATCTCCTCCCCTGATCTCGAACGGTACAAGATCTATTGCCATACATCGTAATGATTAAGACGAATGCCGCCACTCGAAGCAGTGTACCACCTTTGGAGCTTCTACGTTTTGTTTTTCCAGTCAGTCTGTTTTAAACATCTTGTAATTTTCACAAAAAATGTCTTTTTTGCATGGGCACTTCACTACATAGACAATATAAGTAGAATCACAAATCCATAAGTCATTCTAAATCTTAAAGGAAATTGTTTTCACTTAAATTTATAAATATTTTATCCTCAATGATAATTTCATAAATGGATTTTTATTTTAGGTTCGGTGAAACCTGATGGCTTGAATGCTTATATTGATTATAAAGCGGGCTTGGTTTAATAGGAGAAAGCACCAGTAATAGTATGATAGATGGGAATAAATGAAACCTGTGATCGACTGAGTTCTGTTTTCAGATTTGTAGATTTGCATGCTGATTGTTTATATATATTGCAGGAAATAACTAATGGATGCTTACAACTTAGACCCATAAATGGAGCTCAACCCCTGAGAAATATGTCAAATAAGTGGAAAAAGATAAAAAAGAAAAAAAATATTAGAACTGTATAAAATTAAGTTTTGGACTGATGATGTATATATATTTATGAAACAGGGAGTTGGAGAATGATTTCTGAGGTAATTTCTCCCTTTAGAAGTCTTTTTTAAGTAGCGAGTATTATGGGTTTCACTAGTGTTTAAAGGTCTGTTTGGATATATGCTAAGCATAAAAGTACCCATGATGGCATGCATATGTGTACTTTTACTGTAGGTGTTGCTAGGGGTGCTGTCTGGGCAGTGTTGCAAAGTACATACGTAGATTATAAAATGTTAATTTATGCATGTATTTCATAATTTATGCACAGACATTTACACTTGTCCTCAAGAAGGCATGAGAAAGTACCGAGGAGACACTCTGGAGCATGGCCTGAGTGGTTGCATGATTTAAGAGCTTCAACTAACAGGGCCACTACTAACCAATAATTGCAATTAACCCCAGAGACAATCACCATTAATTCCCCAAATGAGCCCAGAATTATGTCCACATAGAAGAGTGTAAAAACAGATACCCACTTTTCTTTTTTGGGGGGGCTTAAGTGCCATGAAATCGATCCACTGACTCCAGAGAAGATGGTATCATCTAAGGACGATGAGGGCAAAGTTGGAAGCCACGAAGCAAAGTCAGAGTGATTTAGAGGCTCTTATCCCATTTCATGAGCTTTTAAGGGAGGCTTACCTAGAATGAGAGGAGACTAGAAAAACTAGATTCTATAGCTACCCAAATTGAAGTGAATACCTAAAGTCTGCAGCAACATCAGCAGATTATGAGGACCTAGCCAACTGGAATAGGCGAAGTAATATCCATATACTGGGGTTACCTGAGGCTCAGAGGGCATGGATCTGGTACATTTTTTGAAAGATATCTTGAAACAGTTGTTAAATATCAGGATTCCTTAAGGCCTATTACTGAGACTAAGAAGCAGCAGCCAGTGGTCTCTAACATTTTGTGATATCCATGAGCTTTGGAAGTTCTTACCTCTTCCGACAGCAAGGTACCATTTCTATATACTGGCAGGTGCCTTATGATTATGCCAGGTCTGGCAAGAACAACTGCACAGAAGCACAAAATGTTTTTGGATCTGAGACCTAAGTTGAAGGATGGGGGCAAAGTTCGGTATTCTGTATTCTGCCTGAATGGAAGGGACTTACAGTAACAAAACAACCACCTTTACAGAACCATCAAAGCTTCAGGAGTTTATTGAACATCATGCTAGGGAATAGCGCTGGCAGTGTGGACTGGATATTTGATTCCATGTGTAATGAATTGTTCACTGCGCCCTTTGTCTCCTTAACCAGAAGGACTGAAGAATGCTCTCTACCCTAGTTGTCAAATGAACAGGAATTTTAATAATTCTAGCTCTTGTGTATTTTGTAAGAGTGTGTGTATTGTTGGGTGGGTGGAGGGGAGGGATGAATAATAAGAAAGGATCTTTGGGGAAAGTACATAGAACAGTGTGGACCATTCTGGTTTCTGATGTGACCACAATATTATTGGTTAGTGTGATGGTGAGATTCTGATTGTTGGATTTAATGTGACCTTGATTGTGATGGGGGTGATGAGTGTGTGCTTAAGGGAAGAAGGTTAGTCTGGGACGGATGTCTGAAATCAGGTGGGTAGATTGGAGAATTTAGGGGAGGGAGGGGTTAATGGGGATTTTGAATGGATCATAGTTGATTGGGAGGACCTTGGTTCATAGAGCTGCTTGGATGGGTTTCTCCGGAACTGATGTTCATGTTAAATGTAGGTACTGTGGTGGAGGAAGGGCTGGTAGCAGAAAGCGAGCAAGCAAGAGAGTTCCTGCCCCTAAAGCTGACCTTGTTAAGGGAGACAGAGAAAGGCAGAAGCTATCTTGACATGTAGGTGCAGGTCCCCTTGAGGGCCAGGGGCAGGGTGGGTCTGCTGAGCCCGGCTGGAGAAAAGGGGCAGGAAAACAAAGCATTTTAGTAAGGAAGAGGAGGCGGAGTTCCCCTGGCACCTCATAAAATTTGCCTTGGAACCCAGAAGGGAAGGGGTGTGTCCTCCAATTCCCCTGGAAACAGGGCTAACAGAGGAGCCAGAAAGCAGTGTGGACGAGAAGGAGCTTGAGCTTACCTCACCAGCCGCTGAGGAGGAAAATTCAAAGGACATTTAATAACAGGAGCCTGGACTTCTGTTTTGCTTGCTGTTTCCAGCTCAAAGGGCCCATATTGAGAAGGAGACAGTGAGAATCACTGATATGGGTGGATGATAAAGCCTTTCCCCCAACCTTTTGTTACTACAGAGACAAGAATGCACTGCATAATGTGAGCTGAAAGACTGTAAAAAAGGGTTTAAACCCACTCTTTTCATTTGTGCTGTAAAGCAGGGTAAACAGCCAGGTCTACGGACTCGAGTAAATGGGGGCTGGGCAGTAGCCTCAGCCCTGGGTTTTAGATTAAAAGAAAATTAGGATCAGATTGGCCATTGTTTTTCTTTTGGCTAATGTTTTATTGAACTGCACTACTACTTACTCCTATCTTTGAAGGACCGAGTTATAGAAAGGAGTCCTGTCTTTAAAGCCTGGCCCTTCTACGCAGGAAAAAGAGATGAGAGAGATTTCCATCTCCTGGAATTGAAGTGGTTCCAATAATAAAAGGCAGAGACTGCTGAGGAAAGCAGGACTGGATTTGTGTCTAGCATGGAGTGGCTGCAGAGTTTGTACTAGTGATTGGAAAATTCACCAGCAGAGGAAGCTGCGGTCACCCTCTTGCAGGGTTCTCAACCCTGCCCTCGGGACCCACCTAGCCAGTCGGGTTTTCAGGATAACCACAATGAATATGTATGAGAGAGTTTGCATACACTGCCTCCATTATATGCAGATCTCTGCCATGCATATTCATTGTGATTATCCCGACTGGCTAGGTGGGTCCCGAGGACAGGGTTGAGAACCCCTGCTTGAAGAGATGAAAGGACTTTTGTGGTTTTATGTGGAATGTCTGCTTTGAGTGGAGGAGTGGCCTAGTGGTTGGGGCAAGGTACTTCAGGCCAGAAGGTCAGGGGTTTAAATCCCACTAAAGGACAGCAACCTTGGGCTGGAAGGACTGGGGTTTCTAGTCCCACAGGTGCTCCTTGTGGTCTTGGGCAAGCCACTTAACCCTCCTTAGCCCATGTTCCCTGTAAAATAGTTATTTCCAAGTTATAATGCCCTGTTCAATGTAATTTCAGTTTGTTCAATGTAACCCGCCCTGATGCAGAATAGCGCGGTATATAAGAGAATATAAATAAATAAAGACTGCTCTAATAAAACTGGGACTAGGCATTTTGTGTGTTTTTGTTTACCTGGGACCAGAACCAACAACTATTAGGCATTAGGAAGCTAACCAGGAACAAAACTTCCATGCCAGAGCGCCCCCTGTTGTTTATGGTAGCTTGCGCTGTGATAGCTCTCCTTCATGTATTGGCTGTTTTTTGGGGGGAGGGGGGTTCCTATATTCAGAGTGACAGGATCTTTGGGGAAAGTACATAGGACAGTGTGGACCATTCTGGTTTCTGAAGTGAATTATTTGAATACTTATCTTTTTGCAGAGCCAGATGGCTAACTCGTTTTCCATTTAAATCCTTTCCCTTAACATTAATAGCCTCAACATTTATCACCCTGTCAAACATACAAAAATCCTCAGTTATTTTAAAAGAAAGGAAGGATCCCTCCCCTAGTCCCTTACCAACCATTTAAATATGTCCTAAGCATTGTACCCAAACCTTACTCATCAAAGTTTATGTAACCCAGTGCACCTGTTTTATGCATGATACCCTGCTCAACTATATGCACCTAATGGTTTTACGCACCATTTTGAAGTTGTTAATCCCCATGTTCATTAATGTCATGTTCTATGTAACCTAAATGCACCTGAAATTTCTATGTTTCGCCCTGTTCCTTGTAAACAATTTTGACTAGTAGAAAAGTGGTATAGCAAAACCAGTTAAATAAATACATAAAAAAGAGTGCATGCCAATGTGTGGATGTTGCAAGAAACCACCTTCCTTTAACCATGTGTACTAAGTTAAAGGTTAAAAGTGCCTCTGACCATATAGACTTGGTTGAAGTAGCAAAAAAGAGAGGAGTGTCAATTTTCTTTAGAACTGACCTGCAGGTTCAGGTCAAGCATCAGGCAGCTGATCTAGATGGAGGTGGGTGTTGGTTGTTGGCAATATATAGGGGCAAGATTTATGAATGTGTACTGCCTACCACGGACTCCCCTGATTTTAATAATACGCTAGCAGAAGTGATGAGTGAATATGGAGACCTACTTAAAGTTCTTGGGGAACATTTTAACCAGCCCCTTAATCTAATGCCTGACTGAAGACCAAACACAATTTAGGATAGCTATCTAGAGGGTTGCCATGAGTCGACTCCGACTCGACAGCACTTAAGAACAACTTTAATCTAATGCTAGACAAGATGTCTAGCTGTAGATTTAGATTAGAACACAGTGGGCAATTCAATGCTTAATGAACCATGTGGGAGTAGTTAGAAACAGAGAAAAAACGACGGCAGAAAAAGACTACAAGGCCTATCTAGTCTGCCTTCCATATCAACTACAATAGTCCTGTCTTTCCCCTCACTTGTGGTGTCCCGCAAGGCTCTGTACTCTCCCCTCTACTATTCAATATTTTCCTTGCTCCATTGCCCCTGATTATCCAACAATATCCGGTCTCATCTTACTTTTATGCGGATGACATTCTTCTCCTGTTTCATACCTCACCCTTATCCCCTGATATTTCTCAGTTGAATCTCTGCCTTTCTCACATTGCTTCTTGGTTATCAGAAAATTTTCTTCACCTCAATCCAGCAAAGTCCTCCGCAATGTGGGTCTCCCTGAGTGGCTCATGTCCCACTCTTGCTCCCTCCATTGGATCAACCAGCATCCCCCTCACATCCTCGTTTCGCTACTTGGGTGTTCTTTTGGATCCTTCTCTGACCTTTCATGAGCACATCTCCATGATCTCCTGCCGCTCCTTTGCTGCTTTACAGCAAATTAGGGCCGTCCGATCCGTATTACCCACCAGTTCCCTAGTCACCCTTGTCATTGCTCTCGTTATTAGCAGATTGGATTATTGCAATGTTTATTTAGCTAACCTCCCCAAATATTGCCTTCAAAGGCTACAACGCATCCAGAAAGCTGCAGCTCGCCTCATCACCTTTTCTAGAAGATTCGACCACATTACCCCTATCCTCCTTCATTTGCATTGGCTTCCCCTTCATTACCGCTTCCACTATAAATTTCTGATTCTACTTCATCAAGCCATTTACACCAGTACCCCTCTCTATTTGGCAGATTGCATTTCCCTTTACTCTCCCCATCGACAACTCCGCTCCATCCATACCAACCGTCTATCCCTTCCCTCGCCTTCCCAAGCCCGTCTGGAACAGACACTGCACTCTGCTTGGTTCTTCCTCGGACCATTATTATGGAATACACTGCCTACTTCTCTTCGGCTAGAATCATCTTACTCCCAGTTCAAGACACTGCTTAAGACTTATTTATTCCAGAAAGCCTTTGACCTCCCCCCCGAAGCCCCCCCCCCCCTGACTGTCCTTTGTTTTCGTCTGAAATCCCATGAATTGTCTTGTTTGTCTTCCTTTCTGTCCCTATGATTTATTATGAGTTGGTATTAATGTATGATTTGTTTGCCCTTTTCTGCACCCTCTTTCCTATTTTTTGGCGTTCTATTTCCTGGTTTGCAGTGTTTAATCAGCTTTTATTGTACACCGTTTAATGCTTTTGCCGTAGCGGTATATCAAATATAAAATAAAGATGAAGATAAAGATAGTCCCCTTTTTACCTTTAGAGATCTTCTGTGTTTGTCCCATGCTTTTTTGAATTCAGATACTGTTCTCGTGTCCACCACCTCCACTGGGAGACTATTCCACGGATCCACTAATCTTTCCGTAAAGAAATATTTCCACATATTACTCCTAAATCTATCCCCTTTCACCCTCATCCTATGTCCCCTCATAGCAAAGCTTGCTTTCATTCGAAAGAGGCACTCCTCCTGTATATTTATACGTCTTTATCATATCACCTCTATCCTGCCTTTTCTCTAAAGTATACATAATAAGATCCTTAAGTCTGTCCTCATATGCTTTATAACGAAGACCACTAACCATTTTAGTAGCCATCTTCTGCACAGACTTCAACCTGTTTATATACTTTTGAAGGTGCGTCTCCAGAATTGCACACAATACTCCAAATGAGGTCGCACCAAAGACTTATATAGAGGCACTATCACCTTCTTTCCTTTGCTGGCCATTCCTCTCCGTATGCACCCAAGCATCCTTCTAGGTTTTGCTGTCGTCTTTTCTACCTGTTTAGCTTCTTTAAGATCATCAGACACAATCACGCCTAGGTCCCGCTATTCTTTTGTGGATACCCCCCACAAGAAAAACAAGCTGAAAAAGGAGCAGGGCATAATAAAGAAATTCTCCTTCATTCTAATACCCCTGCTCCATTTTTTGCTTGTCAATCAGAGGTAGGGCAGGTTAGCCCAGGATGGGAGGCTTTGTTAGCGAGAATTTGTCATCCTGTCATAGATAGCTAGATGCTCCAGACACGGTCATGGAAATTGCTAAGGATAATGATTCACTCAACTCCCTTAAAGCTCCTGGCCCTGATGAGTATAAAATCTTTAAAAAGTAACTTAGTCCATGATTGCCTAAGCTGTTTTATTTTTATTTTTTTTACTGCCTGATATACCCATTAGGACATTTATGGAAGCTTTGATGTTAATTGAGAAACCAGTTCAATATTATAGGCCTATTTCATTATTAAATGCAGACTGCAAGTTTTTTGCCAAGGTTATTAGCCGGATGTGATAGGCTTTCTGATACTTGGAGATCAAGAACGATTTATGAGGACCATTCCATAGTAGATAGCTCCCTGCTTTTCCATGCATGTGGCTTGTATGAATCAAGCTTTCATTCTGGACATCAATAAGGCATTTGATTGCATAAAATGGAGGTACTTAATGAGAGTGCTAGAATAATTTGGGTCTGCGGAGGTTTTTTTTTAAGGATGTTATAGGTTTTGAATTATGCTCCTCAGTCAAGATTATAGATGCTGGGATTTTCCTCCCATTTCAGCTAGGCAGAGGGATTGAGGCAAGATTGCCCGCTTTATCTCCTACTCTTTTATCTAGCATTAAAGCTGTTCTTCTCTATTCATTAAAATGAGAAGATTAAGGATACTCGAGTGGGAAGGCAAGTGTGTAAAAGGGGCAT
This sequence comes from Ichthyophis bannanicus, assembly GCA_033557465.1. Taxonomy (NCBI): domain Eukaryota; kingdom Metazoa; phylum Chordata; class Amphibia; order Gymnophiona; family Ichthyophiidae; genus Ichthyophis; species Ichthyophis bannanicus. Next base: position 1,092,647,142 of record CM066032.1, on the reverse strand, counting down.
CATATGCAAGTGACCTCTTGATTTTTTTTTGGTTAGGCTTAAGAGAGTCAACCATGGCATTAATATAGTAACACAGTAGCATAGTATATGATGGCAGATAAAGACCAGTATGGTACATCAAGTCTGCCCAGCAAGGCAGCACGAATAGGTGCATCTGCTGCTCCATGCAGGTCACCCTTCCCCATGCCTTTGTTTAGGCGTGTACCATCGCTCTGTGTAGGTCACCCCTATTTGTTGAGATATAAGAGATATGTTTACTTTGATTTTATCCTTTTGCTATAAAGGGATCCTCTGTGTCTGTCCCATGCCATTTTGAATTCCTTTGCAAGCTATTCAGAGTATATGATAAAGTGGGAAATGTTGGAAGCCATACCCATGAATAATTTTTCTTTGCAAGATATTGATAAGTGTAATTTTCATTACATCTTAAATATCTGGGTGCTCTTTTTAATCAAGATCTGTGACAGACTGTTCAAACCAATCTTGAGATCTTGAGAAAATTCATGGTGTACTGAGAGAGGTGATGCAATGATGGTCTCTCTGCTGTTGACCTCTGGGGAAGAGTTGAAGCAATAAAGATGGTAATTGCCCCACCAATTAATTATATTTTGAGTATGTTGCCAATGCTGTGTTCTAGAGAGGAGTATCAGAGAAATGATAGACTAATGCTTAAGTTTTTGTAGAAGGGATATGTACCACGTATTCCGCATTCTAAAGGTACTTAAAGATCAATGGGGAGTAGCATTTGAAGACTTTTACTTCTAGCAGCAAGCATTTTGTGCTCAGAGCAGAATCATGATGACTTCTATCAGGGCAATTTCTCCAAATGGGGGTTTTGCACATACCTTGACAGTCAATAACCTCACATCTAAGCCAGAGTATGTAGAATATGATCTCAGTCTCTCAAATTTACTGCTAATGCTCAGCGTAGTACTTGCTTTGTGCTAAAGAAAGCCTCCCTCTGGAGTTTGTAAGATGTTACGTGTATGGGTAATTTATCAAGATGTTCTTGAAAATTCCTCTTAATTAAGCCTGTGACACCCAATGCGATGGGAAATAATTCTGTATCTTTCAGCCACATTTTCTTGGTCTATGAATGAATTTCTTTGTACTTGAAGATTTTCTCCTCAATGTCATTCTGGTGTTTTTCTTCTTTATCACTATATCCAGTTTCCTTGCATCCTGCTTTTTATAGGTCAGAATGGGAATATCCCAGGTGATCATAACCTCTTCATTCTCTGTAACGTTTTCAAGTCATGGTCCAAGTGCTTTTCAGGCATAGTGATGCTGAGGTGTTTACAGAGTTTCCAAAGGAAGAGGCATGCTACTTTATTGTGTCTTTCTGCATTTTGATCACCCTGAGGATTCATCTCAATGGTTAAAGGTAGAGGAAGAGCTAGTCCCCCCCCCTCCCCAAGCCACTGGCAACTCTAGCTGATATGTCATTACCAGGGCACCTACAGGATTTTTCATCTATATGGAGCACCCAGGAGGCCCTGTTGGCATTGGATAAATACTTCCTTGTCCAAAGGAACAACAGTAAATTGATCAGGCTGTGGTAAAATCCTAGTTTTAAGAATAATGGGGAAAAACCTATCCTAGCTTTTGTGGCAGAGACAGAATATTTGATCACTGGAACATATTTGGCGGGGGATGTAATCGTGCCTTTTTGGGCTTCCAAAGCTAAATGTAGCCTTCCTTCTTCACAATTCTTCAAATGGGCTAGAGCAGGGATCTCCAACTCCAGTCCTGGAGGGCCACAAACCAGTCAGATTTTCAGGATATCCCTAAAGAATATGCATGAAATAAATTTGAATACAGTGGGGGCAATGCATGCAATATATATTTCATGCATATTTATTAGGGACATCCTCAAAACCTGACTGGTTTGCAGCCCTCCACTGTATTCAAATTTATCTCATGCATATTCTTTAGAGATATCCTGAAAATCTGACTGGTTTGGGGCTCTCCAGGGCTGGAGTTGGAGACCCCTGGGCTACAGCGAGTATGGGAAATGGATTTAGAGGTGCCTGAAGAGATGGTAAACTGGCCAGAATAATGAATATGACCAACTGTCCATCTATTTCCACCATCCTTATCCAGTTTATCTCTTTTTCACTCCTAGAACTTCTTGGATACCATAGAAGCTTTGGAGGGTGGGCCTGCATTAAGGTAGTAAGTCTTGGCACTGCATGGGTAGCCAAGGCACACTATCCCACATAATTTTTGGGTGTCCTATGAATCGGATATTTTGGGAAGCAAGTCTGGGTTTACATTCAAATTATGTGTTAATTACATGAAGGGATAAATTTGGGAATAGTGGTGTTCAAATCCCAGGTGGTGGAGGCAGACCTTTCTGTTGCTTAGAACAGGCTTTTTGATTTGTTAATTTCTCTTATGCTTCAGACAATTCTCTCCAATTGGGAAAAAAGCTAATATATTGAATCTATTATTGGTGGAACATGATCTGTATGGTACAGAAGTTTGAACTCCAAGTAGTACAGCAGCTGTGTAGAAGGAAGAAGATACTTGAAACGTAACAACCACTGGATCATTTTATGGTGGATTATGACCATTAAGATCTGAGGTTGTCACTTTACCCACTGTTATGTTTATTCTTGCGTCTTTTCTGCTTAGACTGAGTCTGGTTATGATGGCTCTTTATATGTGTGTGTTTGATAAGTTCAAACAACTTGATTGTTTTCTCAAGCAGGTGCAAAGTCCGCTCCTGCAATATCGGCATGGTCTCTGCAGGAATTATGCTAGTATTTTATAAAGACAAATAGGTACTTTTCAATCTACTTAACTTGGCTTTATCCAGCGGCTTGGTGAAATTACTATTGGTTTCATAGAGGTTTTAGTCCCCGATGTATTTTCATTTAGGGAGTGTGCTACTCTTCTCTGTTAAGAAAAATTATTTAAAGTATGGAAGTTGTGGGATGATGAGTTTTAGTCTGCAATCTTTGAGGGAGAATTTTATTAGGGGATTGTTGTATGTTTTTAACTGTTTTGTGGGCCGCACTGAGCATCCTTTGTTGCTGGGAGGGCAGTATATAAATAATACATGAAATGACATGAAATAGTTGGCAGAATGTCTGTCGCCCAGTTATGCATTGCAAATGATTAGCTGTGAACCTCCTAGTATAAAAAATATTTATTGTACATAAGGAGATCACTGTTGGACAGTGATTAGAATATCTGTCATGCAGCATAGTGCATCCAAGAGTTGGGGGCTTAGAAGTGTTGAATGATGATGAAAGATTTTTTTTTTATATAGGATCCTCTCTATTGCAATTTTACAAGAGCCGAAGGCGGGAGTCAGCACAAAAGTCTGAAATAGAGTTTGGTGAACTGTACGTGAGTGTGCAACAAGTATGGTTTCAACACATCCATTAAATAACATTATCAGTGAGTGTGTCCACCCCTCAAAACCAGCCATAAATCAAAAACATAGGTGAGAGTATTACACTGGGCACTTTCAGCAGCTTTTTCAACCTTGGAAGTTTGGGCATTTTGCCAGTAATGAAGATGTATTAATGCTTAATGCAGCTTAATGTAATAGCTGTCATAGTCCTAATTTACAGAAGCTCTTTCTAAAGCATTAAATTCATTTATACTTCTTAAAAGTGACTCAGTCCTGGGGCTGAGTTAGTTCTGTAGGATTTCCTTTTTAGGATTAAATGATATATAAATTGTTAACATATCCAAACCAATCCATTAGTGCATGTGAAAGCAATAAAATGTGCCAAAGTAGCAATAACATGATCAAGAAAAGTCATTGTGGTCACTAAGGTTGAACGGGTTTCATTTATGGCCCAAGCAGAGAGCGAAACCTATAGAATTACTCCTGCGAGTTCCAATGACCAGAACCCTTGTCTTATTATAGTAAGATAAAACAAAAATTAAAACCTTTTTACGTTTCAGAAAGGATTGTAGATCATATGTTCTATTTTATAATGGTAGTTGCCCCGACACTGTCATTCATGGATGTCACAAATGTATTCTGGAGATCAAGCAGAAATAAAAATTCTTTTAAGGAAGAGTTTTAAAAATGAATCTAGTCATCTAGCTAGAAAGGTTAGGTGGTTAAATTCCTTGTATGAGAACTGCCCAAAGCAGAGTACCTAAATCTAGCTAACTGGTGGCCTATACTATAAACTTTGCATTAAAATTTTAAAAGTTTATCAAGGATTCACAAAACGTGTTAATGTGCACATTATTTATTTATTTATTTATTTATTTAAACGTATTTTTATACCGCCTTATCCTGCAATCAAGGCGATCTGAACAGCAAATAATCAATAAGATACAGGGTATAGTGTGTACATGCAGTGAGTAGTGTATGCGTGTGAGTGTGTCTGGACATTGATTCTTGTGGTGCTATTTACAGCGTGCGCTATTTACAATGCTATGGGTATCAGTTCCTTGCTTAATTACAATTATAGTGACATGTGGGGGGAATTGAGGTGTCTGTTGCATGGTTTAAGTAATGTCACCGTAGTGTTCTATGAAGAGGGTTGTCTTCAGTAGTTTCCTGAACTCCTTAAGGTCTGTTGCTGAACGCAGTTCGTCGGGGAGGGCATTCCAGATTGTTGGTGCCGCCTTTGATAAGGCTCGTTTTTCGGTGTCCTTGCGTACCCTGTTGATATCTTTAGGTGTGTTGACATGGTTGGATGTGCCTCTTCTTCTCAGTCTTGTGCTGTTGTCTGGTTGTATGAGTGGGTGTAGGCTGAAAGCTGATGATTGAAGTTTGATTTTGAAAATGTTTATGATTGTCTTGTATCTAATGCGGGCACTGATAGGCAGCCAGTGGAGCTCCTTTAGGGTGGGTGTGATGTGTTCTTGTCTTGTGGTGCCAGCAATTATGTGTGCTGCAGTGTTTTGTGCCAGTTGCAATGGTCTTAGTGTCTGTTTCGTTAGACCTAGATAGATTGGGTTGCAGAAGTCTAGGACTGGGGTTATTAGTGCTTGACAAACTGTGCGGAAGTGTTCCTGAGTGAGGAGGGGCTTGAGACGTCGTAGTAGTCTCATCCTGTGGTATGCATTTTTGGTGGTTCTGCTGATGTGGGACTGAAGGTTAAGTTCTTTGTCCATTGTCACTCCGAGGTATTTCACTTCTGATTGTATGGGTATGGTTGTGGTGCCTATCTTGATGTCGCGGGGGGGGGGATGAAGTCGGAGTTTTGTGTGATGATTAAGATGGCACTTAATACATCATGCAAAAAGAATAACTTGTTTATGGCAAAATATGTCTCCACAGGCATACTCTCACAATTATCATGCTTGGAAATTTGACGGTGTATTGGTTATATTGCATAACCATCTTACTTACCAAGGAGAAGCTGAATAATGCAATCACTCTAAACTGAACATCACATTTTCTATCCTCTTAGGTTCTTCTGCTTGCTTCCAGAGGCTATACCGGTAAATCTGGAAAATTGGAAGTTGTTTCTTAATGCTAAGGAAAGAAATAGGAGAACTGCTATACCCCAGGAAATCGGGTAAAAGGAAAGCAGAGTCTGCAAACAGAAAACTGACTTGAGTACTTACTTAGAAATGCCTGTCTTCTGTGTCAGGAGGATCTTCAAAGAGCAGAGCGAAAGAATGTAGAAAGGAGCAAGCAAGGAAGGGAGTGATCTAGAAAGGAATCTGGCTACCTTGACTCAGAAGAACACTGCCATCTCACAATTTCCCGTCTATAACTACTCTGTAATGTAGGCAATGCAATGGCTGGACCACACTGGCTGCTACTGCCTTTAAGCTCACGAACATGAGTTCTATATTCAAACTCAATTGGTCAGATCATAGAAGCTTTCAAGGTTTAGAATGGTTTTCATTATAAAACTTCAGAACATCAACAATGGTCTCTGGACTTATTAACAATGACAATGAGGGTAAACGATTCCTAGCAGTTTGTGTAATTTTGGCTGTGTTATTTGCAAAATGAGCAATGCTAGATATTTAACAAATGAGCATGGTTTGGGACACAGCGGGTGCAGGTGACAAAGTTATATAGTCAGCTGCAAAATTCAGCAACACATATAATTATATATCCAAAAAAGCAATACATACATAGTAGATCTAATTTTAAACATGTAACTATACATTTAAAGTCATACTTGCATGTTCAAAGCTGGCACTTACACAGTTAGGGCCACTAAATTACATAACTTTAAGGAGGTAGTTTTTATAACAGGTTACTTATGTATGAAGACTATGTGGATGCCTATGTATAGTCTGTTTTATAAAGAAATATAGGCATCTATGTGTCTTTATAAAATACTTAGGGGTAAACCAACAGAAATAGCGACTAGATTGAAGTCAAGGCATTTATGCTTGCTTGAAAGCAGTGTGACCCAGTGTTCGAGAGCAGTCAGATATTAGCATGTATTTTATTAAAATACGCATGGTGCAGATGGTCTGTTGAAAAAGGTTTCTCTCTTTGTGAATAATACCAAAATCTTCAACAATATAGACCCCTGGAAGGTATGGATAACTTGAGAAGGGATCTAGCGAAGCTTCCAAATTCTCAGCCATTCTTCAAGTTAAGATTTAATGCTAAAAAAGAAGCAGTACAATATAGGGTGTGAAGTACTCCAATGCATGAAAGAACAGGACCTGGGAATGATAGTATCAGATGATCTGAAAGTGGCCAAAGTGAGTTAAAAAGGAGACAGTGAAAGCCAGAAGGATGCATAGGGAGAAGAATGGCCAGCAGGAAATAGGAGGAGAGAGTGTCATTGTATAAGTCTATAGTGAGACCTCTATGTACAATTCTGGAGTCTGTACCTTCAAAAGCATATAAACAGGATGGAGTTAGTCCAGAGGGTGGCTACTAAAATGGTTGGTGATCTTCATCATAAAGCATATGTGGATAGACAAAGACTTCAATATGTATACTTTGGAGGAGGGGAGGGAGAGGGGAGACATTAAAAAGACATTTAAATATCTTCATAGGAGGTGGGCCTCTTTAAAGTGAAAGAAAGTTCTGCAATGAGAGGTCATAAAATGAAGGTAAAAGAGAATAGAATCTAGTAATCTAAGGAAAACATTTTTACGGATAGGATGGCGGATGTATGGAGCATCCTCCTTGATGGTGGAGACGAGAATTGTATCAGAATTCAAGAAAGCAAGGGACAAGTACAGAGGATCTTGGAGGGAGAGGAAGCGATTCTGGGGCTTAGCAGTTCTTATGGATGGCTAACTGGATAGGCCTTATGGTCTTTATCTGCCGTCATTTTCTTTTTTTTTTTTAAACTTTTATTTTCGTTTTACACAAACAAAAGTAACAACACACCAAAAGAAACAAATACACACATACAATATAGAAAGCAATCCCAATTACCCCCCACCCCAATGCTTCTTCTCTAAGCTGATAAGAATCATCATATACGCGCTTACATACAACAATTATTGTACATCAAACAAACTGAAGTAGAATCTATGATACCGGATGAGCATGTGACAGAGATTAATACAGAATCAAACAGTCACCTGAGAGCATTGAATAGGTTGAACATAATCGTTGAGCGTCTTCCATCAAGACCAATAGTGAATGGTTTGAACGGAAGAGGCTGACATACAAGGTATTTGCGCCTATTGACAATAAAGACAGATATGATTCACCATTCATTAGAGCTCAAAAAAGAGCTATTTCCCCAATATTTCATATTAAGGAAATAGAGAATAGCAATGCCCAGCATAAAGGCTGAAAGGAAGTAAGCCAATTTAGGAAGAGAGGGGATCCCCGCAGCTGAGCGGAGCCCCACAATCTTCCAAGAGAGGGGTTCCGAAAAATATAAAATAGAATGAAGACGACCCCAGACCCGACTCCAGTAATACTGTAATGCGGGACAATCATAATTAACAGGAGTTTAGTGAACCACAAGCCACATGGCGTGTCCAGCATCAAGTATTCTGGATGGCATTCCAATTGGCTAACCTATCAGGAGTATATGTCCACTAGGGATAGCAGTACTGAGGAGATAAGAAAAAATCTGATCTAGATTGTAAGTGATGGGGGGGCTGGGAAAAGGTGAGCTCTAAGTCGGAGGGGTGAAGCAGCTGCCATATATCTACACACACAAAATCCTTCATCAGAGCTGGCAGGGCGTAGAAACTCTTGGGCGGACCACTCGTTCTAGGCGGCAGTCTATCTATCAAAGGATCAAATACTTAGTGGAAGTCACCGCCAAGTAACAGTAACAGGGAAATCCACATTCGGAGCATAAATACAAATACACGTAAATTCACTATCTCCAACCTTAAAATATACACAGGCCCAGCTACCCTCCCCATCAGAGCTAGTATCCATTACAATGGTTGACAAAGATTTCTAAACCAATATGGCTACCCCGCACCGCTTGGAAACGGCGGGAGAATAGGCAGTCACCACATAAGGTTGAGCAGTAAATTTCAGTGGTTCAACGGAGGTGAAATGGGCTTCCCGAAGAAACACCAAATCAGTATGGTCATGATTAAAATAACTAAGGATGGTCATTCTTGTGATTGGACTATTGATGCCTCTTACGTTCAGTGATAAGAGCTTACAGAAGGCCATACAACAAAGTCAAACATTCTGAGAAAGAAACATGATGGCGCACCGAATTGCGCAATGTCCCTCATATCAACTATAAATGACTGTACACACGATATGATAGAAAAGAAGCCAATGAAAAATCATGAAGCGCCCTATATAACAGTAGAAGCACCGAAGTGCCTTAGAGAAGAAGCAAAACCCCAGAAATTACTGGCGACCTGATGCCTGCGGGGTGAAGCCCCAGAGAAGGCCTAAATTGAAACATATAACCGGTATAGCTGTGCGTGCTCCGAAGCCAACCGAGGTGCACATCATGGAGGAAAAGGAGACCAAGAGAGGTAGATATAAAAGAAAGGAAGGTCCAGGCAGTCTCTATTCCAGGCAATGATCACCGCATCGGGCCATTCAAAATGGCGGGCAGTTCCAGCGGAGTCCATCCGAGTTGTTGACTTAGCGCATCTGGTCTGCCTCTTTGGAGTCTAAAAATGTTGCTAGCAGAGCAGGATCTTCGAAGGTTCTAGTTTGGTTATGGAGAGTCACTCTGAGCTTCGCTGGATATAAGAGGCCAAAGCGAGCCTGTAACTGTTGAAGTCTAGGTCGAAAAGCAAGGAGTCCCTTCCGCCGATCAACTGTGGGCTTTGCCAAGTCGGGGAAGAAAGAGACTTTATGATCTTCAAACTGCAGATGTGGAATCACCCGGGCAGCTTTGAAAATTTGCTCAACTTGCTGATACCGCAGCAAACGAAAGATAATGGGCCGGGGGGTCGTCCGATTGAGTGCGATGTTGGTAGGAGCACGATATGCTCGGTCAATTTCCAGATCTCTGCAAAAGGTAATCTTCAGCAAGGAGGGGAGAGTTTTGACCAGAAATTCTCTGATATCTCCTGCTTCCGCCCCCTCTGGTACTCCTATGAGCCTTACATTGTTGCGACGGGCTCGATTATTGCAATCCTCTAACTCTTTTTGAAGATTCTGTATCTGACGCTCAGCCTTGTCCAGGTTCACCAAGCGCACCGCGTGCGAATCGAGGACCCCCGCCATGTTGTCCAGCCGTAGTGAAAGACCTTCAAGCCGGTTCTGAAGCATACCGAAATCTTCTCGCATGGCTCGGAGCGCTTCTCCGTTGGACTGTACCAGTTCCTTCACACCACGTATTTCCTCCAAGATCTCATGTTGCATTTCGGGGCCTGCCCGAAGTGGAACCATCTTTGGTGGGGAAGACAACTCAGTTTTGGAGCGTTTTCCATGTGAAGAAGAGGGAGACCCAAAGTCCAAGCGCACTGGTTTGTGGGCCGCCATTCCCCCCAAGGCACCCCGGTAAGTTCGGAGCAAAATATTAAGTTTATGCAGATGTTAAGTCAGGATTCTGAGTAGGCCCCTCGGGAGCTTCAGCGCAAAGCGTCTAACCCGCTGGACATCAGGCTCCGCCCCCTCTCTGCCGTCATTTTCTATGTATGTTTAAATCGTGACTCTACCTGTGTTGCACCCAAACTCTACCCCTGAACGCACCTATGCAGATTGTGTAAAAGTATATGCTTTCTTGTCACCGCATGAATTTTTATGCACGTAACTCCTGGAGTAATTTTATAAAAATCCTTTTGTGTACATAGTTAGGGCCTACAGTATACTGTATATACACATAGTCCTTTATAAAACTACCTCCAAAATGTATATTATGGGCTTTGGAAGGGCTATGCACCTCATCGGCACATAGCCCTCCCCACCGACCCCTAAACCGGCTATTTTTTGTCATTTGGCTCTTTTTTCCATTTCCTGAAAGATGCTTCTTTGGCAACAAAAGCATTCCTGACCTCACCTTTAAACCATGCTGGCAGTTTTTTGGACTTCCTTCCACTTTTCTTAAAGTGTGGAATACAGCTGGTCTGGGCTTCCAAGATAGTATTTTTAAACAACATCCAAGCTTGATGTAAGTCTTTAACATTTGCAACTGCTCCATTTAGTTTTTTCTTAACTATTTTCCTCATTTTATCATAGTCTCCCTTTCAAAGTTAAAAGATAGTACTGTAGATTTCCTTACCATCCCTCCTCCATTAATTAAATCAAACGCGATCATGCTATGATCACTATTGCTAAGTGGCCCCAATACCCTTATCTCTTGCTCCAGATCTGGTGTTCCACTAAGGACTAAGTCCAAAATGGCTTCCCCTCTGGTCGGTTCATGAAGCAGCTGCTCCAAGAAGCAGTCATTTATTTCATCTAGAAACTTTATCTCCCTAGCATGTCCTGCCGTGACACTGACCCAGTCTATACCGGGGTAATTGAATTCACCCATTATTATTACTGTTCTGTAACTTTTGTTAGCTTCCCTGATTTCTTTGAGCATTTCATCATTCATTTGTTAACTCTGGCCAGGTGGTCGATAGTACACCCCCACTGCCATTGCCTTCCCCTTTTTACATGGAATTTCAATCCATAGAGATTCTTCAGCGAATTTTGTTTCCTGCAAAATTTTAATCCTTTGTGACTGAATGCTCTCTCTAACATAGAGCACAACCCTTCCACCAATTTGATCAGCTCTATCATTACGATATAGTTTGTATCCAGATATCACAGTGTCCCACTAGTTGTCCTCCTTCCACCATATCTCTGAGATACCAATCATATCTAACTTCTCATTTAGTGCTATATATTCTAACTCTCCCATATTATTTTTCAGACTTCTAGCATTCGCATACAAGCATTTTAGAGACTGTATTTTATTCATGTTAATCTGGTTATCGGTAGGCAGGGGTAATTTGGAATCTTTAAGCTCTGTCTGCTCTGTACCTCAAGGGCATTTGGGCTACCTTTGTCTTTATTGGAACCTCTCTGCTGATGTGCACTAACTTCATTTTTTTGGTAGTATCCTTCAAGGATACATTGTTCCAAACCATGTGCTCTTGGGCGACTGTCGGCTCTCCCCTATTATCTAGTTTAAAAGCTGCTCTATCTCCTTTTTAAAGGTTAATGCCAGCAGCCTGGTTGCATCCCGGTTAAGGTGAAGCCCATTTCTTTGGAAGAGCCCCTCCTTTCCCCAGAATGTTCTCCAGTTCCTAACAAATCCAAACCCCTCATCCTTGCACCATTGTCTCATCCACTCTGCCTGCCTTTTGGGTCCTGCACGTGGAACGGGAAGCATTTCGGAGAACGCTATCCTGGAAGTTCTGGATTTCAACTTCCTACCTAAAAACCTAAATTTAGCCTCCAGAACCTCCCTACTACATTTTCCTATGTCATTGGTACCAACATGTACCAAGACATGTACTTTGTCAAAGGCTTTCTGAAAATCCAGATACAGTATATCAACCAGCTCACGTATATCTACCTGTTTATTCACAATTTCAAAAAAATATAACAGATTAGTAAAACAAGACTTTCCTTGGCTAAATCCATGTTGGCTTTCTCCCATTAAACCATGACCTTCTACATGTTCAGTAACTGTATTCCTTATAATGGTTTCTACCATTTTGCCTTTTACTGACGTCAGGCTCACCAATCTGTAGTTTCTCCCTGGAACCCTTTTTAAAAATTGGCATAACATTGGCCATTCTCCAATCTTTAGGTACTACTGATGATTTTAATGATTGTAGACCTCCGATTAATAATATGTGAACTATCTCATATTTCAATTCTTTCAGCACCTTGGGATGTGTACTGTCCAGTCCAGGTGATTTGCAATTCTTTATTTTATCAAATTGATGTAATACTTCTTCCCAATTTATCCAAATTTGTTTCAATTCTTCTGATACAACACCTTTAAATACCATTTCAGGCCTGGGTAATTTCCCTATGTATTTTTAAGTAAAGACCGAACCAAAGAATTCATTCAGTTTCTTCACTATGGCCTTGTCCTCCCTTAGCGCCACTTTTACCCCTCTATTATCTAATGGTCCAACTAACTCTCTCACAGGTTTTTTGTTACAAATGTGCTTGAAAATGTTTTGATTGTGCATTTTTGCTTCCACTTTTTTTCACATTCTTTCTTTATCTATTCATTGCCTCGCATCTAACTTGCCAATGCTTATTGTATTTGTCGTTTTCATCATTTGGCTTCTTTTTCCATTTCTTGAGAGATGTGTTTTTGGCAACAACAGCCTCTCTGACCTCACCTTTAAACCATACAGGCAGTCATTTGGCCTTACTTCCACTTTTCTTAAAGCATAGAATACATCTGTACTGGGCTTTCAAGATAGCATTTTTAAACAATGCCCATGTTTAATGTAAATCTTTAACCTTTGCAGCTGCTCCTTTCTGTTTTTTCTTAACTATTTTCCTTATTTTATCACAGTCTCCCTTTTGAAAGTTGAATGCTAGCACCATGGATTTTCTTGCTGTCCTCCCTCCATTCATTAAATCAAATACGATCATACTATGACCACTATTGCCAAGTTGCCCCAGCACCCTTATCACTTGCACCAGATCCTGTTTTCCACTAAGGACTAGGTCCAAAATATTGTCCCCTCTTGTCAGTTCATAGTAACATATATACAGAGTGGCCCAAAAAAAGCGAGAACATCTCATAGCATATAAGTTATTTAAAAATTCAAAAAGACAGATGTAAATGATTGACAAATTAAAAAAACAAAGATGGCAACTGGAAATTGTCGAAATAAAGACATTGTATAGCTAAAAAAGGTAAATCAGTAAACTATTTAAGCTTTTAATTCACAATGCCCTCACTAGGTTTTGGGCCACCCTGTATATTGCAACATAGTATATGACAGCAGATAAAGACAAGCATGGTCCATCTAGTCTGTCCAACAAGACAGAAGACTAGGTGCACCTGCCGCTCCGTGCAGGTCACCCCTTCCCATGCCTTTGTTTAGGGGTGTACCCACCACTTTGTGTAGGTTACCCCTATTTGCTGAGATATAAGATATAGTTATGCTTATTTTGATTTTATCCTGTTGCTATAAAGAGATCCACTGTGTCTGTCCCATGCCATTTTGAAATCTTTCACTGTATTTGCTCCCAGCACTTCCATCAGGAGAGCATTCCAAGCATCCTCCACCCTTTCAGTGAAAAAGTATTTCCTGACATTGCCTTTAAGTTTATCCCCTTGCAGCTTCATATTATATCCTCTAGTTTTACAGTCTCCCTGTCTTTGGAAGAGGTTTGTTTGTTCATTAGTACTCTTTAAGTATTTAAAGGTCTGAATCATATCTCCCCTGTCCCTCCTCTCCTCTAGAGCATACATATTTAGGTCTTCAAATATCTTCTCATGAACCAGCTGCTCCAAGAAGCAGTCCTTTATTTCATCTAGCATATCCTTCTATGACATTGACCCAGTCAATACTAGTGTAATTGAATTCACCCATTATTACTGTGTTGTAACTTTTGTTAGCTTCCCCGACTTCTTTAAGCATTTCATCATCCATCTGTTCATTCTTGCAAGGTGGTCTGTAGTACACTCCCACTGCCATCGCCGCCTTCTTTTTAAATGGAATTTCTATCCATACAGTGTATTTTGTTTCCTGTAAAACTTTAATCTTGTGTGACTCAATGCCCTCTCAACAGAGTGCAACCCCTCCACTAATTTGATCAACCCTATCATTGCGATATAGTTTGTACCCAGGTATCACAGTGTGGCATTGGTTGTCCTCTTTCCACCAGATCTCTGAGATGCCAATCATATCTAACCTTTCATTTAATGCTATATAGTCTAACTCTCCCATATTACTTTTTAGACTTCTAGTATTTGCATACAGGCATTTTAGAGATTGTATTTTATTCATATTAATCTTATTCTCACTTGGTAGGGGTAATTTGAAAGCTTTCAGCTCTGTACTTAAGAGCATATGAGTTACTTTTATCTTTATTGGAACGTCTCTATCGGGATGCCTTAACTATCCTCTTTTGCTAGTATCCTTCAAGGATACATCCTTCTGAACCATGCACTCTTGGGCGACTGTCCCCTGTTATCTAGTTTAAAAGCTGCTCTATCTTCTTTTTAAAGGTTAATGCCAGCAGCCTGGTTCCATCCCAGTTAAGGTGGAGCACATCCTTTTGGAAATGCCCCTCCTTTCCCCAGAATGTTGTCTAGTTGCTAACAAATCCAAAACCCTCTTCCTTGCACCTTGTCTCATCCATGCATTGAAACTCTGGAGTTCTGCCTGCCTTTTGGTCCTGCAAGTGGAATGGGAAACATTTCAGAGAATGCTACCCTGGAAGTTCTGTATTTCAACTTCATATCTAAAAGCTTAAATTTGGCCTCCAGAACCTCCCTCTCACAATTACCAACATGTACCAAGACAGCAGGCTCCTAGCCAGCATTATCTAAAACATTGTCTAGGTGGCGCATGAGCTCCACTACCTTTGCACCAGGCAGGCATGTTACCAGGCAATCCTCAGATCCAACAGCCCCCCAGCTATCTACATGACTAATGATTGAACTGCCAGTTGTTACGGCCATCTTAACCCTTCCTTCACGGCACATATCCCTGGAGAAACCTTCTTGGTGTGAGAGGGTTTTATATCACCTGGAGGACAGGTCCAGGCTACAGGATCATTTTCTGCCACACCAAAGTGATACTCTCCTTTCACGTGACCTCTGTACTCCATGGCAACAGAGAGGCTGCCAGACTGGAGGTGGGACTTCAGTACTACGTCTCTGTAGGTCTCATGCCAACGCTTCTATGAAACGTCTGTGCTTTGTATATTGTGATGTGTTGGAACATTGATACAGTTTTATAGTGTCTTCTCCTGTACACATCTTCATTTTTAAGGACTTATATTTGCAGTGTGCTATAGCATGGAAGTTATAAATTTATCAGCCGTTTTGAGCGTGGTAGTAAATATCATGGCAAACACACAAAGGGGTATTTTAGAAAGGACATCTAGCTGCTATCAGGGATGTCCGGGCCAAAGCATCCCCCAAAACAGAAGACACATTCAAGTCCAGAGGTGATTCTATAAACATGGATGTCCCTGATATGGACATTTTTGGAGGCATCTACATAGACGTCCCCGCAACAGTATCACAGACTGGAGACATTCCCCAGCCTGTCAAAGAAGTAATGGAGATGTTAGTAGCTTGGCAACCACATAACAGGTATCCCCATATGCAACCAAATTCTTTTACTATTGTGGACTGTAGTCAGCATAAGAGAGTTCCATCCCCTCTACATCTTCCAAGTACTTTCCTAGGAAAACGAGTACTTTTCAGATGCCTATTCATGCCTTACAGCAGGCATAGATTTGGATGGGGGTGCACACATGCTGACCATTTCTGAAATCAGATGTGCATGTCAAAAATCCCTGGAACATGTGCAGGATAGACATCTCTGCCACAGGGACCTCTTTGGAATGTTTTGTACAATGGCTATGGGGGTGTCTCCATGATTTTGACATCTGTGTACCCATTGTCAGACTTCCAAATCATGATTAGAGCGTCTAAAATTACCCCCTTAGTAGATAACATGGAAAGTGAGGCTTGCGGGCTGGCCATGGGGTCACAATGTATTGCTTGGAAGGCTGGACTCCAGATTTAGAAGTTGCCATATGGCAATGTTATTTATACTGCCATGTGACTGACCAGAGATGAGCCACCATGCAACTGGAAGGCACAGGATGGTGCACTTCCCATTCCTTCTTCCAGAAGATAGCTCACCACTAAGGATGGTCGGCAATTGAAGCAGATTTCTTTCTTCTGACTCCAATAGATCCCAGGAGGGATTTGTACACCATCTTCCAGTCTTAGTATTAGAATAGCATTCCTGCTTGGGTACAGGAGTCAAGGTGTCCATCCCAGTAATCTAGATGCTTAGGGGGCCTCATGGCATCAGTCAAGGTTATGAACTGAACTTCTGCCAATATCAGGTGGGCCAGGAAGCTAAAACAAGACCAGAAGGTGTGGATGTTGATCTGAAGGGTAATGTGCAAATGTTTAATGTTTAATAAAAGTTGATATACCGCTTAACAAGTAAATGCCAAAGCGATTTATAAATAAAGTAATATATATTTGAATTGTAAGGTTAGAAAATGCTACTTACCTGTAGCAGATATTCTCCATGGACAGCAGGATATGAGTCCTCACACTTGAGAACCATATTCATGCAGTGACCTGGGGCAATGTCTTTAAATGGGTTCATTTTTGTACATACCATGACAGAAATGAACCTCACTCCTAAGCTAGGGTATGTTGGAACAGGCTGTATGCTTCATCATGAATGAGAAAGTGACTGTCATTGTATGCGCTGGCACCTCTGACATCAGTGTTTTAAACATCCAACTCACAGAGCTTTAGACACAATAAGAAGTTCAGAGGGGAATTTTAGGAAGGACGTCCAAGTGAAATCTAGGATGTCTAAGCCAGAACATCTGAAAAAAAAAAGCCGGCACATTCAGGTGCAGACATGATTTCACAAATGTGGACGTGTCTCATAAGGATGCCTGTAGGAGCTTCTTCATAGATGTCCACAGAATAGTATTTCAGAACCTGGATGTCTAGGATAGCCTAATCGTTAGGGCTAGGAATAGGGAAACCTGGGTTCACATTCCACTGCTGCTATCATTGAAATTGTGTTGAGTACTGGGGATGATGGAATGCTTTCTCCTCTACACCATCTGGATGTTTTTCAATCAAAACAAAGCACTTTTCAGTTGCCAGTTCTTCAACACCAGATGTCTGGGACATTTCTGAGATCAGGAAGAAACGTTCCGGTTCCTGGGAATGTCCCAGCCACGCCTCCACCATGCCCCCATTTAGACTCAGTTCGTCCTCACACTGGGGACATCCAGACCTGTGTTCTTAAATTACTGGAGATGTCTCTGTGCTTTGGGAATCTCTATAATCATTTTTAGACATCCAAAGCATGAATAGGGCTTCCAAAATGACCCCCATAGTGAGAAACTCTATTCCACTGCTTAGACAACGTTGTCATATTTCCCAATTCTGAGTCCACAACAGGGACAGAAAGAAAAGTCTTGCTCCTCTGTCTAGTTATCATCTCCTACACTTTCCAATTCTTTGCCCATCATACACAGGACACATTAGGAAAAACAGAGAAATGTACTGATCTGCTAATTCTTTAGTTTAAGTGATATATGCTCTTGTATTTTTCCATTCATTTGGAAAGTTACTTTTGGTATGTTGTAAGCTATTTGGGATTCTTTTTTTAAAAAAAGGGCTGCATATAAATTCAAAATGCAATGAACATAATGTACCTCCATGTTAATTACCATGCTTATAGTAAATCCTTAGTTGTGTATGATGTTCCATCATATATGTGCAGACATACTAATTTTAGCATGTTCACATTAACAGCTTTTTGAACCGTTTTAATATTCATAATAACATACTGTAGATCACGATAGGTCATATGGTCTTTTCTGCTAACTAGTTTGCCCATCCAAGCCCTTCCTCTTCTTCCGAAATTCTTTAAGCTTGCCCCCTGCTTTCTTTAATTCGGATATTGTTCTTGTCTCCATCACCTTCACTGGGAAGTTATTCAATACATTCACTACCTTTTCTGGTAAAAGATTGTTTCCTCAGATTACTGCTGAATCTACCAATTTTCACCTTCATCCTATGACCCCTCACTCCAAAGTCTCCTTTCCATAGAAGGAGACCTGCTTCAGTGCATTTATACCTTGGAGGTATTTAAATGTCTCTTATGTCTCCCCATTCTGCCTTTTAAATCTTTAGCTTAGTTTGTCCCCATATCCTTTATGATGAAAACTATTGGCCATGTTACTAGTCATCCTCTGGGACAATTCTTTTTGCTTTGGTCATTGGACTTGCACACATTACTACTTCAAATGACCTTCCACTAGAAACTTCCACTAGAAATAGACAGTATTGCCCCCTTTTTCCTGATGGTCATTCCTCTCCTTATGCACCCAAAATCATTTTGTTTTTATCCATTACCTTCTTTATCTGCATTTAACCATGCCTTTTCAGTAGTAGATCAACTTTTCATTCAGGTATATCATATTTCTCTGTCCCTGGAAGGCTTATAGTCTAAGTTGGTACCTGAGGTGATAGAGGGTTAAGTGACTTGCCCAAGGCCAGAAGAAATGCCAGCGAGATCCTGGCTTCCCTGGTTCCCAGCATGCTGCTCTAATACAAGGCTACTCCATTCATCTACCTGTTTGGTCAGATACAATCACCCTCAGATCTTACTCTTCATTTGAATATTGAACTTTACTTCCTATAACCACTGGTTTGGGGTTTTACAGTCCAAATGCATGGGCCTACACTTTTTAGCATTAAATCTTGGCTGCCAAACTCATTCTTCAAACTTTCCTAGATCACTCCTCATGTTTTGTACAATTTCCTGTTAAAGATTTTGGTATACTCTGCAAAAAAGCAAACCTTTCCCAACAATCTTTCCACAATATTGCTTACAAAAATATTGAAAAGAGCTGTACCAACGACTGATCCCTGCAGAACACTCCTTTCCTCAGAGTGAACTCCATTGACTCCCTACTCTTTATTGCTCACTACTAAACCAGTTTCTAATAGAGATGTGCCTGCCAGAAATTTTTAAGCCAGCTAGTAGTTGTTGTTCGTCCCCAAACCCTATTCAGTTCATCTTCAGCAGGAAAGTATAGGCATTAATGTAAATAAACTGTAGAAAGTTACCCCAGTTATATCCAAGTTTTAATCCCTGTTCACTGTAAAACTATGTGGTCCGACTGCATGGTATAAGATTTTGTTTGATGTACACCACACTGATATAAATAGCGCGGTATAGAAGAAAAGTTAAATAAAGAAAAATAAAATAAAGAAATCTTCATACACCAAATTATTCAAGCATTTGTCTCATTCATCTCCATTGAAGTCTATGGGGAAAGCAATTTTAAAATGCAACAGTGGGGCTTTCCAGATATTCAGCACCGGCATCTATGCGAGCATTGGCACTAAATATCTGGATTTTCTTTTTAATTACCACAGCTGGCATTAAAAAAAAATGGTGACCATAATGGCTCAATATTGGCCCGAACAATTCCAATACATCTTACCCTTATAACACAGCCCCCATAATGAACAAAACCTCTCAGTAGAAACAAGACAGTGACAGGGCAGCCAATCCCACCAAGCAGCTGCATCTAGAAGGTCATGAAGAAGGCAAGGCATCCACAATGGGACAGAGCACAATAAACTGTCGATGGCATGAACCGTCCAAGATAGATAAAGAAGGAAACCATTTCTTTTTTTCTTTGTGTTTCTACTTGGTTTTACTTTTTCTTTTTTGTGCATTTGGGGGACAATAGGAAAAAAGTAGGTGGCAGGACAGCAGAGCGGGGCAGCAAACCAAGAGCAGGATGGACAGTGACACAGTGGCAGCAGCATCGAGAATGGTACTACCAGCAATACAGCAGAGCAGAATGGACGGTGGCAGGAAAGGCATTAACACATGTGCCGGGAGTTAGAGTGGCATTAGCTAGAACACATCAGAAAAACAGATCATGAGAACAAGCTGAGAACAAGTTGAATCCATCAGGACAGGCAGTAGCACAATTAGGTAGACCAATGATAACAAGCAGTAGCAGCACAGAGAAGCAAGAGGAAAGGACATTTTTCTCTTATGTTTTCTTTTTTCTTTTTTTTGTTCAGGTTTTGCATTTGGAGCTAAGGTACCCATTAGAAACTAGATAGCAGGAAAAAGTGACATAGGTGGAAACTGATGAAAACACGGCAAGGCACTGAAGGCATAGAGTATGGGCAACTGTGTTTTAGTGGATCCTCCTCCCAGCCACATGGAAATTGAGGGAAACCAAACATAGAGAGTTTTGTCTTTAGAAACACTAGCTTTTCCATTAACCCTGGTGCTAACTACAGATGCTTTCTTTTTATTTTATTTTAAAATAAATAAATAAAATGTTTATCCTTGTTATATTTTTTAGAGTTTTTTATTGAATGTAATTTTTTGTTTTAATTTGTTTGATTGATTTTATTTTTTCTTTATGGATTGTACTTACACATCTATTTTGTTATATTATTTTATGTTATGTAAACTACTTATACTGGTGGATGGTATATCAAATAAAAATGAAACTTGAAACCTGGAACCAATTCCTACACATATGCCCACCTCACACTCTCTTCCTCTACTGTAATATCTCATGTGGGCATTTTGGGCATGTGCTGATTGCCTGCTGTCATTAGCGTGAGTGCACTTAATGCCACCTCAATGGGTGATATTAACTGCACCTGTATGCCAGTTAGCATGATGCGATGAGTTAACATTGCACTAACCATGGAAAGATGCACATGCCCTTGAAAGCTGACCTGGGTGTCCATGCTAACCTTTGGCCCCCATCACACACTACTAGCTTGAACCTTAGTAAATATGCACCATGTGCCTTACAATCATAACTTTCAGGGGTCTAGTGCTGAGTTAACGCACGTTAATACACCATTGATGCACATGATTAGTTGTTCAATGAGACCTAGCTACACAGGACCTGCATCTAAAAAATCTCAGCAATGTTAGCATCCCTTAATAACTAGGCCCTTCAATGATAGCTTTTATTATCAATCTCTTGAAAATATTTTTCCTCTCTTATTTGGAAAATTAAAAATAACAGGAAATAAGATAAACATGTCATGTAATCATGAGTGAGCTATTGCTATTTCCATTATTATCTGTTATGTTGGTCATCAATGCATATCAAAGGCATATGGAGAGGGGAATTCACACATCCAGGTCAGGACATGGAGAATTCCCATAGTACTGTATTTTACAAGAGGCTCTGCCAAATGTAGAACTTTAGGTAAAGTAGGTGCAGGACAACATAAGTATGGCTCTCTACATTCATTGGGAACAGTCATTTTTTTTTAACTTTATTGTATTTTCAAAATAAAACAAGTATTGCAACCAGGGTTGGTGCAAAGATATGAGGCACTCTAGGCGAACCTCATTCCAAGCATCCCCACATGCTCCAGTTCTGGCACTGCGGTGTCATTCGTGCTTCCATTCCCCTTTGATTCCATTTCCTGTTTGCATGGGGAAGAAGCCACGTCCCACTTCCACCCCCATTCAAAAGGAAATGGAATCGGAAGGGGGTGGAAGCACAAACGGCACAGCAGCACCGGAGCTGAAGATAAATCTGGCATATCAGTGCCATTTTAAAATTATTGCCATCACTACGCATCCTGGAGAGGGGCAGCAGCAGGCATGCCCAAGGACCAGTCCTCTAGGCAACTGCCTAGTTAGCCTGAGGGTAGCACCGGCCCTGGATTACAACATGGTAAAGAAAAGTACTAGAGCAAAACAAAATAAAGAACATTTATACATAATCAAGAAAAAAAGTACTCCTCAGACCCCAATATAGGAGAGAACCAAGGAGTAAACTTGAAGCACGGATTTTCTAAGGAAATTACTGAAACAGTGATTTTAAGAAGTTGCACATGGGGAATAAAAACATTAATCTCCTCCATAAGCATCAGGAACATCTTAAAACAGCTGCTCCCTATTTGGCTATCCAGCCATTTCAGTACTACAGTACCTTCCCTCCCCAACCTTTCCTTGCCTAACTTTGTTCTCCCCTCAAACTTCAACCCTCCCCCTCTCCATCATCAGTGGCATTTTGCTTATGGGAGCGGAACTAGCAGCAGCCCCTTGCTCCTGCTTCCACTAGGCACCAGGGATCTCGGTAAGGCCAGGGAAAGGGATTGGCGAGTGGGAGCGCTGTTGGTGGAGGCCTCATGGGGGGGATGTCCAATTGGGGGATTGTGCTGGAGGAGTTCATTTTAATGAACATTGGAGGCATTGGGTGGGGAGATGGGGGGGGATTTGATATTGTGCAGGAGTCAGGTGGTGGAATCGAGGTGGGGGGTTGAGGCATAGGCATTTATATGTGCCTTTGAGCAGGTATAAATGCCGACATCTACATTTTCCCCTGCAGACATGGATTCTGTACATGACATGGGGAATCCATGCCTATGTTGTAAGCCCACCTAAACCACTCCCTTTCCCCGTCCTCAGCACACCACACCACACCACACCTCACCTCACCTTTAGCATTTTTAGATGTGGCAAGTATCCCTACGTTTAAAAAGCCCCTGTTCTAAAATGCCATTTACAAATGTACGCCAATCTACATGTGTAAATGCTTTATACACATGGGGATGCTTCTAAAAAAGGATTAATAGGATAGAGATTAATAGGATAGTGATGTTAAAGTGTTATCTTATTCATACATATAATTAAAGTGAAAAAAAGGAAAATACGCTTAAGCTTAGACATACTGTTAGCTTATGGAATTATATTAATGAGAGTTCATTGTGCTTTTTAAATATTTTAAAGAACTAAGCTGTTGCCATTTTTTTATTTTGCCTATATAATCTTCAACAAAACTTTTTTGTTGAACTATATTGCCGCCACTAGTCCAATATCAGCTAGATGATATTAAAAGTCCATTTTAGTGGAGGGGTTGCAATCTATGTTAGAGAGGGCATTGAGTCACAAAGGATTAAAGTTCTACAGGAAACAAAATTCACTGTAGAATCTCTATGCATTGAAAATCTATGTAAAAAGGGGAAGGCGATGGCAGTGGGGGTGTACTACAGACTGCCTGGCCAGAATGAACAAACGGATGATGAAATGCTCAAAGAAATCAGGGAAGCAAACAAAAGTTACAGAACGGTAATAATAATGGGTGATTTCAATTACCCCGGTATTGACTGGGTCAGTGTCACCGCAGGACATGCTAGGAAGATAAAGTTTATAGATGAAATAAATGACTGCTTCATGGAGCAGCTGGTTCATGAACCAACCAGAGGGGAAGCCATTTTAGACTAAGTCCTTAGTGGAACACCAGATCTGGTGCAAGAGATAAGGGTGTTGGGGCCACTTGGCAATAGTGATCATAGCATGATCGCATTTGATTTAATTAATGGAGGAGGGATGGTAAAGAAATCCACATTACCACCTCTTAACTTTCAAAAGGGAGACTATGATACAATGAGGAAAATAGCTAAGAAAAAACTAAAAGGAGCAGTTGCAAAGGTTAAAGACTTACATCAAGCTTGGGTGTTTAAAAATACTATCTTGGAAGCCCAGACCAGCTGTATTCCACGCTTTAAGAAAAGTGGAAGGAAGTCCAAAAAGCTGCCAGCATGGTTTAAAGGTGAGGTCAGAGAGGCTGTTTTTGCCAAAAAAGCATCTTTCAGGAAATGGAAAAAAGAGCCAAATGATGAATACTGGAAACAGCACAAGCACTGACAAGTTAAATGCAAGGCATTGATAAGGCAGGCAAAGAGAGAATTTGAGAAGAAACTTGCTGTGGAAGCAAAAGTGCATAATAAAGACTTTTTCAAGTACATTCATAGCAAAAAAAAACCTGTGAGAGAGTCAGTTGGACCATTAGATGATAGAGGGGTAAAAGGGGCAGTAAGAGGGGACAAGGCTATAGCAGAGAGACTGAATGAATTCTTTGTTTCGGTCTTTACTGAGGAAGATGTAGGGATGTTACCCATGACTGAAGTGGTATTTAAAGGTGATACTGCAGAAGAATTGAAAGAAAATATCGCTACACCGGGAAGATGTATTACAACTATTTGATAAAATGAAAAGTAGCAAATCACCTGGACCGGATGGTATACATCCAAGGGTGTCAAAAGAACTGAAATATGAGATTGCAGACCTGCTATTAGTAATCTGTGAACTATCATTAAAGTCATCTGTAATACCTGAAGACTGGAGGATCACCAATGTAAAGTCAATTTTTAAAAAGGGTTCCAGAGGTGATCCGGGAAACTACATACGTGTGAGCCTGATGTCAGTACTGGTAAAAATGGTAGAAACCATCATAAACAACAAAATTACTCAGTATGTAGATAGTCATGGCTTAATGAGAGACAGCCAACATGGCTTTAGACAAGGAAGATTTTTTTCTTACTAATCTGTTATGTTTTTTAGAAGGTGTGAATAAACAGGTAGACAAAGGTGAGTTGGTTGATACAGTGTATCTGGACTTTCAGAAAGCCTTTGACAGAGACTTTTGGCAAAACTAAAAAGTCATGGGATAGGAGGTGATGTACTATTGTGGATCAGGAACTGGTTAAAAGATAGAAAGCAGAGGGTAGGGCTAAATGGACAAAATTCCCAATGGAAAAAGGTGAATAGTGGAGAACCCCAGGGATCTGTGCTGGGTCTGCTGCTTTTTGACATATTCATAAATGACCTGGAAAAGGGAATAACGAGTGAGGTTATCAAATTTGCAGATGACACAAAACTATTTAAAATTGTTAAAACCCAAGAGGATTGTAGAAAATTGCAAGGGGATCTTGATAAATTGGAAGACTGGGCATCCAAATGGCAGATGAAATTTAATGTGGACAAGTGCAAAGTTATGCACCTAGGAAAGAACAACCCAAACTATGGTTACACGATGCAAGGTTCCACATTGGGAACCACCACCCAGGAAAAATATGTAGGCATCATCGTGGATAACATGTTAAACCCTCCGGCCAGTGTGCAGCGGCAGCCAAGAAATCAAACAGAATGCTAGGTATCATAAGGAAAAGAATGGAAAATAAAACAAAGGATATTATAATGCCTCTGTATCGTTCCATGGTGCGACCGCACCTTGAATATTGTGTGCAATTCTGGTCACCGTATCTTAAAAAGGATATAGCATTATTAGAAAAGGTATAGAGAAGAGCCACCAAAATGGTAAAGGGGATTGAAGGATACTCCTATGAAGAGAGGCTAAAAAGGTTAGGGATCTTCAACCTAGAAAAGAGACGGCTGAGGGGAGATATGATAGAGGTCTATGAATTAATGAATGGAGTGGAACGGGTAAACATAGATCAATTGTTTACATCATCAGAATATAAAAAGACTAGGGGGCATGCACTGAAGCTACAGGGTAACCTATTTAAGACTAATAAGAGAAAATATTTTTTCACTCAACGTGTAATCAAACTCTGGAATGTGTTACTGGAGGATGTAGTAAAAGCTGTTAGTGTAGCAGGGTTTTTAAAAAGGTTTGGACAAGTTCCTGGAGGAAAGGTCCATAAACTATTATTAAAAGGGACCTGGGATATCACTGCTTGACCCAATACAAGCATTGAGGAACCTGTGTCTTTTGGGGAAACTGCTAGGTACTTATGACCTAGATTGGCCACTGTTGGAAACAGGATACTGGGCTTGATGGACCTTGGTCTGACCCAGTATGGCATATTGTATGTTCTTATGTTATTTTAATGTATTTAATCAATTACAAAAATAAAACACAGATACACCCCAAAATTTATCTTTAACTCTTAATTCCAAACAAAATTCTCAGTCAACATAGTGAGCTTTCAATGTCTCTTTATTGTAAAGAGGTGAACATAAACAATGTGTTAAAATTTGCTAGTCATCATCTATTTCGCTTGAAAGAGAGCTTGTCAGTAAGCCAATTTTTAAAACTGAGGTGGCGATTTGTTCCTCCACACAGAATTTTAAGTCATGCGAAGGAGTTGGGTGAACATTGTATACAACGGGATTATCCAAGCACAGTGGTGAAAGTGGCATACTTACAAGCATTTTATGCCCAGCGGGAATTATGTTGAAGAATAAGAAACACAATGCAATGGAAAATTTAATCTGTTATACCTTATTCAACTTAAGCTACTATGGTAACATTTATAATCTTAAAACACTGGGTAATTTTGACTACACTTTCTTGCTTCTTGGAACAATCCATAATTGCATATAAGAGGGGGAAAATATAAGCAATTTTGTCTCTAAATCGATTACATGGCAAGATTGGATCATGCCAATGGATGGACCCAACGGTCATTTTGCATATGGGAACTGCGATTTATGTGGCACAGTGATAAAAGGTGACACAAGGCAAATGTCCAAATACAATGAAAGCGATCTATACAAAATACTGAACTACTTGCTTGATGAAGTAAGTCGTCTATGATATAATTTGCTTATGTAGGATGTTATATATGGGTAGAACAAAGAGAGCAATAGAGCTCTGTCTAAAGAGCATTGATCCAGATTGTGAACTCAAAGTTTAGCAGCTCCTATAGTGGATCATTGCATGCAATTGAATCATATGTTTTGTGAGCTGCAATGGAGTGTGCTTGACCATGTCCCCAAATATGTTAAAGGGAGAGGTCGAGAAGCGTATTTAAATTATAGGGAGCAATTTTGGATATTTTGAGACATCAGAAAGGAAAAACCCTGCAACCATTTTAGAAGGGACTAAGAATGCTGCTAAGTTAAGCAAGAAGGTTAACGATTCAATGAAGCCTGAAGTTGAAATTTTTCATGAAGATTTTTTATTTATTTATTTATTTAGCATATATTTATATACCGCTACTTCCAGCGATCAGGAGCGGTTTGATTAGGTAAACAGGGAGAGTCAGATCAATTGACAAATTTCAAAATTTACAGCGTGATTTACAAAGGTTGTCTGATAGGTTGTCAGACCAATGCCAGGAATTTTCAATAAACGGGGAAAATATGATTCAAGGGATATTCACAGCATACATGTATAGGTGGGGGAGAGGGAGATATTTACATATATACATTTTATGCTTATTACATTCAGGAGCATAAGATTATTTTACATTTGATGAAATTTTGTTGGAGCAGATACTGGGTGGAGAGTGTTGTTCTTCAGGATATGTTGTAGGCCTGTTGAAATAAATATGTCTTCAGTTTTTTTCGGAAAGCCATCAGGTCGTTGACTGAGCGCAATTCAGGCGGGAGTTGGTTCCAGAGTGAGGGGGCAGTGTAGGAGTATGCCCTGTTGCTTGTGGTTGTTTTAGCTGATCTTATACTTATTGGTACCTGGAGGTTGTTTATGGTGGTAGTTCTCCTATTTCTGTTGGCAGGTTGCAAGTTGATTAGGTTGGTGAGGAAGGTTGTTGCCAGGTTATGGATGAGTTTAAATGTAGTCACTAGGGTTTTGTATTTTATCCGAGCTATAATGGGGAGCCAATGTAGTTCGACTAGTACTGGCGTGATGCTCTCTGCCACGCCTGTTTTAGTGATGATTCTGGCTGCGACGTTCTGTGCCATCTGGAGTATATTTAGGGTTTTTTTTGGAAGGCCCTGTAGTATTGCATTACAGTAGTCGAAATGGGGTATGATGAGGGCTTGAGCCACTGTCCTGAAATCGGTAGCTTCAATGATGTTCCTTAGTGGTTGTATGACCCGGAGTTTGTAGAAAATGGCCCTGTTTACTAAGCGGAGGTGTTTTGCCATCTTTAGTTCGTTATCAAGTGTTACTCCGAGGTATTTTATTTCATTCTTTGTGTGGTAAGTATGTTCGCATAGGGAGATTGTAGCTGGTGGGTCGAACTCAGGTTTTCTTGAGATGTACATGACTTCGGTTTTTTTATGGTTTATGGTCATGTTGTTTCGTTGAAGCCATGTCTGCATCTCTTTTATGCATTCTTCCAGCTGGGCGTAGTTTGGGTTAGTTGCGTCGAGTTGGGTATATAGCATAATATCATCCGCGTATATGTGATAATGGATTTTATGCTTTTTGAATATTTCGCAGATTGGTTTCATGTACACATTGAAGAGAAGTGCGGATAGTGCTGAGCCTTGTGGAATGCCCTGAGTTTGTGGGAAAGCCTCCGCTTTTTCGTTGTTAAACTGTACCTGTTGCATCCTGTTGGATATATACGATGAGAACCATTTTAGTGGGGTTCCTGTTATTCCTATATCTTCTATTCTGTTTAGTAGTGTTTGATGGTGAACCGTATCAAAGGCTGCTGAGATGTCAATGAATATGAGAATGAACATCTTCTTTTTGTTTTCAATCCCTTTGAGTAGGTTGTCCAGTAGTGCAATCAGCAGAGTCTCGACCCCATGGTGTGGCCTGAAGCCGTATTGGTGCTCGTCTAGTGTTTTGTTGTTGTCCAGGTGGTCTTGTAATTGCTGTAGGACCGCCTTTTTCGATAATTTTCGCTAGCAGGGCTATGCTGGATATTGGGCGATAAGATGCTGGATCTTCCTTGTTGAGTGTTTTATTTTTAAGTATTGGTCTTATGATTGATTTCTTAAGTTGGGTTGGCATGGTGCCCTGTTGGAGTGATTGGTTTATTATGTGAGCGATTTGGTGGGTGGTTTCCGTTTTCGTTGCTTTAACCCATGCAGCTGGGCAGGGGTCTAGGGGAGAGGTTGTGGTGTTAATGCTGGCAATTATGTTTATGACGTGTTTGACTCCAATGTTGTAAAACTTGTCCCAGTGGGTGATGTGGGTTTGCGCCTTCATCAAGGAGGGTCGTGGCGTGGAGGGGGTCTCGTCCATTGGTAATAAGGGTTTAGGTCCGATCTGAGGGTTTAGTTTGGCCGCATAGTGATCTGCTAGGGCTTGTACCTTGATTTTGTCGTTGAACTGCTCCTCTTGCGCTGCTTTGGTGAGGGATTTGACCAGGGCAAATAGCTCTCTGGGCTTGTTTAGTGCTTTGTTTAGTGATTTTGTGTGGTGCATTCGTTTTGACAGGTTGACTTCGTTTTTGTATTTGGAGAGTAGGGTTAGGTATTCTGTTTTGTGTTCTTTAGACTTGTTTTGTCGCCATTTTCTCTCTATTCTTCGTAGTTCTCTCTTTAGGGTGGTGAGAGTTTCGGTGTACCATGGTTCGGTTTTGGGCTTGTGGTTGTTTTTTGTTGATTTCCATCTTGGCTCTGAGACTTCTTGAATTCCTGCGTTCCAGCTGGTTATTAGACTGTCGAGGTCGGTGCTTTCCAGGTCTATGTGGGATGTGATGGAGTTTATGAGAGCTTCACTGTTGCATTTGTTAAAGCTTCTGCGTGTGTGTATTGGTTGTTCAGGTTTAGTGTTACTAGGTAGCGTGGGCAGGTATATTTTGATCTCGATTTGGTGGTGGTCGGACCAGGGTACTTGAGTTATTTTTATTACAGAATTTTTTCCTTTGTCAGGTTGTTGTTCTGCGGGTGTGAATACCATATCCAGGGTGTTTCCTTTATTATGTGTCGCATCATTTATTATTTGATTGTACCCAAGTTGTTCCATGGCTTCAATGAAAGTGTTGGCTTGACTTTGTGGAAGTGATGGTAGGTTTATATCTCCCAGGATAATTTGGTGTTTCCTGATTGCTGTGGTAGAGACGCATTCTAGTGCTGTGGCCAGTGTGTCTGGATGTGATGACGGGGGTCTGTAGATTAGGCAGATTGCTATTGCGTTGTTTTCCACTTTGAGTATGTCAATGTCCTTGGTTGTGCTTTGAGCGGTGCTGGTAAGAGATAAGGTGGATTTGGCTGCAATTAGGATTCCTCCACCTCTTTTGGATGCATGCGGGCAGTTGAATATCTTGTATCCAGGAGTTGTTATTTGGTTTGTTATTGCGGCGTCAGCATCAGTGATCCATGTTTCGGTGATGCATAGGATGTCAGGCTGGTTATCTGTGATGATGTCGTGTATGATGTGTGTTTTGTTCCTTATTGATCTGGCGTTGATAAGGATGATGTTATAATAGTCTTGCATCTTTTGGTCTTTCTGTTTGCGTTTGTTTATTCTTGTTATGTGCTTGAGATGTTTTGCTCTTTTTGGTTTGGGGTATTGGGGAGCTCGTGGTGCTGTCTGGTTCGTGAGGGGGGGTCTTAGATTTGGAGGGAGTGTGTGATCTTGGTAGGAGGGGTGGAGTGAGGGGTGATTGTTGTATTGATTCTGTTGAGGCAGTGTTGTTATTAAGAGAGGGTGGTAGATGTAGTAGATTGGGCTTATGATGTGGTACAGGGCATGATTTAGGTTGGGGTTGAGGGTGAGTGTTGGTATAAATAGATACATGGATAATAACAGCATATATTTAAGAAGCTCCATTTTAGCTGTTATGATGGCTGCTACTCTGTTTCGGGGCTTTGTTCTCTGTGTATTTGGGATAGTATGCAGCTTTTTCTCTAATACAGTATGTCCGGGATCAGGTGGTTGCTCTGCGTTTCTATCTGCAATTTTTTACATATCATTTATAGCTGAACGACATTTTGTAAAATAACTGTGATTAGGTACATGCACATAACATGGCTATAGGTATGTAGAGTTACAGGCACAACGATGACCAAGATGACCAGGGTTTGATTCTTACTAGCACTCCTTAAGGCCTTGGACAAGTCACTTAACCCTCCATTGCTTGAGAGGAAAGGCCTGACAATCTACTTCTGGCCACACTGCCAAGAAAACCCAGGAGCTGTTGGATCACCAGGCATCAGCATTGACTCGAAGGCACACATTGCCTTGACCTAACCAGATAAGTACAATGGTGTGTTATTTTTCCCCGAAGCAGTACTGAAAATAACTATTATAGTTTGAAATGCAACACTGTGTTGGGGACTGACTAGACTGTTTGGAATGGAATTAAAGAAAAAGATTTTTGTGGATATGCATATTATTTTTGTAATTGAATAAATACATTAAAATGGACTTTTAAAGTCATCTAGCTGACACTGGGCTAGTGATGGCAATACAGTCCAACAAAGCAAATTTTGTTGAAGGTCTCTTTTGAAATGCTGGATATATAGTTAGACTTATTGGATTGGTTTATTTTAATTTTTTATCTTAGCAATGACTGTGTCACAATTAAGAAAAGTTCAGAACACCGACAAATTCCCAGTGTCAAATCCTCAGAAAGTAACAGCAGGTTAGTGTATGTTTTGTGTGTGTATCTTTGCGTAGGTCTGGGTACATGAGATGGATTACCCCACAGCTGTAACAAAAATCCAGATATTACACCATGAGATCAGAGACCAAGTGTGTCTAACAACCTGTAATTAAGTCATGTCATGTAGCCAGATTTGACTTTGGAGAAAGAAATGCCTGCAGTAATTGCATTTAGTTCATCTTGTAGCATGCTCCCAATCATAACCGCTAATTCAATTGTACAGTCATTCTGCCAGCCCGTTCCCATTAAGCGCACATTTAATTACTTCAATAAAAGATTAATATGCAGGGCACAAAAGGAAGGACATTGCACCATGCCAAAGCACACAGCTGCCCCACCGTTTAGTGCAGA
Source organism: Ichthyophis bannanicus (assembly GCA_033557465.1). Lineage (NCBI taxonomy): Eukaryota > Metazoa > Chordata > Amphibia > Gymnophiona > Ichthyophiidae > Ichthyophis > Ichthyophis bannanicus. Next base: position 1,092,615,667 of record CM066032.1, on the reverse strand, counting down.
GATAAGGGAAGAGTATCACCAGGCAGCATAATCCTGTTACACATATATCAGTATTAGATGAACATTGGAGGCTTTTATTTTCATGCTTGTTAGTCACCATTCAGCCTGTGTATATTTCCTGGGCAGCAGAAAGAGCTGTAATATGAGGCTGACAGCTCAGCCATTGTTGTCTCTCCCTCATCTCCCCCTTATTGCTCCGTGCTTGTAAGACTCCTCTTATCTCATCTCCAAGCCAGGGCTTACAGCAGCCATATTAGAACATTCTGAGATAAGGGCCCAGGCTGCACATCATTCCTGCCCGCGCTGTGAACCACTGACAAGCATAGCAGCTATAAAAACGGCAACAACAAAGCAGAGGACCCCCCTCTCTCCCCCTGCCTCTGAAGACAGCCCATCAATTCTCCAGAATGTGCACAATCATTATTGTTGGGGAAACAAAGGCCGGTGTCAATTGTGCAGTGTTATAAAGCAGTCCCTCAAATTAAAACCATGTACCTAACTGCATCTGATGGCAGAAGCTATTTAGCCGTGATATTTTACGGAGAGGCAATGAAAAGCAGTAACTGCTTTATTTAATGTATCTGTTCCATGCAGCTGCCCTGGATGGGCCTTAATAGAAGCTGTCGATCAATGTCAGGCCCTCTGAAATAACTGCAGCAGACTGCAATAAACATGAAGGAAAGATAACTAAAGCTACTGATCGGCCTCTTGTTACCTTCCTGTGCTCAGAGATTTGTCATACTGTTTGTACAGCTCATAATAGCTGGGGTAGATGATTATCATGTGAGTAGGACAGGGCGGGGGTGAGCCAGGCAAACTGAGCAAGAAGCCCAGGAGAGGCACATACTGTATTGAAGAAAGTTCAATCACTTTAAGGAATTCAACAAGTCTTATCACTGTACCTTTTGGACTTACTGGATTTGCAGTTACATTCTGCTGTGCCTGGGCTGGCCTGGGATGACCACATAGAAGAGACTTAAAAAATTGCTCTTCAACACTTTGCTTATCCATCTCCCTCCCTGAAGGGATTAGATCCAACAGTTATGGCAGAATTATTAGAAGAAATGCTGAGTTTTGTTTGGGGTGGCAAGGGAATTCTGATTTTGCTAGCTATTACTGCAGCATTCAACACTCTAAGGGGTATGTTTACTAAGCAGCAGTAGCGGCTTCCGTATGATATCGGAGCCGTGACCTCCATGGGACCATGACTCCGATATCGTACGGAAGCCGATACCGCTGCTTAGTAAACATACCCCTAAATCATAAAATATCGCTAGGATAACTAGAGAATATTGGGGTGAGGGGAAGGCACTGGCTTGGTTCTCTTCCTCTTTTAGAAGGAAGGACATTCCAGGTTTGAGATGAGGTGGATAGCACAAAGGAGGCAATGTTAGAAGATGGAGGACTGCAAGATTCCCTGCTTTCGCCGATTCTACTGGTCAACATGAAAAAATCATCATAAATAATTTCATGTGTATTAGATAATCTATGAGGAACAATGTTCAAAACCAGTTTTGTTTTTGTTGTATCATGTCAGGTTTGAAAGATGATAGTGTCGGACGTTTTGCTATACTATCCAAATTAACAAACTGTGTCAGTGATTACTCTACTCATATTGATTGGTATTTATTTTGCTTTTCAAGTTAATTATTTTGATTACATATATGGTACTAATAACACTGAAGAAATCATCAGAAATAAAATAATCATGCTTTAGGAAAACCTGATTTCACTTTTGATGAAGAAAAAAAATATTTTGGTGTAAACCAGTGTTCTTTTCAACTCGTATTTGAGCCTCCTGCACACATAATCAGATCTTTTGGATACTGTTCTTTTTTGTACTTGAATGATGTACAATTTTTGTAGCTATAGATGACTTGATAGAAGAGTTAAAAGAGAGAATAAAAGCCTGTCTGTCGGCATGGTTACAAAGGCAGAGATTCTTTAGGTAGACTTAAAAGAACAACCAGTTGAGTTCTCTCAGATTCATTTTTGAAACACTGATATAACTATAAGGCAGTGGTTCTCAACTCAGTCACTTTTCAGTGAAAAAATATTTCCTGACATTGCCTTTTAATTTTCCACCTTGCAGCTTCATGTTATGCCCTCTAGTTTTGCAGCTTCCCCGTCTTTGGAAGAGGTTTGTTTGTTCATCATTCCTCTTTAAGTATTTAAAGGTCTGAATCATATTTCCCCTATCCCTCCTCTCCTCCAAAGTGTACATATTTAGGTCTTCAAGTCTCAAGTCTCTACTCATAAGGTTTCTTACGCAGGTTCCAAATCATTTTGGTCGCCTTCCTCTGAACAGTTTCCAGCCTTTTTACATCTTTTGCAAGATATGGTCTCCAAAACTGAACACAGTATTCCAAGTGAGGCCTCACCAGTGACATGTACATTGGCATAAGTACCTCTTCCTTTCTGCTGGTAATCCCTCTTTGTATGCAGCCCAACATCCTCCTAACATATCACCATAATTGAGCTACTATTCTTTACTAGGATTATTGCCAATATTTCACCTATGTGTCACCAATGTTACTAATATTACAAATATTGCTGAAATATTCTCTTTGGTTGTTAATATATTGCCACTTTTGATGCTAGCATCCTCTCAAGTAACATTTTGACTCTACTGTTGCCAATACCTCCCCCATATGGTTACACTGTTGCTCATCTGTTTACACTGTTGTCAGTACTTCTCCCATATAGCTACACTGTTGCAAATACCTTATCAACATTGCTAACATGTTTCTCTCCACTATTTTCGGAACTCTCATCTACTACTTCGGTTGCTAATTTATTAACAATCTTATTATTAGTATTCTCACAGTCAACATTTGCCTCCACCATTATTCTTAATACTTCTCACACAACAACTATTATTACTCTTCAATACTCACTGTGCTAATACTCCTTTTCCCCTTTCAACTATAAAACAGACTCTCCATCCAACACCTATATTAAATTACACTCCATTTAAAAATAGAAATCTTTCACACTTCCACTTACTACCTTACCACCACTTAAATTAATCAAGACAAAAAAAAAAAATGGAACCTGCACAGTTCATTACACAGCTTCTTTATATTATAAGCATTGCTATAAGCATACTAATCTCTCCTGGAATATGCTACCAATCTCAATACCTACCCTATCAATATGCTAGAATGGTTCACCTTCATACTGCCCCACTACACATCAATCAAATACACATTAATAACTACAAACCACACACTCACATATATAACCCAACAGCATCCAGGTACTCAGATACACATATAAGAAGATTAATTAACATACAAACAAAAACAGATAACGAAATAAAAAAACTGAACTCACCCAATCAAGACCTGAAAATTATCCTCATAAATGTAAGATCTGTTAGGAACAAAATTCCAATCATCCTAGATCTCATCAATGATGAGAACCCAGACTACCTCTGCCTAACAGAGACATGGCTAAGCAACTCTGATACAGTCTTAACTAACCAATTAAAAATAAAAGGTTATACTCTATTCACCTGTAACCGCAATCAAAGAAAAGGTGGTGGAGTCCTGATACTAGCAAAATCTAGTTTGAATTGTTCCACCTCCACTAGTGAAACTAATGAAAATACAGACATTCTAATGATAGAAAACAAAACCTTAGCAATCTGCCTTTTTTATAGACCCCCTGCATCAGATACTCAAAACATAACATCTATACTTGAAACAGTATGCAAAGCATCCACAAACAAACCCCATATCATCTTGGGAGACTTTAACTTAGCAACCTGCAATAATAACCAATCCTCAATCATTCTAGAATCAATGGAAGATATGGGCTATCAAAAAAATCATCAATCAACCTACCCATACTAAAGGAAATACTCTAGACTTAGTATTCCTCCCCTTGTCCTTCACCATAACACATGAATACACACCCCCTATAATATCACAAATCCCATGGTCTGATCACTTTATAATAAACTTCTCTATTAATATACCACCTTCTACCACTTCCCATCAACCTAGAATTCCTCACGGACCTAAATTTAGAGCATTTTCACCTGAAGAATTTCTCAACTCAATCATTCCACAATTATCCTCAGACATAAATAACCTCGATGAAGCTACGTGCACTTGGAATACAACCATAAAATCAGCATCTAAACCGTTACATAATACCCTAAAAAAATATCATACTAGATCTTCAGAAAAATGGCATACAACAAATCTAGCCTCCATCAAAAAAAACCTTCGCAAAATTGAAAAGGAATGGCGAAAAACAAAAACACCAGACCTACGAGACCTATACTTCACAATTCTCAACACTTACAGATCAGCAACCAACAATGCCAAAAAACAATACCATGCAAGTATTCTAAATAAAGCCATTAATCGCCCTAGAGAATTGTTTGAAATAGTAAAATCTTTATCTAAAGCCCCCTTAGATAATCAACAATCTGCCTCAATTAACCTACAGGATATGGCAGACTATTTTGCTAGCAAACTCAAACCAAAAATGATACTTACACCCTCCAATACTACTCCATCTTCTAATAACCACACCTGGAATACTTTCCAACCAATAGATAAGAAACAACTACTCAATATAATATCGAATATCAATACAACCACATCCATACTTGATCCCTGTCCAGTTCTCTGGATCAAACAAACAAAGCAGGAACTAGCGCCTTTTATCCTAAATATAGTGAATCAATCACTACTGCAAGGGGTTTTACCTAAAGAACTAAAACTGTCTGCAATCCGCCCTATACTAAAAACAAGACATTAAATGTAAATGATCCATCATCCTATCGTCCGATAGCTAGCATCCCCTTCCTAACTAAAATCATAGAAAAAGCCGTACAAATACAGTTACAAGATCATATAGACACCTTTGCCCCACTTGATGAACACCAATACGGCTTTCGCCCTTTTCATGGTGTTGAAACTCTGCTCATTTCTCTTCTTGACACTCTTAACAAAGGATTGGACAATACAAATCACGCTTTCATTTTAGTTTTCCTTGACATATCAGCTGCATTTGACAGCATTAATCACAACATACTCATCACACGACTTAAACAAATAGGATTACTGAAAACTACTTTAGACTGGTTTAATTCATACATATCCGATCGTTCTCAATATATTCAACTTAATCAATCATCATCATCCCCTTTCCCACAAGAACAAGGTGTACCCCAAGGCTCTGCATTATCTGCTCTATTATTTAACATATACCTCCAGCCTATATGTACCATATTCAAAAAATACAAGATTAATTATTATATATATGCAAATGACATTATGCTATTCTCTGAATTTAATGTAAATAACCCAAATTACAACAATCTAATAAACTGCCTTACAGAAGTTGAAGAATGGCTACGTTTAAACAACTTAGCTATTAACATCAAAAAAACGGAAATCCTGATTGCAACAAAAAACATGAAATATACTCCTCCATCTGACATTAAAATCCTGAATATGACTCTTCCAATCAAAGAAGAAATAAAATATTTAGGGGTTATCATTGACAAAACTCTCAGTTTTACAACACACATCAAGAAACTAACAAAAACAATCTATTACAAACTCCGCTCTATCCAACAACTAAGACCACTATTACAAGATGAAGACTTTAGAACCGTCACACAAGCTTTGACTACACCACACTTCGATTTTTGTAATAGCATACTACATGGTATAACTAAGAAGAACATCAAAATCTTACAAATGGCCCAAAATGTAACAGCAAGAGTTATATTTAAAGCCAAACTATCTGATCATATTACCCCTATCCTATACACACTACACTGGTTACCAATATTCAGTAGGATCCAATACAAAATACTGTTAACCACTTTCAAATTAATTAATAATATTGCCCCATCACACTTAACTACTCTTCTTCACAGCCCACTCGATAATAGGATAAGACGGAGAAAAAACCTTAATACATTAGCAGTCCCAGATATAATAAGGAAAACAAAACACTCAACAAGTAACAGTGCCTTTTCCCTTGTTGCTCCAATACTGTGGAACAATCTTCCAGATCAACTAAGAGAAACTAAAGATCTACTAACTTTCAGAAAAGATCTAACAACTCATCTATTCACACAACACTACACCAATAGTGAAACAGGTATAACTTCCCAACAACCATAAACTGAATTTATTTACACTAACCAAATTTATTTACACTAACCAAATGTATATCAACAACTGGAACAACGACAACTGCAAATGATATTTAACATGATATTAATTTTTCTTACATTATACATATATAATATATTTTACTGTAATATAGTTCAATAATGTTTCCTGTTATATTGTAATACATTAATGATGTTCTACACAATTCATGTTATAATGTAATATAGTTCATGATATTAATTCTTCTTACATTATACATATATAATATATTTTTATTGTAATATAGTTCAATAATGTTCCTGTTATATTGTAATACATTAATGATGTTCTACACAATTCATGTTATAATGTAATATAGTTCATAAAGTTCTATGTACCTGTTCAATTATTGTTGTAATGTAAACCGCTGCTGATCCTTGGAAGCAGCGGTATATAAAAACTGTTCAAATAATAAATAAATAATCCTCCTGGCTTTTGCCACCGCCTTGTCGCACTGTTTTGCCACCTTGACATCATCAGAGATAATCACACCAAGGTCTTTCTCCTGAACCATGCACACCAACCTCTCGCCCCCTATTGCATACATTTCCCTTGGATTTCTGCTACCTAAGTGCATGACACTGCACTTTTTCACATTAAATCGTAATTGCCAAGCATTAGACCATTCTTCCAGCTTTTGTAGATCTTTCCTCATGTTATCCACTCCCTCGGGGGAGTCCACTCTGTTACAAATTTTTGTGTCATCTGCAAAAAGATAGACTTTTCCATTCAGTCCTTCAGCAATATCACTCACAAATACATTGAACAGTGCCTGGCCCAGGACCAAACCCTGGGGCACCCCGCTAATCACCTTCCTTTCATTTGAGTGAGCTCCATGTACCATCACCTTCTGTCGTCTGTCAGTCAACCAATTTCTAATCCAATTTACCATCTTGGGACCCATCCCCAAGCTACTGAGTTTATTGACAAGCCTCCTATGAGGAACAGTATCAAAGGCTTTGCTGAAATCCAGGTAGATGACATCCATCCCATGCCCCTGATCTAGTTCCCTGGTCACCCAGTCAAAGAACTCAATCAGATTTGTTTGGCAAGACCGTCCTTCAGTAAAACCATGTTGCCTCGGATCTTGCAACCTGTTGGTTTTGAGAAAGTTCACTATTCGCTCTTTCAGGAGCGCCTCCATTACTTTTCCTGGCACCGAGGTAAGGCTCACGAGTCTGTAGTTTGACACTTCTTCCCTGTCACCACTTTTGTGTAGAGGTATGACATCAGCCATTCTCCAGTCCTGAGGAACCTCTCCTGTTTCCAAGGATCTGTTGAATACATCCTTTAACGGCCCTGCAAGAACCTCTCTGAGCTCCTTCAGTATCCTGGAATGTATCCCATCCGGTCCCATGGCTTTGTCCACTTTCAGTTTAGCAAGTTGTTCCAAGACCTCATCTTCTGTGAATGGTGTGGTATCTACTTCATTCCCATTTTTATATTTGGGAGTCACAGCTGGTCCATCTGCAGGATTTTCTTTAGTAAAAACAGAGCAGAAGTCTTTGTTTAGCAATTTCGCTTTTTCTATGTCACTTTCCATGAGTCCTTTCCCAGCACTTCTGAGTCCTGCAATATTACGTATCCTTTTCTCATCCCAGTTAAAATTAGAATTTCAGATTAATTCTGTGGTTAGAAGAACATGGGTAAAATTGAAAGTGACCCATCAATTGAGATCTTATTGGGTGGAGTCACAATCTATTTTATTTATTTAACATCTCTTTTATACCACCTTTCAAAATTATCAAGGCGGTTTACATTGAACATAACTGGAACTTACATAGAACAATAAATACTGGAACATAACAGGATTATATGGGAATAGTAGATTGTTAACGCAAGCAATCTACAGGAAGGGGAATGATGTGAATAATGGCAACCTATGTACAATGGCGCATTTATTTAGAATATTATCTGGATACTTGTTAGTGAGAGCTTGATCGCTGCATCATGGGAGCTTATGTGTCTGTTCCAAGTATTTCTTGAAAATGTAAATTTTAAGCTCTTCTCTGAAGTCTTTTACATCTTTTGTGCTCTAAGGGGTATGTTTACTAAACTGCGTTAGTGCGATTTGCGTTAGGAGCCGCGGTAGAGACAGAAATCCCAAATAAGGACATGGGCGGTACATTGTTTCAGAGAACGCGCCGAAAACGCGCGTTACAAGGCGCCAAAAATAATTGAGCGCTACAGGGCAAGTTACCGCGCGTTAATTTTAAGAAGGCGCGCAGGCATACAAGCCCAGCAACAGAGCTGTAGCACAATGGTTAAGAACATAAGAACATAAGATATGCCATACTGGGTCAGACCAAGGTCCATCAAGCCCAGTATTCTGTTTCCAACAGTGGCCAATCTAGGCCATACGTACCTAGCAGTTTCCCCAAGGGACACAGGTTCCACAATGCTTGTATTGGTTCAAGCATTGATATCCTGGGTCCCTTCTTAATAATGGTTTATGGACCTTTCCTCCAGGAACTTGTCCAAACCTTTTTTAAACCCAGCTACACTAACAGCCTTTACTACATCCTCCGGTAACAAATTGCAGAGTTTGATTACAAGTTCAGTGAAAAAATATTTTCTTTTATTAGTCTTAAATAGTTTACCCTGTAGCTTCATTGCATGTCCCCTAGTCTTTCTATATTCTGATAAGGTAAACAATCGATCTACGTTTACCCGTTCCACTCCGTTCATTAATTTATAGACTTCTATCATATCTCCCCTCAGCCGTCTCTTTTCCAGGTTAAAGAGCCCTAACCTTTTTAGCCTTTCTTCATAGGAGTATCCTTCCATCCCCTTTACCATTTTGGTGGCTCTTCTTTGAACCTTTTCTAAAATCGCTATATCCTTTTTAAGATACGGCGACCAGAATTGCACACAATATTCAAGGTACGGTCTCACCATGGAACGATATAGAGGCATTATAATATCTTTTGTTTTATTTTCCATTCCTTTCCTTATCATACCTAGCATTCTATTTGCTCTCTTGCCGCTGCTGCACACTGGGCCGAGGGTTTTAACATGGTATCCACAATGACGCCTAAATCTTTTTCCTGGGTGGTGGTTCCTAATGTGGAACCTGGCATAGTTTGGGTTGTTCTTCCCTAGGTGCATAACCTTGCACTTCTCCACATTAAATTTCATCTGCCATTTTGATGCCCAGTCTTCCAATTTATCAAGATCCTCTTGCAAGTTTCCACAATCCTCTTGGGTTTTAACAACTTTAAATAGTTTTATGTCATCTGCAAATATGATAACCTCACTCGTTATTCCACTTTCCAGGTCATTTATGAATATGTCAAAAAGCAGCGGACCCAGAACAGATCCCTGGGGTACACCACTATTTACCTTTCTCCATTGAGAAAACTGGCCATTTAGCCCTACCCTCTGATTTCTATCTTTTAACCAGTTCCTGATCCAGAATAGTACACTGCCTCCTATCCCATGACTCTTTAGTTTTGCCAAAAGTCTCTGATAAGGGACCTTGTCAAAGGCTTTCTGAAAGTCCAGATACACAATATCAACCGACTCACCTTTGTCCACCTGATTATTCACTCCTTCAAAAAAACATAACAGATTAGTAAGACAAGATCTTCCTTGTCTAAAGCCATGTTGGCTGTCTCCCATTAGGTCATGACTATCTACATGCTGAGTAATTTTATTCTTTAGGATGGTTTCTACCATTTTTCCCAGTACGGATGTCAGGCTCACCGGTCTGTAGTTTCCCGGATCACCCCTGGAACCCTTTTTAAAAATTGGTGTTACATTGGCGATCCTCCAATCTTCAGGTATTAGAGATGATTTTAATGATAGTTCACAGATTACTAATAGCAGGTCTGCAATCTCATATTTCAGTTCTTTCAACACCCTTGGATGTATACCATCCGGCCCGGTGATTTGCTACTCTTCAGTTTATCTAATAGTTGTAATACATCTTCCCGATGTATCGATATTTCCTTCAATTCTTCCACACCTTTAAATACCACTTCAGTCATGGGTAACATCCCTACATCTTCCTCAGTAAAGACTGAAGCAAAGAATTCATTCAATCTCTCCGCTATCGCCTTGTCGCCTCTTAGTGCTCCTTTAACCCCTTTATCATCTAATGGACCAACTGACTCTCTCACAGGTTTTTTGCTACGAATGTACTTGAAAAGGTCTTTACTTCGCGTTTTTGCTTCCGCAGCAAGCTTCTCCTCAAATTCTCCCTTTGCCTGCCTTATCAATGCCTTGCATTTGACTTGCCAGTGCTTGTGCTGTTTCCAGGTTTCGTCGTTTGGCTCTTTTTTCCATTTCCTGAAAGATGCTTTTTTGGCAACAACAGCCTCTCTGAGCTCACCTTTAAACCATGCTGGCAGTTTTTTGGACTTCCTTCCACTTTTCTTAAAGCATGGAATACAGCTGGTCTGGGCTTCCAAGATAGTATTTTTCAACAACAGCCAAGCCTGATGTACGTCTTTAACCTTTGCAACTGCTCCTTTTAGTTTTTTCTTAACTGTTTTCCTCATTTTATCATAGTCTCCCTTTCGAAAGTTAAAAGGTAGTACTGTGGATTTCCTTACTATCCCTCCTCCACTAATTAAATCAAAGGCGATCATGCTATGATCACTATTGCCAAGTGACCCCAACAACCTTATCTCTTGCACTAGATCTGGTGTATCACTAAGGACTAGGTCTAATATGGCTTCCCCTCTGGTCGGTTCATGAACCAGCTGCTCCAAGAAGCAGTCATTTATTTCATCTAGGAACTTTATCTCCCTAGCATGTCCTGACGTGACACTGACCCAGTCGATACCGGGGTAGTTGAAATCACCCATTATTATTACTGCACTGTAACTTTTGTTAGCTTCCTTGATTTCTTTGAGCATTTCATCATCCATTTGGTCATTCTGGCAAGGCGCTCGATAGTACACCCCCACTGCCATTGCCTTCCCCCTTTTACATGGAATTTCAATCCATATAGATTCTACAGCAGATTTTGTTTCCTGCAAAACTTTAATCCTTTCTGACTCAATGCCCTCTCTAACACAGAGAGCAACCCCTCCACCAATTTGATCAGCTCTATCATTACGATATAGTTTGTACCCAGGTATCACAGTGTCCCACTGGTTGTCCTCCTTCCACCATGTCTCTGATATTCCAATCATATCTAACCTTTCATTTAGTGCTATATATTCTAACTCTCCCATCTTATTTTTTAGACTTCTAGCATTTGCATACAAGCATTTTAGAGAATGTATTTTACTCATATTAATTTGGCTATTGTTAGACATGGGTAATTTGGGATCTTTAAGCTCAGTCTGCTCCATACTTGAGGGCATTTGGGCTACTTTACTCTTTTGTGGAACCTCTCTGCTTTTGGTAGTATCCTTCAAAGATACATTCTTCTGAACCATCCGCTCTTGGGCGACTGTCGGCTTTCCCCTAATATCTAGTTTAAAAGCTGCTCTATCTCCTTTTTAAAGGTTAATGCCAGCAGCCTGGTTCCATCCCGGTTAAGGTGAAGCCCATCCCTTCGGAAGAGCCCCTCCTTTCCCCAGAATGTTCCCCAGTTCCTAACAAATCCAAAACCCTCATCTCTGCACCATTGTCTCATCCACGCATTGAGACTCCGGAGCTCTGCCTTGCTTTTGGGTCCTGCGCGTGGAACAGGAAGCATTTCGGAGAACGCCACCCTGGAAGTTCTGGATTTCAATTTCCTACCTAAAAGCCTAAATTTAGCCTCCAGAACCTCCCTACCACATTTTCCTATGTCATTGGTACTGACATGTACCAAGACAGCAGACTCCCCCCCAGCACTATCTAAGACCTTATCTAGGTGGTGCGTGAGGTCCGCTACCTTCGCATCAGGCAGGCATGTTACCAGGCGATCCTCACGTCCACCAGCCACCCAGCTATCTACATGCCTAATGATCGAATCACCAACTATAACGGCTGTCCTAACCCTTCCCTCATGGGCACATGGCCCTGGAGAAACTTCCTCGGTGCGAGAGGGTTTTACATCACCTGGAGGACAGGTTCTAGTTACAGGATCACTTCCTGCCACACCAGGGTGATACTCTCCTGTCACGTGACCTCTCTCCTCCATGGCAACAGGGATGCTGCCAGACTGGAGGTGGGACTTCAGGACTATATCCCTGTAGGTCTCGTCTATGTACCTCTCTGTCTGTCTTATGCTTTCAAAGTCTGCTACTTTAGCCTCTAGAGAACGGACTCGTTCCCTGAAAGCAAAGAGCTCCTTGCACCTAGTGCACACATAAGACCTCTCACCAACTGGGAGAAAATCATACATGTGACACTCAGTGCAAAAGACTGGAAAGCCCCCATCCCGCTGCTGGACTGCTGTCTGCATCTTAGTTTTAAGTTTGTTTTTAGATCTAAGTTCTTTACTTACTAAGGGTTGCTATGGATATTTATACTAATAAAACTGTACCTAATACGTGTAATATACCTTGTTCACCTGAAGCTTAACTAATCTCAGGTCCTTAGTGTATGACTGATTTGGGTAATGAGCTTCACCTGAGAGCACCTCCTGTCTTTTAAGATGTGTAAGTACCTATAAAGCTACGATTATCCCAGGGGTGAGTGGGTGGGTGTGGGGAGGGAGGGAGGGAAATAACACTTATTAAAAGAGGGCTGCTACACAGTACCCTGTCTTGTGCTGCTGAGGTAAGCTAAATTCTGATTTGATTTAAATTATAGCTCTTAGCTGCTGCTAGGCTCTAACTTCTTATGAAATTTAAACTACAAGCTCTCTGCTGGGTTCTAAATTTAACCAGAAAGCTCTCTTCTGTGTTTTAAATTTAAGCTAAAAGTACTTTGCTGATGCCAAGCCCTGAGTGACTATTAAATTTAGACTACAAGCTCTCTGCTGGGTTCCAAATGTAACCAGAAAGCTCTCTTCTGTGTTTAAATTTAAACTAAAAGTATTTTGCTGTTACTAGGCCCTGAGTGACTATTAAATTTAAACTACAAGCTCTCTGCTGGGTATGAAATGTAACCAGAAAGTTCTCCTCTGTGTTTTATATTTAAACTTAAACTGCTGCTACTAGGCCCTGACTGATTTAACAAAAATTAGTGGGTTCACAGATTAATTAGCTTTAATACAAGGAATTCCTTTTAGAAAATTACCAGAAGTATATACTCACAGTTGCAGATCTTTCTTCAGAAGTAAAAGTCCCTTTTTCTAGTCCTTCAACACTGACTGATGGTACAGGGGTCATGGGTTCGATTCCCCAGTGGGCCTAATGTATAAGGCTGGCTGAGGCAGCCCCCTTTACATTTAAGTAGTGATTGTTGAGGCATTTGACGTGTATTTTAATTAGTGCTGCCAGCAAACACACCCTCACGGTGGCATAACCTAAGGTGCCACATAAGGCACCCCATAAGGCACTCCATAGGGCACATTATAAAGTGTACTGTCTGCCAAGGCACCCTATAATGTCCCCTATAGGACACCTTATAAGGCTGTGAACAAAGCCCTGGCTGGCTGCAGAAGAACTGCACGGCACCACACAAACTGTCTGCTGTGGTTACCAGGATAGGGTTAACCCACCTGTACCCATGATGCACTGCACATGCAAATCAGCAGACGAGAGATGGGCACAAGATTGGGTATGCACCCCCACAGCACCTCGGCCTGGTAGGGGCAACAGACCGTGTGTGGCACTGCCACAGAGTAGCCACAGACAGTCACATTGTGCGGGTACTGTGCCCACCCTGAGGTTGAGGTGGGGTGCCCAGCACCAGGTCCACAGCACCTTTCATGGCTGAAATACGCCATGCTGCAGGTCCCCATCAGTGTGTGATAGGTAGTTCCATTAGACACACCTAGGATACATCTGTGTCCTGCTGTATGTCTCGGTCATGTCTAGTCCTTATGGGCGATGATGCACCCAGAATAGTGCATATCCGGTGTTGGTGCCATGGTTACCTGCTGTAGGTGAAGGGGGGGTGTATGGACCCATAGGCAGATTATGTACCACCACACAACCCACCCTCTGGGGCTCAGGGTGGGAAACAGGATCACCCACCAATAGATCCACAGTCTACCTCCCTGCAATGGTAGCAGTAGAAGGGACCATCAACCCCAGTCCTGCTGGGGAACAGACAGAGCGGTATACATCCATAACGCAATAGCAGACAGACGGCAGGCCCGGAAATGCTCAGCTGCCCCCCAACCATTATCTGACATTCTCCAGCAGCAAGCCTCCAGCCACTGCACCCTGCAAGGTGTTCCAGCAAGATACATACTAGATGCAGACAGTCCGCCAGCTAGTCCATAGTGCATGGTCCTGGAGGAGATGCATGTACCCAGAACGGGGATGTCAGCATACACACCAAGCAGATAAGTCAGTGATTGGGCCCCAAAAGAAAACCCATAAATATCACATGAGAGAAATGCTATATAGCACTATGGGGGAACCTAGCCATGCCATGGTCACTGCTCAGTCAGGGTGAGAGTGACCTCCCAGCAGGACATGCTATGGCCACCCTGTCTGTGCAGGTGGTACCGTGCACTACAATGTCCGAGCCATTGCCCTATGCCCTGTGCAGATGCGGCCAGGCCAGGCCACCCTATCCAGGCTATTCCCATGGTACCTTGCTCCTCATTATTTATTTACATTCTCTTATATACCGCGCTATTCTGCATCAGTGCGGTTTACATTGAACAAACTGAAATTACATTGAACAGGGTATTATAACTTGGAGATAACTATTTTACAGGGAACATGGGCTGTGGAGGGTTAAGTGGCTTGCCCAAGACCACAAGGAGCACCTCTGGGACTAAAAACCCCAGTCCTTCCGGCCCAAGGTTGCTGTCCTCTAGAGGGATTTGAACCACCGACCTTCCGGCCTGAAGTACCTTGCCCCAACCACTAGGCTACTCCTCCACTTATTATGCACATTGGCAGGCCAATACTGGCAACAGTGCTAGCAGTGTGGGCTGTGGAGGGTGTTGGCAGCCACCACACACTGGATAGACAGACACACACTCCCCACAGGTATGCAAGTGCTAGTATTGGGAGATGCACGCAGAGCCCAAAGCCCTGCCTCTCCAGGAGGCTTTGGATAATGGGGCCTGTGGGTGCGGGTGTGTCTGCCCCTGTCGGCTGCTGCTTTACGGCAAAGGTTCCCATCTCCAGTCCTGCGGTGCCAAACACTGTTCGGGTTTTCATGCTGTCCCTCATGAATATGCATGAGATACATCTGCATACCATGGGGGTGGCGCATAGAAATGCAGCACAGGCATCTTTATCAGAGGCAGCATGGAACCGGAATGGTGTTTGGCCCTCCAGGACTGCATTTGGGAGACTCTGCTCTAGGTAATGTGCATGTTTATGGTGTCCGTGCTCTGTAGGGTAAAATGTTGGTGTCTTGGGCATATTTACGTCATCTGCAATAAAGGTGCTGTCTGTATTAGCACGTTGTAGTAGTGGGTAAAATATGGGGACTGGGTTGTGTCACACTTCACCACCCTCCGGTATAAATAGGCGGTTGCCTAGGAGGGGTTGGCAGGCGAGACAGGAGAAGAATACATATTTTTAACCTTATAAGTGCTGCAGCCTGGTATCCGTTGTAGTTGTGGACCAAGTAAGTACAGCAAAGGCTTGAATGGGGTAACAATAACTTTTATTGTTGCACAGGAGTTTTTAGTGAACTACTTCCCCAAACACAGACATAAGATGTGGCTACTAGATTGTGTCAAAGAAAAGTCCAAGGATCTCCTGATACTTCTCAGGTACTAGATTAAAGCAAAACATACAGCTTTTCAAACTTCTTCCAGCTTCAAATACCACTGCAGCTTTCCCTACATAAGCCTTGCTTTCAGGTAAAAGCTTCAATAAAGGAAAACTTCCCTGCGTTGCATTTTTACTCTTCCAGCTTTCAATTACAACAGCTGTTTCTCCACATAGGCATTGCTTTCAGGTACATGCTCTAAACAAAGGAAAACTTCACAGCGTTGTACTCCTCTTCACAGCTGCTTAATTAGGCTTGAGTTTCCCACAGGCAGAACGCTGCCTTTCTCCGTGGAAAACTCAGGTTAGAACAGTTAGGCTTTCTCAGCACTTCTACAAGATACACTTATACAGCTTTCACTCCCTTTGACAAAACCCACAGTCCATATCTGAACCACTGCTATCACTTAGAGGTGCTTCAGTCTGCATTTCCTCCAGCTCAGGATCTGATACGTCCTTATGACCAGGTTTAATGGAGTCTACAGATTGCCACTGCTTAATCAGTGCTCTAAGCTGCTTCTGTTTGTTATCCTTAAAACTCCTAGGCACTTGCAAGGATTCCAAATCACCAGCACCTTTTAAAACATCATAAAAAGGGCTCACCTTCCTTCTGGTCTGCCTAGTATATACTTTCTGGTTGAGAGGCAAATATTTCTCTTGATACTGCTTTACCAGCTCCCTTAAAACAGCGTGCTCTTCAGGGTCTGACTCTAGCCCTTGGCTGTGATGCCTGCAATTAGTAATTTGCTTAGTGGCATCTGGGCTATACTCTGAGCTAGAACTCCTGTCACGTTCTCTGTAGTGGGAAAACTTTTGCAGTCTTTTGACTGGGACTTTCTCTCTGCCCAACCTCTCCTCTGTAATTATGGCTTCAAGAGAAGGTTCCAGAGAACTACTCCTGTCTCTTCTAGGCAAGGTATCTAACCTTTTCCCCTGAGGTTTGAAATAGTTTCTGACCTGTTTCTGTTTGCTGTGCGGCTCAAGGTAGTTCCTTCCTGGAAGCTTTTTCAGACACCTCTCCTGAGACCTGGCTGTCTCTCTGCAGTCTGGCCAGCAACTCCCCAAGCACCTTGTGCTAACCGGGTACCGGTTGCTCTTGGCTTTGCTTCTCCTGGTCCCCAGATCTCTCCCTGGATCTGACTCTCTTGGACCTTCCTGGAACTGCTCTCCCTCCAAGGCTGAATCCAACTCCAATGCTGAGTCTCTTCCGGATTCTCCTCCACCCTTGGATGCCAGCTCTCCCTTGGCTTCTTGCTCTCTCTTGGCTGCCTTTTCTCCCTTGAGGGCTCCTTCTCCTCAACTAACAGTGGCTTCCTGGTTATGTGAACAGGGCTGCCCTATCAGGTGTGACTCTGCCCCTTTTCCTCCCACGTCAGCTCCCTGAGTTTGTCTGGAGCTCAGGTGTGGCTCTCTTTCTTCTTTCTTGTGCAGAGAAGCTTTCAGGGCTGGATCCTTAACCCTTTCCTGACCTGTTTTACTGACAGCTTCTGAGGACAAAAAGTGTTTTAAACCCCTATTTTTAGGTTCTGCAGCCTCTGCCTTGTCACAGTTGGCAGGAACCACAGCTGGGACTTGAACCTGTGACCCTCTGCTTCTGAATACACTGGTTTTGTGCACTGCACCACCTTGTTGTCACAGAGTCAGTACATTCCTTGGTGATACCATGACTGTTCGTCAGACAGGGCCCGTCTGTTGCAGTACACGGCACCCACCTACACAGGGCTAGGCCACGGTCTGCTCTGGGCAGCTGCCACTGCCCCCTCCACCACCAGTATCCCTCAGCCACCATGCTGACATGCCCTTCTGCTGGTGGTGCTGGTGGTGCGCAGTCTCAGACCATCCAGTGTGCAGGTAGGCGGCTGCCTATGGTGCTGGTTCTGGGGTAGTGGTGCCTGCATAGATGTCCACGCTCCCCCCCAGCCCCGCCTGCCAATGTTCTGTGCCCTTGGGGGTAGCTGTTGGGTACTATCCCCTGTGACACTGTGGGAAACACAGTCGTGCCCATGTTGGGCCTTCAGCAGTTGCTGTCTGGCTGCTCTGCTGTTTCAGCATTCGTATGGGCCAGCTAGGCATCACCCTAGTCCGCACTGTGGCCCAGCTGCACCACAGCATGTGCCGCCTGCGGCCCTCTGTATCCCCTTTTCCGGCATCTGTCCAGTTGCCGTTCTGACATGCCCGCCCTGATGTTGTGGGACATGTGCACACCATAGGAACCCTGTCCGATGGAGTGGAAAACCCTGAGCAGCCCTATTTCACTGTGGGCTCATTCACCTTGTATGGGGACGGAGTGTAGACCCTTCCACTATTTATATCTTTTCTATGGAGCTTTCTCGGGGGGGGAGGGGTTGATATTTCTCATTAATACCACTATTGGCCAGCTTGGTTATGGTTTTTTTCCAGTTTGTTGAGGTCATTTTCAGTGTTTATGTGCCCTTTTGTTCTGTGCACATGTATCACACTTATCACTTGTTTTAGGTTTCCCTCCTTAGGCTGTACATTGCTGACACTGAAATGGTTTCTCTCTCCTGTAATGTGCATTTAACGGCAGGTTTTCATTCGCGTTAGGATTTAGCTCTTCAGATCAGCGCGTTAGTGTGAAGGGAGCCTCTCCCCGCCCACTCTCCGCCCACTGACCCCTTCTCTCCGCCCTCTCTCCACCTTCTGCAGTGTTTTTCCGCGCCGCGGAGCTTTATGATCGTTAACGCATCATAACACGCGTTAGGTAACGTTAACGATCGTTAGCGCATCATAACGCGCATTATGATGCGCTAACGATCGTTAACGTTACATAACGTGTGTTATGTACCGCTACCGCAGTTTAGTAAACATACCCCTAAGTTGCTTGGAGGGGAGTCTCATAAGATGGGACCATAGATGGAGAATGCTTGCTGACATGTTGCTTGTGTACTGGTTGCTTTATGTTTTTGGGTTTCTAGTAGGTTCTGATTTTGTTGTCTTCTCAATCTGTTGTGAGGTAAATTCCGTATGAGAGTTTGTAGTTAGTCTGCGGTCAAGTTGTGTATAGTCTTGTATGTATTCATGATTGACTTGTATTTTAAGTGTGCTTGAATGGGAAGCCAGTGTAAGTCTTTGAGAACTGGGGCATTGTGTTCGTGTCTTGATGTCCTTGAGATCATACAGGCTGCAGTGTTTTGGGCTAGTTGTAAGGGGAATAGTGTGCATTTTGGAAGTCCTTGAAGTATAGAATTACAGTAGTCCAAGTAAGAAGTGACGATTGCTTGACAAACTGTTCGGAAGAGGTTGGCATCTAAGAGTGGTTGAAGGTTATGTAGTATCCTGATTTTGTGATATGCTTAAGCAGATGCTTTCTTAATATGAGTCTGGAAGTTCAGTTTTCGTTCTAGTGTCACACCAAGGTATTTGACTTCAGTTTTTATGGGGATGTTAAAATTGTTGATCATGATAGTTTTTGGGGGTGAATATGAGGGGTCTCTGTTAATAATTAGAATGTCAGTTTTATTGTAGTTAATTTTAGCCAGTCTGTCATTTCTTTGATGCATGAGTGTATGGAAGAGAATTCTGGATTTGTGGTCATGAAAGGGGCATATAACATGAGATCATCTGCATAAATGTAGTATTTTATCATATGCTTCTGGATGATGCTGTAAATGGGTTGGATATATAGGTTAAAGAGAAGGGCAGAGAGTGCAAATCCTTGGGGTAATCTTGGAGTCGTGCATTGGTTTGGATGCTTTGTTCTTTATCTTGACTTTTTGGGTGCATTCAGATAGGTAGGAACAACCATTTTAGAGGGGTGCCACTTATCCCAATGTCAATCAGATGTTTAATGATTTTCTTATGGCTAATGGAGTCAAAGGCTACTGTTACATCTAGGAATATGAGAATGAATCCCTGTTTTGGCTTTTCTTTTCCTTTGAGCAGATTGTCCATTAGTGATTCTGTCTGAACCCATGTTATTGAGCATCAAGGGGAGCTTGTGTCTACAAAGTCTTGGAGTTGAAGCTGAACAACTTTTCTATTATTTTGGCTAAGAAGGGGATACTGGAGATAGGTCTATAGGATGCAAGTAGGCTGCTGGGCTTTTTTAAAATGGGCCGGATTGAAGAGGTTCAGGTTGATTGGCATGTTTCCTTGAGTGAGTGATAACTTTATTATTTTGAGAAGAGGTGGGGTTAGTTCTTTTCTGATCATCTTAATCCATGAAGTCGGGCATGGGTCAGAGTGGGGAAGTGGTGGTGTTTAACATTAATAGTATTTGATTGAGGCGTTCATCTGAGATTGTGTTGAAGGATATTCACTTTGATGTGATTGGAACTGTGTTGAGGGTCATCTGATCTATTGCTATTGTGACATCAATTTGAGGACATTTGTTTAGTAGGTGTGTGGCAAATTCCTGTTGATGTAGAAGTGAGTCCTTCTGTATTAGAGTGGTTTGAATGAATGATTTGGCTATATCAAACAACTCTCTGGGGCAATTTAAGGATTTAAGGATTAGGTTGGTATGATATTCTCTTTTCCTCATGTTGATCAGTTTGTTCTACCTCTGTCGTTTGCTTGTATATTCCTTCTGGTGTAATGGGTCTCTAGATCTTCTCCATTGTCATTCGATTTGTCTCAGCTTGTGCTTTGCTTCTTTTACGTATATCTTTGGAATAACAGGGTGCTCTGATGGTCTGTGTGGGGGTCTTTTTCTGTGGTGCTTGTGCAAATGGTGTAATTGTGTTGTTCCAGTTTTCTATTAGGTCTGTTATGTTTGTTGAGGGAAAGTCTAGTAATGACGTAATGTATTTGACTAGAGCTTCTTTGTTGAATTCCCAAAATCTGTGTGTCCCTTGGTATTGGGTGTGCCTTGTGCTGTTTCTGTAGCTTAGGGGCGGTTCAAAAGTGATCATATGATGGTCGGACCAGGGTATCACTGTGACTTTGATGTTTTTAGCAAGCATATTTTTGGGAATGAATACAAGATCAAGAGTATTTCCAGCATTGTGTGTGGGAGATTTTATGATTAGCGATAGTTCCATTGCATCTATGGCTTTTAGGAAGGAATGTGACTTGGCTTGTGGTTGCTGTAATTTATAAAATACCATTTACACCAGCTCTCCAGCTTGTTTAAACATAAAACATGACAGCAGAAAAAGACTATATGGCCTATCCAGTCTTCCCTTCCATACCAACTACTATAGTCCTTTTGTTTCCTTCAGAGATTTCTGTGTTGGTCCCATGCTTTCTTGAATTCAGATACTGCCTTGGTATCTACTACCTCCATGGAAAGACTGTTTCTCACATCTACCACTCTTTCCATAAAAAAAATATTTCCACATATTACTCCAGAGTATATCCCCTTTCACTTTCATCCAAATGCCCCCTCATTGTAGAGCTTTCTTTCAATTGAAAGAGGCTCTCTCTTGTACATTCATAACACAGAGTTGTTTAAATGTCTTTATCATATCTCTTCTCTCCCATCTTTCCTCCAAATTATACATATTGAGATCTTTAAGTCTGTCCCCATATGCCTTATGATGAAGTCCACTGACCATTTTGGTAAGAACATAAGAACATAAGATATGCCATACTCGGTCAGACCAAGGTCCATCAAGCCCAGCATTCTGTTTCCAACAGTGGCCAATCTAGGTCATACGTACCTAGCAGTTTCCCCAAGGGACATAGGTTCCACAATGCTTGTACTGGTTCAAGCATTGATATCCTGGGTCCCTTCTTAATAATGGTTTATGGACCTTTCCTCCAGGAACTTGTCCAAACCTTTTTTAAACCCAGCTACACTAACAGCCTTTACTACATCCTCCGGCAACAAATTCCAGAGTTTGATTACACGTTGAGTGAAAAAATATTTTCTTTTATTAGTCTTAAATAGTTTACCCTGTAGCTTCATTGCATGTCCCCTAGTCTTTCCATATTCTGATAAGGTAAACAATCGATCTACGTTTACCCGTTCCACTCCGTTCATTAATTTATAGACTTCTATCATATCTCCCCTCAGCCGTCTCTTCTCCAGGCTAAAGAGCCCCAACCTTTTTAGCCTTTCTTCATAGGAGTAGCCTTCCATCCCCTTTACCATTTTGGTGGCTCTTCTCTGAACCTTTTCTAAAATCGCTATATCCTTTTTAAGATACGGCGACCAGAATTGCACACAATATTCAAGGTGCGGTCTCACCATGGAACGATATAGAGGCATTATAATATCTTTTGTTTTATTTTCCATTCCTTTCCTTATCATACCTAGCATTCTATTTGCTCTCTTGGCCGCCGCTGCACACTGGGCCGAGGGTTTTAACAAGGTATCCACAATGACGCCTAAATCTTTTTCCTGGGTGGTGGTCCCTAATGTGGAACCTTGCCATCCTCTGCATAGACTCCATCCTGTTTATATCCCTTTGAAGGTGTGGTCTCCAGAATTGCACACAATACTCCAAATGAGGTCTCATCAAAGATTTACATAGAGACACAATCACCTCCTTTTTCCTGCTAGCCATTCCTCTCCCTATGCACTCAAGCATCCTTCTGTCTTTTGCTGTCACCTTTTCTACCTGTTTAGCCACCTTAAAGTCATCAGAAACAACCACCCTCGGGTCCTGTGCTTCTTTTCTGGACTGAAGTACATCACCCACTATATTGTACTGCTCCCTTGGATTTTTGCAGCCCAAATGCACGACCATGCATTTTTTAGTGTTAAATCTCAGCTGCCAAATTCTTGACCATTCTTCAAGCTTAGCAAGATCCCTCTTTGTTATCTACTCCTTACTGGGTGTCTACTCTATTGCAGATTTTGGTTTCAACTGCAAAGAGGCAAATCTTACCTGACAGCCCTTCAGCAATATCACTAACAAAAATGTTTAAAAGAATCGGACCAAAGACAGATCCATGCAGCACACCACTGGCTACATCCTTCTCCTCAGAGTGAGCTCCATTTATCTGTACCCTTTGTTTCCTCCCACTCAAACAATTTCTAACCCAGTCAGTCACTTTAGGGTCCATCCTTAGGATGCTCAGTTTGTTTATAAGTCATCTGTGTGGAACTGTGTCAAAGGCTTTACTGAAATCTAAGTACACCAAATCTAGGGCACTCCCTCAACCCAACTCTCTGGGGACTAATCAAAGAAATTAATTAGATTTGTCTGACAAGACCTGCCTCTAGTAATACCATGCTGCCTCAGGTCCTGCAAACCATTGGAATCCAGAAATCTCATTATCCTCTGTTTTAGCAGCATTTCTATTAACTTACTCACCACAGAGGTCAGACTAGTCAGCCTATAATTCCCAACCTCATTCTTACTTCTGCTTTTTTGTAAAGGGAGCACATGCACCTTTCTTAAATTTTCTGGGACCACACCCGACTCTAAAGAAGCATTGAAAAGTTCAGATGGTGCAGCCACTAGAATTTCCCCAAGTTTCTTCAATACTCTGGGATGTATCCCATCCGGCCCCATCGCTTTGTTTACTTTTAGTTTAGCTAGTTCCACACGAACACAGTCTTCTGAAAATCATTCAAGTTCCCCTTCAATACTCTGCCTATTTGTGAGTGTTTTCTGAGGTCCTGCTCCTGGCCCTTCATCTGTGAACACAGAACAAAAACATTTGTTAAGCAATTCTGCTTTACCTTCACCATCTTCTACATACTCCCTCCCCTTCATCCTTGAGTCTGACAATACAACTTTTGACTTCCACCTCTCAATAACATATCTGACAAATGTTTTGTCCCCTCTATTTACTGTATTGACTATTTTTTCTTCTATTTGTATCTTTGCTTTCCTAGTTTGTCTTTTCCAAATATTGATGCTTGTCTTCCTCTTTCTGTGATTTCTTGTATTTCATGAAGGCCTCCCTTTTTTTCTTCACCTTTTCAGCTACTTCTTTTGAGAACCATAGAGACCTCCTTTTTCTTTTACATTTATTTACTTTATTAACACAAAGGTTTGATGCCCTTAAAATAGCCCCTTTCAGTTTTGCCCATTGCTTATCTACATCCCTCAGCTGTTCCCATCCCGCTTCCTTGAGGTATTATCCCATCTTGGCAAAGTTAGTTTTCCTAAAGTATAGGACCATCACTTTTGAATGGACTTTATCAGCCCTAGTCCGAATATTGAACCACACCATCTGGTGATCACTGGATGCGAGGTGATCCCCCACTATAACATCAGAAACACTTTCTCCATTGGTAAGCACCAAGTCGAGAAAGGCCTCTTCCCATGCAGGTTCTGTTACCAGCTGCTGAAGTAATTGTCCCTGTAGAGAATCCAGGATCTCCTTACTTCTAGATGACACCGCAGCAGGGATATGCCAATCAAACATCCAGCTATCATAGCACTTCACCTTTCATGGCAAGACTGTATTCCTGTATATAGTTAGCAATTGTTAATTGCTCGTTTTACCCCAATTTAACCTCCAAGTTGAATAACCCTGTTCAATGTATAGCTTGTTGCTATAACTGTTCATTGTAAACTGCTTTGAATAAATGATAAGGCAGTATAGAAGACCTGTTAAATAAATAAATAAAATAAATAAGACTGTAAATGTCTTCAATTACATCTCTGTCCTTCTACCTGCGAAGGAGGTCTGTATATTACACCAATGCAAATGGATTCCCAATTCCCTCTTTCTAGATTAACCCACAGTGCCTCCTCCTTCCCTTGTAAGCCCTGTAATTCTGTAGCTTTAATATGATATTTTATATATAGTGCCACTCCTCCTCCCCTTCATCCTACCATGTCCTTCCTGAATAAAATATGCAAATGCAATGTGTGCCTTTGAGCCCGTGCTGATTCCTGGTGACCCAGTATTTCCTGGGTTTTCTTGGCAGTGTGACCGGAAGTAGATTGCCAGACCTCTTTCTTCTGAAGCAATGGAGGGCTAAGTGACTTGCCCAAGTTCATAAGGAGTGCTAGTGGAAATCAAAGCCTGGTCTCTGGGTTACCAAGCCAGTGCTCTAGCTATCAGGCTACTGCTCCACTCCACAAATAAAATATAGCCCAGTATAATTATATACCACTGTCTGTGAACTATGTCTCCGTAACTGCCACTAAATCCAAATAACCCTCTTCCATTAAAGCCTCAATATCTGGGATCTTATTTCCCATACTAGGGGAATTAATGTACACTGCTTTCCAGACATTGCCCCTATTACTCATTTCAACAGAGGTATTAAATGTTTCTCATACCCAAGGGCTTATACTTACCTGGGGGTTTTCTTCATCCATCCCCAACAATTCTAGTTTAAAGCCCTCTTTAGTAGGTTAACCAGCCTGCTGCGGAAGAAACAGACCATTCTTGGATAGGTGGATGCCATCTTTGCTCAGAAGCCCTTGGAAAATTATCCCATGGTCCAAGATACCAAAACACTCTCAGTGACACCATCCACGCAGCCATGCATTTATTTCCAGGATACAAACTTCTCTGCCTCAGCCTTTACCCTCAACAGGGAGGATTGAAGAGAACACCACCTGTGTACCTATCTGCTTCACCCTCTCTCCCAGTCATGAAGTCTCACTAGATACACTCTGTGGGATATCTAGCACTATCATTTGTGCCGACATGGATGAGCATCATCAGATAATAGTAAGCTTGATGAGTCTCAATAAACTCTCTAACATGTCCAATTTTGGCACCTGGCAGACAGCACAACACAATTGACATCAAGTCTGGTCAGCAGATAGACGCCTCAGTGTTCCTCAGAAGAGAGTTACCAGTGATCACTACCCTTTGCTTCCTTGTGGTCACTGATCTGAAACTTTGGGGTGATTGAGCTATAGGTCTTCCTGTTCCTGGAATATTTTCACCTCTTCCACTTCCAGGACTACATACTGGTTCTTCAATTTAAGGGCTGGAGGAGTTGGATTGTCGGTTCTGCAGACTTTGGTGACTTCTGTCCAACTCTCTTGGTAGTCATAGGTGGGGTAGGGCATGATCTGGGTGGAGCATGGGAGTAATTTGCATGTCCATATATAGATGAAAGTATTTTATAATCAGCACATATAGTCATATATGTGAAGAAGTAGCCTAATGGTGAGAACAGTGTGCTGAGAACCAGCGTAGTCCAGTTTGAATCCTACCACTGCTCTTTGTGATCTTGGGCATAGTCCTTTATTGCCTGAGGTACAAACTTAAAGACTATTTTACTAATGCTTGTTAGTCAGTTAACGTGCATTTTAATGCGCTGCAAATGGCAGCCGCGAACACTAATGTGAGAGCATGTATGCCACTGCCCACTGAATTGGTGACCACGGGATAGAGTGAGGAATGGGCAGAGAGTAACTGTGGAGAAGCATTACCGCTAGCACTAGGGCAAGTACGCATGTTCAGCTACAATGCAGCTCTTAACAAGGGTTCACCGAACTCCTCTATGCAAGTTGTAAAGTGAACCTGCCTTACAGGAGTACATATACAAGTAGCCCGTGACCCGTTAGCTGCTTGGAACATCCTGGTCACACCCCTGACAGCAAATGAAGAAGCTTGGCAAATAACGTATTGAACACAGATGGTTTATTTTTAAATCTTTAGCGGGTTTTAGTAAAAGGGGCCCTTAGATTGTAAACCTTTCAAGGGATAGGAAGAATATCTACTGTACTGGAATGTAACTCACCTTGAGCTACTCCTGATTAAAGGCCTGAGCCAAATCCAAAACCCCTTCCCATCCCCCTGCTACAGAGCAGGTGTAAATGTCCCGTCCTGCTTTCAAGGCATGATCTCTGCCACTTACACTTGCATTTTATAGACACTCAGGCACCTGCTTATTCTGTATTCCTGGATACCATGTTGCAGAATTACCCTCCACATGTGCTTTTGTAAACCACCACAGGGATTTTTTTGAAGTCTGAGAAGACGCTTTAAAAATTGTTCTAAATAAATAGGTGGAGTCCCCATGATGGCCTACTGTGCTCTCCAAACCCTGTGATGCTGGGTCTCACGTTCACTCTAGGCACCACATATCTGGCACATTTCTGGGACTGCAGTAGCTTCAGCAGGAAGAGACAGGGTTGTGGCTCTGCCAAAAACAGCTGCTGATGGCTTTATCGGCCTTTGCTGTAGTTAGAAGGGATGTGCTTTCATTTGAAACCAAATGGGAAATGTTAACGATATTTCCCATTGTGTTTCATGTTGTTTTTGAATGAAAATGAAAGAGGAAGTATCAACCTTTTATCACTTCCTGTCTATCATTAATAGCATGCACTATCATTTAATAGTGCACATAATTGAGTCTTAGTGTGCATTATGGGCAAATGGTATGCACTATTAAGACATAATGTGTTTATGTTTATTAACTTTCGTGATATATCGCACCTTCAAAACCAGAAGGGCGGTTTACAATACATCCAAAAAACATAAGAGGCCATTAATGACCAGGAAACAGAAAATAACTACAATGCTTGATAGGAAAGTGACAGGCACACAAGACAAGAGAAGGAGACAAAAGAGGGGAGAAGAAGCAAGGAAAAGAAAGAGAAGGAACTAGCAGGGAGAGCTGGGCAGAAGGTCGTAGACCAGACAAAAGAGATGTGTTTTAAGGAGTGCTTTAAATTTGGGACAGGACAGTTCCTGACGGAAGGAAAGCAATAGTACATCCTATTATGCAATGTGTTGTTAAATGCCGTCGAGTCATTGTCGACTCATGGCGACCCTCTGGATAGTTGTCCTCAACTGTGTTCGGTCTTCAGTCAGGGGGCTCATTATTGACAGAGTGGCATCCATAGCTGCTGTTATTGTATCAGTCCATCTCATTGCTGGCCTTCCTCTTTTGCGCTGACCTTCTACCTTGCCAAGCATGATGCCTTTCTCTAATGACCTCTCTCTTCGCATGATGTGTCCAAAGTATGAAAGTTGAAGTCTTGTCATCTGAGCTTCTAAAGAAAGCTTAGGTTTCATCTCTTCTAGTACTGCGACGCTCCTGCCTGGTCCCTAGAGCTTACAGGCAGGAGTGGCCTTATATAATGTCCCTTATGAATAAAGGTGGTACTGATCCCTCTGAATGCTGGGATTCGTAGTACACTTGTTTTTTCTTTAGGGATGAAAGTTGTAGTTGTGACTCGAGTGATAAGGCTTGCAAGAAATTTATTTGTTGCGGGGATATTTTCAACGCATTACAATTCAAAGGTGCATAACGTAAAGATGCAACTTTCAACATAAAGGTGAAATCAGGAGGTCAGGAAAACAACCAAAATCAAATAGCTTTAACTCAGCTTTACACAGTCACGGTAGCTTCTACCCAGCTTTGCCTCGTGTGGTTGTTTGGGATTATTGCAGCCTCACAGTAACAGCTGTTCTCCTCACAGCGTGGCTTTACCAAAACAGGTGAAAACAATTTGTGAACTTTCACGGCTAGGCAACAGGTATAGCAAACGTTTTGCATTCTTCTCATACAAACTCCAGATGCTTCTTTACACTGTTACTCTCTAAAACATAAAGAGCAATCCATTGCACAAGGATCATAACTCAAGGTAGGCACATCATTATCTATCTGCATACATTCATCTGGGCTAAGGCAATTGTTCTCTTCATCAGGTTTCTTATGTTTCCCTGACTTTAGCTCCAGAAATTGCTGAAACTCTTTTAGAAGCAATTCAGCCTGTAGCTGCTCTTTAGCTGCTTGATAGTCTCCGGTAAGGGTCACACCCTTCCCCCACTCACTATCTGCTCCTGTTGCAGAGTTTGGCTTAGGGAGGTCAGCACAATAAAAGGGTTTCTCCAGCAAGGCATTAAAATTAGGAAATTCAGCTTTACCTTTATCAGAGACGTTGGCATAAGAACAGGCACCTTTCTTCCAGGACTCTTTCCTCTCTAGAAACTCAGGAGCCTTATGGCTAGTTCTTCTGCTAGGGGAATTTCTCTCAGAAAAACTTCTTTCCTGTTTTGGTTCCTGGCTTTTATAGCACTGCTCGCCACCAGACAAAATACCTTTTCTCCAAGAGCTGGTTTGCTAGCCTTCCCACGTTTAGGCTCTACCGTGTAGTAAGGATCTCCTTGAGAGTATATTGGGCTCCAAGGCTTACTGTTCCAGGGTTCTGCCTTCTCCCAGGGTTCTAGCATTTTTCCCCTTTGATTCCAAGTTCCTCCTGAAGACCAACGTGTACTGGAAGCTGCTTCTCATCTGCTTCGTTTCTTGCTGCTCTCCTTGTCAGCCTTGCTGCCTGCCTTGCCAGCCTTGCTGCCTCCTTTGCCAGCCTTGCTGCCTCCTCTGTCAATCCTGTCTGAGGATTTAAAAAGGGCTTCATTTCCCGGCATTCCCTGTCGTTCCCCTGGGCATGCCCAATCAGTGCTGAAGCCTAACTCCTCCACTGGGCTGGGGCTTGTCTTCAGCTCAGCCGATAACTGTGTTTTTTCCAAGCCAGTTTTGGAAATCCTGTGTGTGTCATCCCTTCTATCAGGATTTTCCCCTATCTCCATTTCCTCTGGAGGGGAGTCTTCACCACAGATCCCCCCCCCCTTAAGATATCACGGGCTGGCTTCAACTCCGAGGCACAGCACGTGATACGACTCAAAGCGTCCGCATTTTGATGGAACTTGCCGGCTCTATGCTCTACCTGGAATTCAAAGGCCTGGAGAGCCATGAACCAGCGCGTTAGATGGGCATTATGATTGTACATCTGATTGAGCCACTTCAATGGGGCGTGGTCAGTGATCAAGATGAATTTTCTGGCAGTAAGATAAAAACGCAGTACATCAATGGCCCACTTGATGGCCAGACATTCGCGTTCTATTGTTGAATATCTTCTTTCAGCCAGGGCCAGCTTTCGGCTGAGAAATAGCACTGGGTGTTCTGTGCCGTCGTGCCGCTGTGATAATACCATGCCGAGGCCCGTCTCGGACACGTCTGTCTGCACTATAAAGGGCCGGGTAAAATCGACGCCCTTCAGAACTGGTGCTGCACATAGTTTTTCTTTTAAAAGGTGAAATGCCCCTTCAGCATCCTCCTGCCACTTTAATTGATTGGGCGCATTCTTTTTTAACATATCGGTTAAGGGGGCGCTCTTCTCTGCGAAACCTGGGATAAACCGTCAGTAGTAGCCCACTAAACCGAGGAAACTCCTCAACTGCTTCTTATTCGCGGGTTTTGGAAAGGCTTGAACGCTGGCTATCTTGTTGGCGAGAGGTTTCACCATACCATTGCCCACTAGATGACCCAAATACTTCACTTCCTGGCCCCCGAATAAGCACTTGGCCGGGTTTAGCGTGAGACCAGCGTCTCGTAGCGCCCAAAGAACAGCCTCAACTCTGGGCAAATGCTGGGTCTAGTTGTCGCTATGTATGACCACATCGTCCATATATGCGACGGCGTAGGCTTGGTGGGGTCGCAAAACTAGATCCATCAGGCGCTGGCATGTGGCGGCAGCCCCATGGAGGCCAAAGGGCATTCTCCTGAATTGGTATAAGCCGACGGGGGTGCTGAATGCAGTCTTCTGTCGCGCATCCCTGGTAAGAAGAACCTGCCAGTACCCCTTCGTCATGTCCAGGGTCGTGAGGTATCTGGCCCATCCTAGGCGATCTAGGAGCTCTTCTATACGCGGCATGGGGTATGCATCGAAGCGGGATATCTAGTTGACTTTTCGGAAGTCTATACAAAAACGCATGGACCCATCTGGTTTTGGGACCAGGACGATTGGGCTATTCCATGGGCTCCGGGACTCCTCAATTACTCCCATGCGTAGCATTTCCTTGACCTGCCGAACGACCTCCTCTTTCTTCGCCTCCGGCAACCTGTATGGTCGTTGCCTCACTATCTCCCCTGGTGGCGTTATAATCTCATGGGCGATCAGATTCGTCTCACCCGGCATTGGCGTGAGGACATCTTTATACCTGGCCAGCAGCTGAGCAAACTCCTGTTTTTGCGGCCAGGAAAGCCCTTCGGCAAGTTTGGGTTCCGGATTGCTCTTACATTCAGCCAGTTGTGGCCCGAGATCTTCATCCATTTTCTCCTCCACAACTGCTGATAACCCCTGAAGGCTGGTACCCCCCATTGACCCAAAACCTCCCATTCCCCGGGCTGTTGTCGATAGGGTAGACACTTCTTCAAGAGGGGGCAAACCCATTCTTTCGCAAATCAGTTGCACTATCCGATCGCCAGCGACAACCCGGAAGTCCTCTTGTCCGAAATTGAAGAGGAGAATTTTTATAGAGTCTCTGTAATCTGGATCTATAACTCCGGCTCCAACGTCTATGAAATGTTTTACAGCGAGACCGGAGCGAGGGGCTATACGGACGTAGCAGCCCAATGGCATCTCCATCTGCAAAGCCGTATCAACCAGGGCTTTCCCTCACTTAGGCACGACTACATCCTCTGCACTGCATAGGTCGAATCCGGCAGAGTTGGTCGAGGCTCTCTTGGGGGCTTGAGCATTGGGGCCCATTTTTCAGTATTTGAGTACGAACACTGGCTTTTTAATAGCTTCCTCTTTCTGGGGTCCAGTTTTCCAGTTCTGCTTCCCTGGCTGTGCAAACAACGGGCTAGGAACCATATTTTTTCCTGTTGTTTGGGCCAAAGCTTCCACTGGCGGCTGTTGGGAATCCCCCTGTCCTTTCACAAGTAAGCCTTGTTCTACCCCTTTCTGGAACTGCGGCCAGTCTCTCCCCAGGATTATCTTATGTGGTAACCTAGGTACTACCGCTATGGGGATTTTTCTATTGGCCCCTAACCCTTTCACTTGGAGATTATATACAGGGTATAATGAAGTGCCCCCATGAATGCAGCGAATTTTCACAGTGCTTACAGGCTGAATTGCTACCCCTGTGGCATCTATCTGCTGCCATAGCGCTTTAGACAACATCGTTTGCTCTGCGCCTGAGTCCAATAGCGCTGTGGTAGCAATTCCTTGCACCTCAACATCAAGCAGAAAACCCTCTCTAGCATTCTGAGCATTCACTGCTACCAGAGCCATTTTCACATAACAACTCTTTTGTACATGGCCCTCTCTACCGCATTTAAAACATTTTCTACGGGTTACCGGACCTTTCATTGTTGGCATGCACATCCTTACGGACTCCTCATTTAGCCCCCACCTCCTTTCTGATTCTCTTACTGCTGTCCCCTTGGAAGCACTGTCGCCTTCATGGGCCATTAACTTTGCTTCCATGAAGCGTTCGTTGAGGTTAATAGCCTCTTGCGGGGTTTTACAGCTCTGTAAAATCAGGAAGGAGCGTATCTCAGTGGGCAAAGCACTTATATATTGCTCTAGTATGAGACTGTCTATAATAGACTCCTTAGACCTTTCCCCCAGATTAAGCCACTTGTTCACTAAAGTGCGTATCCGATGACACAGGGCTTTTGGGGTCTCATTCGGTCTTAGCTTCACAGCTCGCAGGAGATTATGATAGACCAGCGGTGTGAGACCTAGTCTCTCCCTGACCGCTTTCTTGATTTCATCATAGTTTCCTGTGAGTGTGGGTGGCATTGTTCTATAAGCGGCCATGGCTTCCCCTGTGAGGGACGCCGCAAAACGCATGGCCCAGTGCTCCTGTGACCAAGCACTTAGGTGAGCCACTCTTTCAAAGCTTTCGATGAAATCATCGATATCATCGGTGTCTCTAAGCTGTCCAAAGTTAAACAGATTTAACATAGTCCCGAAACTGATCTAATTGCGTGGACATTTCAGCCATCTGGGATTTAAAACGCTCTTCGGTTGATTTAATTTGCGCTTCCAACACTTTTACATCCTCCATCAACTTCTGCTGTTCTACATTCGAACGTTGGCTTAATAAAGTCACCAAATCCAAACTGCATTTGTTAAGAATACTATTCCACTTTGCCAGCCTTGCTGCCTCCTCTGTCAATCCTGTCTGAGGATTTAAAAAGGGCTTCATTTCCCGGCACTCCCTGTTGTTCCCCTGGGCGTGCCCAATCAGTGCTGAAGCCTAACTCCTCCCCTGGGCTGGGGCTTGTCTTCAGCTCAGCCAATAACTGTGTTTTTTCCAAGTCAGTTTTGGAAATCCTGTGTGTGTCATCCCTTCTATCAGGATTTTCCCCTATCTCCATTTCCTCTGGAGGGGAGTCTTCACCACAGTACTGACTGGTTTATTTTTTGGGCAGTCCATGGTATATACAATATTCGTCGCCAACACCATAATTCAAAGGTATCAGATTTCTTCCTGTCTATTTTTTCACTATCCAACTTTCGCATCCATATGATGCTATTGAAAATACCATGGCTTATCGAGTTGAATTTTTGTATGGAGAGAGACATCTTTGCTCTTGAGAATCTTCTCCAGGTCCTTCATTGCCATTCTGCCAAGAGCAATGCATCATCTGATTTCTTGAATGCTTGTTTCTTTATTGATAGTTGATCCAAGTAGGTTAAAGTTGTCCACTATTTCAATTTCTTCTCCATCAATGATAAACTTATTGATTTTGCCAGTTGCCAGGATCTTTGTCTTCTTTACATTAAGGTGTAGGCCCATTTTAAGACTATGTTCCTTGATCTTGAGAAGCAAATGTTTCAGATCGTCTTCGCTTTTAGCCAGTAATGTGGTATCATCAGCATAGCAAAGGTTGTTGATGAGTCTCCCACCGATCTTCACACCTCTGTTGTCTTCATACAGTCCTGCTTCTCTGATGATTTCTTCTGAATATAAATTAAACAGGTAGGGGGAAAGTATGCAGTCTTCTCTTACACCTTTGCTGATTTTAAACCATTCTGTTTCTCATTGTTTTGTTTGAACTGTTGCTTCTTGATCAAAGTAAAGGTTGTGCAAGAGAACGATCAGGTGTTCTGGTATAACCATGCTTCTTAATGTGGCCCAGAGTTTCTCATGGTTTAAACAGTCAAAAGCCTTGCTGTAGTCAACAAAACAATATTCTTTAGTCTTTTCAAGGATACATCTCATATCCACAATGATGTCTCTTGTTCCTCACCCTTTCCTGAACCCAGCTTACACTTCTGGAAGTTCTCGTTCCAGGTATGGTTGTAGTCTCTGCTGAATAATCTTCAGTAGAATCTTGCTGGCATATGGGAAAAGAGCAATTGTGCGATAATTTCCACAATCAGTTGGATCACCTTTCTTTAGTATTGGTATAAACACAGATCTTTTCCAGTCAGTTGGCCATGATGTTGTCTTCCAAATTTCCTGGCAGAGCCTTGTAAGCATGGTAACAGCTGTATTAGATTGCTAATACTTCAATGGGAATGCCATCAATGCCTGGTGCTTTGTTCTTTGGTAAGGTTTTTCAATGCTGCTTCGACTTCTTTCATCACCAATGGTTCCGGATCATAAGGTGCAGGTTGAAACAGCTGTTGGTCCACTTGATCTTTATCATATAATAACTCTGTATATTCTTTCCACCTTTTCTTGATCTTCTCAGCATCATTCAACATGGACCCTTGAGCATCTTGTAACATTTCAATTCAAGGCTAGAATTTTTTCTTTAACTCTCGTAGCTTTTTCTTTAACTCTCTGGATGATGTGTGCATGCTGGTATTATGCAATGTGATGCAATATTACATCATTCAAGGCTTATTTGGGATGTTGTTGATGTCCTACTGGATAAATTTACATGGTGAAACGTCAAAAATGAACTACATGCAATATCTTCAGAATGAGAGCCAATACATTTTTTAATGTTATATTCATGTTCAGCTCACCAAGATACTACAGATTAGGGCCTTTTAAAGTCAGTAACGATTTCAATGTTGACCAATGTACCCTCCAGTATCTTAATGGTTGGGGTAGGAAAATGGCGGTACCTGACCCCATACAGAATCCTGGGATGCACTGGGCAGGGTTGGTCTGTGATATAAGGCAATATTGCCTTATATTTATGTTTATTTGGATGCCTCCTTTCTATATAGAAACAAAATGGTTTACAAAACTAAAAAACGAAAAACAGGAAAAGAACACCATCAAATAACAGGATGGAGAAAGTGAAAATATACAAGAACAAATAACAAAAAGATGAGTGGTATATTTGGGTTCCAGATGACCTAGGCTCCAAAAGCCTGAGAAAAGAGAGAAATTTTAAGCTGAGATTTGAAGGATGTACAAGAGAATTCAAGATGAGGGGATTGGGGCAGGGAATTCCAAAGAGTGAGGACATAGAAGAAAAATCCGGATGGACACCTAGTTCCTAGTCTAGTCTAGTTTTGGGGGGGGGGAGGAGGGGGGGTAGCGGTGGGGATGTGAAGTCTATTGTCATGAAGAGAGCAAAGAACCCGAGAAGGGGTATGGTATGTGAGAAAAGAAAGCAGATAAGTAGGAGGATCAGTTAAAAGGACTTAATGCACAAGTGTCAATAGCTTAAATTGAACCCGAGCTGAGATTGGCAGCTAATGATGGAGCTTCAGGAATGTAGTTACATTTATCAAACTTTCCTGCAAAGGATAATATACGAACTGCTGTGCTTCAGTGAGGAGAGAGACAAACCAACATCAATGAAATACAATTATATGGCAAACTGACCCATGGGGTGCATCCTGTGACATACAGCATGAGGTCAGTCAGTCTGCCTTATATGGGTAGCAGGATTTTGTGAGCTCTGGTTGAGGCTCACAAAATCCTGCTACCACCCCTTCACAACAAACTAGGTTTGATGAAAAACTTCCTGAAAGCCATGGACCGCACTTCGCTAGCTTTCCGATACCTGAATGAAAAATTCCCTCGACTCAGCGAAACAAAGATTAAAGAGGGAGTTTTTGTGGGTCCTCAGATTCGAGAGTTCTTCAAAGATGACCGGGTCAACAACTTGCTGCAGGGTGATGCGAAACAAGCATGGAATGCTTTTCGCCTAGTGTCAAACTTTCTCGGGAATGTTAGGGCAGAAAACTATAAGGAACTAGTAGAAGACATGCTGATGCAGTATCAGAAACCTGGCTGCAATATGTCTCTAAAGATCCATTTCCTTGATTCCCATCTCGATTTCTTTCCTGACAACTGTGGTATGGTTAGTGATGAACAGGGCGAACGTTTTCACCAGGATATCGCAACGATGGAGCAAAGATACCAGGGAAAATGGTCCACTACAATGCTGGCTGACTACTGCTGGACACTCCCCAGAGAAGCTCCCGAACAGCTGTACAAGAGACAGGCGAAAAAATCTAAGAGGTAGTCTATGACTTGTTTTTTTACAGGTATTAACTGAAGGCCTATTATATATTTACTATTGACATGCATTTTGTGATGTAAACATTAATTCTTGTAGATTACAAAAACTAGAACCAACTTTGCAATTTCACTGTCATATTCCTGTTCAGCATATAAAAATTGATAAGAAATGACTATTTTTATTTCAGTAACATGACTTTTGTAAAATTTGTTGACCAGTGGTATCTAAGGCTTCCAGGGGTTCAGTAGGTAGGGGCCACCAGAGTATCTTCTTGCCGGGTGGGGGTAGGGGCCACTGGGCCACCTGGGTACATTTTTGTCAAGTTCAAGGGGAAATTTGTTCAGGGATCTGGTCTGCCTTGATCATCTGAGGTGAAGTGCCAAACTTCATCTCAAATGATCGTTTTCTTCCCACTGCATCTTTATGTCCACTGCATAAAGATCCAGCATTAAATTCCTTATTTTGCATGTAATTAGCATGCCCACTGCTTTAGCTTGCTTTCTGCATCAGGGAGCAAGACTAGTATGGAAAAATCTTTAGCAAACCTGGAGCAAGATTGCATAATTTGCTGCATTGAGCTGGTGTGGGGAGGGGGGTCATAAAAGGTCACAGTGCAATATTTTAGTAGACCCACTAGAGGTCTCTGCTATTGAACTAAGGCAGAGTCTTAAAGGTCTCTATACTAGCTTTACATTGAAGTCCATCCTAATCAGCTTTTCCATAAGCCCAGAAGTTATTTTTTGCTTTCCCTGCTCTACTTTTTCCATCACAATATCAAGTTGTATTTTTCTTGATATTCTCTTTCAGTTTCATTTTAAGGCCCTTTTTCTTTTTTTTATTTACCCAAAACATATATTTTAATCATCTTTAACCTTTTCTATTTCAAAATCTTTCCTATTATGCCCACATGCCTTAGTTTAAAAAACAATTCTCCTATATTCATTCTTCAGCTTGTCATAGTGTATTCATACTTTTTATATCAGCGTGATGCAGGGTAGGATTCTGATGAGGAGACACATGCTGATTTAATCAGGTAGAGCTTTCACAAGTCTTTAAACATGAAAATCTCCTGAGCAAGCAAATACAACTCTGAACTGAAAGGAGGAGGTTAATGATTTTGTTTCTCAGTTACCCAAGATGTCCTGCTGCTTTCAAAAGAAAGTGGAATGCAACAGGATGTGAGGACAAAACAGACAGAAAATGGTGCTGTATGAAATATTGGAGAGTACTTAACATCTATTTTGCAGGTAATGGCTTTACCTCCCAGCCAGAGACTGAAATGCTCTTTGTAGCTGCTGAGCTTCAGCTTCAAGTCTAACCCTGGGCTGTCGAGCGCCTCTGGCCCGTGTACTAAAGTATCTGCGCCATTAGTGTAAAGCCTCCTGTGCCTGCTATTCTCTGGTTTCCTAGGAAGGACAGCTTGCTGTTCGTCCACTTTCAGTCTCATTAAAGAAAATAAAAATAAAATTGAAAAGGGCAGCAAATGATCAGTTTAACAAAGCTCTGGACACTTTTCCAGTCAGGGTAGCTTTTTGCTCACAGGTTCAGGTCAAGCAGCAAAACCACCGAAAAGAAGAGCAAACAGCCGGTGGGTTTAAAGACTAAAGAGTGAGAAACACTACTTCAGGAATGGTAGAACCTGGAAGCCATATAACAGACACATTATAGTTTTGAAAACTTCCGGAGGCGTATCCTTGATAGAATGGAGTGACAGAGACTGGTGGCACCTTCTGAACCAATCAATTTATTGAGGCATGGGCTTTGGAAGACTAGACTGTACTTTATCAGTTGCATCTGACAAAGTGGACTCTTGAACTCAGAAGCTCATGCCACAAAGTATTGCTAATTTACATGGTATGCCGTGCCACCAGCCTCTGTCATTTTTCCTGTAGCTTTAGGGAATGGACCAGTTCAAATGAACTCAGTCTTGAATGACAAGTCAGCTTCACGCTTTGTTTCACTTTCTCATTCCCTTCTGTACTTCACAAATTATTTGTTTCATTTTCAAAACAAAATTCTGTATGTCTCCTCTAAAAGAGATAGGGGGTAATATTAAACATCAGTGCCTAGT
Organism: Ichthyophis bannanicus; assembly: GCA_033557465.1. NCBI lineage: Eukaryota > Metazoa > Chordata > Amphibia > Gymnophiona > Ichthyophiidae > Ichthyophis > Ichthyophis bannanicus. The sequence continues at coordinate 1,092,577,660 of CM066032.1, read as the reverse complement.
GCTTCTATAGTGGCCAGTCATCACCACTGAACTTTAAAGCCAAGTATTCAATGCCAGGGTCATATCTGTTGCTGGTACTGAATATCCAGGTTGGTTGGATAGAGCCGCATCTAACCAGGCAGCGGCGATATTCTGCTGCTGCGAGGTTAGCCATAACCAGTTGGCAGCTGAATATTGCCCCTAGCTGGTTATCCCCAGGTGCCATTTCTGCTCTAGCTGGCTGGCATCAGGCATATAGTGGCAGCGCCTGCGGATAAACAGCGGTACTAACCACGTCAGTGCCACTGAATATCTTGCTTAGTGCCATTTAGGCAGTTTGCACATCTGCAAACTGCCTAAATAGATTTGCAAATGCCCCCCCCCCCCCCCCCCATAGTTATTATTATTTGGCATCCATCATCTTATACTGGAAAGAGCAAGAGAGTCAGTCTGTGTTGTTTTCAGATGATAGGCTTGAATGAAGAAATATGACAGTCAAATAAATATGGAAAATGGCTATGAGGTTTTGGTAAAAGTTTATTTAGTATTAATGCCTACTATGAAGTGCCTGCTGTGTCTTTCAGGTACAGATACAAGTCAGTCATTATTTGATTACAATGAGAGTGTTTGAAAAATTGTGAATAGAATCAGGGCTCAATTCATCCAAAATCAATTTGGCAACTAGAGGGAGACTACTGGTAAATATTCATGGATGGGGCTCAGAATACCAAATACCATAGAAGGCAATGTCAGGAAATACTTTTTTACTGAAAGGATGGTGGATGCTGGAATATCCCCTCGATGGAAGTGGTGGGGGCAAATACAGTGACAGAATTCAAAATGGCATGGGACAGACACAGTGGATTCCTTTATAACAACAGGATAAAATCAAAATAAACATAACTGTCTCATGTCTCAACAAATAGGAGTGACCTGCACAGAGCAGTGGATACACCCCTAAACAAAGGCATGGGGAGGGGTGACCTGCACGGAGCAGCAGGTGCACCTACCCTTGCTGGGCAGACTAGATGGACCATGCTGGTCTTTATCTGCCATCATATACTATGGGCCTGATTTTGTGCCACGAATAGCGGGGATGAGACGTCCCACTGGGACGTCCCATCCCCGCTATTCATGCCTTCTCTGCCCGTGTCTAACTTCCCTGCCGGTTCTACAAGGAAGTTAGACGGGGGTGGGAAAGGGGAGGATCGGAGGCAGAGGCAGGGTGGGCAGTGGGCGGTCACCAGCCCTTGACGTACAGGGCCGATTCTAATATTGGCCCTGTATGTCCAAGGCCGGAGACTTGTACGGGGCCCTGTATGTAGAGGATCGGCAGCCCAGGGCTTGGATTGGGCAAGGGGGGCCCGAAGGCATTCCCCGCAGCCCAACCCTGGCCTTAGGAGGCTGGATCGGGGGTCGGGTTCAGGGAATGAGTGCCTGAAGTCCAGCGGCCGGCATCGTGGCTCTTCAATGGAGCTGCGGTACCATGGCAACATGGCACCTTGGCTCCATAGAAAAGCCTTGACTGAGTTAGCTGGGGACAGTCCTGTATGTGCAGGCCGAGCTGAATCGCAGTCCCGGCCTGCACATACAGGACTGTTCGCGATTCTGATCCCAAGCAGTGGCTTAGACCAGACGTATAGAGGGAATCCACATCCGGGACAGAATAAACCTGTATGTTACTATATTACACATGCAGACAGAAAGAGCTTATGTAGAAATCCAGAATAGTAACTACCACAGATGCTCCATCAATGCCCTCTCCTGCACCCCTGGATTTGCCCAGAAACTCCTATTGAGACAAATGTGTATGTGCTTTTTATTTGCCTCTGGAAGACCTCAGACACAAATGTCTTTATTCCTGCATGTGTGGAGCATGCACTAAGACGCAGACATTTACAACAACCATAAGGCTGGTGTAAGTGCTTGCACCTAATTTAACGTAACCATTTATGCCCCCTATTTTATAAAGTCAACCAGGCTTGTGCTTCACTTTATAAAATAAGTGGAAATATGTATGTTTGTGAGTTAAAATGGACATTAACCTAGATGCCTCCTATAACATTACCCTCTAAATACAGTAGGTAATTTTATCACAACCCATGTAAAGCTATGTCCCATCTATGCACATACAGTAAATCATATGTTTTCCAAGAATTATGCTCATGGATGAGCCTTTACACAAAGACTTTAGTCAGGCGCCATTTTGTAAACAATCATGTCAGGCAGATGGCACGTACATTTGGAGTGGGCGAGCCCAGGAGTGAAGCTTGGAGGGATCGGAGACAGACACACACACACACACACACACAAGTTATAAAATACTATAGTTTATGCACATTCTTTGCAAATATAGGCGCACGCATTTTCACCAAGTCTTGGGCTGGCGTAAGTGCTCATTCTTAGGTTTGCCCCGTGTATCTTATGACTTATGCCCCTATTTTATAAAGAAAAGTAAGTGCCCGCTTTTCTTTTATCAAATAGACGCCATTTTCATTGGAACACACTGATTTTAATGATTATATAATTAATTTAATTACGTCACTTATAATCCACAAAAACGTATAAAGTGGAGTACAAAACTTACAGTTGTACAATATAAAATCATTAATTTCATCAGACAAACTCTGAGAAATATCTTTGAAACATCTAAGTTTTCAACCATTTTCAAACTTGCCGATAACTTGCCATATCCCTAATCTCTATTGGTAAACTATTCCACAATTTAGGGATTGCTCCAGAAAAACATCTTTCTCTAATCCTTGTCTGACAAAAAGAAGAAATTTTAAGAAACTGTGAATATGGTATCAAGGACTGTGGAGCTAATTTAAAGTTTATAAAGATTTGAGAAAGAAATAGATTTTAAATGCTTGAAGTTAAAAAATATAAAAAATAATTATAAAAAACAATAATATAATTATAAAAATAATAACAAAAAAATAGTGAAAGTTCATCTAGAAGCAACAGTAATAAGGGTCGCTGATGTGGAAAAAGGCAAGTTCAATCCAGCAAGTCTGGCTGATTAAATGCCTCATGGAATGCTGAGACCCAGTTGCATCTAGTATGATTTAATCTTTTTAATGCAGAGCAAAAAACTACATTGAACTCAAGGTAAAAGATTGGGCTGATAATCCAATTTTATGTTTATATAGCTATATAGGCTCAAAAAGGTGACCGTATTTAATTTTGGTAGATGACAAAAAGAAGAGGCAGACGGCATCTTTAGTGTGCAATGTGTAGCAGATTGTTAAGATCTTACTGACAAACAGCTCATCAACTAATCTGATAAACATACAGGACCAATCTAATGAATAGCTTTAAAAATAAGACACAACACTTCACTTTAAACAGAACTCTTCCTTCAACTGGCAGCCAATGAAGTTTAAATAACAAAGGAGTTACTCTCTCTGGATAAGCACAATGGGTAATCATTTTTGCCGCAGTATTTTGAATACATTGTAATGTATATTTATTTTATTTATTTATTTACTACTACTACTAGAGGTTTTCTATGCTGTTTTATCATTAAGTCAAAATAGTTTACAGATAACATATGAACTAGAGAAATTACATTGAAGAGCGGTAGGGTAAGTCGGGTTGATCAACTATACAGCTTGCATAACTAAGAACATAGAAAGAATCATTGAGATACAGTAACCGGGGTAACCTGGACACCAGGCCTCCCTCTCATCTTCTTTCCCTTCCACCCCCCACCTCTGTTGCCCCTCCCCCCCAGCCTCACACCACCATCCCTGTTCCAAATAAAACACCTGAAACTCAGTTTGGTAACAAACTTTGCTCGCAGCTTTATTAACAAGACCTTTAACAAGAGCCTGACCCAAGCCAACATAACTCCTCATGATATACATAAACCAATTGTGTCCCCTTGCCTGAGAATGCCCCGCACCAGCCATATTAACAAGGTAGTGCATCATCCTCCCACCCCCACTTTTCCTGGCACTGCCGACCTCACCATATTATTAACAAAGACCGGCTCTCTTTTCCGGAACTGGGCAGAGATCCCCACCGAGATCTCCTCCCCCCCCCCCCCCAATGAAGAACTTCACTCCCTTGCTTCCACACACCGGCTATTTGGCCTTACTGTCACCACATGCGTTGACTCGGAACCTTGCCCCACCCAGTTGCAACAACCTACACCAACTACCCTCACCTATTGGTGTGCAAGTGGGAATCATTCGCAAACACCATCTACTGCCAGCCAGAGGTATCTGAGCCAGCGGAGCCCGACGCAGCGTCAGGTCAGTCACCTCTCCCCATGCACTGCCCAATCAGATCGCCCCAGTGCTGTTGACGTAGAGAGAATTCAAAAGTTGCCATCAATCCCACACTACTTCCCCCTCCCCCCTTGCGCATCTGTACCGCAGGTCCAGCAGGCCAAGATGCCGGGCACCCAGTTACTGGGCGGCCCCGGGATCCTGGCCCTGCAGCATAGTGCATTAACCGGTGTAGCCCAGACACCAGGCCTCCCCATGTCTTCTTTTGAGGCAGCCATAAGGTTTAGCTGTGGGTAACCCCTCCCCCCCCCCCAGCCATGAGGTTCTTACATAAGTGATCAGCTTGCTAAGAAGAGACAAAGATTTCAGCAGGCACCCTTCCCCCCACTCCAGGTCTGAGCACAATATCCCCTTGCCCAGAAATCAGCAGACCAGAGCACACCGGTTTGGACAGGTCACCCAGGTACCTTCCCCAGGGGCTGCTGATTGGTGGACAGAAAATACCTGAGACAAATGGGATTGTAGAATGAGTTTGAAAATGTACAGTATATAAGACAGTGTGGGACGTCCCTCGAGGATCAGATTTTTTTGTGGAGACTGCCGGCACTCTGTCTGAGCCTGTGCGCACATTAAAAGATCCTGTTTGCATTCCAGCCTGTCTGTGTGTTTCCTTCTGTGGGTGAGAGAGAGAATGAGAGCTTTTTCACAGCATTTGCTGCAACATTCTGGCGACCCAGATGGGACCCCTTTAAATTGAATAAAAAGCCTCTCTCATCACACCCATGGTGGGAAGACTACTGCTTTTTGCAGTATCGGGCCTCTACCGGTCAGGCTCAGTATAAATACTCTATTATAACTTAATGTCAACGTCTATAAATCTATGTAGATGAAATTCCAGCGATGTAACAAAACATGTATTGCCAGCCAATCTTCTTTAAACAAAAGATTTAAAAACTTTTCTTAGTACTCTAACGGTAGTCTCAGAACAAGAGGGCACTCTACACCACACGCATCAAACTCTCTGTCTGATCAGAGTTCTGGTGAGTACTGCTACTGTTTTGGGTAGTTCTGTATTCCTGTATCTGGTAAATCTGGTAATTCTGGTATCTGGTAATTTCTGTGAATCTGTAGCGGCCTGATCACCCGCAACGAGCAGTCCAAGTAAGGGTCCTAGAGGCCCTGAAACCATTGCTCGTCCGGTCTGGTATCTGGTAGGAATGGGGGGGGGGGGGGGCGCGCTTGCGAGCGCCGGTAAATGACTGCAGTATAAATTCAGTTCTGCCACCTCGGGTCCCTTAAAGTACTAAAAAGCGCTGCCAAAATATTATATTAGCACTTAACCCCCTTAAGTGTGCTCTCCAAGCTGATTATTATAAAATTGTACTGACCGCGATTCTCCGATGATCAGGGCGATTTATTTAGAGCCTACACACGCTGTCTCTAATGAAGCATACTTGGGGGCTTCTTCTGTGTTGCCATATACTTCTAGAGTTGGGGGCTTCTTTTGTGCTAGTGATCCTGGAGCTCCATCTAGTGGACATTAGAAAAATAGCTAGCTATATTTCTCATATTACTATTAACCTCATGGTAAAAGTTAAATCCTATGGTACAGCTAGAGAGAGTGTGTGTAATGTGTATTTGTAACAGCTGCTACTGAGGAAAGAGAGTGTATGAGTATTCGCTGCTGAGACGTCTCTGTTTTCTGTTTTCCCTCTTTCTTTTTCCCTTTGTGGTCCTGTGTGTTTTGTGCAACCAAACTCTGCCTGTTACCTGGATTATATTGTATATTGTATTCCCAGAAGTGAGATTAGAAAATTTACACTGAACATTGCATTCCTAAAATTGAGATTAGAAGATTTACACTGTAACTTGTGATTTGTAAATTGTGATTAGAGCATGGGGTCCGAAGGCTAAATTGTAGTGAAGGAGCATCCGGACCAGTTTCCCTATATAGATTCATGGCTGCTCCATATAGTTAATGTGCTGTTATGTAGAAACTGTTAGAGTGTCTCTGTAAATGTTAGAGTGTCTCTGTGTTTAGTTGTGACATTAGGGAAAGATTAGGGAAAGAAAGTTTTTGTCCAGACATTAGGTCTTTGTATTTCAGGATTGATTTTGATACTCTATCCGTAAAAGGTGAAGTTATTAACAAATCGCCCCTGTGTCCCCAAACAGTGAAAAACACCAGGTCTACTGATTGCAGGGAAAGGGACAGCTTAGAAAATGTTTGGTCATGCCTCTCAGCGGTGAGTGGGGGGTGGTTGGAACTGCTGAGATGGTTTGCATAACTACAGAAAGATACTAGGAATGAAACCATTGGAATTGTTTGCATAGCTATAGAAAGATACTGGAAGATCAGGGAGGAGTTTTCTTCTCCTAGCAGATGAATGGAGGCCCATTAGAGAGGACAAAAGGACAAATCACCTAGGAGTCTTTCTCCTAGCAAACAAATGGAAACCCATTAAAGAGGACAAAAAAACTCAATTCGCCTAGCCTCACCTAGCCTCCAAACAATCCTCTTGTCATCAATTTTAATTGTAGAGTTTAAGCTTCTAGAACAATGGGGGGGTGCCTCCTTTGAGCATCCTCAGATGTCTGACCAGCATCTTGATTGTGTAAGGGTGGGATCAAACAAAGGCTGGTCAAATTACTATTAGCAAAGATGTATGGGGTGGGGAATATCTGTAAGGCAAAGCTCATGTGAAAGAGCTAGCCTGCAAACCATTTCTTACAGCCCAGGGGGGAAGGTTTAGTGAAATTTATCAAGAAAACCTTCTTATTCCAATCAGATAGGCTGCTAGCTGCTATACTTAAAAGACTAATAGTCTTGTGTTTAAATGTTTTAATCTACAGTAAATATTGTTTTTCTTTCATTGTTCATTGCCAAGTGCCCCTGGATGCTAGATGAAACAAACAAGGCATGAAACTAAGGAAACTGTTTCTGTTTTCCTTTGACCTTCAAAGTAGAGGTTAAGAGCTCTGACAGGACAATGGGGCATTCTGGGTCAGTAGTTACCAGATTGCAATTTGAGAGTGAGTTAAATCATGAGTGAATAAAAAAGGTAATCCAGCTTGAATTTTTATCTCTGGTACATATATTTGGTTTTGACTGCATATACAAAATTAAAAGTTAAAAGGGATTTTATATCCTGTGGCAAGCACCTCATAGAGGGTTTTCAGATCAGTTTGATGCCAGTCTCAGGTATTTTTAGGTTTTAAATTAAATGTGAAAAGTACATTTTGGTTAAAAAAATATAAAAGGGAAGTGTTTGCATTCCAGATATCCACCAACCTTTTCATGCAAAAGTATCAGTTTCATCATTTGAATGCCTGTTTTCTGAACTGTAAGATTTAAGGTAATTACTTTGCATTGTTAAGCTTAGTGCTGATGATTGCTGAACAGGACAGTGGCACCATGGGTGCCAATTACACTGCCCTTTCCAATTTTCAAATTTAGTGGGAAGATGGAACTGAGTTCCCAGAAAATATGGAAATATTTGTAAAGTTATTTACAAATATAACAATAACATTAACTTGAGTTGATTGGACAAAACCAAATCTTGCTTGTCAGCAATGATCCAGGAGAGGTTTAAGAAAAAGAATGAGAGAAAAGAAACAATACTAAGTTTTTAAACAATTGTTTAATGTTCTTAGCAGCCTTGCCAAATAAGGACACATTAGTATGGTATAAAGACATGAAAGGGACCTATGTATGTGGTTGGTGACAGTAAACTGATGAAGGTAATTTAATGATGTGAAGTGATGTATCTGGCTAATGAATATGTAAACAAAAAAAATGATGAGCACTTTATTCAACTATGCCGTCTCCAGAATATTCAATTTAGGAATTCATCTAATAATTAGAAATAGACACCTGGAGACAGGCTAGGTGCACCTTGCACCCTGATGAGCTTTGGAAAACCTACACTGGCCATGTGGTACTTCCAGATGTTTTTTGCCTCCTTTTTGCCTCTGTATGTCCTGGCCAGGCATGCATGGGCAAAGGGGGAGCATGTAAAGGTCAGTCAAGGGCATAATGGAATACTCACTACCAGCAAATGAATCTCCAGTGACAGAGAGACAAGGAGTTAATCAAACTGCCAGATAAAAATTGACACCATACGAGATAGTTACTGGTAGACCATTGAAAGTTTAAACAGCAATATTTGTAGGATGTGATCTTGGTAAATGTGGAGGAAGTTAAGTTTATTTCATTGCAAAATCTAATCTAGAATGTTTAGTCTTTTCATTCAGTATTGGTGCTGCTTCTCTGAATGAGGCCTGGAACCATGTCACCAATTGCAATCCAGAGAGTCCAGCAGAGGAAACTGGCCAGAGTCCAGATGGAACAGACCATCCCAAGAACTCAGAACTACACACCGCTGGAATGTGTGAAGGAGTCCCTATCTGGATCAGTGTGTCACATTGAAAAAGGGCCAAGATATCTGCCTATGAGAATGAGAGGTTCAAATTTTGAGAGAAACAGAACTTAAACTTCAGAGAAAGGTGAAGCACACTGCGAGGTCCTGGGGAACTGCTGAGAGGCAGGACCACATTCTCTGAGAATGGGAAGAGGACTATTGGACTGATTGGGGGTTTTGGGGGGCTTTTGTGAATGATTGTATTGTTATCCTTTTAATATTGTTTTCTTAGAAAGTAACTGAAATCTACAAGCCATTTCGGCTTCAGCAATTGCAATACCCACACCAGCTCAAGTTTTGCTGCACTATTCTCAGAGCTTTCTTTATCACATTATTAAGCACTGCTGCTTTTGATATACTTTCATGTTATGTGTTTTCAATATTATTGAGTTGCTGCAAGAAAATGATGTTACAATGTTGTCTCTAGGGAACAGTACCAGAAGCTGCTTTTCTGATGCACCCTATCTGTCTCAAATGGTTGTTGTCCATTGCCCTTAGTGGGATTACCTTTGCCCCATTCACAAGAAAAGAAAAAGAAAAATTGGAGTATGAAGGGAAATTGGCTGATAGGTATGTCTAGTATGGCTGCATCCTTGCCTGAGGCTGTAATATATTATGATGGCATGGAAAAAAGCATGTGGGCTAAGAAAATGAGTACCCAGAGCCCAGCACAACAAAAGTAAAGCCATGGAACCATACTCTGAGCAGAAGTGCACAGAAAATGGACCCAGCTAAGAAAAGACAGCCCAGGCCTGAACAGATTGAACAGGCCTGAGCAAGTTGGGCAAGCCTGGACAAGTTAAACAGGCCAAACAAAGCTGGTGGTACAAAGTGCTCATGAGCCCTGAAGACTACAGTGCCAGTGATTAATGAAACAAAGTAAATGGCAGGGTGTAGCCAGAATGACTCAACACTAGCAAGAATAAAAGCCATTAATATGCTAATAAGGGTGGATCCCAGGGAAAGAACCTTTGCCCCAAAGGAAAGAGGCCTCTGCAGACTTTTTTGCACATGGCCCTCCTTTGTCCCAAAGGAAAGAGGCCTCTGCAGGCCCTACAACCTTTTACAGACAGTACAGCAACTTTTGCACATGGAACAAAACTTTTGTGCAGGAGTTGCTACAGAGGGTATAGGGTATGTGTTGTTTTAAACTCACTGACGCAAGTGTTTCCATTGAACACTCTATCCAAGACCTATGTGATCTAGTTAATCATATTACTGACCCGTCCATGGGTCCTGGGTGGTTTATGAAGTGGTTCAGTTGGCTAGGGGGACTAAAAAAATCCTAGTGGTAGGGGTTCTTTTTATTTTACTGCAATGTTCCATTCTACCATGTTGTATCCCTATTCTTCTCCGCTTCATTACCACCACCCTTGACACCCTGGTAGAACGCAAGGCTGCTACCACTGTCATGGCCCTGACCCAATACACCCCTCTGCGGCTTGCCTCCAATAATACTGCCCTCTACCGCCCCTAGCGGTTGAGGTCTCACTTAAAAAGGGGGGGGGGTGTGAGGCAGCCATAAGGTTTAGCTGTGGGTAACCCCTCCCCCCCCCCCAGCCATGAGGTTCTTACATAAGTGATCAGCTTGCTAAGAGGAGACATAAAGATTTCAGCAGGCACCCTTCCCCCCACTCCAGGTCTGAGCACAATATCCCCTTGCCCAGAAATCAGCAGACCAGAGCACACCGGTTTGGACAGGTCACCCAGGTACCTTCCCCAGGGGCTGCTGATTGGTGGACAGAAAATACCTGAGACAAATGGGATTGTAGAATGAGTTTGAAAATGTACAGTATATAAGACAGTGTGGGACGTCCCTCGAGGCTCAGATTTTTTTGTGGAGACTGCCGGCACTCTGTCTGAGCCTGTGCGCACATTAAAAGATCCTGTTTGCATTCCAGCCTGTCTGTGTGTTTCCTTCTGTGGGTGAGAGAGAGAATGAGAGCTTTTTCACAGCATTTGCTGCAACACTTTCTCTTCCACCCCCCCCTCCATTGCCCCCCCCCCCCAGCCTCATACCACCATCCCTGTTCCAAATGAAACACCTGAAACTCAGTTTGGTAACAAACTTTGGTCGCAGATTTATTAATAAGACTTTTAACAAGAACCCGACCCGAGCTAACATAACTCCTCATGATATACATAAGCCAACTGTTTCCTTTCGCCGGACAATGCCCCACCAGCCATAATATTAGCAACGTGGTGCATCATCCTCCCACCCCCATATTATTAGCAAAGGATGGCTCTCCTTTCCGGAACAAGGCAGAGATCTCCAGAGAGATCTCCCCCCACCCCTCCCAAAAAAGAACTTCGCTCCCTTGCTTCCACACACTGGCCGTTCAGCCTCGCTGTCACCGCATGCATTGGCTCAGGACCTCACCACCGGCACAAGGTAGGATGACTATCCTTGCGCTGCCCCCCCCCCCCCCAAACATAAGCTGCGACCAATGTCGGATCTGCTGCAATGCCACCTCTAGTGCTTCTTGCCAATCATTCAATAAAAAATCCTGCCTGACAGGTGACAGATGAACCTCATCTGCACAATAAAGACCCACACAACTAACTTCTGCCCATGGGTGCTGGACTTGTGGGCCGCCTGTCTGCTGGACCCAGCACCCAACCTGCCTATTCACTTTCACCAGGCCCCGGGACTACCTGCACTGTGACTGGCAAGCGGGCCGCGGAATGATATCTGACCATACAAAAAGCACCCCCAGCCAGCATGGTCCGTATAACCCCAATGTCACACTGTACAGCCGGAGTAAGCTGTTTGCATGTCCTGCTGGACAAATTGTTGCCCTCAAGGTGAATAACAAGTCTTGATGGCCATCGGTGCTGGCTGACCTGATGTTGGTCCGTCAATAACTGCTGCCACCACTGCATGCTCCATCCATTGGAGCCGTATGCCTGCTGGCACGAGCTTGAGATGCGGTCCCAATGGTCGCGAGGAGGCCCATCACCCAAACAGTAAACAAATGAATGGTCCAATATCTACCAACCTTCATGGGAAGTGTGACCATCTGCAACGAGACAAAGCTGGCTGCCATCTGATCAAACGAAGAAGGCTGAAGTCTGGAAGATAACAAGACAGTTAATATCCTTTGACCCCCCCCCCCCCCTCCAGAGCACAGCCAGACCTCCACCCCATGGCCCTGGCTCACACTTCATGCAGTTGGACATATCCTGCATAACTGCTTGTGTGCCATCTGCCGATCTGTTGAATCACTGCTGAATTCAGTCCCACCACGGCGGCACTGGTAGCCACTCCAATTTGGAACAAATGAGACATGAACTGCCGCTCATCGCAACCCAAGTGCCAGAAAGTCAGGCAGAGCACCGCTGTAAACTGAAACTGCTTCACTAGATATGAATAGTCATGTAGGAATAAACAGCCTTCGGTCCTAGGGCGCCGTGCCACATAAGTCTGAAAATGATGCACTGGGTAAGTGGAAACTGCGTAAATTCTGTTAAGGACTGCCAAACGCCCTCTTCCACTCTGATCCAACTTGGATCGAGAAAGGAAAATACAAACTTACTCCTGCTCAACCTGCACATGTGTAAAATCTAAGCCCCCCACAGCATCCCTTTTTCCAGACCACGGGACCAATTCATTGACTCTGAATGCCCCAAAAAAGACTATCGCAAAGACTGCCTGAGAAAACAAAGACTCAAAGTCGGAAAAAGTGACTGCTGGCAACGCCTCCCATATCCAGACCAGGAGCTCGTGCGACATGGGACGCTGCCAGTCCCGTGGCCCAGGGGACACCCTTTTTCAACCTGCTAGCAGTTGCTGTACTACGAACGTGGCATGCGGATTACCCCAGCCAGCCACTTTGCAGAAAAATGAAAACCCAGCCAACAATGACCAGACTGCCACCCTGGACCATCCCACTGCCTTGGCCCATACTACAAAGAAGCCCAGGCATTCATCCAAACCTGTCCGCCAAGCCAGCCCATACTAGACAGATAGGCACCCACCTTCCTATATCCACGGAGGTACGTTAATCATGTCCCAGGTGTCAATAAGGCGATCACATCTAGATTCCAATCTGCCAGAGATGCGCTGGGACTGCTATGGCTGCCTCCTCCACTCTGGGCGCCAGCAGGTGAAACTGGGACCAATTAAAATGTGACAATGTATCAGCTATGGTATTCTGCGAACTTGGTACATGGCAAGCTCTGGCAGTTACTTTGCAGTGCAGGCAAGCTAGTACGAATACTCACATTAACTCCGCTACCCACGGACACTTGGGCAATTGTCTGTTGATAATCTCAACCACTGCAGCATTGTCACCAAAATGCAGCCCTTCTATTTTGAAGATGAGTAGGCCAAACAGCTAAGGCCACGACAATAGAGAATAACTCCAAAAAGGCAATATTGCGAGTCAAACCAGAATGATGCCATTCCGCAGGCCAGGCCTCCGCACACCAAGCCTCTAGCAATACAGCCCAAACCCCCAGCTACCCGACGCATCTGAAAATAATTGCAAATAAGCATTTCACACCTCAGGAAACTGCAAAATCGTGCACCCATTATAATATGTCAGGAAAGCATCCCAAACCCGCAAGTCATCTCGCATGCCCTGCGATACCCTAAAGCGGTGATGAGGTTTAGCTACCCCAGCCATTGCAAGAGACAAACACCTAGAAAAAGGGCGTCCCATCAGAATATTTATTTTATTTATTTTTTTATTTATGTACAATTTCTTCTATACCGCACTATTCAGCATCAGCGCGGTTTACATGGAACATAACAATCAGACAGGGTACATAGGTCTGAGTTTACAATTAACAGGAGAAACAACTTGGATAACAAAAGGTAACTATTTACACAATGAAGTCACATAAGACATAGCAAGAGATTTAATGGTCAAGAACTCCTTACATGGTGTGGACGCCTAGAATGACCCTACAAGTGAAATTGAGATACCCTACCAAAGACTGCAAGTCCCGAAGTGTAAATTTAGATGCCAATCCCACTGCCTCCACCAAGTCTCTCAGTTTTCCAACTTTCTCAATCAGTAGCCACGCCATTAATGCTATCGAGTCCAACTCTATCCCCAGGAGTGTGAGACACATTACTGGACCCACAGTTTTTCCAATCACTAAGGGCACCCCAAACTCCTGTGCCATTGCCTAAAAGCTGTCAACAACGTGTCACACGCGTCTGACTGTTCTAGACTAACAAATAAGAAATCATCCAGATAATGAATGACGAAAATCCCGTCTTTTGAACCAGAACCCAGTGTAAAAAACTGCGGAAAGCCTCAAAATAAGCACAAGATATAGCACACCCCATTGGCATGCATTTGTCAAAATAAAATCGAGCACCAAATTGAAAACCCAATAGTGGAAAGGCTGAAGGATGGACTGGTAGTAGCCTAAACGCAGATTCAATATCTACCTTTGCCATACACACCCCCGCCCTGCACTGATGAACTAAGGACACAGCAGAATCAAAGGAAGCATACCTAACCATACAAAGCTCAGGACAAATGTGGCCGTTCACTGACTTGCAAGTGGGGAAGGACACATCATGAATTAACCTAAATTTGCCCAGTTCCTTCTTTGGGATGACCCCTAATGGGGAAATGATAAAAGGATGGAAAGGGGGTTCATCAAAGTACCCAGCAATTCTTCCTAGAGCACATTCTGCCTTAAGCTTGTCATGAACGACATCCGCCATGTGCAGTGTTGAAGAAGAATTCCTTGCAGTAGTGTCCCGCACTGGACCCTGAAATGTATGTGAAACCCCTGCTCAAAACCAGATAGCAACTGTCCTCCCACACCTCGGCCGCCATACCGTACCAACCACGGCCGCAATCCCTGTACCTTCATTGGGGTCAGTGCCAAGTGCGATCGGGGGGGGGGGGTGTCATCACTTGCTGATGGGTTGGGCCCCCCCACCCTTTTTTCGACTACATTTGGTTGCTGCATGACTTCCTCTGCATAAGGAGCAGGTGTGCCTAAACTTGCAGTCTGGGAAAGGACAGGATGATTTGTTGAAGCACCAGCATAAGTCTCCACCCGGGAATTCCCCTTTTGTTGTTGCTGTACTCCCTATCGAATTATGAAAGGATTGAGACCCGGATGGTGAAACTTGCACCCCAGGTCTGGACCCTGCCCCCCCCCCACCCCCACCATGCGTTTGGCAGACATTTGGGTGAGCTATAAGTTAATGTCTTTCATCCCCCAAGATAGATGGACATTCTCCTCCATCATATCCCTAAAATCTTCATCTTAAATTAACCAGGCCCAGCCTTCATGTGCCTGAGACACCACCAATATCGCATCCGCATATGCTAGTAAAGCCCCATACTGCCATGGGAAATAGTGCTCCCATATGTTAGCCAGTCTCAAACATGCTCTAGTCCAATTCAGCGTATTGCAGGAAATCTTAAGAAATCTGCCAGCTTTCTCATCATCCTTCCGCTTTTTCCTGCTCTCCCCCGAGCTCTTCCACCCCTCTAACAAGTGAAAGATATCAATATACCTATGCTTCTTGATTTTAAGTCGCAACTTACGCGGAACCCCTTCCCAGAGTTCTGAACATGCGACTAGCGTAGGAGTGCTCCCTTCTTTACTCGCATGCACAGCTTCCGTAGATGCCGCCGAAAACACTCCAGACAGAGTGGAAGATGATGACAATGAAGAGCCATGCCGACACCTGTGAGCGTGCTTACGCTGGGCACCAGCTTTCGGACCCACAATCGTCCTGGAGCCAGGGATTGTGTCCCACCCAGTACTGGGCACGTCCCCTTCTATATACTCATCTGTTGCCACGACCATCCTCGTCTGGTCCAATGAAGGCTGAGTGTTTGCAGCTGGAGTGCTCTGGCCCTTCATCTGTGCCACCGAGACCCCTCCTTCTGTACGAAGCACCTCAGAAGTGGCTGCACCAGCCATGGGATCCACAGGTACCTGGGAGGATGGGAAGGAAAAGAAGCCACTAGAAACCACACCTGGAACATTACCTGTGACCCTTTCCTGCCTGCACCCCCCAATTCATGATTGAAGATCCCAACCCCCTGGCTGCCCATGAGACCGTGCTTCCTGCCAGAGTGGGCCCGTATTCCTCAAGACCAGATCTAGGCCAGTCTCCCCATCCATAACCCCAGTGGCCAGAAACCTCAGACACCCAATGTCCTGAGCCAGATGGCCATGGTGCTTCCGCCCCAGGAGGGAAAGGTGGATGAGATATGCCCCCTAGCCAGCGAGATACAGGAGCCTCCATAGGACCCACAGAGCCTAACATCACTTGTGCCCCCACTCTTGCCGCTCCTTCAGTCTGACTCATGTCCCCCCTCCATGGACCCGTGTTATCCCTGTGCCTGTGGAACCCCCCACTAACTCCGCAACACCCAGCCTATGCCTACCTAACTCCTCCCCACCCACCATAAGAGCTATGGCTTCCTGCCCAACCCTATCAGATCCCACTGGGTCACATTCCTGGCCTGCCTCCCCTAAATTCCCCCAGCTTGCCTCCTGTTCATTCGACCCAACCCTTTCATCAACAGAGACTCCCTGATTACATAAACCCTCCCCAATCCAGACTCTGCCGCATCTCACTGCCCCTGTGCCTCATTCAGAAAGCCCCCTCCTACCCTTGCTCCAGAGTGCAGTCTGAGCCTGCCTGATCCCACCCCCTTCCCTGTCTCCTAGACATGGCTGCCCCTGAAAAGCAACTGAATCCTGGGCCCGGGAATCAATGCTGCCACTAAGGACCCTTCCCTTACCTCTCCGGGTCTGCCGTCCTCTCCCTCCAGCCTGCTGTGGCAGCAGAAGAATAGTCCTCCCTCTCTGCGCTGCCACCTGGGACTGACCACCACACTGTTCAGATGTGTGCTGCGTTCCCCGCACATGACCCCGGCTCATCCCACCCAACGTCCCATGTGCTTTCATTTTAAGGAAGAACAGGCCCTGCTCAACGCCAGCAAACAGTACCTTGCCTGATAGACAGGAAACTCATGGCTGCCCTGAAAAAATCCACACTGACAACCAGCCCTCCGACAACCAGCTACTTGCCACCAATCACTCGCAACCACCATCTTCTGCCAGCCAGGGGTATCTGAGCCAGTGGAGCCCGGTGCACAGTCAGGTCAGTCACCTCCCCCCGCGCACCATCCCGCTGTTCAATCGGATCACCCCGCGCTGTTGACACAGGGCAAATTCAAAAGTCGCCACCAATCCCCCCCCCTCCCGCGCATGTACTGCAGGTCCAGCAGGCCAAGGTGCCGGAGCACCTGGTTACTGGGCAGCCCCTGGGACCCTGGCCCTGCGGCCTACTGCATTTGTTTGATTAGGGATTACTGATTAGAACAAATACCTAATAAAGCACAACCCAAAATATTTTGCAAATAGATATGTTTTAATTTTTTTCTGGATTTCAGAGACTGTGTTAATGGATCTCAAACTGTCTGGGAGGGAGTTCCAGATGGAAGGTAAAGGTATATATAGGTCTAGGCTCTGTTGCAGGTGTATTGTTTGCTCTTTGTCTTTAAGATTGGGATGATGAGGAGATTTAGGCTGGTGTATACTAACTTCTTAGACATTCCCATAAATAATGCATTTCAATTGTCCAAATGACTCAGGACCATCAACTGAACCACAGTCTAAAAATCTTGTGACCTCAAAACTGATCTCAGTCGTCTAACCAATTTCAACTTATACCACAACTTAAGTTGTGAATATTGCACATGTGGTTCAAATGTCAAATTAGAATAAAAAATAACTCCCAGACTACGCACCTCCGAAGAGATATCCACCCTATGTCCCATAATTGGAATAGATTTAATATCATCATCCCAACCCGCATAATTTCAGTTTTCTCTACATTCAATTTCAAATTGTTATCTCTTAGCCAATATCCCGGGGTACATAAACACCGATTCAATGACTCCAACAACTCCTTGAAAGATTTCTTCCTAAGAATAAAAAAACTGGACATCATCAGCATAAATAAAAAGAGAAAATCCTAATTCTCTAATATAACTAGCTAAAAGGCTGAAATATATATTGAACAACAAAGGGGATAATGGGAACTCCTATGGCACACCTGTCTGACATTCATAATCTTTAAACATTTGTCCATTGAATTTTACTCTAAAAGATCTGTCAAAAAGGAGGCACACCAGTTTAAAGCATTACTACCTATACTCTTAGATTGAAGTCTGGATGGTAACTATTTATGACAGATTGTATCAAAGGCCAAGGACAAATCTCACAAAACTAAGAAACTGCAACCTTCTGTATCCTTCCATCTCAGCATCTCATCTACCAATGCTACCACTACAGTCTTTGTACTAAAAGTAGCTCTAAACTCCGACTGACAGCTATCTAACCCTCTTATCTCCTCCATATAATCCTGTAATTGAGAGGTAACAATGGATTCTCTGAAAGTGAGCAAAAATTGTGTTGGACAGAGATCAACTACCCTATATCCCATCAAAAACCAGCTAACTAATTTTTGCAATTGATCCTCATCTGTTACAAAAAAAAACTGTAATAACACTCTACCCTTCAGTGGAGCCATAACCCTTTTTTCCAGATCCTGCACAGTACCAAACTCTTTCTGAATAGCATCAATCTTCTCAACAAAAATTTTTGCCAGATCTTCACTACTCAATTTGGACTGAACCCCACTGTTGTACTCCCCACCCGACAAGTCCTTTACAATCAAAATAAGTTCCCTAGCTGAATCCTTAGGGGTATGTTTACTAACAGCGGTAGTGGCTTCAGCGCGATATCGGAGCCACGGCCCCATTGAAGTCAATAGTAAACATACCCCTTGGAGTCCAAAATTCTGCTAGTGAAATATTCTCTTTTCAGTTTATGTAATAAATGCCTATAAAGTTTACATTTTTCTTTCCACAGCTGTTTTATCTCTTCCACTTGCATCTTATACCATTTTCTTTCCAATTGATGAATCTCAAATCGTAACTGTTTAGCTTCCACAGAGAAAGGAAAGAGGAATTTATCATCTTTTCTCAGCTTTTTTCCCCTATTTGGTATTACTACCTCTAAAGAACTAAACAACACTTCATTCCATCTTGCTAACTTCTCATACAAACTGGCGTCATTCTTTATGACTATTATAATTGCTCTTCCCAATTCAAAAAAGTATCTACATTCACTTCCCTATATGATCTTGAAAGAATTAAATCCTGATTGGTTTGCGAGAAGTTCCTAATCCCCTCCAGGCAAGTACATATTAAGTAATGGTCTGTCCAAATATTCTCTAAAGATCGAAAATCTTTAATCTGAAACTTCTGTCTAAACTGATGACTAACCAAAATCAAATCCAGAATTTGTCCTTTAGCATGTGTAGGAAAATCCACTAATAATTTCTAATCTAAAGACTGGATAAATGTGACAAACTCCTGTGCCAAAAAATCATCTTCATCATCTATATGATAATGAAAATCACCTATAATCTTAATGCTTTTATACTTCACTGCTAAATTCAGTAAATATTCTAAGAATCTTTCCTGTTTCGGATCATTTCTCCCTAGTGGAAAATACTTTGAAATTTTTAATAGTGTATTTACTAAAGATTCAACTAACAAGGCCTCTGTTCCTTCCATCAGATTAATATCAATGTTTTTCAACTTAAGCTCAAATTTACATATAACAAATTCCCCCCCCCCCCCCCACCTCTCTTTCCTCCCAATGGAGCCGATATATCATCTCATAACCCACTGGAGCTAATCCTGGCATATAAAACCCATTTATGTCTGGCAGCTATGATTCATTGATAAAAAAAAGGTATCTAAATGACCATCTATCTATTAGACTTAGAATAGACTTACTAATAACAGAACGTGCATTCACATAACTATAATTTAACTTACTTCCCACATCTTGATACCTCCTCCTACCCGTCTCATCTAGACTCAACATAACAGGCTCAATCAAGCATCTGTTTTGCACTTTATGAAATACCTTTCCCATAGAAGCTTCATCCTTACCTCTAAGCCCATACCGACCCTCTCCCCTCAATAATTGGAATGAAAAAAAACATAAAAAAATAAATTATAAAATAATCCCCACAAAACTCCTTTAAAACCAGCTCTAACCCTTCAACAGTTCCAAATCCTATTATCTCTTACCCCTTCCAAATTGCACTGGGTACCCCCCCCCCCCCCCCTTTTACACATGATAAAATAATACCCATTCAAAAATTCAAAAACATTCATCAGAATACATACCCTCAGTCCACTCCAACCCCCTCCCACAAACACAAAACTCGAAAGCCACACTCAAGGGCCACATTTGTCAGGGTCCGCCTTGCAACACTGTCTTTTAAAGTCCCTCTGTCCATCACCCACTGATGATGTTGAAGCAGGAGCCCTGTCTCCCACACCCTTGGAAGGAACACACAGACAGACTAGAATGCAAACAGAAACTTTTATTAAACAAGACTCAGATAGCCAGGGCCGGCACCCTGGACAAAAGATCTGAGAGAGTAAATGACGTCCCACACTGTCTTATATACAGTACATTCTCAAACCCCCTTGCTACCTTCCCATTTGCCCCAGGTATCTCCTCTTCACCAATCGGTAGCCCCTGAAGGGGGGGGACAGTGGGCTCTCATCAAGCATTCCCGAGTGACCTGTTTATTTTTTTTTCCTTATTTATTTATGCAATTTCACACTATAATACAAGAAAACCCATGTACAAAGAAAACAATCCATCGTCCTCATGTTTAACAGGAGAATAAATCAAAAGAAAGATACTAACAAATGAATTCCTGAATAGGCCTCAAATAAGTGGACAAGATGGGTCACAAAACAAAGGATAAATTACAAACATAGCCATAAAGGTAATAGAGCAGACACCAAGGCGGTAAACTACACCTATTTCACACTAATTCCCCTATACATGAGAGCTATTTATAGGAGCTATATGAGAAGGGTCCTGCACCAAAGCTAGCCTAGAAGACAAAAAACTGGCCAATTGGGAAGGTTCAAAAAAAAGGTAACTATGCCCATCTAATTTAACCAAGCACTTGCAAGGAAACCGAAGGAAAAATAAACCACCCAACTGTACCACCCCGGGACGATATAATAAAAACTGACGCCTCTTCCTCTGTGTGGCCCTACCAACATCAGGAAACATACGTAAATGAGAATCAAGGAAAACCTTGCGGGGCGACCAAAAAAATAACCTTAATAGCCAGTCCCGATCTGCCTCCAAAGCAAAGGTGACCAGTAAGGTCGCAACCATACCAGCCGCCGATGGAGATCTTTCTAAGAAGGCAGACAGGTCAAGACTATCAGCAGATAATGCCTGATTCTCCTTATGGACTACAGGAGCAGACTTAGCAGTAGGTAGATAATAGGCCTTTGAAATAGGGGGAAGAGATTCAACAGGAATTTTGAGAGTAGTCAACATAAACTTTTTAAACAGTTCCATCGGAGTAACCGAGGGAACCTTAGGAAAACTTAAAACCCTGAGATTCCTGCTCCTAGCAACATTCTCAAGAAATTCCAATTGCCTATATAATATAGCAGAGTCCTTTGGAAATGTTTGAGCAAGTTCTTCGAGCTGCACCAAACGGCCCTCACAAGAGGCCACTTTAGCAGCACAAGCAATTTGTTCCGATTCATATAACTTCAACTGTTGCCCAAAAGTTTGAAACTGCTGCACAATAGACTGCAACTGCTGATTAATATTCAGAGACATCTTAGAAAAAGCAGACCACA